>OY751440.1:11147244-12347244 GCA_963565745.1 Phengaris arion | reverse complement strand
TCTGTCTTGGTTACTTTTATTATACTTTTATTTGTGTTACTGCCGGTGCGTCTGTGTGTTCTATTCCACCGACGCGGGCTCGCGGCTCTCGAATTCGTGTGGGTGTCCGAGTGGAGTACCTATGCGTGCTTTGATCTTACGATTCGGTATGCACGGCCGCGTAGCCGCACGTCCGCCGAGCCCGTATTTTACTCCTATAATATCTAGTCGATAATTTAGCTCCAAAGTTTGTGCAACGTAAGTCGTTAATGCATTCAGCGAGCGGCCAGGAGTCAGGACCGGTCTAGACTCGGACGTGTCTTCTCTTTGAGAACCTTACGTCTGAATATCGACGTCGCGTCGCCGAATTTTGGCGCTCGCATTGTTCTCTCTACAACCTCTGAGCTTGTAACCTTCACCTACCAAAGAATTACATCAAATACCTCGGGCGTTTGTTAGTTTGTTAGGTCACGGTAATAATAAATTCCTATGTATGAATTAGTCACATGGTCACTATACCTACATGTGAAGTAGGGTTTTTTTTTCATTCTACAATCTACCCTATTATGTAGGAAGACCTATTTAACGATACACCTTACGATTTGGTAGAATGAAAAAATATTTTTCATCCCCACTTCACATGCATGGAGAGCCACCCCTAAAAAATAAAATTATTGTTATTTTATGATGCCAAAACCGAGATCTATACGCATTATATCTATACCGAATATCAATTATTTATAACTAACTAGATGACCCGGAAAACGTGGTTTTGCCATTGTATGTATTTTTTAATGTCACATCATATTATAAAAATAAAAAAAATAAAAAAATAACGAAAAAAATATATATTTGCTTTCATTTTTTAAATATTTTTTGCATACAAACCTTTTCCTGACAATAACGAACACATAAAAGAAAGATTTATCCAATTTGGAACAGTCGTTTGGAAGTTATGCGAGTACAAACATTTCGGTAATTCATTTTTATTTATATAAGAATCTATATAGATTACAGAAGCTAGAAGTACGGACAGACAGACAGATAGACGGACGGACAGAGCTAAACTATAAGGGTTCCTTAAGTATTACAGAATCCTAAAAATGGAGGTGGATAAGTTTTAAGTACTCAGTCGTCAATACAAGCTAGTCTATGTCACTTGGCTATTAAATATTTATAAATATGTGTACGTTCAAAATATATTTTTTTGTAATACAAAACAATTATTCTACGAGGGCGGGTCAATAAGTCCGTGACTTTTGGAATAAAACACAGATTTTTTGATAAATAAATCATTTTATTTTTCAACGTAGTCCCCCTTGAGCTCTATACACTTTGTCCAACGCTTCTCCAATTTTTTTATCCCTTCCAAAAAATATGATTTGTCGAGGTCCTCAAAATAGGCCTTTGTTTGCGAGATGACTTCATCATTGGAGTCAAATCTTTTTCCACCGTGCCATTTTTTCAGGTTTGGGAACAAGAAGTAGTCACTCGGAGCCAAATCTTGAGAATAGGGTGGATGTGGGAGCAATTCATAGCCCAATTCATGGATTTTTGCCATGGCAACTGCACATGTGTGCACCCTTGCATTGTCTTAGTGAAAAAGAACTTTTTTCTTGGCGAAATGAGGTCGGTTTTTTTTCAAATCCTCATTGAAGCGGTCCAATAAGTTGGCATAATATTCCCCATTAATTGTTCTTCCCTTTTGAAGATAGTCAATGTGGATTATCCCACGTGCATCCCAAAAAACAGTTGCCATAACTTTATTGGCTGACAAACCCACCTTGGCCTTCTTTGGCGCCGATTCACCCTTAGAAACACACTGTTTTGACTGTTGTTTGGTCTCTGGTGTATTGTGATGGATCCATGTTTCGTCCACGGTTAAAAAAACTCCTCCATATTGTGATTAAACAACGCCAAACCTTCCTGTGAAGTTGTTACACGATTGCGTTTGTGGTCGACTGTGAGCAAACGCGGCACCCATCTTGCGGAAAGCTTTCTCATGCCCAAGTGATCATTCAAAATTGAAACCACTGAGCCATGCGAGATGCCTATGGCTTCCACAATCTCTTGCACTTTCAATCTTCGGTCGGCCAACACCATATCGTGAATTTTTTCGATTGTTTCGGGTGTAGAGACCTCAACTGGGCGTCCAGGACGTTCGGCATCTTCAGTGCTTGTAAGGCCACAACGAAATTCAGTAAACCACTTTTTTACCATTGAAATCGATGGTGCAGAGTCCCCATAGTATTTATCAAGCTTAGCCTTGGTCTCGGTAATGGTTTTTTTTCGCAAAAAATAATGCTTAATAAGCACACGAAATTCACTTTTTTCCATTGTTTCCTTAAGTTACTGGATAGTCTGATAAAGATAGCTGTAAAACACAAACTAACTGACGCAGCAAGTTCAAATTTTGATAGGAGTCAACCGACAGATGCCTGTTGACAGGAGTAGTGTTGCTTTTTCAGTAAGGAGGTTAGAAATTCAAAAAGTCACGGACTTATTGACCCGCCTTAGTATTTCAGAAAAAAATATGTCAGTGAAGTTATTTATTTATTCCTATTAATAATTGAGAACGTACGAACAGAACAGAGAACAGAACAAAGTCTATCAGGGCCAGCTAGTACATAATGTAAACTTCTTCTTAATAAAATGGCCTCCCATAAGGAATATCCAGTATCAGTATAAGTACCTGGGAGACCGAGTTTAGCTCGGTGTTTTAGTAGAACGATAAAATAATTTAAAAGAAATAATAAGAATCACAAAAATATTTATATTGCCGGGATTCGAACACACAACATTCCGAATTTCCAAACAATTCAAAATTATACGTAGGTACGGATACGAAGCTGCCAATCAGACTGACGTAAGAGAGTCGAAATTATTGAGATATTGTTGCACGACAAAATAAAAAAACATATATAGCTTAAAAATGCGCATTTTCTATGGAATAAGACCTAGTAAATCGATTTTTCTCCCTCAAAACTCCCTGCATACTTGTAGCCGTTGTCGAGTTGTCGAGATTCCGATTATATATATATATATATATATATATATATATATATATATATATATATATATATATATATATATATATATAATTGCCGTTTTGTATGGATAAATTGAAACGAATTTTTTTCATGTATTTTTTATTTGTATTAATCGAAGTAATCACCCATGCAATTAATGCATCTTTGCCAACGCAGTGGTAGTTTATTCATGCCCTTCTTAAAGAAATCAGCTGGACGGAAGGCAACAAATTCTTCAAAGGTATTTTGTACTGCCTCTCGGGTATTGAATTTTTTCCCGCCAAGAAGTTAACCAAATTCTGGTAAAAGTAGTAGTCTGTAGGCGCAAGGTCTGGTGAGTAGGGCGGATGACGGAGAGCTTCCAACCCCAGTTCTTGCAACTTGGAGACCGTCTGCTGTGCAGTATGAGGTCGCGCGTTGTCGTGCAGGAGCAGCGGAGACGAGCGATTGACCAATTCTGGTTGGAAATGTGCCAGCTTTTCCATCATTGTGTTCAGTTCTTTACAGTACACATCTGCAGTAATGCTCACCCCGTTTGATAAGAAGCTGTGGTGAATCACACCGGCGCTAGACCACCAACCAGTGACCATCACTTTTCTAGGAGTAAGTTTTCGTTTAGGGCATTGTTTAGGTGCTGACCCAGAATCCAAGCAACTATCTGAGTGCTTGCGGTTATCAAACAGAATCCATTTTTGATCGCAGGTAACAATGTGGTTCAAAATTCCTTTATTTGTGTGTCTGTTGAGCAGTGCAATGCACGTCTCGACGCCTACTTCGCGCTGGCGATCATTGAGTTCGTGGGGCACTCATTTGTCTAGCTTTTTTACCTTGCCAATTTGACGCAAATGGACCAATATTGTTTTGACGCTAACGTCGAAAGCTGCTGCTAATTCAGCCGTAGATTGTATATTATCAGCTTCCACAATCGCCTTTAATTCGTCATTGTCGACCAAAGTCTGCGGACGACCGCGAGGTTCATTTTTCAGGTTGAAATTTCCAGAACGGAAGCGAGCAAACCAATAACAATTAGTGGTGAGTTGGTTTGTAGTGTTGGCTCCGTAAACGTCGTTGATGTTGCGTTCCGCTTGTGCCGCGTTGCTGCCACGACGGTACTCATATTCCATAATTACTCGAATTTTTAACGTATCCATGATGACGAAAAAGATTGAAGCGATGAAAATGTAACACTAATCAATAAACAAATGACTACTCTTGGAAAACGAATTCCATGTTTTTAAAATGAAATTAATTTGAAATTAGAATTTTAAGACATACAAAAATTATTTTGATTAGAATGGCCAGTACTGTAGAACGGCAATCTCATAGGTAAAGACCTATTATAATAAATTTAATATATTTTCTTGATAGTTGAAACCTGAAAGAACAAGACAAATACAAAATGTTAGTTTGTTAGATAAGACACACAAATCTCAGCTATTCTGATTAATAAAAGAACATAGAACATCAATAAAAGTAGAATGAACTAAAGACAAAAGGGAGTGGTAATCGAAGGATATTGGGGGAAAGTGCATCGTATAGTGAGGAGAGACGATTTGGACAGCTAAAAAAAATATGCTCAAGAGTGTCTTCATCGAGTTCACACTTACATAAAGACGAACCCCTTACCCAAATTTTATGAAGGAAGACTTAATATAAACATTGAGGGTTATTATAAATTCGTGAATCTGACAGCTTTTTGACACGACAAGGACCGTCGGGCTACCTAATGCCGCCTGGTGACAGAAAAAGAATCGAAAATTCTTAATGACCGTTTTTTATACCACTTACGCCACCAGCGGGCTTAGCATGGCGATCCGAAGAAATAATTTTAAAGAAGAAATATTCTACCCAAAATCGTCCGTTGCAAAATAGTTCTTAATGCATGGTATAAAGGTCGTCAATAGAAGTAATCATTTCTTAACAACCATATTATTCAGGTAAATGACTGAACGTAAAGAAACTATTTGTCTAGGAGCGTCAAGATGTGGAGTAGTTGACATTATTCTAAGACTATTTGACATTTAATTAAGAAAACGTTTCTACTTTAGCTGTCAAAAGAGGCCATTTTGTGAGCTCATGCTCGGGAAGAAAAGAAATGTTGTTTCTCATAACGACGATGCATCGACCTTGCTATCTTACAATAAGACCTATTTTGCTCCGAATGGAAATTAATGTTTCTTCAATATGTCATTTTGTCGATTCTTCTGTGTATCTAGGGTGCGCATGCTAGGCCTGCATCAGGCTTAGCATGCACATTCTAGAAACAGACGCTTTGTGTGAGTTGGGTCTGCGGCGGAAAAATATCAAGAACCCTCATTAAATTAAATTTATGTGTATTTTTCAAGTTTACAGATTTTTGCTCTATGCATATAGGGGAAACTGGGAACACTTGATCTCCCCTCTTGTTTTGTAAACGTCCTACTTATAGGTCCGATTCGAAAATTTTAGTACGTGTAATTTATCTAGATATAAGAATCTGCGCAAACCTAGAAAATATTAGTGAAAAAAAAATGATGGTAAGCGATTACCGCCGCCCATGGACACTCGTAACACCAGAGGAGTTATACTTGTAACTCCTCTGGTGTTGCGACTTGCGTTCCTGTTCCTTAAAATCCCTAATCCCTCCATCCATCCTTCTTGGGCCTCCGGTAACCTCACTTACTCGACGAATCACAACGCAAGGGTTATTTCACGCCGATTTTCTGTGAGTTCGTGGTGTTTATCCGGTCGGCCGGCCCATTCATGCCGAAGCGTGGCTCTCCCACATTAACTTATACCACTGGTATCTTAGGACTATAGAAGTATTAAATAAATAATTATTAAATCGATATATAATATAAAAATATTATAAGTGCACTTGATCCAGGTCATGATTAAGTCTCCCTGAACAACTAGCCGTACCATGTGTGCCCGGGAGTAGTTTTATACTATAAACAAATATATATACTATCCTTAACTAGCTGTCCCGTCCCGACACACGTTGTTCTGTCTTAAATATGAACTGGAACCTACTCCTACAACCTACAGCTTTTCCAAACCTTACCTGAACTTCCACAATTATTTCAAGTACAAAATTAGCCAACTTGGTCCAGCCGTTAACGAGACATTGAAATTGCATTCCATTTTTACGTCCCTCAGGAACGGGATAAAAAGTATCCTATGTCCGTCTCCTGGTTCTAATTAAGCTACCTCCCTACCAATTTTTAGCCAAATCGGATCAGCCATTCTTGAGTCATAAATAGTTTAACTAACACTACTTTATATAAAATGCAAAGCTGATTGACTAATGTATCAACGCACAGGCTAGAAATTTAAAATTTTTCACACGTATTTCTTATAATATGACGTAGGCATTCACTAAGGAAAGATTTTTCAAAATTCAATCCTAAGGTGGTGATAAATTTCATTTCTTGGACATATATGCATGATATTTCGTATGAATTGAGTACGGCAAAAATTTTTTTAAAATTAAGAATTACGTATTTCAGAGTTTTCTAAAATTCAGCCCCTGGGTGAGTCAAATAGGGGATGAAAGTTTAACACCTAATTTCACGTGGGCGAAGCCGCTGGCAATGCTAGTTATTATACTAACTATAGTTATACTAACTGAGTTCTAAGTGTGGGTTTTTCTTTTTGCATTCAATCGTGAGCGCGTTTGGCGTTTACTAGGAATTTGTATGTGATTTGTACAGCGCCACCCACTTGTAAACGCGACAACTAGGCCAAATCACATACAAATTCCTAGTAAACACCAAACGCGCTCACGATCGAATGCGAAAAGAAAAACTCACACGTAGCACTCTTATCCGGCGAATTTCGTACCGCCAAATTTTTTTGCCGTCAATACTGTATCATTTTTATTTTTATCATACAAACCTTCTCCTGA
Source organism: Phengaris arion (assembly GCA_963565745.1). Taxonomy (NCBI): domain Eukaryota; kingdom Metazoa; phylum Arthropoda; class Insecta; order Lepidoptera; family Lycaenidae; genus Phengaris; species Phengaris arion. The sequence continues at coordinate 12,340,350 of OY751440.1, read as the reverse complement.
CAATAACGAACACATAAACGAAAGATTTATCCAATTTAGTGCAGTCGTTTGTAAGTTATGCGCGTACAAACATTTTGGTTATTCATTTTTATATATAGAAGATACTAAAGGCTTGCACTCTTACCTACTACATTGCTAAATGATTTTTACAGGAGATTTATGGCAAATTGAGCATTCCGGATTCCCGAACTTATAGTGATTTTCACAAAAGAAGTTCTTGGCAATTAGTGGAACTAAATTTGTTAAATTGTTATTACAATGCTTGGGGTTGTAAAAAAAGGTGCTCGAGAAATGAGACTCACGATAAAGGAGTTTTGTGAAGCAGAACAGCAGAATCATGGTACCTATTCTGATACCCATAAATAATGCTGATAACATTTTGTCGCGCGATTACATCGCCGCCTCTAGGGAATTTATTTTTTTAATATTTGGCGTCGACTTAAAACCATTTGCCAGTGTCAAGTTAAAAAGGTGGGAAATAGAATTTTCGTTTCAATTTTCAACACCGTATTCTTAAGACGTCAAGTCTAAAGTCTAGTCAAAGTCCAAATAAATAGCCAGTGTAGTCAATGAGTCATGTCAGTCGATTTAGTTAAGTTGTAGATTTTCCGGTTAGATCCGGTAAATGTTTGAATTTCGAACACCAATACTTGCAAACGCTACCTAGTTTACGCCCTCCTGCTATCTGTCAACCTACAATTTGACAGCAAAAAGTTATCGATTTATGAAAAGTTGCCACGTTAAAAAAAAGGAAAACTTGGTATATTTTTTTTTAATGTTTCTTAGGGTTCTGAATTAAATAATGCTAACTATTTTGTAATATAGATTTATTTGTATTATTGTATTATTTATTTGTTTCGAGTTATTAAGAAAATAACGCACAGTTTATTCCATATATTTCTATAGAATAAAGACACACGTATTTAAATTAAGTTAATTAAATAATTTGTCACAACATTTCTATAGGTTTCCGCTTTTTTATTAATTAAAGGATAAATCTGTTTTTGTTGTTGTTTTAATACTGACGCAAAATATGTCTGAAACAGAAAATTTAATTTTATGTGTTGAAAACTACCCATGTATATGGGATACTTCTATTGAGGAGTATCACGATAGAATTATATTTTAACCCGGTGCTTAAACTAGTTAGGTATAAGTACGTCCCGTCACCTGGTATCAGTGTTTCCAATTTAACTACTTTATGGCTAGATCTAGCTATGTTTCAGTGTTAGGCAGCCACAATTTATTAAAACTTATACCTAAATATTTTAGATACAATTTGAAAAGTTAAACTGAACTTGTATTATCCTATTTTTTTCAATATCCCAGCCCATTTATGGTATTTAAAATGTCAAAAGTTTGTACTTTTGAACCTTTGAGTGTATTAGAGTATACTAAAGAGAGTGTTAACCAGCCAGCGCGTGTCCTTTTTGCTACTTATGATGGTGTACGTGCAGGAATGTGACGTTATTTGTAGATATTTTTATAATAAACACATATGTTTTATGTCATCAGTTTATTATATGTAAAACTCATTATGGACCTTTTTAAGTTAAGATATAGGTATTTAAAATTAACAAGACTTTTTTTTGGGGGTTAAAGTTTTAGTGTGTAAAAAAAAATGAGTTTTTTGTTTTAATAATTACGCAAATGTGATAGTTATATAATGGCTTTGTAGCTGCCTACCAAATTTTAAGTAGCAATTAGCATTTAGCTACTTCTAGCACCTTTTTAAAGGGAAAAAAATTCTTGCAACTTTTTGCCACATGTCTAGCAAATTTCTAGTGTAGCTGTTGGCAACACTGCTTGGTATATATTTATCATCTATAGCTGGTATCCCCGCCGGGTGTGTGTGCGCTATTAGTTGTGTATCTGTAATTTAGATAAATTTTAATTGTAAACAATGTCTTTTATATATAATTTAATAGTGCAAGATTAAAATGCTCGTTTTTCGTATGCCACTGTTGTAGTTAAAGTGTTTTAGTTTACTTTCTACATTGATGTATGTTTCTCGTGCTTTGTCTTCGTGTGTGACAATATACTCAAAATGGCGCATCAACTGGCACCGTCTGTGAATTGTTCACTAAACGACATTGACCTCAGTGCTCTGAAGGTAAATATTTAAGTACTATGCCATATAAGTAAATCATTCCCTATTGGGTTTTTTGGTACGTTCACCCACAAAAGTGTGTCCAGAGATCAATGATCTCAGAGGGCGTGAATCATAGTGAAGGTTCAATTATGATTATAATTAGCTTTTATCTACACATTTATTGTGCATGCCTGGTTTCAGGACCCGGCTGGTATTTTCGAACTTGTAGAAGTCGTTGGAAATGGCACATATGGCCAAGTCTATAAGGTATGTACTTATAATATTATTTATTTTTTCATAAGTTCAATAAAAAATTAATGTTCATAAACTGCAACTAAATAACAACTATGTTGGCTTAATAACTATAAGTGAATAAATTAAAACCCCTTAATGAACATAATTTAACTTCCCCGAACTGTATGATTTTCCGTAAATTCAACATAATAATGATACAAAAATATTGTTCCAGTTACAAATTAAACGGTGTTTTATTTATTAAAACACAGTATATTTCCCTAGCTTAAGATTTTTGCTATGAATTTGAATGATTTTTATGAAATTTTGCAGGTGTATTTAGTATTTATAGGTTGTAAACTATTTTTCATACACCCTAAGTAATAAGGGTGGTCCACCTCGAAAAAAATTTTTTTTGTTTAATTTTATACTTTTATTCTGGTAATAATAACACATAATACCCTAACATTTCACCCTTCTAACACTAACCCCTATTGTTTAATAGAGTTATTAGTACTGTGATTATCTTCAACCCTCTGTGGTTGATAACTCTTTCACAGATCACCAGTAGATTGTTATAGGGGTAGATGTAGGTTGTAAGTGTTGGTAGTAGGTGTAAGTGTAGGTAGTATCATCTAGTAAGTGTATTAGTAGTTAGTAGGTGTAGTTGTTGGTGTAGAAACTGTGGTTGTATGTAAGTTGTTATTTATTTAATACAGTTTAGAGTTAAGACAACAATGTCTGTCGGGATCAGTATAAATTTTCTACTGTAGCCAATTACTTTTTTTCAGTGTATAGTTTAAATTAAGTGTATAATGTACATTTTAATCATAAATAAATTTTATGATGCAATCATTAAATAGCATTTGTATTGAAATAATTATATGGTGACAAAATAGATTTATTGTTGAGGAAGTCTACAAAGTAATACTTGACTCTTTCAAAATTAAATGTTATAATGAATATTTTAGGGGCGTCATACAAAAACAGGACAAATTGCTGCCATCAAGGTTATGGATGTCACCCAAGATGAGGAAGAGGAGATAAAACTGGAAATCAATGTACTTAAAAAGTACTCCACTCACCGTAACATAGCTAACTACTATGGTGCTTTTATAAAAAAGAGCCCTCCTGGAAAAGATGACCAATTATGGCTGGTTATGGAGTATTGTGGAGCTGGTGAGTTCCAACTGACATCAGCCTTTTGATTTCCATGCAAGAAGTGTTGGATACAGGGTGTCCTCTGTGGCATACAAAGTATTAAATTAGTAAAAGAGATAACAAAGTATGCTAAACAATAGACTTAAGTATATTTCATAATTACTAAAGGTCGCCCTTTGATTCGAAATTCGCCCATAATAATTAATATAATTTTTAATTTGGAACATTATAAATTTTCTTTTGTCTCTTACATAGAAAGATTTTTAAAAAATGTGACAGATAGACAATGTGTAACTTAGAGCAACCAACCAAATGGAGACGAAATGACAGCTAATTTCTATGCATAAAAGTCTGCCACTTTCTGCGCGGGGGGGGGGGGGGACGACGACGACGACGACGACGACGAGGAACGCACACAAGTAGTGATTACACACTAATGCAAATTCAATCACGTTGTTACACACGCACACGAAAATATTGTCAAACATAAACTATACACACACATGTATAAACACACACAAACAACAAACACAAAGAAAACAGCCTGTCAGTGTACGACAAATGTCACTGTTATTCAAGCAACGCCAGTGCTTGACACTATTGATATTTTAATATTGATGAGTTTGGCGAATAATAATAGGGTACTTTCCATGGTGAACAAAATAGTACGAAATGTGGAAATATATAAAAATTATACAGAAATACACATAAATATATTCATTTTATGTGATTTTTTTCGTAATTGTTTAAATAGATTGATTGATTTCTGAATTGCAATATGTGATTTAATATGGCTTTTATAGTTATATTGATTTTATGGATAAATAATTGTGTTTATTTATAGCATGTAGATGCGTACCATTAAATAAAGATTTTCTTACAATGAAGTGATTTGAACAAATATACAGTCATCTTTTAAATTATTTAGGATATTTTTAGCGAGTTTCAACTTCCAACCAAACATCAAAAATCATTTCTATATCTTCCAGCACTATAATGAACAACTTTTCTAGAGTTATATTGCCATTATTTTTACAATTTTATACCACACACGAATAAAACTCATTCTTGCCACAATATCGGTACTTATTACTATTTCGAGAAATTTATTTATAAGTTAAGAGCAGAAAAACCTACTTCCAAAGTAAAAATGCACAAACAAGCTTTTTCCCGCGGCACCGCCCGCGTAAATATAGTATAGGGTATCCCACGGGAATACTGTACTTTTTCGGGATAAAAAGTAGCCTAGGTTTAAATTAATTGAAATCCGGTCAGTAGTTTTTGCGTGAAAGAGTAACAAACATCCATCCATCCATCCTCACAAACTTTCACATTTATGATAGTAGTAGGATTCTCCTTTTAAATTCGGTTAAAATTTTAACCATTTCCTAGTAGCTCTCCATCTACTTAAAAACTGTGTTTTATAAAAAGTGCGTGACAAACCTTTTAAGCTATTATATTATTTCTTAGGGGCATTACTATAATATTTTATGTTAAGATGAAATATCGCTTGGCTAAGACACATGGCTAAGAAACTACGCATTTCATATTACGTACTATAATATGAAATAAATATACAGGTATCAGATAAAAAATTACATTATCTTCGACGTCTGTGACATCCTTTACGTTAAACTGAAAAACTTCTTGTAATCTTTATTTAAAAAACGATGTACAAAAATAATGATTTTGGAAACACGAGTTTTCTTTTGAGACAAAAATAATTTAAACTGATATTTGTTTTACTACAATATTTAATTTTCGCTTAGTATCCTATAGTAAATACATATTAAAATATCTCCTCTTGTTATTCGCTTGTACTATAAAAAATGAAGCTTCAAAATGCTGTGAGCAAATTGTTCTCGTATGTTTAGTCAACATAACATAATTTGCACAACCTCTAATCCAGACATCCCGAATCATTGTATCCTTAGGAAATCTGAAAAATTGATAGAATAACATACTGATAAAGTCGATATCGATATTTTTTGTGCTGTCACAGCCCTCATTTTTCTGCGGTGTAGCTGGGGTTTATAAATTAAAAATGCATAATTTCAGTATAAGTTTATCCGCACATATTTTATTGTAATAAAGAATTTAAACAAAAGTTTGATAATATAATTGAATAAATAGGATCTTGTACGATTCAGTGGCAACACTTATTGACTGAGAATTCGTTATAGATTTTTGCTTATATAATGCATTATTTGCTAATATTTAGACAAAATAATACTTACAGATGGAAAGTAACATTGTCCTTTTGTTTATGAGAAATTTCCGATCTCTTTTTATATTAAAAAAACACAGCAATTCGGCATTTTTAGCTCTGGTTTGTCCCGCCTCACTGTGATTTGCCCAATACGTCAATAATGCGCGGCAATTAGTTTTATATAACCGGTATGACCGGCGGTCTCGTAGCTTTGGCAGCAGGGAACGCCTGACAATGGCTACTCCGGTTGGATTAATGCTCTAAGATGTGTAACAAAATTGTATCTATCAGGCGCACGATAGTGTGTGCTAATAATCTGAGGTAGTGTAGTTATTAGTTTTATTAATTTTATGTATTTCTCAGCATTATTTAAAAACATATTAGCTGTTAGCACACCTTCCTCCTCATCAACTTTAACTGTGCCAAATATCATACCCTCCGTTCGCACAATTCGCGTAAAACTGTACTATAAGCTGTTGCTTCACATATTAATTTATATTATGATAAGCTGTTTGTGAAGTTTCATGTTGATTGAAGGATAAAACTTAGTGTAAATTATTTTTATCACCAACATTTTGTCACTTATTAACAATGTAAATCTCCTCTATTAATATCAACACATATCCTGTACTATTGTACAGAATATGTGTTCCTACTCACATTCTATGAATCACCATATTGGTAAAAAAAATCTTATCAAAACCAAACTTGGCTAAAGTATTTACTATGTTCATAGTATAGATAACAACTAAAGGAAACTAAGTATTTGCTGTTATGTTCTCATTTAATAATGTGTAGCAAACAAGTGATAAAAGTTAAAACTGAATGAATTCAATCTTTGATCAATTTTATTGCTGTAATTACTGGTCATAAATTAAATATTTCTTATTATTAATACTGACTACTGATACTTTTTTTAAATACATTATTTAAACAAGTCCAATTATATTTTTTAGAGCTGATAGATATTTTGTAGAAGTATCATTAAAATTAAAAGAATATAGTAAGTAAATAAATATTCTTGGTTTCAGGCTCTGTGACTGATTTAGTTAAATCAACTAAGGGACAATCTTTGAAGGAGGAATGGATATCTTATATCTGCAGAGAAATTCTACGAGGTCTTAGCCATTTGCACTCCAACAAGGTCATTCATCGTGATATTAAAGGGCAGAATGTCCTCCTTACAGACAATGCTGAAGTTAAACTTGGTATGTTTTTTCCTGTTATTAAAAATACTATACTAATTCTACCAACAAGTATTACATACATTGATACAATGTAGGAGGATAGTTGTATGGGAAAAACTTTCTCATGTAAACATGATAATGATGGGTGTGGGAATATTTAAATGAAAGTAAAAGGTCTTTAAACATTTAAGAGGAAATTGACTATCTGATTATCTTAAATACTTATTTAGAGCTTGAAATATAAGAAATTAGGATGAATTTAGGTCATTACAATGTATCTATGTCTTTGATAAATAGTATAATTTGGAACTATGTCATTTAAGATTTACATTGAAGTTAATCATCTTTTACGATCACAGTTGACTTTGGAGTATCAGCCCAACTTGACAGAACGATTGGTAGGCGAAATACGTTTATCGGTACGCCTTACTGGATGGCACCTGAAGTTATCGCCTGTGATGAAAACCCTGAAGCCACATATGATAATCGCTCTGATCTGTGGTCACTTGGTATAACTGCATTGGAAATGGCTGAGAGCCAACCACCATTGTGTGACCTTCATCCTATGAGAGCTCTTTTCTTAATACCAAGGTACTCTACTATTTTTATAGAATGTAATATTTATTTGTAAGTTAAAGTTAAAGACAGTCACAAGACATATTGTTTTCTTTCAGAAATGCTCCACCGCGTTTGAAGTCTAAGAAATGGACAAAAAAATTCCATAGCTTTATTGAGACTGTTCTAGTAAAGGATTATCACCAGCGACCATATACTGAACAACTTTTAAAACATCCTTTTATAAGGTAAGTTAGAATAGAAAAATATTAAGTTGAGTTTTGTGCTTGTGGGAAGCAAATTAAAAAATTTAAAAAAAAATTGTTTTTAGGGACCAGCCTACTGAGAGGCAGGTACGTATTCAGCTTAATGACCACATTGATAGATGTAAGAAGAAAAAGCAGGACAACTCTGTACGAGAGGACTATAAATACTCTGGATCTGAAGGAGAGGATGATGACAATGCGGTGGCTGGTGAACCATCGTCTATAGTTCACAATGCTGCAGCTCACCAGGCCGGTGACACCTTGCGACGTAACTTCCAACAGATACAGGAAGGCCGGTTCGTATATCCCATACTTCGACTGTCCCTACATACAGTATTATAAATATATTTTTAAGTATTTATTGCCCCTTTTTATAACAAATAAATTATTCTTTTTATGCCCAACAATGTTTACAATAGTGTATGTAAGTCAGTTACTGTTTGTGGATTTTATGCTTCCATCATAAATTCCATATACAAGTGTCTGTGGTATGTTACATGTATGTATTTTGTTTTTAATTTCATATTTTTATAATCATATTAAATGAACCATTGCCCTTGAAATCATTACTAATAATAACACATTTAACATGAGTTTGAATGGATGATATTAAAAATAACAATTCAATAAAACCAGAGTCGCTGAAGCACAACAACCACAACCGCCACCAAAACGCAACAGTAAGCGCGAGGAACGCGAGGAAATCCCCGGTAAATTTAACTTTATGTACTTATTCTACATACTCCATATTCACATCAAATAGAAATTTAAAAAAACTCGATATTTATATTTATTTCAATACATTTTATATAGTCATTGAATATGTATAAGACCCAGAATAATTTACCAATCCTACAGTCACATTATTTAAATTGATCAGATTTTTTTTTTACAACTTAAAAAAATACTTTAATGAAAATGTTTAAATGATAATGTTTTTTTTTGTTACAATAGAGCCTGGCCCACCAGCAAGGCCATCCATTCCGCAAAGACTGATTGTTGTGCCAGATCCGCAGACACAGCAGCCTAATAGATATAGGTGAATATAATAAGCAGTTTTATAATATTTTTTGTGATCAATGGTAGTTCTTAACTTTTTTATTATAGATGGACCAATTCTAATTTTCAGGTAGTTAAATGAGCGTTTTTAAGGAAAAGCATTATAGACGCACATAAAGCGTCCTCTAGAAGTCAATGGAACTTTTAAAACTCTCTTCTTTTGTTGCGTCTGGTCCAAACAGCTTCAGATGGCTCGTTCTTGAAAACTCTCATTGATAATTTGATAGTTAAATATATAAAATGATTGTATATCATATTATCCTGTACTTGCCCAGGCCGCTCCCGCCCACGCCCAAGTCGTCGGGGTCATCGAACAGCTCTGGCTCCAACAACGGCACGCCGCCCGCGCAGCCGCCGCCGCCTCAGCGTGCCTCGCACCAGATGTTCAAGCCCATGGTAATGTCTTCTCTCTACTTACATTTAATTTGATAAAATAAAAGCCTGACCAGTAATATAAAAAACCTTCACTGAAAGCGCTTTTTTTTTTTTTGCAGTGTTGCTACAAAATGTTATCTAAAGTTCTATGTGATTAGTTGAATGTCGAAGATATAACATTAAAAACATTTCGGTTTCGAGAAATTCCGCAACATAGCGATGTTTTTACATTTCTGGACAGGCTATAGACTCGTTTAAAACAACGCGTAATGATTCCGGTTAACAAGTTGAATCATAAATACTAATGAGGGTTTTTGAAAATTTGTTTCGCCGCTAGGGGCAGACCCGACTCGCACAAACCGCCGTCTGGTGGCTAAAGTTGACTCGTTGACTTTCAATAACATTTTTCCGCCACCAGCGGGTCGCTAATGTCGGATCCATATCGTTTGACACGACATGTCTGTCAAATGTCACGAACTTAAATACCCTCAGACTGGGACTATATGCTCCGGAATCTGGAACGCTGGTAAAAATAATTAAGAGCACTGAAAATATAACTTTACGCTAGTACAATATAGTTGAAAATGGAAGTGTCGAGCTGTCATATATTTTGACAATGACATTTGACTCGACACTCGTGCGTTCCATTTTCAACTCTATTGTTTCTAGTGCAGAGTTCTGTTTTCAATGCTCAGAATATTCTACGGCCTTCCGGATCGGAGATCATATAGTCCCAGCCCCATTCTCAGCTTTAATTTATTAGTTTAATGTGTCTTACTATGATAACTATATGCAACTATTACTAACAAAAAAAAATGATGAGCCTTGAAATATTTAATATATTTTTTTATGTATCTGGTAGTACAATAATATAATTATGTAATTATATTATTATATAATTATGTAATTATATTATTATTAAATCTACTTTATACACATGTATTGTAATATAAGTATATTTTTTTAAAACAAGAATATCAATATTATTTTAAAATTATTCAGATTACGCTTTTTTAATTTGCCAATATGCTCTGTACATAAGTATTTATTTTATTGGCTTATGTTTTTGTTTTCATGTCACGCTGTTTTTCTTTGCACAACCGATAAAACGACTGCAGCTTCCTCCACGAAGGCCAGAGGTAGGTTCATAATTATATTTACTTTGCTTTCAGTGTTGTATCATCTTTTTTTTCAATTATTACAATTAAATTTACTACAATTCCGTAAGCCTTTAATTTTATCCTGATGTTTTTGCTAATATTATTTTTATTATGCTTTAAACGTTTATAAGAAGTTACAAGTTCCACGCGGGAAAGGTATATTTTTTCGTTATGTAAAATAGCCTATGTCCTGACTCCTGCCCCGTGATCCACTCTATTATTATTTGTACCAAATTTCATGAAAATAGACGAATAATATAGTTTCGGAGCCAGTTTCAATGGAAACAAACATTAGTCTGTCTTTATTAGAAACATGTGATGCAGCTTTAATGAAATTTGTATCCAACTACAGCATTTTTTCAAGCTAAATAGTTTAATGTGTATGTGTACATTTTCAGGACCTGGATAGACTGGCCGCGCAGCTGAACGAGCTCAGCGTGGTGTCGGGCTCCGAGCCACCGAACCGCCCGCCGCGCGCCCCTACCAATGGTCAAGGTTGGTACAGTTGACAGATCCGGGATACCACTTTTGAACATTATTGCCAAGTCAAAAAGTGGTACGCTGGATCAACTGCCCTATAATGAACTTGAACTGACAAGTGGGAATAGGGTTCATTTAGACGTTTGAACTTTTAAAACAGAATTTAAAAGTTCTTATGTCAAAATGAAGCCCATTCCCACTAATTGTCAGTTGAAGTTCATAATAGGTCAGCTGCACTGAGTTTTTGTTCACTTATATAAACAAACAAATAATTTTTCATGGAATATAATTAGCGATACAATATATTATTGTTTCGCAAAACTTAGTTTTTTTAGTTCGACTTACAATAGATTTTGGCTTCTAACACGAGCTTTCGTCATATTTCCCGGTACTAGTTCTCATTTTTTAATTATATTATAGCAATGCTATACGAGTAGAAATTGATTCCCACTCTCGAGGTAAATAACTAGTCTCACTTTTTTTGAGCTAAACAGTAAAAAATCAACTCTGTGATAACATGGTAACACTAACATGATATCGCTCAAGAAAAAGTAACCCACTAAGACCCACTTGGGCAGATCTGAGTTAAAGTTAACCCTGGGTTAAATATCATGCTATCTCTCTCGATTTTCGTATTTATGAAATAGGAGGCATGTATTTTAACCCAGGGGTAACTTTCACCCAGATCCGCGAAAGTGGGCCTAAAAATGCTAGTTTTAAAAGTATGTAACACTAGCATTTGCCCGCGGATTCGCCTGCGTGAAATTTGGTTTTAAACAATATCTTTATAATAATTTATAGCCTATAGGTATCCACTATGAATTATTATAAAGATATCGACCTGACCGCTTGAATTTTTTTTACGTGTAATCAACTGACAACCTTTAAAAATTTCATTTTACCCTCTTAGGGGTTGAATTTTAGAAAACGCTGAAATACGTAACTCATTATTTTTGTCGTAATTAATTCATACGAAATTTCATGCAAATATGTGCAACAAATAAAAAGTTTCATACAAACTTTTATCGCCTATTTCTTTCTTTCTAGCTTTTTAAGGGTTTGGTTGTGCGTTGATACATTAGTCAATCAGCTTTGCCTTTTATATATATATAAGATAAGATAGATAACAATATGGCAGGGCCGCCGGTCGAGCGCAACCTGCCGGAGCCGACGTTCGAAGACTCGGACAGCGACAGCGACGCCGAGGAGAGCGGCGGCCGCGTGCGCAACGACGGTACCCTGCTCGCCAGCGACCCGCCCAAGCCGCTGTATGTTGTTACACTTATATACTGCTATATGTGCTTTCTTATTGGTATGGCAAAGATACGCGTCGCCACTACAATATACCATACATATTTAGCATAAGTAAAAAGGATATAACGAAAATTATAAGAGGGACACTCTGTTTCATCACGAAAATGAGATCGTTGGAGAGCATTAAAAACGCTCTATACAAAAAATTATATGCACGAGCGACGTCACAGCAGTTAAAAATGTACGAAGAAAAATACAAAAATTATTTGATGTACTTAAATACTGTATTTATTTTATATTATGATATACATTATGATAACAAAAAATGACTCGAATAGGTATCATAAGGATTCGAACAGTAATTTTCGTTTTCCAATCATAGCAAAAAAACGACGTTTTGTTTAGTCCTGTGACTTTTTAATTTAGCAAGTAATTACTGTACTTTTTGCATTTTTGGTCCATAATATTTATTTTGTCTTTCGGAAAATAGAAGAATTTTCCTAATTCAACAAACAAACGCACATTCCCTATTATGCTAGCAGCTAGGAACCAAGTGGCCTATTGAGAGCCGTTTAGACTAAAATTTTATTTAGAATGGTATTAAACTTTCTATAAATATTACCTTGTTATACGAGACACTAATGCGATGGTTTGTTTTTTCTTTTCTCCCGTTTATTCCCCTTTTATTTTGCCATTATTTTTGTTCTCCCGCTTGTGTTGTTGTGTTGCGTTCGGTTCGGTAGCCCGGAGTTTTGCTACAGGGGCGCGAACGCGGGGCTGGAGGAAGGCGGCGCGCCGACGCGGCCGCTGCCGCCCACGCCCGACGACGCCGACCCGCACCCCGACCGCACGCTTGTCAAGCGGGTGAGTATCCAGACGCCTACATAATCTCAGTCAGTAAAAAGCCAAAACAACGTCTTTATTAACTGACAAATAGGAAATGAACGGATTAATTTTGTAATTTTACTGACTGAGATTATACGAACTGTGGGGTTAGCAGGAACAATTGACAATTACGAATTCGTAACGTTTTCGAAAGAGAATTGAATTATGACAGCGCTCATACAGTTGACACGTTATGAACACGTAGTTGTCAACTGTGCCTGGTTGGGCTACTGAGCTGGCGTAATCATCGAGAAAGTACAAAACTTTAGGACTGTCTTGTTACTTGTTACGTCACCGTGAGTCACTGAAAAGGAAATCTGAACCAACGCCAATTTTTTTCGACGACTTATTATTCTACTAGAACACACAGTCTATTATTCTGGGCAGATTTTTATTAAGACAATTAATTTTATTTTATTAATTAAAAATATAAATTACGATAGCTCAGTTTGTAGTGCTTAAATAATATTAATTTTATTCAGTGTTTTCACTCGATATTTTTTAGTTGCTACTAGTTTCGCCTTTTTATTACTTGCTCAGTGTATGTAGATATATATATATATACTTTTGTTTAAACTTGGATGAAAAGCGTTACTTTTGTGTTCAATAATTATACACACAATATAATCGTCATTATATATTAATTACATAAATTTACATTGATACATAATATACAAAAACCTATATTATACTCAGTTATAATTACTTAGATTCAGGAATACACAAGTTTCAAATACATATATAGGTACATACATTCACGCCAAAGTAAGATTAGTGAGCCTTAAATTATGCTGGTATCATATATTATAAACAAAAAAATGCGCTATGCATTTCTTTATAATTTTTGTTGTAATAAATGTCTTTGAAAACATCAGAGGGAGAATCTGGAAAACGAAAACAGACAATCGGATGTCGATGAAGCGGTTCTGCTAAAGGACTGGGACTTCGCAAGATTCTTCCCGCCTAAAGTCAGCGATACCAAAGAGGAGAAACGCGACTCACCAAAAGATTCCGACCTGAAAAGGGCACAACTGCAACGTCAGTCGAGAATAGAAATGGAAGACGCGTGGCTGAAGTACAAGGCCATAGCCACGCCCCCGTCCCGACACAAGCAATTTTTTCAAAAACCCACCGAGAAAACCACACAGCAGAAGTTCTCCGATATTCTAAAATACAAAAAAGACCAAGACTCGGACACGAGCACGCCCAATCGATTCTTCAGGGGGTTCCGGCGAGAGAATTCGGATTTTTTCCCGCTGTCCAGCACGCGACACTCCGCCATCTACTTTCCCCGGCACGAAAGCCCGCTCGGTAACAAGCAGATGCGCTCCAGTGGCATCTTCAACAACACGCGCAAGCAGTCCGCCAAGCCACAGACCTCCGACGAGCCTGTGCTCACAGACTTCATCAAGATGAACGATAGCCTGAAAATGTCACGCAAGAAGGAGATAAAGATACCGGACAAGAAGAGTTCCAGCAATAGCCCGATAGAGGCTCTGAAAAATGTCGCCGTCCTGATACGGCAGGACAGTGAGAGCAACAGCCGGCAGAGCAGCATCAACAGTGACTCGCCGGCCACTAGCATCTGCTTCACGAGCGGTGCCTCCTTCGACCACCCCGACCCGGACCTCACGGCCAATTCACGCGAGAGCCGCCACTCCGTCGAGTCCGGTCGCTCCGACGCAAGCGACGTCGTTAGACCTCGCAGAGAGAAAACTGAGTCCGATATAGTATTTAGAAGGAACTCGCACCTAATTCGTCACACTGAATTAATGTCGAGTGGACAGGAAGCGGTAATCGCACAGGATCAGGTAATTGCTCGCTGCTCGGGATAGTTTGATAAATATATTATAGTTTATTTATGGTATGAGGGTCTAATATATTAACGTCCAACTAACAGCTGTCGCTATGATGTTCCTATTGAGGTCTGCCTCGGTATTTAAAGCTGGTGTGTCGGTGTAACATATATAACATGGAATGGTGTCTCTGTATACTTACAATCAATTAATGTTTCAGTAATATAGGCAGATATTATAATTATTATATATTGTGTTATGTATTCATTATTTCTATATAAATTAAATATATTGCCGATGCTCACACGTCTTACACTTGGCGTGACAGTAGTTTTGAATGACCTTAAAAATCTTTGTATACTATAAATTACTTCTATTAAATAAACAGTAGATTTGGCCTAACGCCTACTTAGATATATACATTAATTCTATTAACTGGTAGTTTGAACACTAACCCACGATTGACATCTGCGCGGATACCGTCTTCCTACCACGATACCAATAATACTGAGTGATGAATTTAATACCATTACAAACACACACTTGAGTTAACAATGGAATGAAAGCTAACGACCTCACCGAAGCCGGCAAGAACATTAAAACATCAAAACCGAGAATGCGTTTGTTACTGCATGTTGTGCGCTGCTGTTTGTGTTTGTCACGCTACATGTCCGTTATCCGTCTCTACATTTCTAGATGCATTCTTTTCAGCTATAACACACGATTATCGCTTTATAATATGTTTAAATTATGATAATATTTACTGAATATATCTTTTCCATGGCTAAAATGGGAAGATCATCTCGATAACCTAATTCTGCAAGCCCAAACGTATATTTTAACGTTTAGGCTTGTAGAGTTAATCTAAAAGAATGTTCGGTAATAATGCCAACATGGGACTGCAGGGTCGCTCGGGGGCCAACGAAGGCAGCGGGTCCCGCACGAGCTCCGTGCTGCCCGACCTGCTCAGCCAGGCTGGTCAGCCCACCACGCCGCCGCGACATGACAAGTCCACCAGCGAAGAGGTACATAACATACCTTACTCCATAGTCCGTACTCATATAGCCTCCAGCGTAACGTTTTATTATGTTCATTATATAGTCTGACTAGGAATATAAGAAACGGTGTCATATTGTGGAATATTCATGAACTAAACAAATTGAAATATCATAAAAGACTAATCTTCCAGATTTGTCCAATTACATCCTAGTTTTTCGTACTGTGGCTAGAATAAAATGAATCTCCCTCAGTGTATGTTTTTATTTTTCTGGTCGGGCTTTACGTTTATTTTAATAATATTATTAGCTATTTTCATAGCTTAATATAGAGAGATCAAAACTTATTTTGTGCTATATCACAAATCAAATCACAAATATCGTAACTAAAGTCGGGCTTCGTGAAGGTTTACGATGTACCTACTACTTTACTGGTACTGTTAGTTACTGTACATTTTTATTTTGAATTGCATATATTTGTGTTTAACTTAACATTGGGCTCCTAACACATTAACAGTAATACGAACATTTTGGGATTGCATCGACGTGAAACATTCATTGGACCAAATTTAAAATAATTTACAATCATAAACATTAAATTTACATAATTATTATTATATTCATTGCTAACTCTAGCTATTTGTATATGTATAAAAATCGTTAGGAGCCCTTGTTCATTGACAAAGCTTCAAGTATATTATATTAATGTGATAATGGTTGTCAATCATGCAAACGTCTTGGAGCCACGGTCCGCGACCAGTTTGCAGACTGCTGTTATCACTATGTAAGTACGAAACGCATCGCAGCTGAAATGCCTCAAAGCATAATATCATAGAATGTTGTTTGATCGACTAGAAAGCTCACTTCTCTATTTATGCATACCTACCTACATACGCTTTCATGTTCGGTAGACCTAATGTAGCTTGAAAAGTAGCCAAAAATATTTATTGACATCCAAATATTTGCAGAGTACGTTATATGTTTGAAGTAATTGAAAACATTTGTTATTACCGCACCGTTAAAAACTATTAGTACATTCTTAAAAGGATTTGACAAAAAAGTAATGAAAAAAAACTAAATACTTTCCATCACTGGATGATTCATGACACCTAACATTAAAAACTTCTTGATCATGTCGCTGCTATTTTTGATATTTACAATTAATGCTAATACGAGTATATAGTACAGCAAATAACTTTCCGATCATAGTTGGATGAAAACTAATCAACGGGACGGAGGTTTAACTAACCGTACTTGTAATGGACCACCATACAAAGATAATTTCATTTCTAAGCATTGTGTGTTTTTCATTACAGTATAGACAGGCGATCGCCGGAGGCGCGCCTGCTCCCCACCACCATCACCCGCCTTCCTCGGCGCAGTCCACGCCGTCCAAGTCCTTCGTGACCGCCGCCTCCCCGCACCCCCTCCAGCAGTCCCCGTCCAGCTCATCCGTGGGCTCGCAGCAACAGTTCCTCCCGCTCCAACAGAAGCAGCGCTCGTTCCTGACGTTCGGCTTCGGCGCCGGTTCCGCGGGCACCGGCGGCTCCGGCAACGCATCACGCCGCGAAAGCCACGTCAACGTCAACGTTACGCCCACCTCGCACGACCTCACTTCCGACACGCCCGAGATCCGCAAGTACAAGAAGAGATTCAACTCAGAGATACTGTGCGCCGCTCTCTGGGGTCAGTGACCGAACCGATTATTATCTACATTAGTATAAGATTGTGACTAATGGATAATCCATTTATAAATTTGTACACATTTATAAATTTATTGTTTTTTAATTCTGAAAATACTAAATATGAAAGTACTAAAATCTAAACAATTGCTCATTAATAATTCGCTAACACGATGTTTTGCAGGTGTAAATTTACTTATTGGCACAGAAAATGGTTTGATGCTACTCGACCGTTCCGGTCAGGGGAAGGTATATCAATTGATCTCAAGACGCCGTTTCCAGCAAATGGAAGTGTTAGAAGGGCAAAATATTTTAGTAACTGTGTCGGGGAAGAAAAACCGCGTCCGTGTATACTATTTAAGTTGGCTGAAGTCAAAGATTTTACGTACCGATGGCTTAAGTGAAGTAAGTATATAATTATTCGATAGCACTATTTTCCGCGCTAAGCGTGAGAATTGAGGTGTCAAAAAGCGACATACTTACACTTCAAGGACTAAGACGCATATTGCGGCGAATTGTGTATTTTACTACATCTAAAAATATACTTTATTTTAAATAAATTAAGAAAAAATTAGTTATTATTACTTGATAAAAAGTAAAAAGAATTAGGATTGTGAAATATTCTTTTAAAACATTAGTGTATAAAACCTACATAATTAGTTTACTTACATCAAATACAAAAAGATTTACAATTGTATGTATCAAAATAAACGCGCAAAATTACGAGATATCAGAAATTTTGTGCATATGGCCATAAATTTCGTAGCAACATTACTAGCGTGTGACGTCACCTACTAGTACGACTATATGGGGCGTTTTCACGATACTCACTAAAGTGCTTCAAACAATCCGCAATATCTTTGAAAATTTTTATTTTTAGTATACTATTCCTTTTGTAAACCGTCTTATTTTTCAGAGCAATATTCACTTATGTAATAAAAAAATACAGGAAAATACCGTATTGCACTAGAGCTAGTATAAGTAGATTAATAAAGCAACCTACTTTCCTGTTTTTTTTTTAATATTTATAATATTAGTATGTAATAACTTATATCATATATTATGCCTTTATATTTTTAGCAAGTAGAAAGAAGAAATGGTTGGATAAATGTAGGAGAATTACAAGGTGCTGTACATTTCCGTATAGTGAAGTATGAACGTATTAAGTTTCTAGTGATAGCTCTTAAAGATTCAATCGAGATTTACGCTTGGGCCCCAAAGCCCTATCACAAATTTATGGCATTTAAAAGTTTCGGAGACCTACAACACAGGTAACTTTTATTTAAAAGCGTGATTTTCTTGTCATACTAGTATGTTTGCAATTATTAGCAAATTATATTTTCAGGCCTTTATTAGTTGACTTAACAATTGAAGAAGGAACAAGACTGAAAGTAATATACGGCTCAGCTGACGGTTTCCACGCTGTGGATCTTGACACTGCAAGTGTTTATGATATTTACATACCAAAACATGTAAGCAGGTTTATCTAAATAACACGAAAATTACAATAAAAAGAAACAACCAAACTTAAAAAATTCTGACTTAAATACAACAATTTTACTACTAATTTGCATTTCAGACACAAGGAGCTATTGTCCCGCATTGCATTGTACCACTGCCAAATTCAAATGGAGTTCAACTTTTACTATGTTATGACAATGAAGGTGTTTATGTCAATACTTACGGCCGTGTTAGCAAAAATATTGTTTTACAGGTAACTATGTATTTTGTATCGCCAAGACTTGTTAAGTAGAAATAGAAAATATACCTACTTACGTACAGACCTTTCATAGAACGACCAAATCAATCCATATTTGAAAAATTAATGTTTGTAATGGCTAGAAACAAATTTTATACATTATTAAATATAATAATGACAAATGTGTTTTTTCAGTGGGGTGAAATGCCGACTTCTGTTGCCTATATTGGTACTGGACAAATTATGGGCTGGGGCAACAAAGCGATTGAAATACGATCAGTGGAAAGTGGACACCTTGATGGAGTGTTTATGCACAAAAAAGCACAACGCCTAAAGTTCTTGTGTGAGCGTAATGATAAAGTATTCTTTTCATCTGCTAAAGGAGGATCGTCATGTCAAATATATTTCATGACTTTGAATAAGCCGGGCATGGCTAACTGGTAGTAGACTAATGGATCGAATTATAAGAAACCTTCGATTCTGTGATTTAAGATTATTATGGCCAAATGGGCAATCAAGCCAAAAGTGTAGTCAAGCAGCTAAAGTCGAATGTGTTTTGGTCGTTTGGAATTCAAAGACTTTGTGATAATGACAGATTATTATGCTCAAAAGACAATCCACAAATTATTCAGTTTCAAGAATCTTTATCTTTTATCAACATGACATTTTGTACTGAATAAATGTAATTTCAATACAAGCGATAACATATAATATTATATTTAAGCAATAACCTATAGGATAAATGTTTTTTATATTGACAATTATGAATAAGTTATGCTGCTTAGGTTTTATGTTGCAATTGTTAAAAGTATAATTGAGATCAAACTATCAACCATATTATGCCATATTATATTGTTTATAATTGTAAGTTAGGTGGATGAAGATTATTTTATTTGGTATATTTTTTGTTTCATATTTTTAATTAAAGTATAAATAAATATAAACGAGTACACATAACAATAGCATTAAAAACAATATAAAGATACATACATCACTGTGTCAGGATAGCATACTGTAATATTGAACAATGTTATGCTAAATAATGACCTTTTTCTGTTTTATTAAATATTAAAAAAAACTGACATGATACCAGCAACATGTATGCAAGTGAAATTTAGAGTAATGTCATGCTTAAAATTAAAATTACTGGCATACCAATATTGTTAGATATGCATATTTAAGTTTAGTTAGATACATATTTTAAAAATTTCTGTGATGTGCTATTCTGGCACTATAATTAAAGGCATTTAATTAGTTCTTGTAAATTATTATTGGTCTTTTATATCACTTAGCAATTGGCACAAAACACTGTAAAAATAATCACACTCAGCTGCAATAATTTTTGATCGATAAATACAAAAAAATTGGTACTATTTATTATTTATTTGTTATGTACTATATTATTTACATGTATAAAGATGTAATTGTGCATATTGAAAATATACTTCAAGACTTTTATTTTAATACCTTATTTCTTGCACAAATTGAACAGATTTTAATATGGAGGGTAGAGAAAGGAGAACTGTTTATGTATGTAAAGAGTGTCTGCTGAAAAAAACTATATTGGAAAAATCTAAATCTTTATCTCAAGGTAAACTTAAATTTGTCCCTAACTGCTACATTCATTCCATAGTCCATACCCTTTGCTGCTGCTAGTGCCACTCATGGAGGATTTTTCAACTGCTATTTACTACATACAGCTGAACCCTTTTTATGTTGCCCCCATATGAGACAGTTCTCCTTTTCTCTACCACCTATTATAGTTTACAGTCTGAATTATTAACAGATGGGTTACATTAAGAGTCCGTATACGAAATTTTGCCGATTTCGCTGATTTAACAGACGTGATTTAACAGTTAAAATACAGTATTTCTATAAGTTTTAATGCACAACATGTAAGATCATTTCAATTATAATCTAATGTTGGAGCTAAAATTTTTTTTTTTTTTAAGTATTTTTAAATAAGCCAACTCAAACCCGCGACAGTTTTGTGATTTTTGCTGTAAATGGTTTAGAATATCACCTGTTTATGGATTGTATTGACGTCTTAACGGTATGAAAAAAATACAATGTACTGTTGAGAAAGTCGTCTATACAATGTTGGAATTACTTTTTACCACTTTAATATGAAATAGTTGAGTAAAAAAATATGTAACTCGGCAAAATTTTAGAGAAAATGGGCAAAGAATTGCTGTTAATTTCGGCAACTTGGAGCTGTAATTCATAAAAAGAAAACGGCAGAAATAATCTATAGATAAAATTCTATCCAATTCGAGAAAAAAGAAAAAAAAAAAAAAAACAAATTGTGCCAAAAAACACGATTCAAAACAACCTAAATCTCCCATTATATTACTCGCCGCAAGGCTCGAGTCGGCAGTCCGCGCTGAGCGCTTTCAGAGGGTGGCCGTATCGCTCTGCGCTCCCCGCCAATCCATCGAGATCGCGCAACGACTACAACAAACGTGACCGGACCGCGAGTTCTTGATACTTTAGTAGGTAAGTTTTTTTTTATATTTTGTGATGATTTTGACATGTAGCTTTGAATGTAATGTTAATGCAATCATTTATTATGCTTTCACAGTTGGGTTCGCTGGACTGATTTTTGTAACATTTTTTTAATTATGATTAAAATCAAATTTTCATATTCTCAGATCCGAAAATAATAGATGGCCGGAAAGAGCAAGAGCTTTAAATATGGTGCTGTGAAGCGCAAAAAGATTTTATTAAATAACTTTAAAGGTTCAAAGCGAGCCAAGAATGATTCCAGGTCAGTAATACATCATTATATTAATCTATTTTAAGCATTACTACTATGCGCGACAAAGGAGTGAAGAAGGTATTGTGATGGCTAAAAAATTAAGTGTGTGTGTCCGTCTGGGGCTCTTATTCCCAAACTACTGGACGGATTTGGAATTTTGGATGAAATTTGGATACGGGGAATTTTTTTTTTTATTACTCTTGTCATTTTTTTTTAAAATCCCCTATCTTGATTTTTTAGGGCTGTCATCATAGTAAATAATCTTATTTTATTTTTCTCTCGAAAATGGCTCTAACGATTTTGATGAAACTCTGTACATTAGTATAACTTTGTATGGTCTACTTTAGGTCTTAGTTTGGTTAGGTAAAATTTGAATAAAGTACATGTCATACAAACCTAGGTGGTTAACAAAAATGGCGAAAAAATATGGCTTTAAATAAAGATACCTCGATTCCCCTTGATCAGCGAAAATTACTAACAACTGAGCGACTAAATCGTCTGCGGGTTGCAGTCAAAGCGGCAGTTAGGTTCCGGAAAGCTGAAAACTCTCTAGCATCCGAACAAATTAAAAAATTGCAAAAAGATATAATGAACAGTCCCCTGCATATATTTGGTGACCATAGTAACTGTGAAGGATATTACTGCAAAAAAGAAAAAAAGCAGGAGCCGAATTATACACCTCACATTCCAGTATTACTGAAAAAACTTTCAGCAAATGCCAGTGCTCTAGCTTTCCATGCTAAAAGCTTGTCGCAAAATTTAAACAATAACAGGTTGTTGTACAATTTAAATAATAGCAGTATTCGCTTTACAATAAGGGCCCATCTAATATCGAATGATATCACTTTTTTACAGAGCCGAGCAATTCAACTCGTTGGTTGCAAAATACGTTGGAGGCAAGCGCATCAATTACGCTTTGAATAATTCATATGCATTGAGGTGCTACGCTGCTGTAGTTGCATTTAACACTGGTACTCCCATAGCTGCGTTATATAAAAAGGTTACTGCAAAAAGTCCGTCGCATGCCGTAAAAAAGTTTGAGATGAGGAAAAGGAAAAAAAACTCCAGAAAAAAGGTTCGGAAACCCAAACGGCGTATCGATTTTAATAGTGGAAGTGCAGATTACGGAGAAATTTGTCAAAAGCCGGACATGACACTCGATGAATATGAAATTGCAAAGGTTCGCTACTGAAATATTATTTGGTTTTTCCCCTTATTAGATTTAAAAAAATATATATATATGGCTTATTTCACAGATCGAATATGTAGATCATATGAAACAACAATTTGCTGACAAAGAAGCAATTGAAAGAGAAACTCGCCAACAAGTCGAATGTGCACTATGGCACGAATTGAGACGGAACCTGGTCACTGCATCTAATTTTGGCAAGGTGTGCAAAAGGCGACAAATAAGTTCAGCTCCACTGGTTAAATCCATGTTATACTTATACTCCTTAGATCATGTACCCGCTATATTACACAGGAAAACCTCTGAAACAACTGCCCTATTACAACTAGCAAAACAGGAGAATATTAGTTTAATAAAGTGCGGTCTGTTCATAGACGAAGAACACTTTTTTTTTAGGTGCCACCCCTGACAGTTTCTATGAAAATGGGATCATCGAGATCAAATCCCCTATAACAGCGGTTGGTATGAACCCGGAAGAGGCAATTCGTGCCAAAAAAATAAATTTTTGGAAGGTCGATAAAAAAGGGGAAATAATATTGAACACAAATCACAATTGGTATTACCAAGCACAGGGGCAATTGCATATTACAAAAAAAGATATTTGTTTGTTTGCTGTGTGGACTGGCACAGACTTTCCATTGAAAACTGCAATCATCAAGAGGGATGACAATTTCTGGGAAACAAAAATAAAAAATCGGCTTATAGATTTTTACTATAAGTGCATCCTCCCAGAAATTGTCGACCCTCGAAAATGTCGTTCAATGGAACTTAGAACTTGTTCATATTAATAAACTAGCTGCTGCCCGCGGCTCCACCCGCATAAATGTTGAAAAAAGTATGTGTTATTCCAGACTATAATCTACCTCGGTGCCAAATTTCATCAAAATCCGTTCAGTAGTTTTTGCGTGAAAGAGTAACAAACATCCATACATCCATCCATCCTCACAAACTTTCAAATTTATGATATTAGTAGGATAAATGTGCCAGTTTATCGATGTAAGATATTTAGTTTTTTTATTCATTTGAAAATATACCTACAGGTTGAAGATTGATGTCAGACCCATACGAACGTATTCGAACTGTATGGGGCTTCCACTCATCATATTGAACAACATTTCCCAAGGAACCCATAGTCAATTCTTAAAAAAAAAACGAAGCTCCATATAAATATGTTCAAAAGTTCAAAGTTGTTCAGTTTGATGAGTACAAGCCCCACTTAACGGATCGGGTCGCTCGGTCAGGTCGGTCGAGATATTTAGGTTTAAAAATATCAATGTAACGGATTATCATTTCGTTTTTTGTGAACTGCCTTTATTTCCTGTAAAGTTACGAATATAGTAACATTTTTGATACAATATATTTCATGCAAACTAATTAACCAGACTTTTTATTTCAATTAAAAAACCACGATATTCAAATACACGTAAAGAATAAAAAAAAAGAATATCTAAGGATCAAAACTGTTTAATCACCAAAATTACCGTCGACTCACGCACAAGCGACAGAGCGTCCTCGCGTTTGTGTGTGTGCGCGTTAGATACCTAATTTTGCCAGTCTCGATTTAGTTACCGGCCTCTTAAATATTGGAAAAATTCTATCTCGGGATGGCATTTTCTGATGGGCAAACAAAGTTTCAACCATATGACACTAGAAATTAAACGGCATTATTTTTAAGTGCGTTGAATTAAAATATTTATGGTGTATTAAAAGCTAAAGCTAGATTTTGGACACATTGTATTTGATGTTTATAGTGTCTGTTTTATATCGGCACACCTATGCTGTCTGAAATTTTTTCTACAAATTAGTAAAAATCTACCTTAAAATAAATAATTAAGGAGTCGTTATTTCGCCAAATAAATTTGCCACTTGTGTGAACGAAGGGGTATTTGTAATCCTTTGTAGTCTGTAAATTTGTAGGAACCTTTACATATTACGTTCTACTAAAAGACTATAGACAGAAAACCATCATTTTTCAGATACTTTTCAAGATCTGGGTATGGGTGGGAATAGCAAAGTG
This sequence comes from Phengaris arion, assembly GCA_963565745.1. Classification (NCBI taxonomy): domain Eukaryota; kingdom Metazoa; phylum Arthropoda; class Insecta; order Lepidoptera; family Lycaenidae; genus Phengaris; species Phengaris arion. Next base: position 12,315,297 of record OY751440.1, on the reverse strand, counting down.
TGGACAGAGGGACCACACTTTGAGGGCTGTAGATTTTAAACTGTTGTATTTGTAGAAAGATTTCACAATCAAGACAATCTCCCAGATTTTCTAAATTTTTTTAGACTTCTACTAAAAGTTGCTATATTTATTCTGGGGAAATTCAGCTAGGTTCTTCATTCTACACACATACATGAGTTTTGACATCCCATTTTGCAGTGAAAAATATGAAGCCTTTTTTTGTAAATTTAATAGAACCAAAAATAATGTGACTGATATTCTTATTTCTTTTTATTAATAGATTATTTATTACTATGTATGTATATAATATGTTTGTTCCACCATAGCTCTTAAACTACCAATCCGATTTTAATAAATTAGGTGTCAAATTGTCGATAGATTCGTAATAATAGCCAAAAAAAAAGTGTAGTTGGGTTATACTTTTTTTTATATATAGTTATTTGTGATGACATTTTTGTTTATCCTCAATAAGTTTGTATGTGGTGTGAAATGGAAAATAAACTATCCAAACTAGCTTTAGCCTTTGAATACACTATAAATAATATAACACATTATTTACAATTTCTAAGATACAAGTAAGTTATTAAAATACTCCATATCTTGCAAAGTATTCTGTTTCTCTATGGGACATAGGCACTAACATTATACCTGGTACAGGTGGCTGCATTTCCATATCTCGTAAATTATTCACTTTAATCTTAAGATTACTTCGCAGTTTATTGATGTCTATATTTATTTGTATTTGATCGGCTTCTATTAAGTTTTTAGCATCATCTAAATTGTGTTTCACCAACACTGAACCAACAGTCACCCAGCATTTCTTCTGACCATTTTTTGTAAGATCACGTAATGCTTCTCTGTTTTGATTTCTTCGTTTGTCTAGCATTACTATTTCACGTTTATCACTGAGTATTTCTTCAGCTAACTTTTCTACCGATACTAAATATTTCAAAACCTTAGTTTGATCTTCCATATTTCCAATTTTACACGTATAAGTATATTATTATCAAAATACGTCTTCTTTTAGTTTAGTACTAATTGATCGTGTTATTAATTTAATACTTTAGGTACCAACCAACTTAATACAAATTGAATACAAAATTAAAAAAGAAATTAGAAAAATTCAATAGGTATAAGCGAATCAAAATATGTTTTCTTCTTCTTCTTTTATATACATATATATACAGGTCTGTCGTAAATAATGGATAACCCGTAAAGTGGAGTTGGTCCGGATGTGAAACTGTAAGAAAATCGTCATAATGATATTATTCTACCAAAATTCTTTACACAAACGTTATTGGGCTACTAATGAGGATTTTTAGAAGAAAAACAGGTTGTTTTTAGTAAAAAAAAATATTTATTTTATTAATAACTTAAACTAAATGCTCGAAATGCCCTCCACCGGCAGCAATACAAGCTCTACATCGCCTAATAAAATATCTTTTAATTCGACGCGCATAGCCGGCTTCTGCGATTTTACTTGCTGCTACTTGAATGCGCGTACGCAACTCTTCCACAGAACTTATTGCTTCCTTGTACAGTACTTCCTTAATGCAGCCCCAGTAAAAAAAGTCCAACGGGTAAAGGTCTGGCGAACGTGGAGGCCATAAAATTGGACCCAATCGCCTTATCCATCTATCTGGATATGTATTATTTAAATGTTCCCTTACACGAACAGCGTGATGTGCTGGACACCCATCACTTTGAAGCCAAATCTCGTTTCTTATCTCCTGTGGAACATCTTGCAGTAATCCAGGTAAAGTATTTACGAGGGCGGGTCAATAAGTCCGTGACTTTTGGAATAAAACACAGATTTTTTAATAAATAAATCATTTTATTTTTCAACGTAGTCCCCCTTGAGCTCTATACACTTTGTCCAACGCTTCTCCAATTTTTTTATCTCTTCCAAAAAATATGATTTGTCGAGGTCCTCAAAATAGGCCTTTGTTTGCGAGATGACTTCATCATTGGAGTCAAATCTTTTTCCACCGAGCCATTTTTTCAGGTTTGGGAACAAGAAGTAGTCACTCGGAGCCAAATCTGGAGAATAGGGTGGATGTGGGAGCAATTCATAGCCCAATTCATGGATTTTTGCCATGGCAACTGCACATGTGTGCACCCTTGCATTGTCTTGGTGAAAAAGAACTTTTTTCTTGGCTAAATGAGGTCGGTTTTTTTTCAAATCCTCATTGAAGCGGTCCAATAAGTTGGCATAATATTCCCCATTAATTGTTCTTCCCTTTTGAAGATAGTCAATGTGGATTATCCCACGTGCATCCCAAAAAACAGTCGCCATAACTTTATAGGCTGACAAACCCACCTTGGCCTTCTTTGGCGCCGATTCACCCTTAGAAACCCACTGTTTTGACTGTTGTTTGGTCTCTGGTGTGTTGTGATGGATCCATGTTTCGTCCACGGTTACAAAACGGCGCAAAAACTCCTCCATATTGTGATTAAACAACGCCAAACCTTCCTGTGAAGTTGTTACACGATTGCGTTTGTGGTCGACTTGCGGAAAGCTTTCTCATGCCCAAGTGATCATTCAAAATTGAAACCACTGAGCCATGCGAGATGCCTATGGCTTCCACAATCTCTTGCACTTTCAATCTTCGGTCGGCCAACACCATATCGTGAATTTTTTCGATTGTTTCGGGTGTAGAGACCTCAACTGGGCGTCCAGGACGTTCGGCATCTTCAGTGCTTGTACGGCCACAACGAAATTCAGTAAACCACTTATTTACCATTGAAATCGATGGTGCAGAGTCCCCATAGTATTTATCAAGCTTAGCCTTGGTCTCGGTAATGGTTTTTTTTCGCAAAAAATAATGCTTAATAAGCACACGAAATTCACTTTTTTCCATTGTTTCCTTAAGTTACTAGATAGTCTGATAAAGATAGCTGTAAAACACAAACTAACTGACGCAGCAAGTTCAAATTTTGATAGGAGTCAACTGACAGATGCCTGTTGACAGGAGAAGTGTTGCTTTTTCAGTAAGGAGGTTAGAAATTCAAAAAGTCACGGACTTATTGACCCGCCTTAGTATTAAAAAATCCAAATACATATCTGCATATTTTAATATTGCCGGCAACTCAAATGGAAATTTGTCCGTTAATAATGCCATTCCATAAATTTATTTTAAACTGATACTGCGATCTGTCTTCACGTATCAATCTTGGGTTTTCAAGTTGCCAGCTGTGTAAATTGTGGAGGTTCAAAAAACCATATTTTCGACACGTTGACTCGTCACTCCATAAAATTTTATTAAAATAACTTGGGTCTTCTCTCATCTTTCGCAGCATTGTGCGACAAAATGTTACTCTCCAGCGTCCCTTGGCATTAGTGTTTGAACCCTTTGATAATGAAAGGGATATAATTCATGCCTTTTTAAAATTCTGTGCACGGATTTTTGAGGTATCCCGGTACGCCGTGAAATAACACTTATGGACGTACCAGGGTCTTCAGCGACTATTTCCAGTACTTTGGCTGCATTGTGTCGTTGAGGTCGTCCTTCACTGGCCCCGCCTATGCCGGTCCCAGGAAATCGTCCTTCCATAAATGCATTGTGCACTCTAATGAAGACACGGTAATCAGGATGTCGAGCATTTGCTGCTCTGGTAGCGGTTGCCATTACATAACCATAAATGTAATGCATGTTTGTGTATGCAGCCGACGTGTATTGCTGAGGCATGATGCAAAAACTTCCAAAAAACAAATCCAATCGATAGCACAAAACAATGTCCGTAAATGAGAGCTAAGTCGACAGTATCACCAGGTTCACAAGTCCAAATCACAAGGCAAATTAAAGTCCGATATTAGAAAGCAGTAACGAATTGACGAAAGTAACGAAAACAAGAGCACATGCGATAGTCAAAATCACACTGAGATGTGTACACTCAACAATCAGGAGCGCGCCATAAAGGCAAAAACATGCTTACCTTTTTACATACCGTGAGTTTGAAAGGGACAGTGTGCATCTGCCTAGTAACAATGACCATCAATCGTCCTTTTCACGCATAGAGGCCCATTGTATTGCCGTCTTTGTTAGTTTTTTACCTGATGATCCTTTTTTCGAATAAACTTGTCGCAACATGTTTATCGCATGAAACATTTAGAGCACAACAATTTTAAATTTGATCACTTTTATTACATTATTACCATGGAGTTATGAAATTTTTTTTACTAAAAACAACCTGTTGTTCTTCTGAAAATCCTTATTAGTGGCCCAATAACGTTTGTGTAAAGAATTTTGGTAGAATAAGATCATTATGACGAAGTTTTATAACCTTTTATAACAATACTTAAAAATTTTGTATTTTGACCTTGATATTGATCCCGCTCCTGTAACTTAAAATTGCTAGTAAAGTACACATTGTAATACCTTTTTAGAAACTACACATACTAGACAATTTATTAAGATAATGGGCAGCTATAGCGCCATACTTTTTTTTCACAGTAAATAATCAAAGTTGACATTAAGAAAAAAATAGTTTAAATAAAAGCATAAAAAGATGATTTTGAAAATTGTTTATGTTAAAAACACCTAAAATTGTATTAAAATTAGATAATACACGTTCAGGAGTATAATACTAAAATAATCACACAGAAATACCTAAATTTGATGAAATGGCAACGGAATGAACGAAAAAAGTAGCGAAATTTATAAAAAAGTATAAAATGTTACGTCATTTTCATATGGTTAAAAACCCTTGCAAGAAAATACGATTTTCTTACAGTTTCACATCCGGACCAACTCCAGTTTACGGGTTATCCATTATTTACGACAGATCCTGTATATATATGGCATCGGCTTATACCATTTGCCAGTGTCAAGTTAAAAAGGCGGGAAATAGAACTTTCGTTTCAATTTCCAACACCGTATTCCTAAATCGTCAAATCTAAAGTCTAGTCTCATGTTAACACTCAGTTGGTAGCAGTGCTGGAGAGCAATGGCCACAGCATCCAGCTCACAATAATTAAAAAAAAAAGACGCCGCTGGATGCTTTATTCAGGCGCCATTTTGTGATTGAATTGCAAGTTGTGTCCGCGAATAACTTGCAATAAATTTTTACAGTGATTGAATGTAGGTAGATATCATTATAGAAGAAATATAGTTGTAGCTAAGTTATTTTATATTAATATAATACAATATGGACGGCCCTAATCGTGGATTTCGTGGTGGTGGACGCGGTGGCCCGCCCGGCGGACGCGGCCGCGGCGGCATGGATATGCGTGGAAGGTATTGTATCCAATATCCATCGCTAATCGCTTTTCTCAAATAATTTGTTTAAGACCATATAAGATTTAAAACCGTAGATATAAATTAGTTGTGATTATGATTTTAGAGGCGGTCCCGGAATGCGTGGTCGAGGCGGGCCTGGCAGAGGCGGACCTCCACGTGGTGGTGGGCCTCGCGGTGGGTTTAGAGGCGGGCCCATGAGGGGAGGCGGTGGTGACCGCGGCGGTCGATTCCCTCCAGGGCCACAGGGCCCCGGCCCACATCCCGTGCCTACTATTGAGTCGCGTGGCCCTCCACAAAGTAAGCAAAATTAACTACTAATGTTCCTAGTTTCTTACTTCGTACGTGTACGTTATGATTATACAACTAAGGTTATATTTTTAGGAGGGGGATTTAACAATAACAGAGGCGGTCCTGGTGGCATGAGAGGCAGAGGAGGCCGAGGGAGAGGTGATTTTGGGCCCCGCAATGATAGAGGAGGAGGCAGAGGTGGCATGCCAATGAGAGGTTTACTAGATTGTTATCTTTCTGTACTACATTCCTGGCAAAGAAAGTAGTCAATTAACATTTTATTTCTCAAACAGCAAATTTTTGTCAATAGTGAATAACTTTTGCATTCTTTCTCTAATTATAAGTATCTGATGTGCAAGTAATTTAATACTAACATGAAAGGAAAAATTTCATGGTCTACAACTTCTAAAATCTTTGTACTACTACTTAAATGTTAAAAACATAAAAATAATGACAAACAATTGTGTATAAATCGATTTTAATTTTTGCCTAGGTCGCGGTGGCAGAGGCGGTCATGGACCACCGCCCAATGGTGGCCCTGGCCCTCATTCTGGACCCCATGGACCTCCTGCTCCTGTGCCCAGTGGACCTAATGCTCAGCCTCGACAAGCACCCGCACCCCATCAAGCCGGCGGAGCTCCATCACAAGGACCTCCATTTAAACGTGGTGGTGGCCCTCCTCATGGTGGACCGGGCGGTCCACCAAAACGGGGAAGGTGATTATTTTATTTGTAGAAATGAAGTGTAATTTATACAAGATTTTTAGTATGCATTTGAAAATATAATAAAATATATAATAAAATAAATATAATATTTGTGTATAAATTGCGATTCCAATTTTTACAGGTTTGATGGACCTAGAGGTGGTGGTGGAGCTGGCAGACCACCTCAGTCTGGTGGATATCAACAGGCACCCCACAATGCGGCTCCTCAACCAAATGGTTATGGACCACCTTCGTAAGTACTGCTTAAAATTTTCTACCAACAATTTAAAACATTCTCAATATGATGATCCAGATAACGATAGGAATGTGCCGTCTGATACATACATGACGCTATTATCTTAACTGAGTATGTTAGAATGACTCGTAATATTAAGTAGTTTCTACTATTTATGTTAATGAAGTGAATCATTTTAGACACACGGGCTATCAACCATATGAACCTCCTGCGGCAGACCCATATGCTGCTCCTGGGTATAATGCATCAAGGTAAAGAGACTCCAGTATAAAGTTTAAAATAAATATCATGTATTGTGTAAATTGTAACAAATGATGAAACTACATTCTTGATAGGAATTGCCGTCTGAAATATAGATGCAGATAATTAATTTCTGAAAACTCACATTGCAAGATTATTTTGAGTTTCTAAACAATTTAATTTAATAAAGCCTGTTTTTTGTAGCTCATATCAAGGAAACAACTACTCGTCCCCAGCCCCGGCTCAGCAGGGTGCAGGATACAACTCTAATTATGGTTCAAATTATGGATATTCCACTGGAGCACAGGGCTACGAAAATGATGGATATGGGTTAGTCAAAATTTTTGTTATTTATAAACTAACAAACCTAGTTCTGTGCCATATAATAAATTTCCTTATTATTTCGTTATTTTTATACAAAGTTTTCCAAGTAAAGCTCATTTTACAAGTTAGACCTCTGTCATAGGCATCATGTAGATTGATGTTCAGAAAGTGTATAAAAATACCTATTTTGAATAAAAAATTTTGACTTCGTAACTCCTGAAGTAACAGTTATAATGTAAGCTGTTCTAGTTTTCCTTGAAAGTTCATCACATGGAATATCATCATGAATTTTTTTCGGATTTTTGGAGCCAGTTGTTTAGCTTTTAGAGGGGGGAGCACTATTTTAACAAGATAATTGGCGTTAAAGTTGAATTTTTAAATACCTTAATTGTCACACAAAACATTGTCTTAACAACCACTCAATGTTTTTAAAAGAACTATCAACATATGATACCCCACACTGTGGTATAGACACGAGAAAAAAAGTTGTAAGTATAAAGTGGGGATACCCACTTTATACTTACAACTGGGGAGGTATATTTTCGTAATTTTATTTTAGCACTTTGTCGGCGTGGTAAATTATACACATCCATGCAAAATTTCATCTTTCGGTCGCTAACTGTTTGGAAGGTAAGCCGAAGATGGACAGACGGACGAACATGACTAAACTACGTTTATGAGTTTATGTTATGTAACTACGGTAACGAGACGAAAAAAATAATTGTTTCTGTTAAAGATAAAAAGTTCATGAATCCAACAACATTAGCGTAGCAATTATGTTGCTGATACAAACTGTTACAGTAACGCGGGTGCGGGCGACGCCGGCTATGGTCCCGCCGAGCAGGCGTATGGTGGCGCAGCCCCCGCATATGACTCTTATTCCCAGCCCGCCTACAACACCTACCAACAGCCGCAGTCACAGTACAACAGCAGTTACGGAGGTACGTACAACTAGGATAAAATAACATAAAAAATTACGTAAATTAATAATATTATAGGTTAAGGTATAGAAATAGTTAATTGATGTTTACTTATCATTAATTAACTATTTCTATACCTATATATATAATAATTAATGGTATGTAGGAACCGTATAGATCTTTGAATAAATTAATGATGAATACTATTTCTAACTTTGTAATAACAAGTTAAGGAAAAGACAATGGAAAATAGAAAAAATAAGTTAAGCTTGACAATTGACTTTCTAATATTTTTTTATAAAAGTAATCTAGGTATATCTGTCAATGTTAGGGTGTCTATAAATAAGCACATATTTAATATATTCCAGTGCATATAGATGATAAATAAATGAGCTGGTAAGCCAAAAAAAGAAAAGATACAGAAGTGAATTAATAAATATAATTAAACAAAAGTACTTAAGATTAAATAAATTGTTTATGAACATATTACTTCCTAAAAGGCCAACCCGAATTAAGCTCTTCAAAAGCTAAGCAATCATAATATCATGTGTAATATTTTAAGTAAGTTAAACGTAAGTTAGGAGCAGAATAATAGTCTGATAGGAAATTAACTAACATGTTACTTAATAGAGCAAAAGCCTTTGTAATAGTAAAAATGAATTATTATATTGGTTAATAGGTGATGCTGAGCAGTCCATTACAAATTCTTGGATTAAAATTGATTTGATATAATTATTATATGACACACAACAAACCTCATAATATGTTAAGTACTCTGATATAATCGTAAATTAAGAGGTGATAAAGTTGAAAAAATATCTATTATGCGGCAATGAATCATTATTATCAAAGATACTTTAGTAATAGTTGAAATGAAATATACTCCGCAACACTTTAAGCAGTTATATAATTGTTTGCATTACAGGCAGTTGGTGATCTGATTGACTCTAAAAAGAATGTATTTGCATGTCGAATGCAAAAATTATAAGTATGGAATATAGTGCTGGAACTATTATTGAATTGAGATTGAAGCATAAAAAGGATAATCACATAAAATAGAATGCAAAGTATTTTTACTTATTACAGACTGGTATAAGGGAGATTTATTTTTCAAATTGACTTAGAATTTTGACAAACATTAATACATTTCTTGATAAAATTAACACTTCGGACTTATCTGATATGATAAATGATTTATTGTATTAGTATTTATTTTAAGGCGAATGGTATATTATTACCATAAACAAACGACATGTAGATTATAAGAACTTAATTTGGAATAAAATTATGAAATAAAATGTGTATGCTTTATTTATTTAGCAACTTTTCAATTAAAGGAAATATACATAATAATATTATGAGTAACACTGAGTTTTTTTTTCTCAGTATATATAGAAACACAATACAAAGTTAATAATGGAGAAAATGACATAAAATAATGTAATAACATTTTTAGGTATATAATACTGGCGAAAGCTCATTTTTATTGTAGAATTAGTATAAAAATAGATCTAGTGACAAAGGTTATTTTGTGACATAGTAAGGTACTTTGTCAGTTGAGGTACTTTGTCACAGGTACTGTGTACAGAAAATAAAATGCAAAATTGCAAACTATTGATTATTATATAATTATTGTACCTTCTTAACTTATCTTGTCATTATTATGCACAATAATAAGAATCCCTGTTGTTTTTACAAGCTTTTATTAGCAAGAATTGATATTTTTTTTTAATGGAAGCTTGTTTCATAATAAATGCTTAAACATACAATAAAAGTAGATGCTGTACTTAAAAATACTTCTCTGGTTACACTGTGAACAGCTGAAATTTTCACTGGCAGACAGCTGATGTTAAAAGGTGTAACTTAGGGCTAGGGTACATTTTGGGATCACTTTTGTTCGTCCTATGCAACAAAATTGCGGGTAATAGCAAGATTGGTATACATTTTAGGAACTTGATTAATTATATAGTTTTGACACAAGACAGTCAATTACATTGTTTTATAAATTAGAAATTATGTTATTTACACTCCAAAAACGTAAACTCTTTATACAGAATATATGAATAATATAATTAATTACAATCAATGACATAGTTTGGAACATACCGATAAAGCTACATAATTGAATCTGACACTTTCACTTGCAAGAAGTTGTAGATAAAAAACTTCATTTATTTATTTATTCAGTACAATATTCTAAAAACAAAAAAAGGATACAATATGTACTACATAATGTTATGTCAATGTAGCCATTGATTTTCCTATGGTTAAGCCAAAGTAATTGCAGTAAAGCAGAACAGACAGGAAATAATAGATGTTATTAATAAAAATTCTTGTAGAACAATTTCAGATTAATTTCATTTCATTCTTTACTATCGTCAAATGGAGATATTACAGACTACAGGTAAACCCTTCTAAAATGGCAATTACGGTTTAGAATGGTTTATTTCTACACTTATATAAAAACGGCGATACAATAAAAGAAGCATAGTACTTCTTTTAAATGAACAAAGAGAAGATATTATATAGTTTACAGGTAATAATTTATTATTAATTGCATTAACAAAATAGAAATCAAGGATGGACTTAAAGGTTAATCAACCTATATGAATTTAAAATCCTTCAGGTAAATGGACTCAGTGAGATTTTGTTTATTGCAAAATACAAATATTTCATTATAATTTAGGTAAGCGAAATATTTTGTAAGACACAACTAAAAAGATTTTTTTTACGCAAAACAAATACACAAATAATATTATGTTTCATAATATGGTTTTGCTATGGGAATGAATTCTGGAAAATTTCATAAATAATATCTATTAGCTTTCTTAAGTCCGCCAAGATTATAAATAGTTACTTATCTATTTAAATTATTTTGTACCAACTTGAATGACATACTGAGTTTCCTGTGACTACATAAATAAGATATTCCATCAAAAACATAATGTGAAATGAAAGCCAAGATTAATATTATGATATAATATATACCTTGGTTGTTGACTTCAACGACAAAAGGAGTGAGATCCAAATGGGTGCCAAGTTCAATGGTCAGTCCTCAAGTTTATTTATATCAATATAAAATATTTTAGAATATTATTTCTTCTCATGACATATAAAAATATATTGAAACCCAAGGTCTGACTTGGCTATTTTCAGATACGAATTATTATTAAGTACCTACTAAAATCATAGAGCCCTATGTTCGATGGTTAGTTTCTACCAGCAAGCCAAATGTTTCGGAATTTTCTTCCGAAAAATTTACACATTGGATAAGAACTCACAGCTTTAGAACTTGTGAATGCTTTAATATAATTTCTATATGAAAACTAGCTGATCTAAATAATCGTTTGAAGTGTGTTAAAGGAAGATACCCATACCCATTCTAGTCTACTTAACTACTTACACAAGCTATATTATGTTATTAGAAAGTTTTGTTTTTATTACGGCGAAGCCAAAAAGAAGGGTTATGATTTTGGCAGTTTGTCTATGTATGTTTGTTCTATCGTAGCGCCTAAACTACTGGTCCGATTTTAATGAATGACGTGTCATTAGATTCGTAATAATAGCCCGGGTAACATAGGATTTTTAATGTACATAGTCGGGCTATAGTTTTTTATAAAAATTGTAGTTATTTATGCTTTATTTCTCTGTATGGCCATAAACGTGTTACTTATGGGGATTTTTATGTATACACCAAAAATAAAAAAATAAACAGTTTTTGTTTTCTATTGTTCGAGCGTACTTTACAAAATCGTACGTACGGAGCACGAAGAAAGCACAACCGAATGGTGTAGTAACGTAGGGTATGTATTTTTTTAAAATTAGTCCGTTTTATCTCGCCGGTTGGTCTATGAAGCCGTGCTATTTTTCCGTTCTGGCTTGTCTAAGCCCTAAGAAAAAAATACATACCCGATGTTATTATACCATTCGATAGTGCTGCTAATAAGGAACAAATTCTTGAAAGTAATACAATGTGGCAAACTTTTTTGTAGAAATGTATGAGAAAAATTGGTATGTTTCAATCCTGAATTCCTCTTAATGAGCGAAGATTATGGGACATCAATAGTACCTATCAAACGATGTCTCTCACAACTATATTATGAAAAACTTCAATTATTCACTAACATATCCATGTTAGTCATAAATGGGGCCAATTCAGGTTTTCGAAATAATAATATTTACACGATGCATACACGGCGTTGCAATTGATCCTACCTTACTCATTGCCCTCTCTTCCGCAAATACTTTCAAAATATACTTAGATAATTTAAAGTTTACTTATAGTAAACGGAAGAAAAATCCTTGTTTTTTGTTGGATTTTGGCGTGCGGCGTTTTAAACAAAAACCCCATTGCTTACATATATGTGGGCAGTGAAGGAAATAATTTACAAGAAATCCCCTTTCCAATAACATACGGCTGTTCGTATTGAGTAAGTAGACCAGGTGGTCTAAAAACATCACTTCCATAATATATTTTTTCCATACAAAAATCGTGAAATTGTAAAATGGATACATGATTCATCTGATTTCATCATATTAGAAAACATCAATTTTGACAGTTTTCAATAGAAATACGTAAAATGGGAAACATAATATGAGTTGAAAAAAAAAAATGTATCATAATATTAAACACCTAAAGTGGCCTTTTTAGACCCCAAGTTTATACATTTCTGCCCATCTTTCTTTGGAGCACATATTATTTTAATTTGTATCTCGCAAGTCTCAATATATGATCCAACATTTGACATGTAATATGTGAAGTAATTTTTAGTTATGAGGCAGTCAAAAGTGGCTCTAAATGGTTCGTGTAATATTACACACTATGCTGCTCGCCAGTTCTGTTAGCTTAAACTTTTCTTGACGTGCTACCACTTGCCTAGAGAAATCGAATGGGCTAAGTATAGGCATGAAAATGTGCATAATACACGTGTCATCATAATATTATAATGATTATTATTTAAGTTTCGCTTTGCTAGATAATTATTATAATAATTAGCGAGGAGTCGATATTGGTTGAATATATAGTTAATAAAATATCCTATTACCTACATAATATTACATCTAATATGGTTCTATTAAAAAACCAAACCGCCCATTTTAATTTTGACCAGTGTATTATTTAAAATAAGCACCAAAAATGGGTAAACTTTTGTTTTTTAACCCATAAACGTAATAAACTTTTAGAATATTTTACATAAATTCATTCATTGTAACGATTTTCCTAGGTTTTAACATTTCATACAGTTGAGGAACTCCTCTATACTATGATTAGTTACGCCCTTAGTACACCGACGCATTCGCATGCGGCAGCGATACGACCGACGCGACGACGCCTTGCGATGCGTGAAACCACTAGCGGAACATCTGCATCAGTGTAACGTCCATACCGCAGTTTCTTGCGAAACTATACCGATAAGGACGCAACCATTAAATCAAGTTTCGTGCTAGAGAGAGACAGCATAATATGCGCAACTCTGCTATACTACTTACTTTAATTGCAGTATCGCTGACGCATGTGAACGCGTCGGAGTCTAAGTGTGTTAATGTGGATGCGGCTTGTGCGTCATAGGTCAATTTTCAATAACGATTTTTTTAGATTTTACTGTATTCTCAAAGCGAATAAGCTAGATAATGTAACGCACGCAAAGTAATAACAACAAATACTGATCTAACCAAGAGCGTCTCAGGACGCAGTTTCTTGTAGTACTACGGAATCTGGAATGAGATCATATAAATTAAAACGAATGTTAACAAAAACTTGCAAAATTTTAATTGTAAGAAGTATCATAATGATGTTAAAAACATACGGAAAAATAACAATGTAACTAACATTTCTTTAGGGGATTACAGTACCCGCTACAGTTAAACACAATAATTTTATAGTATAACTCAATTTTGAGAATGAAACAACTGATAAAGATAGTATAATCGTAATATTACGAGCATTATGTTTGGTAATTAGTAAGGGTAACAAAATTTTAAAGAAATTAATTATTTTTAAATGTTTACAGATATGAGATAATGGAATTAAAGAAAAATGTTTGAAATTGTGAACATTTGAAACTAAAAATTGATGAGATTATGGCTTGGAGGTTGAAGATCCATGTGGATTTAGGTAAGAAAGAAAATATTTATATTTAGTGTCTAGTTATGATAACAGGGTATAAAATACTCATATATTGTACTATATTAAAGTACTGGGTAGAGTGGTAGAAAGTAGTAAAGCACTCAAACTCAACTGTGAGCTTCACGTGGGTGGTGTTGGTTTCTAAATTGAAAGACAAGAAACACCATTGCTTCACCTTTATTCTCAATATTAATAAACCTAAACACTTCACACTATTTTAATCACTTTCTACTGTCCAATAACACCGATAGTTCTCAATCCGCAACGACGGCTGGTAGTTTTATGTCCCGTGATCGATCTTTGGAGGGAAAACGTGATTACCACCCCCATCAAACCGAACACGCAAGCCCGTCAGACCGGTCTATCAGCGATAATCAACATGGCCCTAGTATTTCCGCCAATTATATTTCCGTACTATTGACTTGTTATTAGGCAATACAGCAGCTAAAATATTAACCGCTTTGACATATATAATACTAGCTTCTTCCCGCGGCTCCGCCCGCGTAAATATAGTATCCTACGGGAATACTGTACTTTTTCGGGATTAAAAGTAGTATCCATCCATACATACATCCATCCATCTATGCTCACAAACTTCACATTTATAATAGTAGTGTATTTTTCTCCACTAGTTGTACAAGTGTTAACAGTTTAAATTGAAAACAAATTTAATTTTTTATTTCAGGTTTAAATGGTGTGTGTATTGCTAAGTGGAGACTAGAAAGATGGAAATTAAATAAAAGTATGAAATACCTAGCGCAAAATTTAATAAAAAATTTCTTAGGTAAGACAAAACCAATCTCATTTACTGTTGAAAAGAAGATAGCGACATTCAGTGCAGAATGGTAATGGTAAAAATCCAGCTTAATCAACACACAGTTATTTAACAGCTTAATCACTTGTGTTGGATATTCCGGAGTAGCTAGTTTACTATGGTGCAATATTATTACCTTTAAAGTTTTATACAATCCTACTGTAATAATTTAAAGGCCGTATTATTGTATGTTGAAGTTCTTATGACAAAAAATAAATAAAGTGTTCGAAATTATGTGTCTTTTCTTTATAATACCCAAGAGACCCGAGCCCCAGCTGACGATGTTAGGACTTAGGATCAATTCATATTATACTAGTGCAGAGTCGAAGCGCAGCGAAGCTTTCTCTTGAAAACGACTTACATATAGCAAAGACACTTGTGGCCACCATGTAATGCCCAATATATTCTTTCTGGGATAAAAAAGAAGCGTATATCTCAGAAGGAATATGTTATATGTGCATACAACAAGGTAATGCCGAATGCACATATTCCTTCTGAATATGAATTACATGTCAGATTGACGCTTCGCTTCTCTTCCGACGTTGGTATCATTGACCTTTAGGCCCGTAATAATAATCTGCTTTCAATAAAGTGAACACCGATCTAGGGTGATACGCTCTCAAGTATCGATTATCCTTCAAGATGGTCGCATTAGGAACCGACCCGTCTGCGCGGCGCAAAGGTAATAGGGCAAAAGGGTAATGGCTGCGTTCTTTGTTTTTCTTGCGCATGCGCATTGATAGATTGCAACGCTAGGTTTTTTCATGTGTCGAAATTTCAAACAAACAATTACCTTAGCCACCTTTTAGGCAATGTTGGAGTTAATTATTATAATCGATGAATTTTGTCACAAAAGTAAGGCTACGTTCCCACGAGCGTTTTTTTGTGGTCACGAAAAAACTGCACTGTAAATAGAACTATGCATTAGTCATTAAAAAGCTCAGTATTTGACGCCATTTTGTTTTCATTATGGCGGATTTCCAACGCGCAGCATAAATGAGCAGCATTATTATGTGTACTAATGAGAAATTTATGTAACAGTGATTAAGAAAAATTAATAAAATTCCAACTTCCTATTTAATACATATTTAATTTAATATTTTGTATTTCAATTCTTGATTAGGATTTTAAATATTTGCGCCAAAAACCGTGCGCAGAAGTTTTGCGCACGTATACTGCACGTGCGGCAAAAATATTTATTCCTAAAGAAACTTACCCATTATGAAATTGTTAGTGCAGTAAAAAACAAAACAAAAACAATAGTACTTGTGTACCTACTACCGTTTTTGTTTTGTTACAAAAAAGAAAATTTTAGAAAATTGAGGGATAAACTATACTTCGTAGACTTTCTGATATTTTTCTCGTTTATTAGATAATTGAGTTTTTTTTATACACCAGTATGTGAACCGAGGGACCTAACGTAATGGTTGATATCTTTAAATTCGCCGATAGATTTTTCTGAAATTTTGTCTACAAATGCTACAAATTTGCTACAAAAATTCTATGTGGAAAAATAATAAAAAAAGTCGGTAATATAGGTATCTCAAAATGAATATGTCACTTTGTGAACTGAGGGACCACACTTCGGTGGATAAAGATTTTTATTTCTGATGCTATATATATTCTATAAATTTGTAAAACTTTTACAAAAGTTCTACTAAAATTCTGTAGGGGAAAAAACATAATTTTCCTCATACTTTTCGAGACATTGAAAATAGTGGTGTGTTTGAACTGAGGGACCACACTTTGAGAGCTGTAGTTCTTAAACTATCTTTGTACAAATTCCCAAATTTGTTCTACAATTTTTTTTAGACTTCTACTAAAATTTGCTATACTTATTTTGGGGAAATTAAGGTCCCTCAGTCCACTGTGTCCGCCCCATGTTCGCCCTTCTAGCTTCTGTAATCTTTTTAAATAAAAATGGATTGCAATTTGAATGTCTCGCTATAACTCGAGAACAGCTGGACCGATTTGGCTAATTTTGGTCATAAAATAATTGATCAGTTCAGGGAAGGTTTAAACGGTGAGAAATTTTGTAAAAATTGCGGGGAATATATTACCACTATATAGGTGCGACAGAACAACGTGTGTCGTTGAGCTAGTTATGAATATAAATAGATGAAATTTGGTACTTATAGTCATACAACTCCAACCGAGAACCTCCTTTTTTTAAGTCGGTTAAAATGTCAATAAATCCAGACAGTGAAATTTTATAATAAACCTAATTGCTACATGCATTAAGATTCATGCATAAAATTAGATAGCAAAACACGTAAAAATTTTGAGGAGATTGCTTTTTTCACCGACGAAAAACCGAACTTGACAGTTTTTTTTTATGTAGGTATAACCACGCTTATCTTTTTTCAGAATAGTCCGATTCTGATAATTCTTTTTTGTTGTAAAGGGTTTACCTACTTCTAAGTTGGTCCCATTGTTCCCAAAACCGCTAGTGTTAGATTCCATGAGAAATCGAGG
The DNA here is from genome assembly GCA_963565745.1 of Phengaris arion. Taxonomy (NCBI): domain Eukaryota; kingdom Metazoa; phylum Arthropoda; class Insecta; order Lepidoptera; family Lycaenidae; genus Phengaris; species Phengaris arion. The sequence continues at coordinate 12,297,909 of OY751440.1, read as the reverse complement.
GAAGTCCTCGAAATTTAAATGAACACCTACAGTGATTTTGACTTTTTTTTATGTAACCCAGCCATATGCTGCCAAAAATTAAGATTTTGTGCCAAAATACATATTGGATCCAAAACCACTGAACAGAAATCTAAAATCTCTAAAGATAAAATTTTGAGGATTTCAACGTTGTTTAAAGAACACCAACCATGAACCATCCCACCATGCATCTTCATAATATGATGATATAGGTACTTCTCATAGACTTTATGCTTCATACCGATATTGATATCTTTGAGCGCTTGCTATTTCAAAATTTCTATTCGTCTTACAGGTTTTAATGCAGTTGTTAATTACAACATAAAATTATTACAAAAAACCTCACGATGAATGAGCTTAGGCATGTAATTAAATAGTGATTAGTAGATTCAAGCTGTAAAAAAAAAAAAAATTGCCGAAAAAACCGAACAGCAAAAAATTACATAAGTAGGTAATTATATAAGGTAGGTATTACTTAATTTTTAGTCGGCGCCGTTTTTGTATCAACTAGTAAAGTACGTTGGCCCAGACAGTTACTACTTGAGTATACTTACATTAGTTTGAGAACTTAATTATTAGGTTAAATAAAAAAGTTTATTTTGTGCTTTCCAGTTTTTTCGTTGGTTTCGTTTTTTTGGGGAAATTCAGCTAGCTCCATTATTCCTCACACACACTCTCAAATGCGGGACATACAAGAGGCTTGAATTTAGAACCATTACAATAAAATTGAGAAAAAGTAGTAAGGTTAAGCAAAAAAAAAAGGATTGTTCTTATGAAAAATTTATTTCTAAGCTGTGGCTTCAGGGAGGGTGGTGATGATATCAGAATCTCCAGGGTCTGTAATAGCCAGTGTGCACACCCTGTAGTACTTTCCACATGCTGTGCCCAACTCAATGTTGTTTCCACTGTAATGGTGGACTCCGGTCTTAGCCAGAAGCGCGTAATATTCAATCTCTGATTTCCTGCAATCAAGATTATCGATAAGCGCCTATAAATTACGTAAGTTATTATAATTTGGGTTTTTAAAAGATTCATCAGTCTTTATTTTACTTCAAATAATTACTTTAGTATCACTGAAATTAGTAAACTATTTGTCTGTAGGCATATTAGGAACTTTATGAACAAGCACTATAATTCATAATCTTAAGTTTTAACCCTATGTAATATATATAATGTGATCTCACCTGTCAAGAAAGCACATGGTTATGACTTCAGACTACTCCATAGTGTTCCCAATTTTTGGATTCCGTAAATACATTTTTATATCGGAATAATAATTTATATAAAATTCATTTACTGAATCCACAAGGGAACCATACTTCTTAGTCCGAAGACTCCATATGCTCCCGTTGACGCATAACATAGGGAACTCTACTTCTCAGTAGTCTCACCTTAGTGGTGGCGCATTTTTGGCGATGATGACCAGCTTAGCCTTGCCCTGCCGTAAAGTCTTCAGTGTTTGCTTATATCCCAAGCAGTATTTGCCTGACTTCATAACCAGAGCCAGCCTAGAGTTGATAGACTCGATGGTCTTTTTCTGAAAAGAAATAATTAAATCCTTAATATTGATGATAAAAAATCTCGAAATAAAAGCAACAGTCACAAGATGATGGATAATGGAATTAAGTTTATTCTACTAACTTAACAATAATTTACGAAACATACATTTGGTGAAATTATCAAATTTTAACATTTACCTAATAGCAATCAAATAATATGTATTGTTAAGGACCGTAGATTGCTAATAAATAAAAATACTGATCCATCCAGCACACGACATCACTTTAATATAACCTCAAATGTCTGATACATTCTCAACCCCAATAACCACGGAAGTTATCAAGCCTATCGAGTACGATTTGATTTAGGACTCATTAATTAAGGAGATTATTTATTAATAAGATAAATAATCATGCCATAAGTCCAAACTATTAGTTAAATAAAGAATTGGATGCAATGAAAACGTGGTTAGACATACCTGTTTTTTAGCGGCAACCATGGTGGAAGCTTTAAGCTTTACCTAAAAGCAACAGAAAATTACTTTATACATCATGATTAACAAATTAATTTATTTCAATAAATTAAAAAACAAAAACATTAAAAAAGTTTGTAAAATTTTAGAGACCCACCTTCGCAAGCGACAACGACTTTCAAAAAGAATATAAAAGAGTAGTGCTGTGAGTTGAGCCGCTTTTACCTAGCCACTCGACTCGAGTGAAGTGTCAAACTCGATTGAAAAATATTGTTACTCGAGCCTGTATGCACTCGAGTAAAAGAGAAGAGAATGTTACACTACGTTATAACTCGAGTTACAGAGTCAACGCGGGCATCGAGTTGATAAGGTACAAAAAGCAAAAGATACACAGTAAAGAGTGGTTTGGTATCACAAAAATATCAAAGATTTCTTATATAAAGATAGGCTATGATGTACATTTGACAGAACAAATCTTCTTTTATGAAAAATTTACGCCATCTTGGTTTTCACCATAGATCAATGTCAAAATGGCGCCAAATCTCCAAAAGTGGGGCTATTTATTTGGAGATAGTTTTCACTTCAACATGCTTTGTCTTTAACAATATACGTCTATGCAAAAAATGCAATATGGTAGTCAAAATTGTTATTTAGTCTAGGAAAAAAACTAAAGTTTTATATCAACATTTTTTAAGTTCCACAGTAATTAAAAAATAAAGTTAAAAACAGAAGCGAGACAAAGAAATCGCGAGTTGTGATTTATTTTTAACCGACTTCCAATAAAGGAGGAGGCGGTTATATGTTCGGTTGCATTTATTTTTATCAAAGATAAAATATGTATAAACTCCAGTATAAATCTTTTGATCACAGTAAACTATATCACTCTCTTATTTCAGTAGTTCAATTATTAGTCCACTGAGCACTGTCCAATTGGCAATAGCCAATGCCTTAAGTCACACTGAATCCGCAAACTTTTTGGGTTCAAGGTTCTAGGATAACGAAAATTTTTGAAGGTACACCACAAATATAAAAAAAAACAATTTTAAGTAGTATTAATCAACGAATCAATATAATTAATCAAAAAACCTAAACTTTAAATTGCAGAAAAGTTATTTAATGTGATACATGAGAGTTTAATAATTGAGCATAGACGGTCTAAATTGGGAGTAATCGTTGAAAGGGCTGCTCTCATCTCTTCGTCGCTGCCCGCCTGCCAAACGAAATCACATAATTAGACAAATGAAACAAAACGCTCGCTCGTGCACTCGTGTGATTTACATATTAAATGTGTAAGTGTTTTCTTACCCTTACTTACCTACTTACTAAAAATAAGTTTTTAATATAACCGTCTTTTCCCGAAGCACACCAACTAATGACCACGGTACACTTTGCGGAACACTGGCTTAAGTCATATTTCACTGTTTCCCTCAGAATATTTGGTTTTTATTTTTTTCCCGTTATTTTAACAAGTTTTATATGTTGTTGGCTGCGAATGAGTTTATGACGTTTCGTGCATTACGTGCATTTCATTAATTTCAATGTATAGTACACTTTTAAACCTTATTACTATAAAAATAAGGTTCAAAAGTAATACACAGATATTACTGTCAAAAAATCTAATCCAAATGGTTATCAGGTTGATCATTCTCGCAATTACTTATTTCCACATTTGACCACACTGAAATTATCCAAATAAATGTAGTGGGATTTAGTAGTTAGATTTTTTATAAAGATAATGTTTTCTCTGGCTCAGTAACTACTGACTATGCTCAACCCGTGGGGACGCGGAGATGGGCGGTAATATGTCTACTATTGAAACTGAATGAAAGAATGAACGATATGACGCAAGAGACCAAGTCCAATGTACGATTCATTCGCAAACTACACACGTCGGAGTTTCGCGGAGAATGTCAATGTGCGACGTTGTTGTTTTTATCCTCTAAAATGTGTGTTATTTCGTTTCTTAATGTGTAATGGGTCCAGACTGCACGCGAAGTAGGCTGAGGTTGGCCGAATAAGACAGTGTGGGCACGCACTTCACTTCGCCTCGAGCAACCTCGCCTCGTTTCATCCAACTTCCGATTATTGTAGGTAAATGTGCCCAAGTCAAAGGGCTCGAAGTTTGGCGAAGTGAACTCGAAGTGTGTGGCTACACTGCCTACTTCAGTCGTACGTACGATTGTCAATAGATCCGGTGCACCACTTTTAGATCTTATTACTTGGAAATAAGATCCAATCGTTGTACACCGGGTTTGTTGATGTATTATGATTATGTATTGCCTACTTATAAAAGAAAAAAATGCATTTTTACTGAATATTGATATGTACTTTAATAATGTCAATTATGTGTTATAGATCTAGCTATAATTAGATAACGTTTATTATTTTTTGTTTGTAACCTAAATAAATAAAAAAAGCTAAAATAAAATAAAACAATAATATTAAGCATATTAAGCATGTTAAAATGCGCTAATGTGCACTCTGCAACGATAATAAACATCCATGTTGCTGTGACGGTGGACTCCGAGCGACTGGTTCTTCGCGAGGTTGTCCGAGTTTGTGGGCGTGTACTTCGAACTTCGGGTAACTCGGCGAAGCGACGGAGCGAGTAGTCTAGACGAGGCTTAATATTGGTAGAATATTAACCATTAGGTATTCGTTGACGTGCACAAGTGTGGACAAGTGGTACAACTACAAAAAGTGTGCTATTTTGTGTCCTCCAAAACCCCCTAGGAAGTTTCAGTAAAGCGTCTACCACTTTAATGACTTGACTTATTGACTGCATTGACGATTTTTGTGGACTTTGATTAGTCTTTGGATTTGACGATTTAGAAAAACGGTGTTGAAAGCTTTTAAAATGAAAATTCTTGCCCGCGGATTTAACTTGACACTGGCAATGGTATAGTACATTCCACCCTATAATTAAAAATAATATATACACGTCGAGTTGTCAATTTGTCATTTGGGGGTTTTTGCCGGGGAATTCAATGGGTGACGTTGTGGATTTTGCATTTCCTTCATAAATTTGTGTTATTTCTCTTCTTAATGTGTAATATTGGTAGAATATTAACCAATAAATATTCGTTACCGTACACAAGTGTGGGCAAGTGGTACAACTTCTAAAAATGTGCTATTTTGAGTTTACCTCCAAAACTCCCTAGGAACTTTCAGTAAAGCTTCTACCACTATACTGAATCGACTGACATGACTCATGGACTGCACTGACTATTTATTTGGACTTTGACTAGACTTTAAAGTTGACGATTTAGGAATACTGTTTTAAAAATTGAAACGAAAATTCTATTTCCCGCCTTTTTAACTTGACACTGGCATATGGTTATAAGCCGATGCCACATATAAATAAAAAAAAATATAGCCTGTCATTTGTCAGTTGTTCTTCTGATGACGTTTCTAGAGGCATTTTCAAAGGATCACAGACTTTTAGGATCAAGTATTTTCCATGTATTTTCATGTACGCAAATATAACCTTGTTTAAAAAACTGGTGTTGTTACTCGTTATAGGTATGTGTTGTTTAGTTACAAAGTTCAAAGTATGTTTAAAGTTGTGCAGTAGTGCTACTAGATAAGTTTTACTTCATACATTTTACATTTTGTTCGTTTTGGACTCTGAACTTATAACTATTTCAATGAACTATTTCACCTCTACTGAATAAATTTAAGTAAAACAATTCATTCTGTACATTTAATAGGTATTCGTGACATTAAAAAACGGTTTTTAGATTGTAATAGCTAAATAAGAAAATTGGAAAAATTATGGCAGACAAAAGCACTAATAAGCAAAAAAATGCAGAACCTTCCACATTTGGAAAACTTTATCTCATAGCCTACAACACGATACAAACTATTGGGTGAGTGTGCTAAAAATCGTTTATTATCATTTATTTTACTTCTCCGACAGTTACTTTGCTAACAAGATTTACCATTTTGTCCATTGGAATGATTTTCCTAATATTATGCATTGAAATTCTACTACATCACTTCTCAGATATAATAATATGTATGTAACTTTCACTATAGGTACCTACTTGGCATAAGCAGAGATGTGAAACACATGTTTCATAAATTTAGTTCTATTTATTTTCTATTTTTATATCTATTATTTATTTATTTAGTTCTAAATCTAGTTATTTAGTTTAGTTTCATAATTCAGTAAATTATGTAGTAAATTACTTAGTGCTAACTGCTGGTCATGGCTGAGCCTCTAATATGTCCGCTAACAGCATATTCTATTACAATATTTTATTTAATCTTGTCTTTCTAATCCAGGTGGACATATTTACTGTGGCAATCATTGACTTACTTTTTGAACCGAGGAACATTAGAGAATTTTTGGCAGGAAGTAAAATGGACAGTTTCAATTTTTCAAAACGCTGCAATTCTCGAGGTTTGTAATTGGTATCAATTTATAAATATTTTTGTAAAACCATGTTTTGCTTTTGCTTATAATTTTCTTTAATTTGGACATAAAAATCTAAATTTTCGATAGGAAAAATTTTACGATTTTATAAAATTTATTCCATATTTTTAAAACATAAATTTAAAATATTTTCTTATTGCTTTTTGAATATTTTGTAAAAGAATAACACTTTATAAATTGATTTTTTACAAAACAAAGTAATATGCCTGATTAAAAATACAACAAAAAGCATACTACATAATATTTTGTTTATACTATACACAAGATATATTATTTCAGGTGGTTCATGCAGCCATAAGACTGGTACCATCTAGTCCAATATTAGTGCTGATGCAAGTGTACTCCAGAATATTCCTTGTCTGTGGTATTTTATTGACAACAGAATCTTCTGCAGTTAGCCCTGGCTTTCCAATTTGCGTTCTGGCCTGGTCCTTAACAGAAATAATAAGATATGCATACTATGCCCTTAATTTGATCAATGCTGTTCCACCGACTTTGCTGTTTTTAAGGTATGTTATTTGCTTTAATTATTGTAACTTCAACCCTAAAGATTAAAACTTTACCAATTAAAATGAATTTTATTTACAAACAGGATCTGATTGACTATTCTGTGCCCTGAATTACTTAATTGAACAACTAAAAATCATTTATTCAAAGATAATAAATGAAATAAGATATCATTGTAAATATACACAATGTTTTGTAATAATAATTTTTTTTTCAGATACTCAACATTTCTGGTTCTATATCCTTTTGGAATCACAGGAGAATTGCTGTGCATGTATTATTCACTGGAGGAGGTGGCTGAACAGCGATTGTTCACGGTGTCTATGCCTAACACATGGAACTTTATCTTCAACTATCAGTACTTCTTGATGTTTTATATGTTTCTGTACATTCCATTATTCCCAGTACTCTATGGACACATGCTTAAACAGAGAAATAAAATGCTATTTCTCAAACCTAAGAAATCACATTAATTTCAGTTATAAAAATGTTGGTAATTCATACTCAGCAGTTTGCTCAAATATTATTAGTAGGATTTTCTAGTTTTCTAGTGAAAATATTATGAATCTGTTTTTATTCAATAGAAAGGGAAATGCAAGAACATAGTTGGTTAATTGACTTTAATGCACTATTGTGGATTATTATTTATTTTTAAGGTGTCTGTTGGTGTGCATTTATACATTATTATTTAAATTGTCATTAATTTTAAATTAAAGTTGCATTAAATTCAGTTATAGGTATAGGAACACTTTTACCACATTCTTGAAAATATATTTTTTATTATTATTTACTTTTAACAAGAAATTTGTGAGGCAACCTACAAAATCAAAATGTTATGATAATGATATTCTTGGATAATGGTAATTTTGTGTTGCATTGTATGTTGTGGTGATGGTAAAGTTTTTATCGCGTAAATAAGTATGTGATAGAATGTTCTATAGTACTGTTTACAAAAATTACATTTACTTTTATTACCTACTTTTCAAACAATTTTTTTTTTTATTTAAAAAAAACAATATTGTTGACAATAGTAGTAAGTAAATACTTTATCTACATTCGGCTAAGCTTGTATACTTACGTAATAATTTGCAATGAATGAAAAGCCTGAACTTCTTTATTTTATAATTTATTTTAATATTTTTACAATACATATTATATATTATATATATACAAAGTTATTTGGAATTGTTTAATTAATATAGTGTACGGGAGCAGAGAGACTCTTGATCCTTATGGGGCACTGTTTATATACACTCAATTTACAGAGTCTATATGGGCATTGGGCAATACCTAACTACTTTTACAGGGGCTAGCAGTGGCTATGGTGAAAGTAAATACGATACTGCACTTTTCTGAACTCGTTCGATATTGCACTTTTTAAAATTGTGATTGAAAAAAGATTTTTTTGCAATAAACTTTTATTTTGTAAGTTATAATTCTGGGGGTAATTCTCGTAATATTATTATCGATTAAATCTCGGTCGAATTTTTAGGCTGCCCTTTTCGCGCTCGCATGTTTTGACGCGTATGCGAATGAGTCAGCGCCTTAAACGAACCGAGATTATATCGAAAATAGTTAAAAGAATTGAGCTTCAGAATTAACAGTTATTTAGAACCTATTTTTTAGATATTCCCTTCTTTTCTGTTAAGTGTCTGTCTGCTGTATTTGTCTGTTAAGTGACTTTTCCAACGCATCAGACAAAGACAGAAACATTGTTTAAGTTATCCGTTGTGTATTTTTTTTTATTAGTAAGGGGGTAAGTGTGAAGCGCGACGCTCAAGAGGTTATAAAATAATCCTTATCTACAGCTTAGCAAAAAAGAGTATGACGCGGTGACAGCAGGAACTAAACTAAAAATTAAACTTTGACTCAAAGAATTGGTGAGTAATTGAATAAAAATTGTGACGACTTGCCTGAAGGGGGTTAAACGTATGGTGCTGCGCTGCGCTGCATACACGCCACACGCCGGCAAATCGCGACGCTCGACGAACGCCCGAGAAACGCCTACGCCTAATGTGGGGTCAGCTTTAGGCGCTACAGTGGAACAAACATACATATACTGCTAAAATCATTACCCTTCCTTTGGCTTCGCCGTAGTCGGGTAAGGAACCGTCGTCCGTCCATCTGTCCGTCCTTCCTTGATAATTTCGGTAATATAAATATACAAAATTTTGTATAGTTATAGATAATTGCAAGCAAGCGTAATTACGTGCTTGCCACCAAGCTGCTTGATCATGGATGGGTGCAGGTGGTAGGAGGTGTACTTACAAAGCCGCTCCTGTCCACTTCTGTCATACGCCCGACGGCGGAACTTGACGGACTGCGCTTTCTCACCATCACCCTGCCACGTCTTCTACGACATTATTGTTTCGAGTAAGGTTTTGTGTGATTTTCGGATGTCGTTAATCACACGAAACCTTACACGTTTTCGTACATGCCACCGCCTTTTCATATTATTATCGATGTGTAGTTATTTAATCTACTGTGGTCTGATTAAGTTTACCTTCTGTGTAAAATATTGCTGTCTTTATTGGTAAATAAAATAATTTACGAACACCTGTTGGCTTTTTACAATAAGTAGCAATAAAATCAGATATAATTATCGCACGTAAACGTAATTAGTATTAATATGATACGATATCCCCAACGAGTAAATTAATAGTGAACAGTGATCAATAGATAATAATATATTATCTATAAAATTGACTATGTTGCTAGTTAAGCTATTATTATTAATATCTAATCGGTTTTAAGATATTTGTTTTTACCGATTTGTAATAAAATAATATAATAATATATTATATAACAATGTTACATTTTTAACCCCCGACGAAAACAGAGGGGAGTTATAAGTTTCGTGTGTCTGTCCGTGGCATCCTAGCTCCCAAACGGATGAACCGATTTTGATCAAGTTTTATTGGTTTGAAAGCTGAAATGATCGAGAGTGTTCTTAGTTATAATTCGTCAACATCAGCTTGCTCATTGCTTTGCATTTTTTTTCACCTTTTTTATAGGTAGTTTTTCAGTTATAGTTTTCCGTTTTAAAATATTAAGTAAGTAGTTGAGGCAAACAGGGTAGTGGCAGTTAGTTTAAAAACAGTCATTGGAATAAAACTCAAATTATAAGCACAGATTTATTAGGAATTTACAATATTAATTTTGCATTAATTGATTTTTAATTGAGTTCAATAATAAAATCATCTATTGAGTTATCATTAATGATTTAGTACCTGGGTATCCGAGCTTTGCTCGGAGTTCTAATAAATTTATTTATTTTTTCTGACCGGGATTGGAACCCTAGCAACTACATTTCGAATTTTCGAACAAAGAAAAAATTAAACTTAAGCATAGCAATATGCCAATCGGACTGACTTATTAAGAGTCGAAATTATTGATATATTTTTGCATGACAAACCAAAAAACATATAATATAGCTTAAAATGCGCAGTTTCCAGGGATAAGACTTAGCTAGATCCCTGCATACTGAATTTCATGTCAATACTTGTAGCCGTTTTCGAGAAACCGATTATATATATATATATATATATATATATATATATATATATATATATATATATATATATATATATATATATATATATATAAGATTGTCTCGTTTAAAGTATAAGATAAAAAAAAATGCATAAAAAGTAGATTTGACCACCCGCGTCGTTTTAGTAGTGTGCATGACCACCATTGCCCACTGACTACGATTGTCCCATCTTGCCTTACATCTTATCATTACATCTAATGTCTATGCTGGTCTCAGTCTGAAACTCCTCCTAAGTGGGTTTTCGCCTTTACACCGCGAAGGAACAAAAACTTGCTTGTGTTCCTGGGATCAAGTTTGATTTCATGTAACAGCCCAGTAGTTCAGTTCATGTAACAGTATCATGTTATAATCACTAGTACCATGATATAATCTAGTTTATTCTTCTCATATTATTACTTTCGCTACAGTTTCGTGGTGGACGGAAACACGTTGACTGTTGAGCAACATATCATCGCCTACTTACCTCGTGTAAAATAATTGTTAATAATTTTTAAAACAAACCAAGGCAAAAAGTTATTATAACACCCCAACTTCAAAGTAACTAATGACAAAATGAAGTTTTCTTCCTCAGTTTATGAAGTAGGTTAATTTTTTTATTAATTAAGGTTGTACTATTATATATTCTGTGATTAAGGCTAAATAAGTTGGTAAAAAAATATATTTTTTTTTATGCGATATCTTATAATTATTACGTCGGTACTTTTATCTTAATACTATATTAAGCTTATCACAGATTACTCATTAGTAATTGTTTACGAAATTGTATCTTTTAAATCAAAGTTGTTTTGGACACCGACTGGATTAACTGGCCATTCGCAAATAAACTTTTGTGACGGCAATATGGATAAGAAACAAATTACGGGGCTTATTTTTGCGGTCCTTGTATTTGCCGCTGATGCCAATGCGATAAATGGCAAAAATGTGTAAGTACCTACCTACTGAACTCCAGTAAAAAAACCTAATTTATTTATTAATGTTAACCATAAAGAAAAGGCTTAAATTACCCACTGCAGTTAGATCTTTATCTGCCTATTATGCAACTACCTATGTTATGATATTTTTTTTGTTTTTTAGAAATGCGAAATGGGATTTAGGTCTTTCGGCGAACGTTAACAATTATGTTGATAATACGATTGATTTAATTATTCCATTCATGCAAAATAATGGCCTGGATCCCATGGAACTACCTGAAATTATTGAAGGCTTCGAAGTTGTAAGTATCAACAGCCTATTAATAAACCTAATTATTAAAAAGATACCTGCCTAAGAATGGAGTAAAAGGGGCGCTCGGCTTCACAGCTTGTGATTGGTAAGGTTAAATATATTTTTAAAATTGTATATAGCAGTACGGGAATACGCCTACAAGTTTCTTTCATAAATAATTGTAAAATTGTCTAAGCAAGACGAGTAGGACTCTGTCAATATAAGCAAGTAAGTTTTTAAATGGTTGCATTCATTGACTAATTATCCATCTTCTTCATCAGGATAATAGGCAATAATTTTACGTACGCTCTCTAAATCATTTTCTATCAAATCCATTATAAATTTAAAAAAATGACTACATTCTTATAAGAAATATTTATTTGCAGCATTAAAAAAATTGGCTATAATATAATAATAATAAGTACATAAATGAAAATATCTAAAATTAAATTAAATACCTGGCACACCTAGGTAGATATGTCCAGCACCGGACTTCCGCTTGACCCATGTCATGACATGTCTCATATACTTGACTTCTTTGATTTAAATCTGTATTCAGTCTATCCAGTGTAACGTTTAGCGTTTCTATTTTAAACTTTTAGATTATCACTACATAGTATTTAAAACGAAGTCGCTTCCCGCTGTCTGTCCCTGAACCAAAACTACGCAATGGTTTTATGCGGGGGTTTTTTAAATATATTGAGTAATTCATGAGAAAGGTTTATATGTATATAACATGTATAATATAGTAGAGAAACACTGATAATACTGTGATGTCGTAAATAAACACATTTTTGCTTACATTGCAAACGCCGGCTGAACTATAATACTAAAATAGATACAAAATGTATCTGAAATATTGTACACCTTAAAAAGGTCTATAAAAATGTCCGGAATGATATGTCTATCTCTTAGGGATAACCCACAATAACCATTTTTTATCCTTTACTTTTTACTAGCAATACAGCATTAATTATCCAATTAAGTACCTTAAATACATTGTGCATTTAATATAGATCAATATGGCATATTGTAATCCCTTTACAGCATGTAATTTAAATTAATATTTTCGAAGTATTACAGATTAAAATGCAGGGACATAGCCGCGGTTGCGTCGAAGTCTGCGCTTCGCCCTTTATGTTAAGCAGCGATCGCACGCGTTGCGAAAAAAATGAAAATTTTCTCTCCCTTAGTAACCCGAAACCACATCTTTTCTTCATGATGGGAGAGAAAGAAATTTGACAATCCTAAATTTTTCAACGTTTCTATAGCTTTATACAACGCTCGTATCTCAAAGTAGGCATTGCCATATTTTTTTGCTATAATTGCTTCTATCTCGGAAATGGTACATCCTACTGAAAAAATAATGAAAATTTCCTCCCCCTTAATAACCTCACAACCACATAGGTATTTTCTTCATGATGGGAGAAAAATAAATTTGAAAATCTTGAATTTTACAACATTTCTATAGCTTTATACCTACATAGCTCGTTTCCCAAAGTATGGATTGCCATATTTTTTTCTATAATCGCTTCTATCTCGGAAATGGTACATCCTACTGAAAAAATAATGAAAATTTCCTCCCCCTTAGTAACTTCACAACCACATAAGTATTTTCTTCATGATGGGAGAAAAATAAATTTGAAAATTCTAAATTTTACAACATTTCTATAGCTTACATAGCTGGTACTACATAACATTCTGTGTTAATAATCATCAATCCTAATTAGCATCCGCAACAACTTTAAATTAGTACTCGTGTCATTTTTACGAAGCATTCTTCGTAAAAATGACACGAAAATTCTCCATTTTGGAAATTAAAATTGGAAGACAATTTTATAATCAGCGCCTCCACAAACCTGGAAAACGACACCCATACCAAAGGAAAACAAAACCTCAACAGTATGCAAAAAATACGATTTTCCGTTGAATTTTAGCAGCCATTAATTTATCAACCCAATCTGGTTTTATAGCTGCTTACATCATATAATCGAACTTATAAATTTCGCTGCCAATTTGGATCAAATTTCGCCACTTTTTATCTGCAGATTTTGGTATATTTTGTCACCTGAGTGCTTTTCACAGTTTAGTAATTTAGTCGCCAACATATTGATTCGCTGCCAAATTCAGTAATACAGTATGCTCATGTGCATTCGCCAACTTATTTTTTTTATTTAAGATTAATTATATCCCTTTAGAAAATAATATTTATTTCATACTTTTTTGGGTATTTTTACTTTACAAATCGGTTTAATTTTTTGTTTAAAATAATAATTTATCTCTTTTTAGTCACTGTATTATTATCACATTTTAGGAACTTTTAAAATAAAATAATGTATAATTGAATACGCGCCAAGCATCTATTAGGTATTGTATATAAGATGATGATTACTGTAAGTTACATAATGGCGTATGCTTGCAAACATGTATCTAGAGGGAGTCAGGAGTTCTTTTCTCTACTTTTGCATCCAGGAGATACCTTGGACCAAAATCTTACTTTTTGGTAGCATATAGTTGGATTACTTCAGAAAAAGTTAAAATTACTATACATATACATTTCGAGGAGTTCCCTCGATACCTCATGGATCCCATCATCAGGTCACCACTTTGGTGAAAATGGGACCAACTTCGAATTATACCCATTAAATCAAAAAAAGAATTTTGAAAATCGGTCAACAGACGGCGGACTTATCGTTGAAAATACAAAAAAAAATATATACAGCCCAGCCAGGATTAATCCCTTCTGGACTCTAGTTGTTTTCGTATTTTTGTACATGATTTCTGCCTGCAATTACATAATAGTCGTTAATTTTGACTTTTGGCGCGGCCGCTGAGATGAACTTAATTTTTAGCTCGGCACGAGAAGCAAACAGGTGCAAGCATTGAGTTATAAGGTTCTCTTAACAAATGCCAATATAACGTTTGTTCCACTTCCGTTATTTTTAGTTTATTCTTATATACATACATATATATACATAATATATTTTATCCATTTAGTTTTTGCCAACAGAGACCTATTCTCATCACGTACAGCGCGTGGGTAAAACTTCACGATGGCTACATGACCGGACTTGTCAACGTAGCTCGATCTGGCGACCAAAGAGTGAACTATTTCGCAAAAATGTTGCGAGTTCGTGTTGAACTGGAATTCACCAATCTCGAAGTGAGTATAATTTTTTGTGAACGTAGGAACAAAAATAATTAATTAAATAATTGGGTAGTATAACACGTAGTAGTTACCTTAAGGTACCTCTTCTTGGACGTGTATAAAGCTTTGGTAAGGAACCTTACTTTCTAAAATATACCATACCTACCAGTTGCCAACCAGTGGGGCGCGCCTCACTAGGGGGAGAAAAGTGATGAAGTGATGATGAAGGGGGGCAAAACACAAATTAAGCATAGGTAAATGACAAATATTAATAGACGTTTCGTCAGTCGGTAGGTATTAGACAATTTTCGACAAGTTACAATATTTATATTTAATTTCATACAAAATAATTTTTTATTAAAATAAATATACTTACTGAAATACATAAATAACTACACCAACATCTAGACCTACAATTCTTACACGTACACCTAAACCCAGAAGCGTAGCAAGCCATATGAAAAAAAAATTTGGGGGCCCCCCAGCCTAAGAGTAAAAATTCACAGAAGAGAATTGCTCGCATTAACTTTAAACTAAAGCGATGATATTAATAGCGAGCGAGCGAAGGGAGTAAACTACCATTTTTTGTATAATTTTTAAACAATGACTCGACGACGAGCGATCCGAATTTTTTTCAAATATTTTGTTTCTGGTAGGCTCGAAACTTTGGAATTGTTGGTCATAAAATTAGTAGCGAAGTTAACATAACTAAATTTTAGATGCTTTTTGTGTCTAAGAACTTTCACATGTTGAAAATCACTAGCTGATTCTAATTTTTGTATAAAATCATTAGCTGAGCGGAGCGGGCCACACAGCTTTAAAAATATAATACCGGTTCTAATTTATTAAAACGTCATTATAATATTATTAAGTAATCTGCAAAACTAACAGCAAAATATGTTATTAATTTATATTATATAAATTTATGTATATTTTTTTGTGCTGGAAACCTCGAAATTTGAATAAAGACTGGTCATAAAATCAACAGCGGAATAACATGAGGGAGAGAGACTTTAAATTAAACAGATACTAGATATAATTTAAAATTACTATTCTGTCCGTATCTAAAAAACTTAGTTGCTTAGAAATCATTACTTGCACGTTAAAAACACTGAGTCGTAATAAAGTTATATAGGTTATAGAAGTGTAGCGGCCTGATAATATTTACCTTAGACACACATGATAATCCATAAGTTTTCACTTTTCTACGAGTTTCTTAAGTTTCTGTGTTCATGGTCTTTATAATGATATCGGGAAGTACGGGCTAAGAGTGAGACTGTGTAATGTGTATATAAGTAATGTTTAACGATTTTTTTTCTGACACACGTTCGTGGGCCCCTGTAGCCCGGGGGCCCCATATAATTGATATGGCTGATACAGCGGTAGCTACGCCCCTGCCTAAACCTTTATCTAAACCTGCCGGGGCCGGCTGATTTATTTGAAATAAACCAAACAGAATATATTATACCAAAACTCTTCCTAAACTGAACGCACTTATAAATATTTGACAGTCATCAGTCAAGTGACAAATTGAACGCAGTAAACAGTTAGTAAGGGAAAATTCAATCGTCGTTTTTAGTATTCTCCCCGCAATTTTTCCAATATTTCTCACCGTTTAAACCTTTCCTGAACTTCCACAACGTTGATTGAATTTTCCCATACTAACTGTTCTCTGTGTTTAATAATTTGTCACTTGTCAACCTTGAACCTTGTCAAATATTTATAGTTAGGTGGCAGGTGCATTCAGTTGACTTGTTCAAAAAATCGGCCGGCCCCAGAAAATTGGTAGGTATAGAATATAGATGTAGGAGGTGTAGGTGTTGGTGTAGGTTGTAGTTGTAGGTGTTGGTGTAGGTTGTAGGTGTTGGTTGTAGTTGTAGATGTTGGTGTAGGTTGTAGTTCTTTATTTATTCTAATTTTCAGTTCATAGTTAAGACAGAACACCGTGTGTCGGGACAGCTTGTAGTAATGAATAATAATTAGTACTTAGTAGGTACATTGATATCATAAATTAAACATTCCAAGGGCATCATGCAATGGGATCTAATTACAAATGATAATACCTACTTTATTGTTTTGAAATACATATTATTAACTGATTGCAGAGTTCCCTTAACGTGGCTTAGGTAAATAAATTGAAAGATATGCAAGTAGGTACTTACTTGTATTTATGTATTGCTAAATAATATAATCCCCAATTGATAAATAGATAAAACCTAAAACATATTACATTCTAGGTTCTATCATAATAGCCTCTTATAGTCGACGCAGTATTCAATTAATAATTTAAATCCTTGATATTTTAGGGTGGATGTTACCCACTATATCCTCAAAGAACAAATTCACAGATTTCTTGCCTCACAAGTCACACGACTATCGAGCACATTGGAAATAAGTCTACGGAATTCGAAAAGATAGTCGCTGAGCGACGAGAAAGTTGGGATAAGGAAAATGTTACAAAATAAAACTACAACAAAATGACCAACGCTTAACCGGATCGTCGTCGTCGATCGTCATTTGTTTTTTCCTCATTTGGTTTTTCTATACTTAGATACATCACTCTGTTTATAAAATGGAGAAGTTGAAATATCGTATTATTTTCGAGTACAGTTGCACCGTGGCACCAGTGCTGCAGAAACGGCTCGAAGGATTAATGATGTATATGGCGGCAGTGTCGCAAAAGAAAACACAGTTCGTTTTGACGTGAAACGTCTTTAAAATCGCGCCGAAACATACGGGTACCAGGTTTAAAAACTGGACCGTAACGAAAAGGTCTATATCATCGTACCTTAATAATTAAAAAACTATTAGTCTTAGAAACAAAAATGTGGTGTAAACGTATAATGTGGTGGTTTCACTTATATAGTCAGCTCGCTGTTATGACATTGAGTTCGAGTCGGGGTCAAGCGGGTCGGCGGGGGAGGGATACTGCGATAACTGTGCGAAACCGGCGCTCACGCTTGTTTCTATTCAGTGTAACTCGTGACTCCGACTTTATAGCGTGGTGATTCTTTCGTGTGTTTGTCAAGTTTATTTGAACCGATTGATTTATACAAAAAAACAGCGTCCATCTTGTTTTCATTTCAATCTTTTACTTTAAAAGCGATTCGCTAACATAGACGTTTCACGTTAAAACCAACGGCCGTGTGCCCCGACACAGCCCCACCCGCTTTTTTGGTGCCAAATTTGGTTCTGGAAATTTCGACCTGCAGAACAAGCCCCGTGGACGCCCGGAGACCAAAGTTGATAATGAAGAATTGAAGGCTCTTGTGGAAGCGGATCCATCGCAAACCACATCCGAGTTAGCTGCAGGCTGCGTTGTTAGTGATAAAACTGTTTTAATCCACTTGAAGCAAATTGGGAAGGTGAAAAAGCTTGAAAGGTGGGTAACCTATACACCAACCCAGGGAAACCCATGAATTGAGTGCAGCAAACCGACAAACGCTGCTGCGTTACATTACTCAACCGGCACAATAATTAAGGGATTTTAAATCGAATTATTGCCTATGATGAAAAGTGGATCCTGTAAGATAATCGGAAACGTTCATCGCAATGGCTGAACCCTGGCGAACCAGCCAAAGCCTGCCCCAAGCGAAAATTGACTCAAATAAAGTTATTTGTGAGCGTTTGGTCAAGTGTCAGTGTCGTTCACTACAGCTTTCTTAAATCTGGCTAGACGATTACGGAAGATGTCTATTGCCAGCAACTGCAAATCATGATGGAAAAGCTAGCTGGTAAACAACCGAGATTGGTAATTTGCTCTAGGCCACTGCTGTTTCAGGACAACGCTAGACCAGACCACACACTGTACAACAGACGGCTACCAAATTAGAGGAGCTTCAATTCGAATATCTAAGACATCCACCGTACTCCCCGGACCTTGTTCCAACAGATTACTTTTTTTTTCGAAATTTGGATAACTTCTTGCAAGGGAAAAAATTCAACTCCGTTGGGGCAGTCCAAAGCGCTTACAGAGATTTTATTGATTCCTGTCCGAATGGTTTTTTTAGTAAAGGAAACTACCTATGAGATGGCAAAAGTGCATAAATAGCAATGTATATACTTTGATTAAATAAATATATTCCCCCTTACTAATAAAAATATTTACACAATGGATAAGCAATATGTTGTTTTGTCCTTGTCTGTCAAGCTACTTTTCCCACATATCAGATAAGGACAAAACATTGTATTGCTTATCCACTGTTTAAATATTTTTATTAGTAAAGCGGTATATGTTTTAAAAAAATCGACTTTCTGTTCCACCTTTACAAAACGCCAATTTCATATCTAAGGATCTAATATTTATGATAGATTTGTCTGGCGCGACATTTAAAATTATTTCGGTGTCAACCTTAGGCTTACGTCAACATTGCTGACATGCGCCCGTGCTCGAGCTGTCATTTGTAGAGAGCATGGAGGAATTTAGTTTTATTGGCCCATGTAGAGCGTATCGCCCCTGTGATATGGGCGATAAATGTCACTAATTCACCGAGCACTAAAGAATTCCATTTTTTTTTCAAATTCTTTAAATCATTGAATCGTATTATTGAATCGGAACGGAGTATAAAAAATTATCATTGAGACCAATAAGTAGCTATATATGTAGGTAGATACTTAAACTACTTAATACTTAGTTTTTTACATTTCTATTTCAGTTCGTGTACAAGTACCTTATTAAGGTGATGAATATTGGACCAACTGGTGGTATCATCGGTTCCTTGGACAGATTCTTCGTTGTTGCTGATGTGCTGATCGATTTCAACAACGACGAAGTTCACCTACAACAATTCGCTTTAAAAAATATTGGGTAAGAATATTGTGAAGCTATTATGTTACTAATTTTGTGCCAATACCAAAAGCATCAAGAAGAAATTAAATAACCCAATTTTTTTTCATTTTCAGCCGTCTCCGAGTACGTCTTACCGGCAATATTCTGACTGACTGGCTTTTGAATCCCTTCATCAAACTCTTCGTAAACATTTTCGATACGATTATAATGATTGTGGTTGAAGTCAATATTCGTAACGCAGTTCAAAACGCCATATTGACTATCAATGCCGGCATCCGAGACGTGATATCTGTGATCGAAGCATTTAATTAACGTAACGTCTTGACTAATTTTAATGAATTAAACTATTTACTGTAAAATGACAAGTTGTGTTTAGATTATTTTTATAGAGACCCTTTGAATCAAAAGAGCTCCGTGGCCTGGTTTGATTCGCAGTCAAGAGGTTGCAGGTTCAATGGAAAGGACTTTTGGTGATATTAAATACATTATACAGATGCTCCAACGGCGGCCGTTGGCCCCAGACGCATTGACTTGTCATTAATGTGGACTGGGCATGAGAATGCCGCATGTGCTTGTGCAACCATACGACATTTAAAGCCCAGACACTAAAAAGTGGTTAGGTACGGGAACCTGTTGAACCTTGGCACTATGTGTACCTAGCCCATAAGGCTCGTTTTAACTATTCGCGCGATACTAAATTCTACTGTCTATCTATGGTATTCGGTACGTCACTACCGACTACTCAATGTGAAGTTAGTCGCATATCACCTTTAAACCGGTGTTTGGTGTTATCTACCTTTAATTTTTTTTGGCGAAAAAGTATGTAGGTACTGTAACAACGGGGTACATTGTCATAAAATTATGATGTTTTTTACTTCTCGTTTGAGTACTTCCATTCAAATGGAATTAAGACTCTTTTATAGTCATATGTGTTTAGTTGTGGATTTATGCAACCCATGCAGATACGAAAAAATAACAAAAACTACCCCTGATAATGTTTTTTATTTTTGCAAAATTTGGGCCAAAGTTCGCACTTTGAAGCGCGTTTCTTTGACTCTGGGTGTGTTTATTTAGTAAAACGTAACTGTTTGCAATGAAAGCACAAAGAAATCTGTTTAGTTTGATTGCATATATCAAAGAAATGCATAGTATCTTGATTAATTTGTTTTTATTGCATAAAAAAACTTCAAAACAAAGAAATTAATCCGTAAAACATAGTTTTTTTATTAATAAAATTTTGCTGAAAGAAATAGAATTTTTTTCTTTTAACTTATTTATATAACCATTAGTAGTAGTTATCATTTGTAACTACACACACCGGCATATTTAGCGGAACACAAAAAAAAGGTCCATAATTAAAAAAATATGGTTTTATTTTAAAATCTACTTACTACACTTCTTTTGTTATTTAAAGTTTAATTTGTTTTACTTGAAATGAGATCACATTACGAACAGATTTTGCGAGTAAAAGCTATTTGTGAAAAATGGTAAATTTTTGAACTTTTCATGTAACCGGGAAAAGTGAAAATTAATATTAAAATAACAATTAATTAAATTAGAAAAATAGTGATTAATATCGCGTATTTCCTCCACGTGCTCTTATTAAAGTTTCTACCCGTAGACATACTGAGAATGATGTTATCGATGGTCTCCTGGAATAGTCTCCGCCATTCCTCAACTACGGCGATTCGCAGTTCACCCACGTTGGCAGGAGCTGGAATTCTGGACTTAACTTTTCTTTTCAGCAAGTCCTAAACGTGCTCTATTGAGTTCATATCCGGTGATCTCGCCGGCCACTCCATAACAGTGATATTCATATCATTAACATAAGCTTGAGTTACCGAGCGATGCGGCCGAGCTAATTATCCTGCATAAAAACAAAATCTTCACCGATATATGGGGCAAACGGTACGACATTTTCTTCTAAAACTTCTCTGATATAGCGGTCTGCAGTCAGACTCCCTGTCAATCACTACCAAGTCTGTGCGAGCTCCCAAACAAATGCCCGCCCAAACCATTATTGATCCACCACCGTATGCAACTGTAGTTTCAAAATTGTCTGAATGTATCGTTCTCCTTTGCGTCTGTATATTCTTTGCCTGCCGTCAATTTGATTTAAGAGAATTCTGCACTGATCACTAAGCATTACCTTACTCCATTGGTCCGCGTTCCAAAGTCGATGTTCCTGAGCAAAAGTTAACCTGTTTCTACGATGATTTACCTCGAGCCTTGAAGCCTTGGCGGGCACAAATGAACCCAAACCAGCTTCTTCGAACCTTCTACGTACCGTACGCTCACTTACGGTTACACCCCGCACTGCTTCTAACTCATGTCGGGCTTGGACGGCCGTCAAACGGGGTTCCTACGTACACGAAGCCGAATGAAACGATTATCCCTACTCGAAGTGCGTCTTTTTCTGCCTTGTCTTCTCACATAAGTACCGGTCTCCCTGAACCGTTGGATACTGCGATGGATCGTTGACACTGGTCGACATAGATCTCTGGATATCACTCCAGTAGGTTTGACCATTTCTTCGCATTTCGAGTGCCCTGGCAATCTCCGTTGGGGCTAAGTCAGGCATAATTCAGTCCTCAACTCCAAAAAGTTACGTGATTAATAAAACTAACAAAAAACAGTATTTCAATGAAATTTTAAATCAAACTCAAAAAGAAGAAATACTCGAAGTTCGCTCCAGATAAGGTGTATTTAAATAAAATTAAAACAATTGCATAAAATGTGATGTTCAGTTGTTTTCTAGATTTGAAAATATTTCTTTTTAAATTAAATGACGTATAAACCAGCCAACAACCTTATATGATACTGATATCAAACCTCTGTTTTATGTTCTGCTAAATATGTGTGTTTATATTTAATATAATAAAAATAGGTAGGTTTTCTATCAAATTATTCAACTAGGTCAATATTTACGAACCATACTGCAGGCGGTGTAGAGCAGGGATTTCCAATGGGTTTCGTATGATATTCATCAAGGTTCCGCCAAAATTATTTGAAATTATGAAATTAGGATCTTTACAAAAATCCGGACTGGGCATTATCTAGGTCAGAGGTCCGAGTTCCAAAATTTTGGAATCTTATCTTATCATCTTACCGTCACTTTTGTGTGTGTACGGTTCTAAGTCACCGCATGTTACACCACCGCTGAACGCGTGTAGGTACTGGGAGAGGAGCACGCGCGGCGGCGTCATAAGAACAATATGTTTAGATGTAGATTTTTTATTAAAATCAAAAATTTTATTATTTTTATTTCATTACGCTCGCCGGGCCAATGACCCGTCAGTTGACGCACCGGGCAAGCTGGCGCGCCGTGCTCCTGCCTCAGTACACGCGTTCAGCGACGTTTTTTGATGATGAGGCTGCTACAATATTTCCCTCTTGAGTTATTTGTGTAACAGTACGTTCAGAAACCCCTGTAACAAAATTACAACAATGGTTAATATTAAACACTTGATACAACTTTTAGCGTAGACTTCATTCTCTGGACCTCGAAATGACCCAAACAACTAATAATCGGTAAAAAAGTCAAATTCTAGAAAAAAACAAAAGTGTGTGTCAGCTCCGACGCACGACTGGAGTTTACTCTAAAAAGTAAAACACGTCCCTCAGAAGGAACAAAAACTTTAGCGATCGATTTGAGTTCAAAAATTCGCGCCAGAAAAAAAGTGACAGGTGCGCAGAATAGGTTGCGCACGAAAACGTAACGAGGTCATTCGTTCAGTTGATTTTACATATCATATTTTTTTCATAACGGGAGCCTTATATAAAAATCGATTCTTAAGGAGTAAACTCCAAAATACTAATTCTATAAAGTAAGCGTAACGGCAAACGCCTCCGCTAACAATTATATAAACACGAGAAACCTATTTATAAATAAATTAAGTACCCAATAGAAATCCCAAAATTTGGAGTTTTGTTCTAATTTCAACACTAAAAATTACCTGTCAAATATGCAACGCGTGCAAATATCCAACTTTGGAAAGCGGCACTGTTAACTTATTATTAGCTCGCTCTTCTTCACAAGCACGTTTCACCTTCAAGATAATATCACGTCCAGCACTTTTTATCACTTTTGGCTGATATCGATTATTTTAGTTGAAAGGGAATAAAAACTCACCACAGATCACAGCATGGCGATTGGCGGCCCGACGATTAGTTCCGATTTCAGCCGCGCGCAAAGTTATCGTGCGCGCACTTTAGTAGGTACCTATACATCTTTGGACTGTGAGCTTACACTGACAAATGGGCATGGGCTTCATTTTGACGTTTTATATATATATATAATATATATATATATATATATATATATATATATATATATATATATATATATATATATATATATATATATATATATATATATATATATATATATATATATATATATATATATATATATATATATATATATATATATATATATATATATATATATATATATATATATATATATATATATATATATATGGCTTATCTTAAAACCATTTGCCAGTGTCAAGTAAAAAAGAAATAGAACTCATTTCAATTTTCAACACTGTATCTCTTTAACGTCATGTCTAAAGTCTAGTCAAAGTCCAAATAAATAGTCAGTACAGCAATGAGTCATGTCAGTCGATTCAGTAAAGTGGGTAACGCTTTACTGAAAGTTCCTAGGGAGTTTTGGCGGGAAACACAAAATAGCACGTTTTTAGAAGTTGTACCACTTGCCCACACTTGTGCACGATAACGAATATTTAATGGTTAATATTCTACCAATATTACACATTAAGAACCGAAATAACACACATTTATGAACAAAATGCAAAATTGTTGACGATAACGAATATTTAATGGTTAATATTCTACCAATATTACACATTATGAACCGAGATAACACAAATTTGTTAAAAATTACAAATTCCACAACGTCACCCATTGAACTCCCCGGCAAAACTCCAGATTTTTTAAATTGTGTTTTTTATAATTTAAACGTCAAAATGAAGCCCATGCCCCTTTGTCATAGGAAGATCATAGTAGGTAAGCCAGTCAAGATTAGATTGACGGGACGGGCGTGTGGTGGAAAGACGGCTATAGTAAATGTATGTATCGTTACTTCGGCGTCGTCATGTCTTTCTTGTTGACGTTCCGTTGACGTTGGACAGACAGCGTTACTCTTGGGAGTTTTGCCGGACAATGTGCGACGTTATTGTTTTTGTATTTCCTGCAAAATTTGTCTGATTTCGGTTCTGTGTAATATTTGTAGAATATTCCATTAGATATTCGTTGACATGCACACGTGTGGGCAAGTGGTACAACTTCAAAAAGCGTGCTATTTTGTGGTGCCGCCTAAACTCCCTAGGAACTTTCATTAAAACACTTTACTGAATTGACTGACTTGACTCATTGACTGCACTGACTTTTATATTTAGGCTTTGACTAGACTCAGGACTTGACTTGATTTAGAAATACGGTGTTGAAAATTTTAACGAGAATTCAATTTCCGCCCTTTTAACTTGACAACTGTAAATAGTTTTAAGCCGAACGCTATTTATATGAAAAAAAAATGTCAATGTCAATCAAATGAATAATACACGTGCGATTGGAAACAAGATTGTAAATTTTATTTAAAAAAATGGGAAAAGCAAAGAAACTGAAACCATCACAAATTGGGAAGAATATTTCACTGGCCGACCAAATTGAAGCTGGAAATGCTATCAAAACTAAAAACAGACAGAAAGAGAAAAACAGACATGCTGATGACGATGAGGTAAATAATACCTATGAAATTTTCACTAAAATATGTACCTATACCTAATGAATTCATACGTACTCTATTGTACTTTGACTTTAATTTATAATTTCTTTTGTAGTTCGTTAATGCTGATCTATCAAAGAAGATTCTTAAAGCTGCTAGACGACAACAATCTGAACTAAATGAGGGTCTTCCAGCAAGTTCAATGCAAAAAGCTATGCCACTGGCTCTAAATGGTAAATTTCACAACTGATTTCAAATGTTTGATAATGCAAATATGCTATCAAATTATACTTAAACATTTCCCTGTTTTCTAGACTCTGACAATGAAGATTCTGACCATGATGATTTAGAACCAGACACATACTATGATAATATAGAAATAAATGAAGAAGATGAGGAAGCTTTAAAGATGTTTATGTCATCAAAGCCTGAGAAGACTAGAACACTGGCAGATATAATCAGGGACAAAATAACAGACAAACACACAGAGCTTCAAACTCAGTTTTCTGATGTTGAAACATTAAAGCTTCAAAACATAGATCCAAGGTATTTTTAACTTTATGGTTTATATCTCACATATTCTAGAATCTTGGAAAAAGAAGGTGTTTTATATTCGTCATTTTGTTATTTTAGAATAAAAACAATGTATGAAGGTGTAAGAGATGTTCTTCAGAAATATAGGTCAGGAAAGTTACCAAAGGCATTTAAAATGATACCACACTTACAGAACTGGGAACAGATACTGTACCTCACTGAGCCTACAACTTGGTCTGCCGCAGCTATGTATCAGGTAAATTAATAAAAGCAAAATTGATTGGCCGAAGGTCTGCATACATTACAAAATGTATGTACCGTTTAGCAATAATATAAAGTGTGTCATCTTAAGGGTAAAGAGATTTTAACAGCAGAAAATAGGTTTAAGTTTATAGACAAAACTAAACCTGTTATCCCTTTTTTGATTTTGATAAATGAGGTGTCAAGCTAGCTCTTATACCTCAAAGTTTTATATATTGTCAGTCATTCTGATAATGCAGGTACTGATATTGTGTTGTGACCCCCAAAACCCAAATGTTTTTTAAATAAAATTAAGAATATTATCTGCCGTTAAAATCTTTTACATATGAGATGACACACAGTGTAAAAAAAAAACCTATAATGACCTAAATTACTATATTTATATATAATACAATATTTTGCAAACTTAAATTAACTACTTCAAAGAGAACAATACTCTTTAAACTTTGTAAAGCATTACATAAACTTTTTTCTAGGCAACAAGAATTTTTGCTTCTAATTTAAAAGAGAAAATGGCTCAACGTTTTTATAATCTTGTTATGTTGCCAAGAGTTAGAGATGACCTGGCTGAATATAAGAGGTTAAACTTTCATCTATACCAAGCTTTAAGAAAAGCTCTGTTCAAACCAGGAGCTTTTATGAAGGGTATTCTGCTTCCACTTTTAGAGGTAAGCTTTAAATGACATTTAATTACAGAAGTACAATGCTCTGACCAAAAGTTAAAATAAAAATTACATTTGTAGTAGTACAAAGTGTACACAACTGTAATTTTACAATCTTGTATCAAATATGTATTTTGTATAATTATTTACAGTCTGGTGACTGTACCCTGAGAGAAGCAATCATTATTGGCTCAGTGTTGGCTCGGAACTCTATACCAGTACTGCACTCTAGTGCTGCTTTACTGAAAATTGCCGAAATGGACTACACCGGAGCAAATTCAATTTTTCTAAGGATTTTATTTGATAAAAAATATGCCCTTCCATACAGAGTAGTGGATTCTGTAGTTTTTCATTTTTTAAGGTTAGTATTGTACAATTTCTATTTTGATGCATTTACAATCTGTTAATTTATAGTGACTATGATTGTTATGTCTCGTATGTTTTTTTAGATATAACAGATGTTTTTGATTTTAGGTTTCAAAGTGAAACTAGAAACTTACCAGTGTTATGGCATCAGGCACTGTTGACATTTGTACAAAGGTACAAGGCAGATATTTCTTCAGAGCAAAGAGATGCTCTTTTAGAGTTGTTAAGAAAGCAATCACATCCTACAATTACACCAGAGGTAAGTTTGAGTTAATTTTATAATTTACGAGCAAGGTTTCTGTTTAAAATAGCTTTTTCACTCCATATTATATGTCCTTGCCCTTTATAAGTCCCATCATGGCTCAATGTCTAATTCTAATTCAATATTCTAAAACTATCACTCCCCTAGCCTTCTTTGCCGTTAAACTACTAGTAGTAAACTGCTAGTTAAACTTACAGCTTATTAACACCTTTTTTGTATCAATTTCTAAACTAAAGTATGTTTAGCATAAACTGAAATAAATATTTTTATGTATTATTAAGGAAATATACAACAATATTTGTTTAATTTAATTCAAGTTTCAACTTAACTAATCTGGTGTCATATGTGTATCCCTGGTTATAAAATAATTTTTCACTAACCTTTATTTATCTACCCTGACCGATATCTTTACTCTGGCCATGTAAAATGTAATAAAATACGCATGACATGAATTGTGTGTTGAATGAATTTTGTGAAATGATATGACAACAATGGGACAATAATTGTAATATAATGTGTTTAATGAAAAAACTTGCAACATATTGCATTGCATTGGGCAAATGTTCTGAGGATGCGAGACCTCTTTATCATAGAATCATCCTTAAATTTGACAAGTTTAATTTCGTAGTGTTAAGACAGTAATAAATGTTTAATACATGTAATTTAATAAATTAAACATGTGAATTTCATCTAGATAACAGGAATTATGTTTCCAGATTCGAAGAGAGCTACAAGCAGCAAAATGTCGAGATGTTGAAATTAATGAAGATGTTGCACACAGTGGCATGGTAGTAGAATAGTCACTATAAAATATGAGGCAAAATTATTTAAACAAACAAAAAGATGTGTAACAATATAATACATTTTATGAATAAAAAAGTCTTAGATATTTTAGTTTCTAGTTTTTTTTATAATAGGTATTTATACTTTTTTATTATTCTCTAATTGTGTATAAGCTATAGCTTTAAAAAAATCCAAACTATAATAGGGAAAATGCATTTATTTTAAATCAGCAAAATTATTATTTTTAAATATGTACAATAATCAGTTGCCAAATTATAGTTTCAGGACTAAAAAATGACGACTTTTTTGCTATGATTGTAAAATGAAAATTTTCAAATACCTACTCATGTTATTTGTGACATTCATTGTTATTATAACAATGATACACATAAATGCAGTATCAAAGTTAATAAAATTAATCTATAATACTTATCTTCATACATTTTCAACTGTTACTGCTGTCACTCCTGCATTATTTTTAGTATGTTTTTAATGCTCTCCAACAGTCTCACTTTTGTTTTGACTATCAATGGTTGATCAATGATCATAGATATTATGCCATTGCAAAGACAATATTCCCTGGTTTATATGTTATTTTCGAAAACCCATTAAAAACTATATATGTTAAAAATAATTTTTATATCCTTGGAATTGATGCACTTCATCTAATATATAAAATTTCCATGTCACAATGTTAGTTACCGTACTCCTCCGAAACGGCTTTACCGATTTTTACCAAATTTTATATGCGTATTCAGTAGGTTTGAGAATCGGCTACTATCTATTTTCCATACCCGTAAGTGATAAGGGTTGTTCACCCTTAAATTTTTTTTTTTAATTTTTGAACGAAATTTTTTGTTTTTATTTTTTTTATGTGGTATTAAAAAATACATAAAACCCAAAATTTTTACTTTTTTATCACCAACCCCTATTTTTTTATAGCCATTTTAGTAATTTTTCATCCCGCTCGATAACTGATCAATTATAGTGTTTTTAACTGTACTTCGATTAAAAATCTAAATTTTTTTTAAGAAAATAAACATTTATTTTTATTATTAAAGTTTAATCCTGATATATGCTTAGTGTTACCAATCTTAGATTCTTAAAATTTGCCGCGCCTTTACTGGCTTTACTTTAATGCCACACTATACCATAAACTGAAGCCGGTCTCCTGTTTCACTTCACACAATAAGACCTCTCACTACAGTTTTCGGCCATCATTATTGTTTATGTATCAAGTCTAGTAGTAACGTTTACAATTATCATATTTCTATCTCAGTGTAACTCTCTCATATTAACTATTAATTAATTATTACTATTTTATTGTAAAATTATTAATTTTAAGTGTATTTGGCACGATTAGTTCAGTTAATCAAGTTTTAGTTAAACAAGTGATTTACATAACCTTCAAAGTACTCAACACGTGTCACGAGCTTCAACCAACAACGGCTTTTGTGTTGTAAGTATACTTTTTTAATATAATTATTTGAATTTTTTACAACTATCATTTCAATTTTTATTTTCATGAATTTTTTTTCATAAATCTAATATTTTCGCTATAATCCTGGCCGTAATTATAACTATAACATTTTCTATTATTAAGTAATTTCATTATTTCTATTTATATGTGTTTTGTACAGAGAGCAGTGCCAAGAAAACGCAAAGGGGCTGATTTGAGCCGTAATACAAGTAGGTCCAGAAGTATGAGAGATAAAAGATCCCAAAGAACCGAAGAACAAGTCCAGCAACAAAATGCTGATGCACGTGTGAGCATGCAGCAATTGCGTCAAGAACAATCAGAAGATACACGAGCTGAGCTCAATGAAGTTATACGTTTAGAACAACGACAATCACGCCGTTTCACGGTTAATAGACGCAGAACAAATGACCAACAACGCCAACAGGTACATCGTGCATTTACATCTGATTCATTTTTGCGTCTAGCATTCCAGTATGAGCCCGATATTGAATATTATGCTCATTCAAAAGTGGTAATTGGTGCTATGGATAAGGAATGTCCGCATTGTCATGCTCTCAAATTCAAAAATGAGCCACCTGGGATGTGTTGCGCGTCAGGAAAAGTGCAACTACCTGAAATTGAAAGAAAACCAAGTTTATCATAAAATGGGCTCATTGCTGCCAATGCCAAACGAACCACATAAATTTTTACAAATCTACTTCATGGGCGACGAGGATTCCGGAAGCGCACTTGCCAATCGCGTGAATGCACGTTGTGACTATAATTACCTTGATTCATTTTTTGCCAGGCGCATCGTCAGCGACTAGGACGCTCTGTTGAATGAGCACAATGAATTGTTGGAAATATTCAAATCACACATGCACAAATTACAAAGCGATAATCACGCTATTGTCATTAATCCTGATAAAACACCAGCTGGAGAACATATTCGTAGATTCAATGCACCTGTTGTTGAAGACGTTGCTGGAATCATGGTTGGCGATCGTACAGGTACACGAGAAATTGTGATTCGTAGAAGAAATAATAATCTTCAGTTCATTGCTGATACACATCGTTCATATGACGCTCTTCAATATCCGCTAATATTCTGGAAGGGGCAAGACGGATATTGCATAAAACAACGAGATCCCGTATCAGGTACTTCATTTATTATGAACTTGATCATTAACCATTTAACAAAACAATTAGATTATTGAACGTAATTAATTTAAATTAATATTCATAAATATATTATTACAGGAGCTGAAACAAACAAGAACGTTAGCTCGAAAGATTATTATGCGTACCGATTAATGATTCGGCGCGGCCTGGACAACGTCATTCTACGATGTCGTGAGCTTTGTCAACAATTCATGGTCGACATGTACGCGAAGATAGAGGGCGAACGACTACGATACTTACGATATAATCAACTCAAACTGCGTGCGGAAGAGTACATTCACTTACGAGACGCTATTAACAACAACGCCGACGTCGCCGAAATTGGTAACTCTGGTCATTTTACCATCATCGTACGTAGGCAGTCCACGTCATATGCAAGAATATATACAGGATGCTATGGCTTACGTGCGCGAATATGGACGACCGTGTTTATTTATCACGTTCACATGTAATCCAAAATGGCCAGAGATTACATCTTTGCTATTGCCTGGCCAAAATGCAATACATCGTCATGACATTACAGCACGTGTATTCAGACAAAAGTTAAAGTCTCTAATAAGTTTCATTACTAAATTACATGTTTTCGGTCCCACACGTTGCTGGCTGTATTCAGTTGAATGGCAAAAGCGAGGATTAACTCATGCGCACATTTTGGTTTGGTTAATCGACAAAATCCGTCCTGAAGAAATCGATAGTATCATTTCTGCGGAAATTCCAGATCGGTCTACTGACCAAGTGCTGTTTGATATTGTTACAGCAAACATCATCCATGGTCCATGCGGTACTCTTCATTGTTCATCGCCTTGCATGGCAGATGGAAAATGTACTAAAAATTTCCCTAAAGATTTCACTAATGATACGATAACAAATACCGACGGATATCCAATATATCGTCGAAGAAATCCCGATAATGGCGGACAATCATTTATTAAAAATATCAGCAACACAGACATTGATATTGACAATCGTTGGGTGGTGCCGTATTCGCCTCTGCTAAGCAAGACATACAATGCTCATATTAATGTTGAGTTTTGCAGTTCTGTGAAGAGCATCAAATATATTTGCAAGTATGTCCATAAAGGCAGTGATATGGCTGTGTTTAGAGTAGAAAATACTAATGTAAATGCTCCTCCAATGAATAAAAACGATTCACAAGTACCACACTATTTCACATGGGCTCAAACAAAAAAATGGATGCCCCGCAAGCAAGGCTCACCAGTTGATGCATGTCTCAATTTATTTAAATCGAACGCTTTGGGGCGATTATTTACAGTCAATCCAAGACACACTGAGTGCTTTTATCTTCGACTGTTATTGGTTCATGTTACTGGCCCATTATCATTTCAAGATATACGTAAAGTGAATGGGCAACAGTATCCAACATATAAAGACGCATGCCTTGCACTCGGCTTGCTGGAAGACGACAACCAGTGGGAGTGTATGCTTGCTGAAGCTGCATTGAACTGTACAGCAATACAAATTCGTCTACTATTCGCTATAGTGTTGACTACATGTTTCCCAGCTCGAGCACAGATATTGTGGGATAATCACAAAGATTCAATGACTGATGATATATTGCATCAACATCGTACGCGGTGCAACGATCTAACGATAACATTCAGCGACGCTATGTACAATGAAGCATTGATTGCTATTGAGGATCTTTGCATTGTCATTACCAACTTATCACTCACTCATTTCGGTATGAATTCGCCAAATCGAACTGCATCTGATTTAATTAACACTGAAATGAATCGTGAACTGCAGTACAAAACTAATGAATGACGAACAAAGAACCATTTATGACCACATTTTGCTCGCAGTTTCAGCAGGACAAGGTGGGTTCTTCTTTTTGGATGTACCGGGTGGAACTGGCAAAACATTCCTTATTTCACTCATTCTTGCTGAGATACGATCAAATAATGGCATCGCATTGGCCGTTGCATCATCGGGCATTGCGGCAACTTTATTGGATGGAGGCAGAACAGCTCATTCAGTATTTAAGCTGCCACTAAATATTCAAAATAACCCGGACGCAGTGTACAAACATTAAAAAACAATCGTCCATGGCCACCGTGCTGAAACATTATTTTTATATTCCCTTATCGTTCATGGCGCTCTATGCCTATTTCACGCATATACCACATACTTACACACTTATAATAAGTAAGTTACATTTTGTCTACACTAGAATTTATCTAGAAACTAGAAATAATTTATAAGGCAAAACAACGTTTGCCGGGTCAGCTAGTTTAAGTATAAAATATAAAATATTGAAATTATATTGAAACTTTTTCAATTCATATGTACAGTCTTGGCATAGAATTTTAATATAAATAAATTATAATCTTAATGGTTGATCTACTTGACTGCTCACAAGATGAACTGGTGGTAGCACCGACAATCCACACTCACATTTTCTACCCGATACGAAGTCAAATGATCCAATTTTAAAGTGACAGTTTTCACAATTGAGTTTTCCTTTCGTCCAATTTTCGTCTTCTATTTTTATCTTTATCCAAGGCGGCAGTTTTTCTTCAACGAGGTATAGAAAGCGGTTTGTATTGTAGCTTTGGCAATCGTTTGTGTTGCAAATAGGGCTGTCGTAAAAAGTGTCCGAGTTGGATATAACTGAATGCCTGCATTTATGACACTTTATTGTATCTTTTACACCTTGCTCCATTTGAACTTTAATAAGCAAGTTAACACTTACAGTTTACTTGTATTTACAACAGTTTATTATATCAAAATCCACGTGAATTTTGATTTGTGAAAAGTAAACATCAGTCATCCATGTGTCACTCAGTTTTTTAATTTTTTATTTATTTATTTATTGACGGCGATACGGCATAAAACCATTTGCCAGTGTCAAGTTAAAAAGGCGGATTATTAGAATATCGTCAAGTCTATAGTCTAGTCAAAGTCCAAATAAATAGTCAGTGCAGGCAACGAGTTAAAAAAATGTTGGTGTTCATAAAAATAACTTAAAAAATCTTAGATAAAACGAGTGAATATGTTTATTACTTTATTTATTATATTATAATTGAAAAAGTGACACCTAGTCATAAATTATTAAATATAAATGCATTTTTTTTAAAACCTCCTCCTTTTTTTTAGATGGTAACATTCGCAAGATAATTTATACGATATTACACATATTTAATATTATTGTGACCCTACTAAAAAGGGACGCTTGTGATGTATCTACACACGGTCTATCGTCCAACCTCGAGCTCTGCTCGTTTTATTGGCTCACAGTACTTAGTCCAGTTATTATTCCTAAATCTATGATACTCCATAGATACTTGCTCCAAAGATAAACGTCAACATTTTATTATATCAGAGTGACCGATTAGTTTTGCATACAATCATGATACCACGGAAGAAGGATATGATACAATTTTGCTATTTAAACGCCGTAGGCGCTTTACTCACATCCAAGCCTGCAAATCCAGCAGCCTGTCAATAGTGTCAAATTACTGTCACTATTGACGGTCGATTGACACTATTGACAGACTGCTGGATTTGCAGGCTGGATCGTGAGTACGGCTCTTTTGTTACAGGTTGACGTTTTTCAATTTGCCACAACATTTACATTTTTATTACTTTTCTATCTATAGCAAAAGAACCCATAAAAAGCTTAGAACATTTTATGAGTTTAAGATTTAGAAAAAAAATGAATTAATAACGGCAAATTTCAACCTCCAGTTTAATTAATTATATCTTTAGATATTATTATATTTTCAGTACACTTTAAATAAATCTTCACGTTTTTAATTTAATACATCTACTTATGTCTTTAAATCTAAAGCTTTTAGTCAAAACGTCAAGAAGAGGCTTTAAGCAGTGCAGGCGCCGGCCGGCGCGCATCGAACAGCGGATCGGAACTAAATAACTAGTTATAAAAACAATGAACATTAACTTTTTCTATTCTTAGATCTTGTTTTTTTAATTTATAGCATATTTTAATTCAACCGACTTCCAAAGTAAAAATGCACAAAAAAGTATAAAATAAAACTTATTTTCTAAATAATTCCCCTTTTAAATTTGGCTGAAATTTTTGTTTAATGTTTAATTTTTTGTTTAAAAATAATAATATTTTTTCCCTTTTTAGTGATATTTATTAAATTATTATTGACTAATACATTTCAAGAACGTTTAAAATAAATGATCGAATACGCGCCTAGCTTCCATTAGGTATTGTATTTAAAATAATGATGATGGTTATTGTAAGTTACATAATGGCATATGCTTGCAGTTCTTTAACAATTTCGAAATTTGCAAACACGTATCTTTTAAGACTAAGGAGTTCTGTTCAGTGCTTTTCTATCCAGGGTATACCTTGGTGCAGAATCTTACTTTTTGGTAGCATATGCTTGGGTTACTTCTGAAACAGTCAAAATCACCATACAGGGTGTATTTAGACCAGTCCCGTTAACTTCGTAGGCTTATAGTAGGGCATGAGATAGGTCCATTGGTACTAGTTATTTGCTTTTAATCGATTGTTTTTGTAAAAGTTAAAATTTTCAATATGCAATGTACAACGTACATAGTACATAACCTCACGGGCGGTCGGAGGCGGGTGCGCGAGGGGTAGGCCGCGTAAAAACGTCCCCGCGCCCGCGTAGGTGCGAATAGAGAAAATCAGCTGATAGTAACAGTTGTACCGTATGTAGTAAATAAACCACGAAAATTGCATAGATTAATAACAACCTTATTTAAAGTTAGATAGCTCCGTGGCCTAGTGGGTAGACCATTTGATTCGCACTCGAGAGAGTGCAGGTTCGATTCCAAGGTTGTGGCGTGTACCAATAAGACTTTTTCAGATATCAAGTACATTATACGGACGCTCTAGCGGTGAAGGAAAACATCGTGAGGAAACCCGCACATGGTTGGCCCCAAACGTATTGACCAGTCATTCTTCTGGACTGACTGACTATGCTGTGAGAATGCCGTATGTGCTTGGGCAACCATACGACATTTAAAAAGTCTTTCAAGAGTGGTTACTTCGCTCGGTGAATACCGTATAAATCATCCAATAACGGATGAAAAGGCTTCAATTTAAAGTTCTAATAACATTCAAGTACCTATTTACTAACTTTTGTTAAGTTAACATTTAATTAATTTAAATTTTTGTTCTGACTAAGAAAAATAAATGAAAATAAAATGAGATGAGGTACATACAGTTAAATCGAACAGCAAGTAGAAACTGGCCAACCGTGCCGACGTCTAAGCATTTTAGCCATACTGCGGGCTCCATGACGAGGATCCCGGCGCACTGTCTATAATTTGGTCCTCGATATTTACGTCCAGATGCCGTCCACCGCTGGAGACTCAATGGGCCTATTTTCTAACACTCGCATGCCTGTATAATGGTACGTGAGTCTGAAAGATGGCGGGCATAAGTATATCACCTCCGGTAAATCCTCAATGCCTCTGCGACATTCCCAAATGCTTCACATAAGCACATCATCATCATACCATAGTAACGCATGGTATACGCGTGGCGAAGGCATTTTAGGATAAAAAATCACACATAA
Source organism: Phengaris arion (assembly GCA_963565745.1). Taxonomy (NCBI): domain Eukaryota; kingdom Metazoa; phylum Arthropoda; class Insecta; order Lepidoptera; family Lycaenidae; genus Phengaris; species Phengaris arion. The sequence continues at coordinate 12,261,483 of OY751440.1, read as the reverse complement.
ATTACAAACACGAAAAACTAGTCAAAACAAACAAAACAGTTAATACTTATTACAAATAAAACGGTTATTAAAACAAACGAAAGACAAAATAAACAAACGAAAATTCAAACGAAGATAAGAAGTAGATAATTAAAAAAGACCTGTGGCACTCGGGGACTGCCGCGGTAAAGCTATTGTATAGCATTTTGTATCAACTTATGCAAACTTTCTCATAAACAGCTGCTTATGTATTCGTCCGATTTCGGAGCAGCTCGTCTCGATTCGTGCGAGTTTCGTAGAGTCGTACAATACGTCTAATCGCACGCACACAACGCCGTGTCGAAGACTGCCGAACTGAAACGACGTTAGACGATGCACGGAGCGTGAGGTTTTTTCGTTACGGAATTTCTGGATTCGGTCCCCGCGCTCAAGGCCCGCGATAGAAGCTATGCAATAGCTTAAAAATAACACGGAACGTCACTCAAAAACGCGGGTTTACATTTACAGCCAACTGACCAAACTGAGAAAATGATTTTATGTAAAAAACATAGGCATGTGTCCAGAACTGTATCGATAGTTTTACATATATATAAATTACTATTTAATTTGCATACGCATTGATTTGTACGAACTTATTACAAAATCTACTGGAGGCTCAAGGCGCGTAAAAGAGCGAAGAGAGAGAGGCGCGTGTATCGTGGCGTGTATCGTGGCGTGGCGCGTGGGAGACGATAATCGCATACCATCAGGCGATCTGACTGCTCGATTGCCGGTCATAAACCATACAAACCCAGATTGATATAAAACAGTAACTTATTTATTACAGAAAACTAAGAAACATTTCAAACAATTAACTAACTTAAATATCGACACGTAAATGTTTAAATTTTTTAGCCTAGGTAGTTTTTGAAAGAGTCGAGCGGCAAGCTTTTGATATTTGCCGCCAAAAAGCCGTGCTGTGGCCGCGCGCTCGCCCCGCTGCCCGCGCCCATGCCACATAGCGTCGGCATCCTTTGAATTTTGCCGTAAGTCAAAAAAAGAACTATGTTGTTTTGAAATAGATTTTCGAATTTAGTTGCGGTTTTTCTATCGAGGTAAAAAGTTGTCGTCTGATTTGAGTTTCACTATTAGGTCGTGTTTGAAAACGTAGTGTTGTGTTTTTAAGTTTTAAGTGATACGTGTAATGATTTATGGTGCTAACAACGATTTTCAAATTTCAAAATGCAACAAAAAACATTTTAACAACTTGAAGTTTTAACTTTTAACGTGACACCTTGCCGCGGTCACCTGATGGTCGATGGATTCCGTGAACTTAGTACTAGGAGTAGACTTAGTACCTACTACCTACTAGCAGTCATTCAGTAATCAATACTTCTTTCACGTAAGTAAATAGCTATTAGCCATAGTTTTACTTATTATGATCGGTGTAATTACATACGTAACTTTTTTTACTATCATTAATAATAATTTACTAATGCGATTTCGGGCACCTTTTTATACACCTATTTAGTTTAATTGTTACCTACAGTTCAATCACGTTACGTCTTTCTGTTATTGTCGTTTTTCAAACACCGTCTGTAATTTCGATAGAAAAGCGATGATTACCGTTGGACATTAAGAATTTAGTTGCACTGTACACAGGGTTCGTTATTTGTCAAGCAATATTTCGTGCGTGATTTACCAACCACACTGCAGGCGGTGTAGAGCAGGGATTCCTATAGTGGGTTCCGTGGGATAGTCATAAAGGTTCCGCCAAAATTATTTGAAATTATGAAATTCAAACATCCGTCACTTTTGTGTGTGTATGGTTGTAAGTTATTGCAATCTGCATACATTAAACATAGCTGAACGCGTGTACTAAGGCAGCAGCACGGCACGGCGGCGACCGGTGCGTCAGCTGATGGGTCATTGGCCGGCGAGCGTAATGAAGTTAATTAATTATTTAAATTAAAGTTTTTTATCAAATTACATTGCGTAATGAAGTAAAAATAATAAAATTTTAGATTTTAATAAAAATCTACTTCTAGACAGCTGGTTATAAGAACAAGCTTTTTTTTACATATTTTAATCATAAGATTAAAAGGTATAATATGTAAAAAAAAAAAAAAAAAGACGTGTGGCACTCGGGGACTGCCGCGGTAAAGCTATTGCATAGCATTTTGTATCAACTTATGCAATTACTTTCTCATAAACAGCTGCTTATGTATTTGTCCGATTTCGGAGCAGCTCGTCTCGATTCGTGCGAGTTTCGTAGAGTCGTACAATACGTCTAATCGCACGCACACAACGCCGTGTCGAAGACTGCCGAACTGAAACGACGTTAGACGATGCACGGCCTTCAAGCCACACCTCCGTGCCTGTCGGAGTGGGGAGCGCGAGGTTTTTTCGTTACGGAATTTCTGGATTCGGTCCCCGCGCTCAAGGCCCGCGATAGAAGCTATGTAATAGCTTAAAATAATTTTTTGAATAAAAAATATAAAAAAAATAAGTTTTTTGTAATGAGAAAAGGTAGTAGTATAATCATATCCCAAAGTTAATGGAAGCGGTCTTCTGGCACCCTGTATAAGTCCATATAAATTTCAAGGAGTTCCCTCGATTCCTCGTGAATGCCATCATCAGGTCACCACTTTCGTGACAACGAGACCAATTTCGTATTATACCCAATATTAATCACTAATCTAATAATAATCACTAAAATAATTTTGAAAATCGTTCCATAAACGGCAGAGTAATGTTCAAAGATATCCGTGTCGGCGTAAAATACTATGAGAAGTACCTATTATATTATCATTGTGCCATAATTTATGGTTTGATGATGGTAGTCATGATGATGATTACTTAAATTGACATAGTGGCTTATGCTTGCAGTTATTTAAGCAACGCTGAAATCCCCAAACATGTATCTATAAGGAGTCAGGAGTTCTGTTCAGTACTTTTGGATTCGGGGTATAACTTGGAACAAAATCTTACTTTTCGGTAGCATATGCCTGGGTTACTTCAGAAAAGGCCAATCTCACTATATGTGTCCATATAAATTTTGAGGAGTTCCCTTGATTCCTCATGGATTCCATCATCAGGTCACCACTTTTATGAAAACGGGACCAACTTCGAAGTATCCTTTAGATAAAAAAAAAAAAGAATTTTGAAAATCAGTCAACAGACGGCGGAGTTATTGTTAAACATACAAAAAAAAAATTGAAACAGCCGAACGTGTAACCGCCTCCTTTTCTTGGAAGTCGGTTAAAAAAAGTTGTTTGTCATAATGTCGAGTCATAAAAATATGCCTCCCGAGAAAACCACAAACCCATTTAGTATAAAAGTGACAAAATTTAATCGCTCGCCGCCAACTTCGACTACTATCAGAATTTTCGCCCTCATCCTTGTCACCTGATGGGAAGCGTCACCAGCCCGGAGACGACCCGTCGTCCCTCGTAATTTTTATCTTATACACTAGCTGTCCATTCGAAGATGAGTGTACCTAATAACTACGAAAATAATGCATGCCTCGTCGATCATCGTATATCGCTACTTTGCCTTGGGCCGAACCCTGTTAAAAGTGATTAAAATACCTATCTATAAAATCTTCACATGGCACATTTTTTTCTAAAATGTACCCATAGACTAATCATTGATCTCGCTGGGCGCTCGACCGCCCAGCGAATCAATCATTTATCTATGAATGTAATAGTGAAGTTAATTCTAAAACATCATAATATTATGCAAATACAACAGTACCAAATAATATTTAAGCGTATGCTGGTCTATTAAGCTAAAAAAAGGCTGTAATACAAACGTTCTTTTTTACTTTCCTAGTTAATAGCGGATCAAGTTATAAGTTTAAGGGACAATTGGTACAAAACCCTGTATTAGTTTTGGTAGGTAAATTAGTATTTTTGCCACTGATACTCCGTTAGTTGTCACATATTATTTTTGTAGCCAGATAAATTTCACATATCCCGATGCCAGAATTGTTCAAATATGACCTATATTTTGGAAATTAGGTTTAAATATAAAGTGGGGATCAAAAGTCTCACCTGTGCTATTCGATAGAAGGTTAACTCCTGTTCAAGAGGTAAATAAAATGACAAGTCGCATGTGCGTAATATTTTTATTTTCATGGAACTTATTTACGTATTCAACGAGAATTTGCGCATTTCAAAGATTCATCAACTATATAATGGCTAATGTGCACAGCTTAAATACAATGACTCGGTACACGTTTAGCATGTACAGTTATCTGTGTAACAATAACGAACTAATTTTTTACAATATCGTATAAAAAGTACTTATAAAGCATTAATTAATTTATGTATGTTTTAATCAGTTTAAGGTAGGTATACAGGGAATTGGAATGATTGAACAATATAAATAACATAAAAATCTCAAGGAGAATTTTAACAGAACAAGGAGATAATACAATTATTATTTGATAGTTACAATAATTGTAAAAAAATACATGACGTAACAAATCTATTGAGTAATTTTTATTAAAGTAATAATTAAAATACATAGTCATAGTTTGACCACAAAAAAGATTACTCAATACTCATACTGAATATTAATTTAATTTTACCCTGATATTTGTATTAAAAAGCTTCTAAGTAGTAAGTAATACTAGGATGTAAGTAGTATTTTAAATACATATGTTATTAATTTTATCATTAAATACATTAGCGCCCTCCATACGGTACAGTTTGGACCGCGCATCTGAGACTGCGTTCCAAACCGCGGATGGATCTGTGCGGTTTAGATTGCAAATAAAACTTTCGCGCTAGTAACAATAAAAATGCGCCCACGGTTTGGACTGCGGACGGATTAGGCGAAGGTTCCAAATTGTGTGTGTAAATGTGATTTCTAAGAGTTTAGACTACATTTTGGACTGTAGCATGGAAAATTTTAAAGTTTTGCTGTCGGTAGTAAGTTGAGGCTCCGAACCGACATGATTTATTTTGCGTTCAAATGTGATGCGCGCCGCATCTACATGTTCTTTTCGGAGCGAAAGTTGAAACGGCGCGGGCTGTTTCCTGCATTCGAAACTGTACGTGAGGAGGGCGCTATTAAAATAATGCTAAGTGAATAAACTGATCACTATTTCGAAACTAAACAAGCAATCGACTAATAATTTTAAGTAAAAGAAAATTTTAGCCTCTTTGAGTTTTATGGTTTCAGCAGATAATATTTTATTCTGTCTACAGTTACTTATAATTAAAATTCCATTGGAATTCATCGAAGGGGCATAAAACTGAGAATATGTAAACAAAGCTTAACAATAGAGCACACCACACTCTATTATACATTTTATAAAAAATATGTATTTCAAGCATTTTATTTTCCGGTACTAGACGTGGCGTACAATGGTAAGTTAAATGTTTTTATTTCAAGAAGAATAATTTACTACCATGAGTGAAAATAATAAAAATGTGATTAGAACCTGACCATAAAGAATATACCTAGCCTAGAGCGTGTCAGGACACGGCTTATAGAAGAGTTCCGTACACATATACGCGCGGTAGGTTTTTTGAAATTGATTGAAAAATAATTGTCTGATTTCGCTGAAAATAATTTCCCTCAAGAGATCTACCGTAATTTGTAGTTCAGTAGTAATATCTTCCGGAAATTTACTAGTTTATGTCTCTTACATAGAATTTCTTATAGTTTTATAATTGCCAGGGTACAACTTATGCCACTTTTAGTTGACTTTGTATAAAAGTCTTGTATCAAAATATCGTGCTCTAATTTAAAAAGATCTATTCGAATACATCCAATACGATGGGGTAGAATAATTAAAATAACATCTTCACTTCATATTATGTATGTGGATCCACCCCTAAAATATTAAATTATTATTATTTTATAATGCCCAAAAACTAAATCTATACACAATCTAAAATTATACCAAATTTCATCCTTTTATATTCTTAATCAGAGATGTAAGGAGAGCGGTCAGACAGACAGACAGACAGACACCGACGGAAGGACAGAGCGAAATTAGGGTTACTTGTAGTGCTACGGAACTCTAAAAATAATAAAATAAGTCAGATGCTACGCGTACGCAATACGCGCTACGCTTTGTGCTACGTGGCTTACGTATGCTACGCCAGACGTTATAGGTCGACTCACGAGAGCGTAACGAAGCGCGCACTTGATAAGGATTAGCGATAAAATATTAAGTTTTATTCACTTCACAAAGAAAAAAGATACACGTTTCATTGAATTTTAACTCTTGCAAAGAAACTGTATCTTAATATTTTGTGTAGTAAATAAAGTTAAATTTTGAATCTTATCTTAAAAAGATCGCGCCGCGTCGCGTGTCAGTGTGAACTGCCGCTAAAGGACGAATCAAATGATCAATACAATTAGTTTTTTTTATGATTTTTGTTTTTAACATTTTTTATGTTGTCGACACTTAAGAAAATTATTTAAATTTTTAGCACGGTTTAGCCATATGTAGATTGTAGTTGTTGTACTTACTACTTACCACAGGAAAGCAAACTTTACACAGCTAAATAAAATTACTTATAACAAAAGTATTTTCAAGAGAATTTTGATCATGTTGAAATATATCATACATTAACAAACTTCAAACAATGAATGAATTAATTATGAATAATATTATGTTGTCAATGTTAAAAATTATGATACAACATTTACATATTTTAATGTAGATAAGGGCGATTTTCTTTCAGCTTAACAATATAAAATTTTGATCACAGACAAAATTACACGTAATTATTATTATGCACGCCTTAACGTAGCACTTAAATGCATTTAAAATATAATACTAAACTTATCGATATTCTATAAGCTAATATTATTTATGGTGTGATTATCATTATTAAGGGCTAAACAACCAAGTTTTGATATCAAGGCAATAGTATCGAAACCTTCAAGAGCTATAAATACATTAAATTAAAAATATGAATAGTAAATTTTAAAAGTCTAAAATCGAGGAGCTTAAAATCATTTACTTGATTAATCGTTTAGCGTAAAATTGTAAAACTCAGTTATTTATCAAACACAGTTTGGAAATAATTTATGTGCTTAAATGGTTTATATAAACTAACAGAGAAATTAAAATATGAAATATTGATAATATGTAACATTTTTTTCTTTACATTTATACATTTTATGAAAAAGATGTTAAAGAATCAAAATATTTTTATTTATAAAATAGAAGCGATGCTTTGTTAAAGGTCCGCGAAATGCAACGTTCGTAATAGGCAACACTAGACGTAGCCTCGATTCCCGAGGACGATCACAAAAGTCGCAAACCCGCGTCGCCCTTCTTATCGAGGGAAAAAACTACAGACAAAGTGCAATATTGGAATGGTAACGAAGTTCGAAAATAGTAAAGTTTCGTTTTCACGTTGTTATTTTGTCTAAGGGCCCAGATTTTATTTAAGCTAACTAAGCTAAGCTTGATAAAGCTGTAAGCATTATAAGACCTCTTTTTTTTAAGTTAGTCTTCATCTTATGTTCAGGACTGGAGAGTCAATACCACAAATTTATTTAATCCAGATATTTTTATCATCGGTTCCCTACTCGGCTTTGACCGTATTTAATCATGCATTATGTTTAATTTTTAATCATAGCTCTGTATATTAATTTAATTTACCTATGGATCGGTTTGATATTTTAATATCAAACATTGCACTTATTGGAAATTAAAATTGGTTTTGTTTTATATTAAAAGTAGGCATTGGACTTTTTATTGGATTTTTGTCCGCTTGTTTTGTCTGCAATGCTGTCTTGGGTAGATTTTTGTTATAAACAAACAATTTTGGCTCTGTAATTAATAGCCCTTCTGACACAACAAGAGACACCAACTCCGGAAATACTTACGTGTACCTACAAGTATAATCCGCGTTTGTGTTGTAGGTTTTGGAATTACTTACATACGAAGCAATGTCACAGATGAAAAAATACGATGGCTATTTTATTATACAAAAAACTTCGAAATTAAAAATTACCGAGTTCAGCAAAACTCAATGCGATAAATAAAAGTCTATGCGCAGGAAAAACTATGAAAAATAGTCTCCATATTTTTTTATCAAAAGTGCTGCGTGCATGCACGTCAAACACGCAAGCCCTTAAAACATTTTTTTTTACAAATCATATAATATTTTTATGTACCAAGCAAATCACAGCACTCCAAGGTACCTACAATTAAGTATAATTTAAAATGAATAACATAAGGTGATTATTATCTTAACTAAGCCATACAAGTGTTAGGCTTAGGTAATGAAAGTATATTTAAAAATTGATTCATGTCTCATATGATGATTTCTGTAATAAGTATAGTAATTACAGTACGCATTGTTTTAAATAATATTCGTTTAATTATAACGTTTTGTATAATTAATTATTGCTGCTCATTACTGAAAAACAACACATAAAAATGACAAATAAACCGGTTTCATAAAATGAAAAAGTGCACATATTAGTAAATATTAATAATATCGAATGAAATAATAGTTTTGTTCGGGATTAAAAATAGGATTATATGTCACTACGCGTCATGAAAGTCTACATCTACGAAAGCAAGTAGGTAAGCTACAAGTTATAAGGCGTACAATTTCATAGCAAAGCAACCTTAGGGTGGGACTGTATGATCCGGAATCCGGTGGGCCCGGGACAATTCGGAGCACTGAAAATAGAACTCTGCGCTAATGCAATACAAGTGTCGAATCAAATGTCAATGTCATAATATATGACAGCTCGACACTCGACACTTCGCTTTTCAGCTCTATTGTACTAGCGAAGAATTCTATTCTCAGTGCTCCGAATTTTCCCCGGCCCGCCGGATTCCGGATCCTATAGCTCCAACCTTTGAGAAGGTAAATGGAACATTATCTAGTTACTCGCAATTGACCGACTTAAGAATCTATTCCTACATTAATATTATCTACAAATTAATACGTGAAACCTTATTGGACTATCGTTCATGAGAAGCTGACGTTATACTTTATTTATTACGTTATATATTATTTATCAAAAAAACAAGTGATCGTGAGTTCAAGCTGTATTATTCGTTATCGTCGTGATAAAATAATACGATTGCACTAAATAAAGTACATATTATTATTTATACATTATTTATTTTGGTCTATTATATCTACATTAACGTAATTATTGAGCTTAAAATAAATATGGTAGTGTTTAGTTACTTTACTTATATTTAGATGACGTCTCGTTATTTTTACAAATGAAAATATCCGTATTCCAGTCTGTAATCGTTTAGGTACAAAATTATTAAGACTCATTATATCTCCGTGCAAACAATTTATGTATAAGTAATACCTATGAACATTGGACATATTTTAATCCATTATTTTTTTTGTATTGTCAACATTACTGGGTCATCATTTGAGCACTATTTTTGATTATTTCATAAAAAAACGAAACATAAAACAAGTTTTATTCGACTCGTGTTAACCAAAACAACAAGATCTGTTATTATTCTGACTAACTAAGGGCCAGCTTTGTAAGCGATTGGCGGTACTTGCCTTTTATTGCCGATTGCTGGTACTAAAGTAAATAGCTTGTTAATTAATAATTATATTATTGAATATTAGATGTTAGAAAAGTTTAGTGAAAAGGTTCATCTATCCAATTATTTTTACCTACAATACCTAGTCAAAGATACCTGTGGTAAATACAGACGAGCAATTGTCTATTACATTCAGGTATAATATTGAGTGCAAACCAATGCTCCTTTATTTTAGTCTTTATTTAAGTAAAAATATTTTTAACTATGGTCAAATTATAGTACATTCATGATGGCAGTAACGTTTTCCTAGTTCCAGTAGAAAAAAACTTTATTTCCTATCAGTACATACACAAAGACCTTTCAAATATCGGATAATGTTAATTGTGACCCTTTCCTCATACTGAACACTTAAATACTTTATTTTTACTCCTTTTCATCATAAATAGAAAATTCTAGTATCCAAAAAAAAACTAAACATCTAAAAATTTAAAGCATGTGTGAGACCTACAAAGTAATACAAAGTAAATTAGAACGATCCACATAGCAGTTTGATTTTTATTTCAATAGTTATCTTAAGTATATTATAATATGTAGGAGGGTAAGAAAAGCGGAGAGTATGACTGAGCTCATAGGGGATGATGGGGAAATTGACGCTTAAATGTTCGAATCATTATTATCGGTACGCTCTTGCACCAATTTCATTATTTCTTACACGACATGGTAACAAAATATGTATTACGTTTTCAATTTAGTACAACTTCCACAGGGGTCCAACGTACTGGATCTCTATAAATTTATCAATCGTCAAGCCAACATTTATATTTAGTTATTAATACATTATTAATTATCCAATTTTAAACCATACAAAGAAGCACTTATCGGATAAATTAGTTAATTTATCGTTAATATATCGTAAGTGGAAGTTATCTACAATAGCGTTGTAGAAATAACATTTTAGTAAAATAATAGTAGGCAACATTGAAATTTGCGTGGTACATTACACTTACAATTATTATAGCAAATTTTATAAACGCACTTCCACAAGGAGCATCCCAAATTCATTTTCATCATAGTAGTGTAAGATATTACCTAGCTACAATGTAAAGGCAAGGAGCAAGGACGGGTAGAAAGCGTTTTTCGTTTACTCTCTTCTGGAAATACAGTTCACGGTATTACGTAATCTCAGTCTTATTAACTTTACGGTGCACTGCTGAGAATTTACAATAATTGTGGTCTCGTATAGATCGGTTCGTCGGCGACGACGCAGACAGAAAACAAATGCCTACAACGATTCGAAACGGTGTCGGTGATCACAAACCATAATAACACGTATCGTAAAACGGCTTCACTCAAAAATCAGTAACCTACCAAAAATTAAAGCACCAGTGTCCATCGATAGTCGCGAGCGACCACCCGTCCGACTCGCAATACTCACCGCTGTGAACTCGGTCGAGGCCGACGGTCACGACCCAAGCTCGGACACTAATCATAATCATCGATCGCGCTAATAAATACGAACGGACAGCACGCGAGCGCCCGCCGCGCGGGTCGGCTCGCCGCGTCGCTGGGGCGCGTCGATCGAAGCATCACGTAGTACAAAATTGGTCCTTGCGTCGGTCGGGCGCGTCAGAGGAATGTCCTCGCGTCGTCGCGGCGGGCGCGCGCGATCCTCCGGCAGAAGTGGAAGCGGGCGCGCGCGGGCGGGCGCGCGGGAGGCGCGCACGCACAGCCGCCCGCCAGCGAGCCGCACGACGCGGACTCGGCGAGCGAGCGCGTGGAGGGCCGGGAGCGGGGGGCGCTCGTCTCGCCCGCCTCACACTACCTGTTCATACCATTCTCTTCAGAGCTAATTAAAAATAAGTAAATCATAATTAATTAAAAATAAGCGAATTGCATTAATATAAATAATCACTAACGAACAAAATTAATGAATACAACTTGTATAAAGTAGATCTAACATGAAAAAGGTCTTAATATATATAGCGACGGCGCGAAAAAAGAGGAAGTTAAACCAAAAAGCTTTATATGTATATAACTCATTACATAGTTACCTGTAAAAAGAATGCGAGTGCGGTGGCGGCGGCAGGGCGGGCGGCACGGGCGCGTGGGGTTCGGACGCGGACCGCTGCACGCCGGGCGTGCGCTCCCCACGCTCGCCGCGCGCGCCGCGCCCGCCGCGCTCGCGCTCGCCGGTCCAGTTCCATTCCCACTACACGAGATTTTAAATTCGTATTATAGGTATATTAACTCTATTATTAATATCATAACTTTGAAAATTGTTTAAGTCTTTATGATATGTAGCATTGGTCATTTTGGATCACTTTGATAACAATCACGAAATTAAAAAACAATGTTACATTTGAAATAAAAACTTACGTCGTTACTTTGAGGCACCGACAGCGAAGCTTTAGGCAAGGGTTGCGAGGGGGTGTGCGCGTTGTGGTGCGGCAGGTCGCGTGCCTGCAGCAGCTGCAGGATGCGGCGCACGTCGCTTGTGAGCCCGGTCTCCAGCACCGCCACACGACGGCTCAGCTCCTCCAGCCGCGTGAGGATGGTGGCCACCGACGCTGATGACGCCGCCGCGCCCACGTTCTGGTACTGCGGCGACACTGCGTCCTGAAGTTCGATAGCATTGGCTTACAATTTAATCACTCTGAAAAATACATTCAGTAATTGTATTCGTATGAAATTAAAATTTTCTTTGTGCTTACGGCAACGCAAATTATCTTAAACGAAAAATGACCTGTATCGTATTCTGTAATCTCTCTGACGTGAAGGGCAGGGCGCTCGGCCGGCCGCTCTGGTGCAGGTTGACGGCGGAGTGCGGTGCGGAGCGCGAGGACGGCGCGCGGCCCATGGCCTGCGCGGCGCTGGGCGCAAGTATGTCGTCGCAGGAGACGTGGACGGGCGGGCTGGGCGACGCGTTGGTGTAGTACGAGCTGGGGTTAGTGCTGAGGCTGGAGACGGGCAGCGTAGCGCTGTGCGCGGGCGTGCTCACGGCCGGCTCGCCCGCGCCCGCGCCGCCCGTCAGCGGCGACGTATCGTTCAGCGGGCCCACCGACGACTGCCGCCGCACCGCCGCCCTGCCTCGATACGTCTGAGGCGTCGATTGCGCTGGAACGTATTTTTCTTTATGCTATACGGTATAAATTAAATTGCTACATCTATAACCATCTATTTGCAATTCACATCTACGCCTGGATCGTCTATATGTTAACAAGACGCTCTCTAATTTTAGTAGAGAAAGTAATTAAATTTTCTCTATTCATAATAATCTTCCTGTTTTGTATATAGATAATTAATATTTTTAATAAGCAGATTTATCTAAAACACAAAATCACCTATTTTATTACTTAGTCATAATTTTATTACTATATAACATCTATTCTTAAACTATTTATATTACGTTTATATATAACTTTGTTGCGTAGTATGATAAAATTTATTAATATTTAAACAACATTTTCCACACAGGATCCTAAAATATTACTCATTACAACTAAGCTAATGTCTTTTCAGGCTTTTATTAAATAATATTTACTAAACATATCTTATATAATTTGTTCTAGAATCTATTTCAATATATGTTATTTTATTATTTATTTTGATTTCGGAATCGATTCAAAAACACTAAACATTTATTTAGTGATCAAAATAGCTTAAACTACGTGAACATTCCAAGTAAAATCTAACTCTATGGGTATGATCGGTTCGTATCAATCGACATGCTGCTAAAGTAAGGAAGGTACTTACAGTACTTGTTGTGTAGCGGCTGATGAGTTTTATGGTGGTAGAGGTCTGGGAAGCTCCTTTTAAGTTGCGCTAGCATGCCTGCACACAAGGGCCCCGCTCAGAGCGGACGAAAAATATAGACCGATACAAAGCATATGATAATATATTTAGATTTTTTCATTTTATACTCTTAAATTACAGGTCGTAGTATTGGTCTAGTAACTTATTTACAATTTATAATCATATTATGTTTAATGTAATCAGTTTTTTAAATAGTAAATCTTTTCAGAATTGATGATATTTAGGCCTAACTATTCGTCAGTCATGTAATATATTTTGTAAAATGATATCACCCTCTGATATATGCTTGCATCGATCTAACAACTTCTCCCGCCGATTTCATTGAATCAGGAAAATATATCAAGGTAAAGCGTACCATGCTGCTTTAAAAAGGTAACATTATTTGCTATTTAAAATTATGCTTTTATGTAATAAGAAATACGCAAATATTACTAATAAATATTGAAATCTTTGTATTTATAAACGGATAACTCTTAAAAGTACAAGTTAATCTAGTTAGCTAGAACGAAAAGGTACAAAAAAATTAAAATTATCAAGTACTGGCAAGACGAAGTTTTTTTTTAATAATTAAAAAGTTATGTTACGTCACACCAATTGATTATTCGCTATTTATCTTCTAGTTTAACGACACTTCATATAATTTCAGCTCTTTCGTCTTACCAATTTAAGAGATATAAATAAAATATTTACTTAAATTCAATTGGGGATGGTACGTAAGAATAGGGCTTAGCTCATCTTCCATTGTCGCTATGTGGATCTACTCTATACTTGTCACGTCCCTTTAATGTACCTGAATGTAATTGTCACATGAACTCTCAGGTGCAGTAAGTGGAGGAATTTCAAAACAAACATTCCATTTATAAATGGCCATATCTCACCTGTGATAGAGTTGAGCGTGGTGGACCTTTGTTTGCTGAAGTTGAAGTTGAGAGGTGTGACATCCTGCCCGGCCTTCTCGGCGGAGAACTCGAGAATACCTCTACTGGGTGGCGACTCCGTGTCTTCGTCGCTACATTGAGAGTCCTGGCAATGATTTCGTAGACTAAATCATTAGCTGTTACTAAATCCTCCAAGTTCCATATTATGTGCAATGTGAGTACTTGTTTGGTTAGTGTGATATGCACGTTTCGGATTAATGCTAGCTTTGTATCTACTAGTTCTATTTTTAAATCATGCTTTTACAAGTTATGCAAACATTAGGCAATTTCTTTTTTTTATCAAAATCTTATACTTAATTCTATGTCGACTTTGTTTATAAAATATTCATTGGTGACGCGTGAATATGTGCATTTAATATTATGTCTTTACCTATGAAATTGCCGTATTGTATGAAAGAATTTAAACGATTTTTTTTATGTATTTTTATTTGTATTAATCGAAGTAATCACCCATGCAATCAATGCATCTTTGCCAACGCAGTGGCAGTTTATTGATGCCCTTCTTAAAAAAATCAGCTGGACGGGAGGCAACAAATTCTTCAAAGGCATTTTGTACTGCCTCTCGGGTATTGAATTTTTTTCCCGCCAAGAACGCAGGTCTGGTGAGTAGGGCGGATGACGGAGAGCTCCCAACCCCAGTTATTGCAACTTGGATACCGTCTGCTGTGCAGTATGAGGTCGCGCGTTGTCGTGCAGGAGCAGCGGAGACGAGCGATTGACCAATGCTGATTGGAGATGTGCCAGCTTCTCCATCATTGTGTTCAGTTCTTCACAGTACACATCTGCAGTAATGCTCACCCCGTTTGGTAAGAAGCTCTGATGAATCACACCGGCGCTAGACCACCAAACAGTGACTATCACTTTTCTAGGGGCAAGATTTCGTTTAGGGCATTGTTTAGGTGCTGAATCAGGATCCAACCAACTTGCTGAGCGCTTGCGGTTATCAAACCGAATCCATTTTTCATCGCAGGTAACAATGCGGTTCAAAATTCCTTCATTTGTGTATCTGTTGAGTAGTGCAAGGCACGTCTCGACGCGTACTTTGCGCTGGCGATCATTGAGTTTGTGGGGCATTCATTTGTCAAGCTTTTTTACCTTGCCAATTTGACGCAAATGGACCAATATTGTTTTGACGCTAACGTCGAAAGCTGCTGCTAATTCAGCCGTAGATTGTGTATCATCAGCTTCCACAATCGCCGACGACCGCGAGGTTCATTTTTCAGGTCGAAATTTCCAGAACGGAAGCGAGCAAACCAATAACAGGTGGTGCGTTGGTTTGTTGAGTTAGCTCCGTAAACGTCGTTGATGTTGCGTGCCGCTTGTGCCACGTTGCTGCCAAGACGGTACTCATATTCCATAATTACTCGAATTTTTAACGTATATGACGAAAAATATTGAAATGCGATGAAAATGTAATACTAATCAATAAACAAATGACCACTTTTGGAAAAAGAATTCCATGTTTTTAAAATAAAATTAATTTGAAATTAGAATTCTTAGCCAAACAAAAATTATTTTGATTTGAAATGGCCAGTACTGCAGAACGGCAATTTCATAGGTAAAGACCTATTATAAAATCTATATTTAAATACTTCTATTAGAGCTCTAAGTCTCCTACAATATTATTTTTACAAAACTTGTTTCTATTATCAATACATATTATTATATATTCAAAAATGTTGCTACTAAAATTCAAATCAATAGTGTGTTATTATTTTTAGAACTCATACTAATAATTAAATTAAAACCACCATCAAATCTACGTTTCTTGCTATGTGCAACGTCTACGAATGATAATCGCAATTTTGTTGTGCTACTAAGGCGGGTCAATAAGTCCGTGACTTTTTGAATTTCTAACCTCCTTACTGAAAAAGCAACACTACTCCTGTCAACAGGCATCTGTCAGTTGACTCCTATCAAAATTTGAACTTGCTGCGTCAGTTAGTTTGTGTTTTACAGCTATCTTTATCAGACTATCCAGTAACTTAAGGAAACAATGGAAAAAAGTGAATTTCGTGTGCTTATTAAGCATTATTTTTTGCGAAAAAAAACCATTACCGAGACCAAGGCTAAGCTTGATAAATACTATGGGGACTCTGCACCATCGATTTCAATGGTAAAAAAGTGGTTTACTGAATTTCGTTGTGGCCTTACAAGCACTGAAGATGCCGAACGTCCTGGACGCCCAGTTGAGGTCTCTACACCCAAAACAATCGAAAAAATTCACGATATGGTGTTGGCCGACCGAAGATTGAAAGTGCAAGAGATTGTGGAAGCCACAGGCATCTCGCATGGCTCAGTGGTTTCAATTTTGAATGATCACTTGGGCATGAGAAAGCTTTCCGCAAGATGGGTGCCGCGTTTGCTCACAGTCGACCACAAACGCAATCGTGTAACAACTTCACAGGAAGGTTTGGCGTTGTTTAATCACAATATGGAGGAGTTTTTTAACCGTGGACGAAACATGGATCCATCACAATACACCAGAGACCAAACAACAGTCAAAACAGTGTGTTTCTAAGGGTGAATCGGCGCCAAAGAAGGCCAAGGTGGGTTTGTCAGCCAATAAAGTTATGGCGACTGTTTTTTGGGTTGCACGTGGGATAATCCACATTGACTATCTTCAAAAGGGAAGAACAATTAATGGGGAATATTATGCCAACTTATTGGACCGCTTCAATGAGGATTTGAAAAAAAAAACGACCTCATTTGGCCAAGAAAAAAGTTCTTTTTCACTAAGACAATGCAAGGGTGCACACATGTGCAGTTGCCATGGCAAAAATCCATGAATTGGGCTATGAATTGCTCCCACATCCACCCTTTTCTCAAGATTTGGCTCCGAGTGACTACTTCTTGTTCCCAAACCTGAAAAAATGGCTCGGTGGAAAAAGATTTGACTCCAATGATGAAGTCATCTCGCAAACAAAGGCCTATTTTGAGGACCTCGACAAATCATATTTTTTGGAAGGGATAAAAAAATTGGAGAAGCGTTGGACAAAGTGTATAGAGCTCAAGGGGGACTACGTTGAAAAATAAAATGATTTATTTATCAAAAAATCTGTGTTTTATTCCAAAAGTCACGGACTTATTGACCCGCCCTCGTAATTTTAGTTGTTTTTACACATACACTTGCAAAACTAAGGTAAATCCGATCCAGTTTGCCAATATAAAACGGTGCACGATTACAGAACGAGGCCTTGTTCACTTTCGCTTAGTAACTTATAGAATTTCCTCAACAAGATTGCCTAAGACACGAAAGAGAAATGCGCGACGTCGACAAAGCTTAAGCTGACGAATTTTTTGTTTTGTGGAAATTAAATTAGTTATTAAGTGTTCGTGAAGCGGCCCTGCACGTACCACCTTGTCAGCGAACGTCTCTGTGTGTGGGCGGCGCGTGGTGCGCGCGTACGCCTCCCGCAGCAGCCGCGCGTCCATCGGGTTCTCGTAGCGCATGCGCCGCCGTGGCTCGATGCCGCCCAGGTCATCCTGAAATACCCAGGATATTAATATCGTCTGAATGGTTTGAACGGATTCAAGAAAACGAAATTACTTTATAAACTTAACAAAAATTTGTTTTTATCCTCAAAACTAACAATCAAACAGACACCTTAGTTTTATCTATACAAATAAATAAAATTAGGGGGCCGGTTTGTAATTTAAAACTAACTGCTTTTCGCTTAATGCATATGGGCGTATATACGGTACTTACAATAAAATAACTGTTTTAAAATTTTTGTCTGTCCGTCTGTCTGTCTATTTGTTCCGGCTAATCTCTGAAACAGCTGGAACGATTTTCACGCGACTTTCACAGGCACATAGCTGTTGTTGTAAGGTCTTATATAGGCTACTTTATCTGAGGGTTCCGTTCAAAAAATAGGGTTCCGCTTCCGTTAGTTCCAAACACCAGTTGGTATATAAATAAAATAACAATTTTTTTAAAAAGTACTTTTAAGGTAATTCGAACAATTGCTAACAAAATCCAAGCGCTGGTTTAGCGTCCGCGATCAATGCACAGCGAATGCTATCGCGACTTACGTCCCGCATGTTGTAGGTAATCTCGAGGTTGTTGACGAAGGAGGCGCGAAACTCGGGGTAGAAGTCGAGCACGTCGAGCAGGTCGTCTCGGTGCACGCGGTGCAGGTCACAGTACGTCAGCGCGCGCACGCGGCAGTTGCTGCGCCCGACAGTCGCGTGAACACATGGGTTTTCGCCGAACACGTCATCCTTTCCTGAAAAAAAAAACAAGAAATTAAAAAAAATGTTCATTTTGTTTCTTCGATTAGTTACTAAATAAATAATAATCAATATTAACAAATTGTACATGAAGGTCCACTTGCGCAGATCTGGGTTAAAGATAACCCTGGGTTTTATCATGTTCCTTGTATTTATGACTGAAAGGCATTATATGTTAACCCAGGGTCAACATTGACCCGGATCTGCGCAAGTGGGACTTTTAAGGGTTACCAATTTAATCAGAATCATAACATTAATAACCTTAAATTTTCTCATACTGATTCCAAAGTTACTAAATTGTTAAAAATAGTTTTTAGCTGTTTTACTGTATACGAATTTTATAGAATTATTTAAAATTATGCTAACTTTAAATTAAATAAACTCTGTACTTAAATAAAAAGAAAAAACATTTTTTTAAATACTACCATAAATATTGTAATTTAAATGATATCATGGAATTATAAAAAAAATAACCTATTTGTAATTAAAAATATGTTAGTTACCTAAAATAGCCATAACAATATCATCCTTTAATATTTCTATCGATCCTCTTGATATGAAGTATAAAGAAGTTAAAACATCTCCTCTATGAACTAGTGTCTCCCCCGGCGGTGCGTGCGTTGTTTTAAACCTTAATGATAATGCTCTGCAAAATACATTTGGTGTCATTATAAAAACATTTTCAGGAGACATAAGAAATAGTTATTTCACCAGCTAAAAAAGGGGATAATATGAATCTATTACCGATGAGTTTAAACTTAGCACACTATTTATATTTTAAGATACTGAACTGAAAAACTATAAGTTTTTTTGCCGTCAAAAATATTTAGGCGCGTTGAGAGTTTGACTTCAGAGTCACGTCACGACACGAGCGACACCGTTTTTAATTTTTTAAATGAAGTATCACTTCTGTCACTTTTACTTCTGTAGCTGCTCTGCACACGCTATGCTTTTTTTGGCTCCGAATCTAACCTGAGACAGCCTGGACTAGCTCCGTCAAAAGCGGCACAATTGGCGAGGAGGTTGCGGTTGAGGTGCAGGCAGATGTCGGCCTGCAGGCACTCGGGGAAGCCCTTGAGCACGCTCGACGTGTCGATGCCGTTCGTGTAGCTCCAGGCGTGCTGGAAGTACTCTTCTAATCGTTGTCTAAGCGGATTTGTTATCTGAAAAAAAGTAAAAACATAATATAATAATCGGTTGTCTGTAAAGTCGGTTTACTGACGAAAGTTGAACGTGACAACGTCATAAGAAAATGCTGATGGATCGCTCACTCAAGTAGGAGAGAGACAGATGTCGAACGCTGCCGAACGCGGAGGCCGATTGTGCCTCTTTGTCGCTCGTTCCGCGCTCTCGCTTGCACTTCAAGCCTTAAATGGAACGCCTCAGAGCGAGGTAACGCCGCATGAGTCATGTTTTTTCGTGCGTGCAGCCGGCTCCATCGAATTATAAGACGTTGTCACGTCAATAAAATAAATAGTATTTGTCTTTTTTTTATATTTGGTAGCAATTTTAAAATTTGATACGAACTTGAGATATCAATGCTAGTGAATTATCAACTATTTGTTACATGTAGGTGTATAATAAATAATTTAATTAATATTTGTATAAGACGTGACTCCTAAAATTATGCAAGAAAAAAAAGATTTTTCGTGCCAAAAGAAACATTGTGATTTTATCTATTTGTAAGCAATATATATAAAGGTTCGTTCACCTGGTGAAACCTAATGAACTCACGAACGCGTAGTATCTGCGTGTGATACCGCGCCGTTCCCGAGTAAAGTCGTTGGATGATGGCAGATACGTTTCCGAAGATACTGGCGTACATGAGGGCTGGAAGTTGAAACGTGTAAAATATTAATACAATAAACTCGCCACTGAAGTTAATTCTGCGTGAATGCTTTTATATTACGCTAGAGAATAAGTCATTTCAAAAAGCTGTAAACATTCACCTATTATCATTCTCATTTTCTAGCTTACAAATAAGCATATTGTTGTCAACTAGGAACTATACTACGAATACTAGCCAATTTAAAAGTATTTTTGTTAGAAAATTATTATATGTATTAAAATTAATACTCGTCAATAAAACTTACATCCAACAAGCATAACGAATATCGTGAATCCTTTCTCCATGTCTGTGTTGGGCGCCACATTGCCGAAGCCCACGCTCGTCAGCGATGTACACGTGAAATACAGGGCGGTGATGTAGCGGGATCTAAAACAAATAATGGTCATTTTGTATTCAGACAGACACAGATAATAATAATAATATAAAACCAATTAAACGGCTTAATTCTTCAAACAAAAATCTAATTTCGTTCATGATTAATTAAATAATACAATTTTATAAACTAATTAAGACTACAAGAGAAATGGCATTATCATTCAACTACATCTAATTATTATAATAAACGACATACATACATATCTATTATTTCTATTAGATAATTTAAAGATCGTATAGCTTATACAGCATGCGTAACTAAACACTACGACTGTTAAAAATATAATAGAATTTTTTAAACTAAAACTAATGAATTTGTACCGCATAGAAGGTCCAGTGGAATTATCGTATGTAGCTTGGACGTCGTTGGCGAGCGCGTCCAGCCAGCCAATGGGCGCGTGTAGCTGCGGCCTTTCCCAACTTCCAATCGCGTACCTATGATGCGTAGGATATTCTCTATAAGTCTTTCTATATGGAACTAATAACTCTACAATTAATAGTTATGACGCATGAGCTTAAGGGTCACACCGAAACGAAACGATTTGCGTCACGGCGCTGCATTTTTATGATAGCTATTTTAAATAGAACTTTATTTACTATACAAGAAGATACACGTTTCATTGTAAGAGTTCGATTGTCTAGTTGCCATGTGCAGTGTATGACTGATGTTACGTAACGTGTAACGTGTCTCTTTTTGTGAAGTGAATAAAGTTCAATTTTTAATACCTATCATAAAAATGCAATGCCGCGTACCGTCGCGGTATGAACTGAACCTAATGTTTGCTCAAATTTTTTATTGCCATTGAATTTAATTTAATTAATTAATATCATATATTTCTAGGTTCTAATTTTTGGTCAGTATAATGGAGTTATATTATTATAATTTCGTCGTAAGATAGGTCGTAATACATGCAATACTTAACATAATATTTCCAACTCACCATAAGCAAGCAAGCCAGTGCGCAATGAGAACAAAAGTAGCCATAAGAAGAAGTAGGACGGCAGTTCCATATTCCGAATATCTGTCAATTTTCCGCGCGACCCGCACTAGGCGCAGCAGTCGCGCCGTTTTCAGAAGTCCGATGAGCGTCGTCGTCTGCAAATTAAATTGTGTTATAGAAATATTATCTTCGACGTCTAGAAGCAGTTATGAGTACAGCCGCAAATCGAAGCATTATAAGAATGTTCGCGTATCACTAAGTAGCAGTAATGAGGCTTTGCAGCGAAAGTCTCTTCAACCAAGCAAAGTTTTCTATGATTACACGATGCGAGCGTCTTTGGATGCTCAGCCATACAGAAATTGCGGATTTAAAAGCATCCCTTTCAAACTATAAAATTAGGTGGATTTATCTTAGATTGCGGTGCAGATATTGTATAAATTCTATTCTATTTTCCAAAGTACTTTCTATTATATTCTACTTAGGTTGGATCCGAACCTACAGGCTAGGTTAAATCTAGTCAAATTACGTAATCTAATCTCTCGTATGCCTAAGTAGATAAAGGTCCTAGTGGCCAATCCAACGGACACATCGGGCGCGGGCGAGTAGCATTTATTTTACGTGTTTGATGACGTCTACGTGTGCAAATTAGTAGCATGACCTGCTCGTTCCTGAGCAAAACTATTACGGATCGGTTTAAAATTATTTCGATGAGATACTTACAATTCTATGATTTCTATTTCATCTTAAAAAAAAAATTAACCTAAAATTATTATTACTTATTAATTTGGGTGATAATGATGACGTGATAAAAATATAAGCGGGGATAGAAATTTTCACGTGTTACAATGAACCAGAATACATTTATTAAATTTAACTGTTATTATTATTTATACAAAACTAGTTATCTGTTTTTTCTTTAATATAAATTTATATACAATTTCGTTTGTAGCTTCAGCCAATTTGTGAACAATTCCTATAATACTTTGATGACATTAATTTTCATTAGATAAATACATGTAAGGTGGGTGCCATAAGTATGAAATATTTGTATATATATTTAGTGCTTTGTTTATGTTGTGATATGCGATTTTTTGATTTATACAAAGATATCAGTCTGGGAAGTGTGAGCGTATTTGCTACCAAGCTCTGTGCACGTTGTGAATTGCTCATTAACTATAAAATAAGCCCATGATATGTTCTGCCTAAGCTAAGATCATTCAGAGTTACAGCCTCCGGTACTTTCATTCTATTACAGGGTATCAAAGGCAGGGCACAAATTATTCGCTACTCTTATGTAATAAGATACAAGGCGTAATTGTCTACTAGGTAGATGATAGATGCGCAAATCTTTACTGGAACATTACCTTTTTACAATATCTGAAGCGAGAGTATTTCTAACTACTAAATATTTAATATCTTCGATCAAATAAAAATATTTGTTTTCGTATGGTTGTATTTCATAAAACTTGTATTCGTTAAACCTCTGTTGGTTTACACAAACTGAATTTAAAGAAAATCAATCATGAAAATGATCAGTGTGGCTTTAAACGGAGTTCATTAGATTCAAAGCTGAGTTTGCAAGTAGCAAAGGCAAAAACATGTGTATTTCGGTATGGTAGATCAATTCGATTGCATTAGGCCGTAGTTATTTTAATTAAACCAGAGTTGGCCGAGACGTGTACGAGCGAACACTCCAAACTCGACACTCCGTGCAAATCGAAAATTATTTTTATATTTAAAGCTTTCTCTTCCATTTTTGTACTAGTGATTCGTAAATGGCAGTGAGAATCGATGTCTGAAATCCAAATAAAAATAAGAAAAGAGTGGCGGCAACATAAAAATAGTTCACAAAGATGGTATACCTCATCACTTTCCAGCCCCTGCTGTAACAAGAAATGGTATTACAAATTCAGTAAGCACCCACCTTGGGTTTTCTCCATTTGAATACGAAAAGAAAAGTAAAGAAAATTTTACAAACAGTGCGAAAATAAACCTAATGCTTTTATCGATAAAAATCATACAAAATTAAATATTTTTCGTCCTCGTGTCAAATAATTTAGAAATTTTGAATCCGTTAACGAATATCCGCCAATTAAATTTAGTGGGGCTCATGTGATCGGCATATAATAATTTATTCGTGTTTTATTTATCCAGGGTGACAGTTGCAACATTTGCATTCCACTACAATGTGATAGGTCTAAAAATCTCTCCAGAGCTTCATTTGTCCGAAAGTGTTATTATGGGAGGTATTTCAACTATACCCTTTTGTCCCTAATCTATCCTCAATACCTACTCTTCTGGTTACGTCGCGCTATCGTTTCAATATACAATGTCTACGGTAGTGGTGAAATGGTACGTCGAAATGATTTTCGGACAATTAATCATCTGGCAGCTATGTTGTCTTCTAATATTATCAGGCATATTTGTCTTATTCTCTAGCTATAGAGTCGAGTGTTATGTGACATTTAAACTGAATAGACGTGGTGTGAAGTAAAAGCGGCTCACTTCGTCGGTGTCGGTGCCGAAGAGAAGTAGGTCGAAGGGGATGGCGGCGACCAGGTCAATAAGGAACCACCCTCGCAAGTAGTGCATGGCTATCTTCGTTGGGTCCGACTCGACCTCGTCGGCTACATTCACGTACGTCGTGCGAAAGTTGATCAGAATATCTATTATGAAAGTCACGTCCACTGAAAACAGAATTATTATCTACTATACTACTTATAAACAAAACATATTCAAAACTTTTTATCATAAGGATAGCTTGGAATGGAAGCTTAAGATATCTTGATCCCTGTAATAGATAGCAGTTTGAGCCTTCTCACACTATAATACGACGAAAAGTGCTTCCATTTTGTATTTTACCAATTTATTAAGTATGTAATGTGCGTACAAAACCATGTACAATAACATATAAGCTCTCCATCATCTCAGCATATTACTGTACTGTTTATGCACTTCCAATACTTCACTTCCAATTTACATAGATATTCCTGTTAGTATCTACTGGATAGTGTGTGCGCAGACTATTGCGTAGGTGAATGTCTTGTAAAGTTTTAATTGGATTGTATTAGTATAAAGTATTTTTTCTTCACGATATGTTAAGTAAGTTAACATATCGTGAAGAAAAAATACTTTCTACATGAATACTTATAATACAGTACTAATACAGTAAAACCAAGTTATCTTATGTAAGATTTCCAATTGCATTGACATGTTTTCGCAGTATACTCGTGTATTATATCTGTGAGTTAGAGAGAATAACACCAAATCTTCACAACCACGAGGATATTTCCTAATACAAGTGATAATAACTTACCTATCATATCAATAACAACAATGGGGTCCTGGCCGAAAGCTCGTGAGCGCTTGTCGAAGTCAGGTTCATTCAATTGGAAAGCAGCTACGTACGGGGTGAATATTGCGGTGTATATAACCAATATTAGGATCAACCAATCCCAAGCGGCCTGGAAAAAAATCATTCAAGTTAGTAAAGTATGAAAGTTTTAATTTAGAAACGTTGAAATTTAGCGGCTTTTTTGAACGATGAAAAGTGTTGTTTATGTTTCTCGTTAAAAAAGTATCAACTCATGTTTTATCCGTCCGTTAGTTTATGAGAGCAACTAGAAGGAAAAATGTTGTGATTTACTAGAGATCTACAGAACATATTTATTATATTTAGTAGCCTGGCTTAACCTGGTTTAATTTGTAAAATCGAGTTGATCACAAATAAAGTTTTCCTTGGAAGTTGGCGTGTAACAGTTGACGTGCCAACGCGGCGCACCGACGAGGTCGCTGCGACAAACGTTTTTCACCACTACATATTTACCAAGTTTCCTAATTATACGCTACAATTTACGTCATTATTTTTACGTTTGACTCCCTCGGATTAATAATATAATTAAGTTGAGCGAAACATTGATTTCGTTAGTTAGTTTCAACTTTGGTTGTTAAACTTTTACCTTTATATTATTTCTGTCTAGCAACTTATCTAGTCTCCTTTAGATAACTTGCCTTAGTGGATGCTAAAGCAACGTCTTTATAAAACAACCTATTTAGAATGAATAAAGTCGTAATCATTAAAATATATCCTAAAAATATTCAAAAATTTAATTATACAAGTTATTGAGTTAACACACTGGATATTATCACTATTTTAGGTTTCCACATTTAAGTTACTTGTCTGTAGCAAATAATATCGTGTACCTAATATACTGTTAGCGCCTAGCACACGTAAAGTTCGGACCGCACAACACGCGAAACAGCACGCGCCGTTCCAACCTTCGCTCCGAAAACGAGCATGTGTATGCGCATGGATGACAGTCCGGTCTGGCATGTCGATGTGAGCGCATTTCCACGGTTTTATCCGCGCATCACGTGTGAACGAAAAATAAAACATGTCGGTTTGGAGCGTCGACTTACTACTGACAGCTTAACTTTTAAAATTTATAACGTTCCACGCGCCAGTCCAAACTGCAGTCCAATCTCTTGAAATCACATGTCCACGGACAGTTTGGAACGTCTGCCAAAATATGTCAGATCCGTTCGCAGTCCAAACCGTGGGCACATTTTTAATCGTTATTAGTACGACAGTTTTAAGCGCAAACCGCACAGATCCATCCGCGGTTTGGAACGCGGTCACAGATGCCGAACTGTACCATGCGGAGGGCGCTATAATAGTGTGCTAAAAGTATACAAGAATTTTAAATATTTCTTTTGAACGTTATTACAATACGATTAAAGCCAACCAAAAGTATAATTTTTCTGTAAAAAACGAACATGCTATGACCTAATTGCTATTAAAATATAACATTATGAGATATACATGCAAACATACGACGTTGTTTTGGGTCAAGTGTTATAAAATCATTGCCTATACCGTATACGGTGCCGAGGGGCGAGGGCACGCTTAAGCTGTTATCGGGTACAGCTAACGAGCTGGACTTTAACTTCGTATATTCAGCTATAAATACAGATCTCACCTTGAAAAGTATATAAGTTTATGAAGCTTATCTAATACTGTAAGATAAGAGTTTTCGTAGAATTGTGTTGACTTAAAATTAGGATTTTTTCAAAACGCCCAAGCTATAAAGAATGTTAAAAAAACTGATTTATAGCAATTTCTTTCCAAATTCTTCATTTGAAGTTTTTAAATTTCGTACTAATTAAAGTCTATCTAAAAGGTAGAGTAATAAGTTATAACCGTCACTTAGAATAAAAACACATTTATCGACTATCAGACTTTAGAGCGCTGAAGCGAATTAATGAATATATTTTACAAGAAATAATTTATGGTGTGTAAAGTTATGTCAACTAAATAATAGAAGTAATAAAAGTGTATACGTGTACAGTAAAACTTCACAATATTACGGGAGTATACGGCACGAACAACAAACTTATCTCGGCCTAGCTCTTCCCGCCCCGTGTACGGCCTGTTCTCAGTAGTGCAAATGAGGGAGACGCATAATTTTGCACATAAACAGTGTTTAAGGGGAATTATGCTGGGAAAAAGCAGAGTACGCGCGTCTGATTCACAGATTTAAACTATTTTTGTTTGCGGATTAAGAAGTTTTCTATTAGAGTAAAATTAATTAAATATATTTTAATTGCTAAATCGTTTTGGGTTAGAGTGTCAGTGCAAACTGAACGACGTCAAGAGATACTCCTTACGTAAGATTACTTTTAATTTTAGAGGCATGTTATTTATAAAAATCCAATATTGGTAAGGCATGCTTTGGTTAGTGGCTACGTGATCATTAGCATTATATCGGAATATTTTAATGCGAATTATTGCGAGAGCTTAGAGACATATCTCACATTTGGAGAAAAGTCTTAAAGGATTTGATTTTGCAACACATTGCGGTGTTCTACAAACCTGCACATGCAGACTTTCTATTGGACGGCAATTTAGTCGGAGACTAAATGACTATGAATAAAGATCATGGATTTTCATACTAATATAATTTTTATAAATATTAATGTTGGCTACTAGATTAGACCAGCAAGTCTAAAATGGCCACATTAAAAAATCAACACATCAACTATTGAAATTGAATAGGTGATGTTTCACATAATGTGGCCATTTTAGACCTGCTGATCTAATCTAGTAGCCAACATTAATATTTGTAAAAAAATACAACTATAACTTTATATATAAAACGGCGACTCTAATGGAGGAGTTTCACGGGTCTATTTTCGCCGCTCGACCGTGTAAATGACAATTCGGCAAGGTCGCTAGGCTAGGCTAAATGACAAGGCGATTTGTTAAGCGACTCGCCGCATGGTGAAAATTAACCCATGCAAATATCGCATGAATCAATATTTGACGTCAAATTGTTAACCTCGAAAAAAGTTATTCGTTTTACACTATATTACCCATATCTATTAAAAAAAACTTACCTTGTAAGGAGAATGGTGGAGGATAGTGCAGGGGTGGGATGGTTGCGTGGTTCCCTTGTGACCTCCCGTCGCGCCCAGAGACAGAACCTGTAGACAAACCATACTGTGCTATATGAACATATTTAAACATAATTTCTATACCTACTACCTTTTCGCCGGCAGCCTTTAAGGCTCTCAAAGGACGTCACAGAAGGTGGTTAAAAGTGGTGGTGGTGGTTTAAATATTAAAGTTAAGCTTCTACATAATTCATTCAATTTTCATACATATTATATCTTGTTAATTAAATTAAGTGCTAATTTTTTTAAAAAAATAGGTATTAATGTTCAACTTTTTATTATTATAAAACAACTAAATATATATACTTAGATCAATTAAACTATTCCTGTTTATAATATTAATTAAAAAAGTTCATTTTACGTAAATGAACAAGTTACTTAAATAATATTTTCGTTAACTAGGTAATAATTATACCAGAATAATAAAATTAAAGTATAAAATAATGATAACATTCAGCAAAGCAGGTGAATTACAAGTCTTTATTAAATACAACTCTAGAGTTGAAATAAACTTATACCGTATCTGAAAATAACATTATTGGAAAATGAACTCGAAAAAGCAAAGAAAAATATTGCGCGTTTATTTTAAATGGTTTTACAACAACTTTACAGCTTTAATTTTTGATTTTTACTTCTCGTTTTATTGTAATCGGTATGTTATTTTATTCGTGCTTTTAAAAGCTTTGGGGAAATAACTTATATATGCGACATATATCCAATCCTAATTAATTACATTTTTACTACATTACATGTCCAGTTGAGAACATAAACTGAATACTATAAACTAACCCCCGGTTTCTGAACGGCTAATCAACGCCAAAATTAACTAATCATCGGTCAAATCTCTTGTCAGGTGTAAATTGAGTTGCAAAAAGCTTGATCAGTCGTTTGAATTGATCAACGTGTTAGTTAACGAAACATATGTCAAGCCCATGGTCAAACTATGTCAAGCGCTGTTTTCGGTTTCTGGAAAGCTATTTAAGACGTAAATGTGTCATGTCAAGATGATCAATGATTAGTAAATTTTTCACTAATTAGCATTTCAGAAACGCAAATTGATTTAACAAGCCTGTCAACTCGACATACGTGTTAGTTCATCAACTATTTGATTAGCTTTTCAGAAACCGGGTCAGTGATAAACAAAAATTTTAGCCAGCTTATAAAAAAATCTTTGTAAATCGTAATTGATTCATATCAAGCATTGCATTATATCTAGAGGACGTTGAAAATAGATTAAATTAATTTAACACAAACTAAAGACTGTCAGCCTTCAGCTGACGTTACCTATATAGACGCTTTATTTTTAACTGTTCAAAGGTCGTAATAGTTTTCATCCTGAAAACTTTTTTTCAGAAATATGCCTTTGAGACGAGAGAGTAATGCCTCGAGGATATTTATGTTGGTCAACAATAAGGTAGGGTATATACTGAGCCCCTAGGTTCACCCACAGTCCGATGTAATCAAAGATTTCAAAACTTCTTAGTTTTGAAATCTTTGATTACAAAACTAAGTCTTATTCCATCCTTATGGGCTATATGACGCACATTTGTTCATTTGTTAAAACAAATCTTCCAATACAAGAAAAAGTTACGCCATCTTGTTTTCACCATAACTCAAATGTCAAAATGGCCCCAAACAACTCCAAAAGTGGGGCCATTTAAGTGGGGACAGTTTTTGCCTCAACATGCCTCGTCTGTAATATGTATCATCAAGGGTCTTGCTATCTTGGCCTTTCCTTTCTTCTATTTAATTATCTGGGCCTAACATCAATTATTCAATTATCAGTTCGACCCTAACCACATATCGATGTAACCGATGCGACCCGACCCGACGCGCCGTGTAGGACATACGCTACAGAATTTCATTTATCTTGCACTGAATTTTCCAGGTCAATGGATTTTAGAACGATCAATCCAAAATGTATCGGGGTTTATAGCAAACAATTATTATAAAATATTGATATTGATTTATGAAGTACGCTTATCACTTTAGTTGACAAGTATTTTAATAGTGTTAAATAGTAAAGGATTATTAAAAAAATAGAAAATAAGAAAAAGATCAAAATCGCACGATTCATGTTGATAGGTCGATAGCTTGTACTTATTGTAGCAAATATTATGTATCAACCTCTTACGTTATGTTAAAAGATGACTTTATTAAAAAAAAGTATTAAAATTTGAAGAAGTTTGGTCGAAACTTGATAGAAGTCTTGAAGTCAGGCTTGAGTGTTTCGTGAATTGTACGAGCATTACCTACTGGATATAATAATAGTAATAGCTCCCACACCGATTTCGGTGACGGTGGCCTGTTTCATTGAAACCAGGCCAGCTACGCAGGAGTTATGTTATAGTGCCCCCAAGTGTGTGCGCAGTACACAAGAGCACTCTATCCTCCTTTTACTCTCGTAACCCAGTGGGACGGATAACCGACACGACTGGCGAGAGATTAGGCGCAGGTCCGACTTTTTACATGCCCATCCGACGCATGGATCATCTTTCTTGTCAGACAATCAGGTGATCAGCCTGAATTGTCCTAACCAAACTTGGAAACAACATTATTTTGTTCCAATGCGGGAATCGAACCCACGACCTCCGAGTCGAGAGCCAAGCTCTTACCACTAGACCACGGAGGCTACTGGATATATCATCAATAATGAAGTGTCTGTTTGTAATTTAAAATTAAGAACTTTTCAATCAATGGTTATAAAAGTACGGTACTTACAATAAAAAATAAATTTTAAAATTTTTTGTCTGTCTGTCTATTTGTTCCGGCTAATCTTTGAAACGGCTGGACCGATTTTCACAGGACTTTCACTGGCAGATAGCTGATATTATAAGGTCTTTAGATAGACTGCTTTATCTTAGGGTTTCATTTTGAAAAGTAGGGTTCCGTTTTCGTTAGTTCGATGCAAAAGAAGTTGCAGGCACCAGCTAGACTATATATAAGCGTTAAGTGTGGATGACGTACCTACACTTCCAATGTGGGTTTTCGATATTTTTTCTGCCTCTAGGAGGCAGATCCGACTCACAAAGTGCTGTCTGATGGCGGAAGTGATTTCGAAATCTGTCAATAAGAATTATCGACACTTTTTCATAACATAGAGCATAGTTCAAGAGATTATTGTAATGAAGCCGATTTTTTTTTTTTCACCAACATAATATTATGATGTGTTTTCTAATTCGTTGTAAACATAAAGTTATAAAATAAATATGCTTTATTAGTAGGTGTTATAAAATAAATGTTGGTTTTAAATTTAGTTTCAACTAGCCGGTACCCACAACTTCGTTTGTGTAGAACCAACGGATCAGATGCCTACTTTTTAAATGGAACCCTAAGATAAAAGCAGCCTAAATTACTCCTTATAACATCAGCTATCTACCAGTGAAAGTCCCGTGAATATAGGTCCAGCCATTTTAGAGATTAGCCAGTACAAACAGACGGACAGCCGAAAATTGAAAAAAAGAATGTAAGTTTTTTATGCATTACGTGAAAAGCTCTTAATTTAAAATCACAAACAGACAATTCAATTTTATTTATTTTTATAGAGTTGTCTAACACATCTGACACAATAAAGTTTTCTGTATTAAATATTTAACATCTGACATAAAATCAAGTCGGCATACAATATAACACTGGAGAACGGCTCGAACGGGTTGCGTTGAGTATTCTGTATTGTGTTCGTAATTTAAAGGTTCACATGAAAGGCTTTTGGTATTGGATTTATATGTACAGTTGTAAGCAAAATACTCGTTAAGTTTTGTATTACGCTCTTTGTAAGATTTAACCAACTTTTAAAACCTAAGTTCTCCTAATTAAGGTAATCCTAATTAACAATTTGCGTCGTTTTTACTAACTAGTTAAGATTAAAAAATACAACATAATGGTTCTTTAATATGAGGAGAGTCTGAAGGCCTTTTTCTTCTTATAGTAAAAGACACTAATATGTGAAATATTAACTTTTTTTTTTATTTCAAATAAATCTTAAATTTTTTTTTATGAATTAAACATTTCTATAGTTATTGGACTTAATAGGAACTTTATAAACGGACGGAGGGGCGTACAAATCTTTATCCATTTATATTCATAATTTCATAAGTTAAAAGAGCGGACAGACAGACAAACAGATAGGATTTAGTACTACTGAACCTTAAAATGAAGAAAATTTCAAGTTGAAGCTGCTAGTTCAATTAGGATACAATCAATATGAAACAACATTCCAAAACATGTTTTATTCATTTTATATGATGCATATTTTTTTAGTAATAACCAAGAGCATGTCAGGACATGTCTATGGAGGGTTCCGTAACTATCAACGCGTAATAGGTTTTTTTCAAATTATTTCAAATTACTTCAAAAGTTACCGTCCGATTTCGTTCAAAATAATTTTCCCAAAGAGTTTTTAGCATGATCTATCAGCATGGACACTTACAAGTTTCGATCTTTAATAGTTTAGAAATGCTAGCCCTCTCCTATTATATTAAAACCATACTAATAGACCAACTTACAAACAACTTTGGAGGTATCGACCTCTGAGTAATCGTACTCGAAAATGGTCGACCTTGTAAAAAAGTTATAAATATATATTACCTTGCTTTGAATTTAAAATCAAATATCCTACACGATGGGGTAGAATGAAAAAATATTTTTCACCCCCACTTCACATGTATGTATGTACCCCTAAAATATAAATTTTTTATTATTTTATGATGCCAAAACTGAGATTTATACAAAATCTATAACTATACCAAATTTAATTCATTTATATTCATAATTACAGAAGTTAGAAGCGCGGACAGACAGACAGACTGACAGACAGACAGACGGACGGACAGAGTGAAACTATAAGGGTTCCTTGTGTATTACGATGTTCCTACTTTGTACAGAAACCTCGGTGGGCGAGTCCAACTTGCTTGAATACTGAAGTCTACAAATTTATCTGCATAAAAACTAGAAAATTTTCTTAACAAACTTCGCAGATCTTGGGGATAAGGTATCGATCGACACTGGGCATCCTTCAGCTCGCCGCTACAAGAAATTGAATATGGTACCTACCTACAATAGCTACGTTACAAAAACTTAGGTTAGGTTTATATATCGTCTTGTATGAATGACACTTAGTTAGTACGGGGTTATATTTCAAAACTAAAGTTCAACTTGGCATACCTTCGTAAATTAGTGTTTACCAAGATACCTAGTCGTAGGACACTTTTTTTTACTACGAACCGTTTTTATTTTAGCCGTTGATCGACGGTTCGATTTAGCATCGTTTGTATAAGACCTCATGCCTCTGCTTTGGTAAGGTATAAACGATTCCTGGGCACCCTATAGCGTGGTAATTACTTTGACTCCCGACCATAGGGATAGTTATTGAAATTCTAGCTAAGCTAATTTTAATTATGGCAGCGGCAGTGGTTAGTAAAGTACAGTTATTGTATTGAGTGCATTATATAATAGACAAAGAATTTAAGTTACGTTAGTATGTATACTGGTATAGGTACTGGTATTGATTGATGTAAACATTGGCCAAAGAAAGATTGCCCTAGAAGTCGGCTCAGAGGATACACATTCACAATGCCTTTTTGCAGCAAAATAAATACATCGACACACAAGCTGAAGCTTTGTGTTAACACAAATCATGTTTTTGTCAACAAATTGCACGAAAGCAGCGAAAAACAAATGATCCAATCGTCAAATTCGAATCAGCCAGAGATACGTGAATTACCTCCTTGCCGATGGCGGGCAACCCGTTGAGGCCATTACAGGGCGGTTCGAGGCGAACGACGCTCTTGCGGGAGCCGCGGAAACTGGTGTCGCGTACACGCACCGAGGAGCGCCACGTGGACGGCGGGTCGTCGCGGGAGCCGCGCGCGGAGACGGCGCGCCGCGACGTCAACGCCGCGCCCGCGCCCCCGCCCGGCGGCGTCACGATCAACGGCACGTCGGGGGGTCCGCGCTCCTCCATGCCGCTGCCGCGCCAACGATCTCACCGGAACCCGCCGTGCTCGGACACCGCCAGGTGCTCACATTCCAGGACGGCTCGCTCGTAGGCCGACGCCGTCTCCAGCAGCGCGATTGCCGTGTTTTGCATAGGTGCTCGGTTATCTTCCCCCGATCCTCTGATGCCGATATCACAGCGGTTAATACACGGTCCACTTATTATGACAAAACTGCCTTATTTACTATGGTATGGTTTTAGTCGAATGTATACTGGAGGAGTTTGGTAGTAAAAATTATATTTTAATATAACGTTTTAACTTGATTAGGAACCCTAGTAAAATTAAAAACTATGGCTATCGAATATATCTTTTAATTCTACGCTATTCTATTAGAATCAGAGTTGACACAACATAATAAAGTAGAATTGAACACTAACAAGTGTAGTTATCTGCTATGTGAGGGTTTGCACTTATAGGCATATGCCCAGACTATAATATATACTCTAGCTGTAAATAACTCGAAATCGAAAATAATGTGTACATTTTACTCAACGCCGATTTGATCGAAAACGCTTAATGTAAAATTAATTGAATTTTAATATCATTAGGTATCTTTTGAAAATAACAAATTATGGCAGAATTGACTTGAATATATTATATATATATAAATTGAAGTAGATTTAAACATTTTTTTAAACTGCATAAGTTAATGAATCCCTATTAGTAATAATAGTAATTTATGATATAGAAACATTCTTAAATTAGCATAAGATGATGACTTAAACGAATATTTTGGCCCGAAATTAGTCAAGTGGAGTATCCTCAATCGTCGATAAACTACTCATTATAAGATACGCTCGAGTGTATCTAGAGCGTTGGAGAGCTACTTCGTAGCAGCCTTGGGGCTTATACCCATATATTATCGTCACCAACTCGTATTCTCGCGTGATTCGACACATTATAAAGAAGGCCACACTTTAGGCTCCACGTAGACTGAGCCACCCCGGCCCCGGCCCGAGGCCGCGGCAGACATGGCGACGACCGACACCGCAGCTATAAAAACCCATAAAATATTTACATACACGGTTTAAAAAGGTCAATAGCTCTAGGTGTGGTTTTTCAGTTGTACAAAAACCTTTTAATTATTTATTACAATATTATGTTGGTGAGCGTAGCACGGCAGAATATTCCAAATACATATTGTATTCTATGTTAGGTTCTACTGTTTTTTCAATGTTCTGTATACATTTTTTTAAAGCTCTGTGGGATTTTTCTCTAGTACCTATAATTTATATTTGGTTCACTTAGTTTGAGTCGCTAAATTAATACGTAATGTCGAACAGAATGAAGAGATGACGTCATGGCTTAATTGACAATATAATATATAAAGCAACTTAATAGAAACGCCTACGAATAATGAAGACTGGGAAGCCGCAGTTATATGTATAAACTATAATATTTGATTTACGTACAGAGACGCGTTATATATATATATATATATATATATATATATATATATATATATATATATATATATATATGCCTACGAAAAAAATTTCGTCAGGATTCTATTTTATTTTTATCGAAAAACTAATCTGTGTCAAATTTACCGACCGCAACGTTACCATTTCCATTATTGGTTAATTTGATTGCTAATGTTTATTATGTAAATTCATATATTTTAGTCTATGAGAATGAATGTAGGAATCTTTTTCTGTATTAAAATGTTATTATTATTATTTGAAGATTGTACTCCTTGCTTACAAGATTATTTATATTACAGTTGCAAAAAGCTCTCTTACATCTTTGTACGAGAGCAATGAACCGAGAATCAGCTGTTTATTTTATATAACGTACTAATTTATAAGTAAAGGTAAACATGAAAGTGGTCTTGGCAGTACCTGTATAATGGACACGTGAGTCGAGAGCCAAAACGAGGCCAGGCCATTCAACAGTGTGTCAACGGCTGGTGGGCCTATTTATCGCTCTTAACGCCTGCTTAACGTCCACAATTTCTTTCCAGATATTACTACTCTCGATCTTATGTTTATGACATAATTTCGACCGGAGACGTCTTGTAATAATATGAAGTTTATTTAATCTAGGTTATGTAACTGCGGCTTGGTTTCATAACGTTATTTACGTTTAATACGCGGCTGTTTACCTCTGGGGTATAGGTTTTAATAACGGATCGAAAAACAGGTTTCATCTAGTAATGGATGAAAAATATTTTCGTTTCAGCTCGTGGAACGATAGCCGAGCTACATGTTTTTATAAGTTTGTCGGATGCGAGTGAAGAATTGTAGGACGAAAATGGGACATTGAATGACATCGGAAATGGTGGTAAGCGCAAAGTTACATAACCAACGAATGTCTTAAATATCTACATTTCTGTAGACGACGTATTTGAATATTTTTTGTACTCCTTACGAGATAATTAACAGTTTTAAAAGAACGAACCACTTCTATATACAGTTAACGATTAAACTACAAGATGGATTAACGAGGACTTACGACGAAAAGAAACATAAAGCTTTAAACTTTTATGCTTTACGCAAGAAATTGAAAATGATAAACGAAATAAGAACTGCATATTGGAAAAAATTGTTTACATTTGTTAACAAAATGTACATTTAAATTATGAAAGTTAAATGAACTCTACGCTAGTAAAAATAAATATGCAAAGCTTCACTGAGTGGGAGTGGTTGCATTCTTTACACTCAGGAATTTTCACTGCATTGTTGACTTATGTTAGAGTCTTCTCAAGCGATACTAATGTGTAAAAATAACTGATTATAGGTTTTTTTAGTGAAAGCTAAGCAAAGCTAGTGGCTTATTTGCTTTTATATCGTATGCACTAAGATCATAACTTAAGTATGTTTTTTTCTCGAATGTTTCAAGTTTTGTGTGAAGTTCTCTACGGTTTAAATGATTGCTTAAGTCTACCAAAAAGCTGAATTAGATACTGCATAAATGTTATGTAAATGATATCTTTTACAATACATTTACAGTAAATAAACCTTATCTTTTATTACAAGCAAACGATACGAAAATTATCTGTGAATGATTGCAATTTTGCAGCGAATTAACTATCTTTCTTTACTAACAATAACAATTATGTACGTAACGTAGACAAAGAAACCATACCATGGTAGTCATAACTCCAAGCATGGATCGCGTTTTGTCACAATAATAGCAAATAAAATAATAAAACAAATGATACAGGGTATATCGCTAAAGCTCGCAACTAAAATATCGCCAAAAACACCTCTGATATCGACGCACTGATCACCGTACGAACTAAGCACAGGACGGCACCACTCGTTATATACTTTATACGCCTAAGCTTCAACTTGCCACTTAATATATTAAAGCTTCAATGATATATATTAGCGCAACAAAAACGGCAAAACACGACCGCAGGTGATTTTAATAGTTTTTGGCTTTTTTAATGCAGTCGATCGATTAAGCAAGCGAAATTTATACTCTGCACGATCAGCAGCGATATATTGCCGAATTTTCGATTAATTTTACTGCGAAAAAATGATAAATCACGACAGCGCCGAGAGAGGCGAGGCCCCCGGAACGGATATTTAGATAACAATTCAATGGCAGTGTGAGGGGCGGCGGAGTCCGCAGCGTGGTTACCGGACTAGTACGCGATGGCGTTCTGCGGCGCACGCAGCAGCCCCGTGCGCGCGTCGCCGCCTGCCGGAGCCTCGGTGGCGCCCGGACCCGACCGCCCAGGGTTGCCAGCCGCGCACGCTTCCCAAACCAGGATCGAGGGTATGAGGTTCTGTGTTAACTGTTAACACTATGTTTGTGGTCTGTTATATGAATAAACTATCTTTGGAAATATACCTGTATAGGTACCGACTACCGATATTGGAAAATACTAATTTCTTAATTTATTAACTCGGAGCGGAGATCCCTTTACGATCTCCAAACACACTGTTTTAATGTTATTTCTGGAAATTCACTGACGGCAAGCTGACACAACGTAATATTATTTTGCCACAAAAACTCTTGCAATCTTTGTTTTTTCGCAAAAAAAAGTTTATTTTTCGATAAAAGTTATTCTATAAACAACGAGCAAACTCTAAAAATTTGAAATTTTTGGACTTTCGCAAAACTCTGCCGTAACAAATTAGGTAGTATTTCTGAGCCTTTAGGTTAGGTCAGGTTAGCCCACAATAATCGTAAATAACCCTATTATTTACCTTATTTAAAAACATTTTAACTGAAAAATATTCTTTAAATAACCGCTATTGACTTTAGGAAATACAATGTAACTCATATAACATGTAAATAAGAGTTTGTCGGTGAATGAGCAAAACGGCTTAGCAATTGGCAACCCCGGCGTCGGCGAGGCGAACAGGCGTGACCTCCGCCACCCTTTTCCGTGCATCGAACATTTCAGCTGGCAGTTGGCACGCATTGTCGCTATGCTGCCTTCAAACTTTGCAGTTTACGTTATATCACATCATTATTAATAACCGGGTTGACAACATGGAAATTATTTATCATACATACAAACGAAGTTCATTATCTCGTGGCGTGAGGAGCTAGGACTTAATAATACATCGTCCGCGCCGGGCGTATGAAAGCCCAAATGAGCATAATGGAGCTTTGGAAATAACTTTTAAACAATAATTACGTGTGTTTTCCTTTTTTGTAATTAGTAAAATATACAATATGTAGGTGATGGGGATTAAATTCTCATACAGAAAAAAAATGTTTACAGAAAGAGATAAATAAAGCTTTTTATAATGAGGTCGATAACAACAAAAGTAATAGTTATTTGTGAATGATTGTAAGTAGGTTAGTGGTGGACAGTACAATCGATGCAAGGACGTTATCGATCAACTGCTGCTGGAAAGCTTTTTATGTCACAATATTACATTTAAAACATAGAATTATAGTTTCGTATGTTATTTAGACAAATTTACTCTGATATATTTTTGTGAAATGGTAAATGATTAATGAATCATATAATATTAATGAATATTGCAAATATGCTACATTGAGTCTTGACATTAATCCCAAAACTAATGATGAAGTAGGTCGATATCAAAGTGGTATATTTAAAAAATATTTAAAAAAATTTAATTGACAAAATAAGAATATAAGCCGTATTTAAGCTGTTATATCTATTATTGTATTTAAGCGTATGTTTTAAAAGTTTTTGTATTACGAAAACAAAAAAAATATTGTATAAATATTATGTTATCATATAATATATTTTGATTAGGCCTCGTAGCGCCCACCGTAGCGCGCTACGACAACTGTAGCCGTAGCGGCTACGACTCGACGACATCGGCTGACTAGTTGCCCGCGGCCGTCGACAGATGGCGGTACATATACAAAAATAATATGAGGTCTTAGCTCAGAGCAAACAGATTATTTTAGACTTTAAGAACAAAAGGTATCTAAATAATATTTTTTAAATACTGTTTTGTGTCGTAGATAGTGTGATGCGAAGTTAATTTCAACTTAATAAATAAAATCCTTATTACGAGTAACTGTGGCCCAAATAGGTTGTTTCACATTTAACTAAATTATATTATGTTGTTATACTTAATCTTTAATAAAAAATAAATGATAAATTTGTAGTTGTACTTAGTAAACATTTTTACTCTGTGGTTGTAGAGAGTACTTACACCTACTTGGAAAAGTTAGAAAGAAGGAAACCTTTCTTTTAATACTCGTATGAAGAAAATATTGATAAAGAATAGAATTTTAAAAAGTTCTAACATTACGTTAAAAGTAACATCAGTACATCGACACACCACTTTATATGAATATATTTTTTAATGTTTTGTTATATTTTCATATTCATAAATTAATTTAATTTAAAAAAATAATAAGTGCTTTGATAACTCGCGCATGAAGTAAAATTTCACGCACACCAACGCAGCAAACTCCTTTTCGTGCGTGAGACGCTCGGCTAACGCACACAAATATAGTTAATTAAAACACATTGATACTTGCATTACTTTATTAACATTTCTATATCATTAACAATTGGCACACATGTCATAATATTTTATGTGTATGTTACAGTGGCGAAGGCTGGTTCTCCTTCATAGGGAAGCATGTATAATATGTAGGGATTTGGATGACGCTCTTCAAAAGTTAAGTGCAAGTGAAGCTGATAGGAATGGAGTTATAGGAACCCCACGCCACTGGTATGTTATAATATTAGTAAAATATTATAGGTACTTTGTCTACTCGTCTTATTGTGTATGTTATATTAAGTACGGTCTGCAATGCAATGGTTTTTAAATGGAACAAAATTTGTATGTGAAAAATCATGCGTATATATGTCAAAATTGCTTACTTTAATTGGTTATGTGAACACATTATCTGTTAACAACTATTTAATAAATTTCAAACTTTTGAATAAAAGTGGCAAAACTAAACTTTTTTTTATTGTTTATTTATGACTATCATTTGTACATTAATTAATGAATAATATTATTTTTAACCCGCAACGTAAAAAGAGGGGTGTTACAAGTTTGATGTGTCTGTCTGTCGGTCAGTCTGTCTGTCTGTCCGTGGCACCGTAGCTCCGAAACGATTCCGAAAGATGTGGTTATTTAGGGTGGGGGCTATTTTTCATTATTATTTCAGTAGGAAACACCGTTACCGAGTAATTCCGGGATAGAAGCAAGTCGAGATATGAGTGATATAAGCTGTGGAAATTTTTGAAAATTTAGAATTTTCTGCGTCATCCAGTTTAAAATCTCAAGGTAACCTTAATGTACTTTGAAACTTTGAAGTTGATGACTTTTTCGTAATGAATTGAGTCTTTTGAGGAGCCTATATCAATATACGTACAATAAATATGTCTGTAATTTCAAAATGGATGACATTTTTGTAATCAGCACCTCCAAAAACCTGGATAAGGACACCCATATCAATTTAAAAAAAAAAAATTTTCGTTTCGAAATTTCAAAATAAATGAATTTTTGGGAATCAGCACTCCTAGAAACCTATATTTATATTATATGAAAATAAATGTGTGCCATCTTGGAAAATCAAAATGGATGTTTTTTTTGCAATCAGCACCCCCAAAAACCTGAATAAGGACCCATAACAATTTTACAAAAAAAAAACATCCGCCATTTTGAAATTTCAAATACATTTTTTGTAACTTACACTTCCAGAATGCGGCACAAAAGTTTTAATTAACAAATGCTGAAAATTTTAAGTAACCCCGGAATCGTCAAGCAGTGGACGAGCTAATGATGATGAATTTATAATACTGAGAACACTCTATGATAAGATCACGCCAGCTTTCAAACAAAAAAAAATTGCATCTAAATCGGACATCTAAAATAATCGTTTAGGAGCTACGATGCCACAGATAGACAGACAGACCAACCGACAGACAGACATATCAAACTTATGACACCCATCTTTTTGTGTCGTGGGTTATTAATAATATTATTCGTAAATTAATATACAAATAATAATCATAAATAAACAAGAAAAAAAAACAAAGTATCTAAACTTTTGGTCACTCCGTCCACACTGCGCCGCAAGGTCAGTGACTCTATTTGCAAAGCGCGGAGCGATACACATCCACCCTCTGGGGCAGGCCTCGTGGCCATCTGCAAAGAGAATGTAACTACGTATACTACGTAATAAGAGGTGGAACTCCGAATAAAAAAAAGTGTTCGAAATTTAAAGTTTTACCTTAGCTTTTTTACGTCATATCAGCTAAAAGTGCAAAAAATTCAAGCCAAAAATGAAAAAAAAAATTATACGTAGGTATTATCGATTTTTTATTTTAAGACCAATTATTAGGTTCAAAAGGTAAATAAAACAACAAAACAACTATAGTTCGAACGTTTTTATTGCATTAAAAAAATACAAAAGTAAGGCTACGTTCCCACGAGCGTTTTTATGTAGTCGCGACAGAAAAACAGCACTATAAATATAACTCTGCGCTAATACAACACACCTGAAAATCGTGTACAGCTGTCAAATCTGACATTTTACACTTGACACTTCGATTTTTATGTCTATTGTAGGTTAGCTGCAATGTTCTATTTACCGTGCAGTTTCTTCTGTCACGAGTCGCGACCACAAAAAAAAATCGGTTGTCTGTAAAGTCGGTTTACTGACGATAGTTGAACGTGACAACGTCATAATAATAAGTGGAACGCCTCAGAGCGAGGTAACGCCGCATGAGTCATGTTTTTTCGTGCGTGCAGCCGGCACCATCGAATTATAAGACGTTGTCACGTCAAAAACTCTCGTGAGTACGAGGGTTAAAGGTTTGTAACCAAAATATTTCAGGTTATCACATACGGCATAGCCTGCTCTATCTTCAGCGGTTATCCGTTGGTGCAAAATAGGTACACTTCTGTGGGCCTACCAGGTACATTTGACTGCGGCGTAACCACGTAACGCAACGTTAACGAATGAGAATTCATGAAATATGTTCATGTTGTCAATATTATTGCGGGCCCTTGAAATTGGACCCAATACCGGCAAATTATGAAATTATACTACATTTTACTTATTCGCAATACTAACAAAGGTTCAACTGAATATAAAATT
This sequence comes from Phengaris arion, assembly GCA_963565745.1. NCBI lineage: Eukaryota > Metazoa > Arthropoda > Insecta > Lepidoptera > Lycaenidae > Phengaris > Phengaris arion. The sequence continues at coordinate 12,218,905 of OY751440.1, read as the reverse complement.
AGATTATTAAGTATGTGGTAAAACTGTAAAATAGTATTAAAATAAAGTATAAATATAATTATGAACCTACTTTAAACTATAAAGTTTTTACCGACTGGTAGAAGAAAACGTAATATGTCTGTATTTTTATAAATAAAATATCAAGTATAACCATGATTAGGTAAGCAATAATATGACTTTGTTTTAAACATATTGCGTGCATTATTGAACATTTGATTCTTATATAGGTCTTTACCTATGAAATTGCCGTTTTGTATTAAAAAATTGAAACGAATTTTTTTCAAGTACTTTTTATTTGTATTAATCGAAGTAATCACCCATGCAATCAATGCATCTTTGCTAACGCAGTGGCAGTTTATTGATGCCCTTCTTAAAGAAATCAGCTGGACGGGAGGCAACAAATTCTTCAAAGGCATTTTGTACTGCCTCTCGGGTATTGAATTTTTTTCCCGCCAAGAAGTTATCCAAATTCTGGAAAAAGTAGTAGTCTGTAGGCGCAAGGTCTGGTGAGTAGGGCGGATGACGGAGAGCTTCCAACCCCAGTTCTTGCAACTTGGAGACCGTCTGCTGTGCAGTATGAGGTCGCGCGTTGTCGTGCAGGAGCAGCGGAGACGAGCGATTGCCCAATGCTGGTTGGAGATGTGCCAGCTTCTCCATCATTGTGTTCAGTTCTTCACAGTACACATCTGCAGTAATGCTGACCCCGTTTGGTAAGAAGCTGTGATATGTAGATATATTCTACGCCGTATTCATGATCAGTGTTTTTGTTACTCAACAAAATCGAATGACAATAACATGTACAAGTGATTTTGCTCACCATATTATTAAGAATATCACCTGCTATATAATAAATAATATTTATCTTAAAATTACTAATATTTTCATTTTCTATCAGACCAAGTAACATATTAATCGACTGATCGTCATCATTTTCAGATACTTCTAAAATGGCTTTTCTCTTGTCTCTAAATTCTAGTAGGTACTGGTGTAATTTCATAATCATTGCAATTCATTCCGCTGTTTGCATTAATGCTAGGTTGTGTACTGTTTTTGTACAACAATCGTCGCAATGTAAAACGAAATTATAATGCATTAGGATTATCATTGCTACCAGCTCTTGCTCGCACACAAGAAAAAAGCATTTCTAGATGATCTTGCGGAAATTTGTAAGTGAGGAAATATTTGAAATCTACAGATTGCAATAAATCTAACACCAAACTCTCAAAACTTGCGATGTTTACAATTAATCCAAGCATTGGCTTTAAGTATTTCGTCTATGGTGCAAAATATTTTTACCATCAATATTCAAAGACATTGTGGGAAGAGTGGATGCCCCAAAGGGAGATCTCCGACCGAGCGAGGTGGTATGCTCGGTCAGGCCGAGGCCCACTTGTATGAATTTCAGATGTCGTATATATAGTGCCGATCACAGAAAACTTCGATAGCGCGATTCAGGATTGTGGCGCTAATTGGTCCGCCACATCACTCCCCCCCGAAGACCTGAGGTCGAATCTTGAGTCGTCTTGCTTGAGTCGCCAGTGCCAGAGAGTCCCAGTGGGTCGGAACTGTGCTGCTGCTGCACGGGCTCCAGTGAGTCGGAGTGCTGCCGTGCGGGGCCGATGCTACCGTGCTGACCAGGAGAGATGTGCTCTGCTTGCTGACCGGTCGTTGTAGTTAGAGTGCCCGTTGAAGCCGATGAGGGTTCGACCAGGCCGCGGTGCGTTGAGGCTGGTGGTCGAGGTAGCCGATGAGGCTGAAGCTGGCTGGCGTGGTGCGGAGGGGTGGGGGTGATGATGATGATGTCCACAAGGTGTATTCTATCGAGGGTCACCAATGTGGGAATATGGTGGCAAGCCCCAAAGGGAGATCTCCGACCGAGCGAGGTGGTATGCTCGGTCAGGCCGATGCCCACTTGTATGAATTTCAGATGTCGTAGATAGTGTATAGTGCCGATCATAAAAAACTTCGATAGCGCGATTCAGGATTGTGGCGCTAATTGGTCCGCCACAACATCAAGTATTTTTTTGTTTCTTTCAAAACATTTATCCAAACCTCTTTGTTTTCATTTCTTAGAGGGCATTTATATCCAGATCCAAAAGGATCCTTGCAGTTCAAATATTCTGTCAAGCATTCTTATATACTCAATGGTAGCTTGACTATTAGCAAAACTAGGGTTACCGGTTTCTCTCATAAAATCTATGGCATCGGCAACTGAACTGCTAAGTAGTTGGCTCGCTAATCTAACATTCATTTTTTATTAAAAAAAATGATACGTGCATCACATAGTTTATTCGCCAAACGAAGGCCCTCTTATTGTTATTGTATTTCGTATAATTTAAAAAAAAATTCAAATTTGATTTCCCCTTTATCTAAACTTAACTTTTTGTTTCGGCAAAGACGTTTCGAGCTAGTATAAGCATATGTGGAGGATCAAAAACACAATATACTTTTAAACCGCGGCAGGGATGCTTAAAACAAGTTATTGTTTCTGGGAAATAAAAATTACAACCCAAATTTAAATATGTTGCAATGTTTGTGGCCACCTCATCGCAAGTTCTCATCTTACTATAATGTGGATGTCACTTAATAATCGTATTGCCGTTAGGATTAATTGTGCTTGTACGTCAGCACATATCTTATTTATAAAAAATACACTATTGGACATTTTAATTTCTTTTTAAAGAAATTATCTGAAAAACTAAGACTTCTGTCGCTACATCCTCAGCATTAGCTGACGATACAACCAGTACCTATCACTATATTTGTCGTAAACAATTTCATATCAAATCGACATCGAATCAAAAAGCAAAGCAACATCTTTTAAGCAGTCATCGTTTTAAACACTTTGAAAAACACTGCACTTTCAAAAATTCTAATACCTCTTCCATAAAACCAACATTACATTTATTAGTTGCTAACTTTTTTCATAATTTAGCTGGACGAGGTAAAGTCATGTAAGATCGTAAATGGCTATATTATGCTCTTGCGTCGAAATAGTACAGTGAAAGTGCATTTTTTTTAATTTCTTGACTGTGCCTAACACCTTTGCTAGATTTATCTCGGAAAAAATAATTATGTATATCTATAAAGTTTGTCGTAATCATAGTTTGAACCTTATCGTAATTGTTGCATTTATTTTTGATAACTGACAATAGCGTCTTCATATCTTGTATCTTGTTGTCACGCCTTCTTAACTTTTGGTTAAGAACTTTTACTTTGCGTTTAAGTTCTTCACTGCTGACAGTTGTTTGCGTTTGGACACCTACAACTTTAAAATCTTCAGTACGTGACTTCTTTTTAGGAGGCTCTATGGGCATGGGTTCATATTTTACGGTTGGTTCAGATTTACTGCTTCCAGCCGATATTTGAATTTGGCTAATAACACCTTTTTTCTTTGAAGCAGGCTGAAACGAAATGAAAGTAATGATTTCATTTAAACGAATATAATTATTTTTATATATTAATAAGATCCGTCTGGCAACAACACAAAAATATGTTTCAGCCTCTACACTTGGCGATGACGTCATTGTGGCCCGGCCGACACTCAGTATAAGTATAACTGTGTACTGTGTCCGAAAAATAGTTTTAATGCTATTGTGAGTTATACTATAAACTTTGGTTATACATAGTATATAGTATAACTCACAATAGCATTAAAACTATTTTTCGGAATACTACCATATAGTGTATTTAAAACTTTCCATGGAAAGATAATAATTCTTGCTTACCAAAAGGAACAGTGAAGGAACAGCATTTTCTTTTAAAATTGGTCGTACTAAATTAAGTACATAATCTTGTTGGCTTAAAATGTTTGCTGCATATGACAGAATTATGGGTAATTTGTCTGTTTCCATTGGGTATAATGGTTAACCACTTATGACGCATTGGATCCTTTTTTGGTAATCTAAAATTACGAAAAATAAAGTTTAGCATGGAGGAACAGTTGCTATTGTTAGTTAACAATAGCAAAAGTAAATAAATATTTGTGGAACCTCGCCTAACTTAACGTACTTATAGCACTCAGGGATTAAGGTAAAAGGCTATTATTTCGTGTTAGTATGTTATTTTGTGAATTTTACTTCAAGTCTTCTTTTACGTGTCACTATCGAATTAAGAATATTCTAGACATATTTTTGTCGCTCGTGTATTATATAATTATTAAAAATATTTAAATGTGAATTAAATAATAAAATAAATATTAACATTAAGTTTCATATGATATTTTATGGATATTTTTTGTTCAATATTTTTCTTATAATAAGAGCTTGAAGGATACCTGAATTCACATTTTTAAGGTTAATTTGTATAGGCAACTAGCATAGTTTACTTTTTGTATTCATTTAAGGTGTTTTGTTTGATTTGGATATTTAATTTAATATATATGATACTAGATATTGCCCGCGATTTCATGAGCGCAAAAATGAATTCCACAGAAACAGTACATTTTGCCGCAGCATAATATGCCTATGTCCTTCTCCGTGGTTTACTTCATATCTGTGCCGGTCGGTATCGGTTTCATTTCATTCATTATCATAACGTTTTATAAAAACACTATCACTAAATAGCGGCCAAGAACTCACGAACATAAAAGCAAATTTTTTCACGAATTAAGGTACAAACAAGAAGTCCACAAAAAAGAAGTATTTAAAAAAAGTAATTGAGTATAATTTATGCATTATAGTACGGGAAAAATACCACTATTCATGATTTATACTTAATTAAAAAATCTTAAAGTCATAAGAGCCTTACGATCCGAAATATAGGGGCAATTTACCATAATATGTGTTTTTCTACCCGTGAAAGAATTTTTCAAATCTGTTAGGTTTCAGAGATTATCCATAACATACTAACATACAAAGGTTTCCTCTGTACAATATCATGTAGGTAGTTATAATAATCTAAATGTCCTATATTCCCTAGCTAAATCATGTCTCCCCAACATCTAGAAGGTTCCAAATCTAAAAAAAATTAAGTTTAACACTTACCTGTGAAAAGATAATCCACAATCCGGATAATAGTTACTTTTACAAGCTTCCACAATGCATATTTTCACCATTATAAACGTAAAATTAAAAAAAATATATAGAAATAGCTCTGTCAAACCTTTTACATAAAAATGACGTTTTGTGTTGCAATTATTCTATTTTCATTTCTTCCAGTCTACTTAACCAAAATGCAAAAAATAAATAACAAATATCTAATTATTGGTAAGTAGGTAGGTTCGAAATTACTAGTGATTTTTGTTTTAAATTTACCTCTCAAATTATGAATAACATAATATTTAACCGATTTTATTAGTATTTCTTGCATACATAACATATCGAACATAAAATCTTCCAAACCTGAAATTTAATAAAAATTTATAAACTGGCTACACTATGGTCCTTGTTAGAACGAGACACAGCGGTATGTTGTAGCTATCTCACCGGAACCGGTTTTTTTATTGCGTACGTAATAAGCTTTAAGTCGAAGTCTTAAAGATCATTTTTGTTTGTGTGTGTGTTTACTTATTCCTTGTTTGTTTATTCCTTGGTCCAAACTGTCTTTAGGTTATAAATACACTACGTGTATGTGTGAACCAAATCCTTCGTAGTGTGTGTTGCTGATATTTTTACTAATTTAATGTATTTATAAGCATTATTTTAGGAATGTAAGTATTTGCACGCCATCCTCAGCATGAACTTTAATTGTGTCAAATTTCACTCTCATCCGTACGCACAATTCTCGTAAAATTGTACTTGAAATTTTCGCTTCACGTATTAATATATAGATTACTTACTGTAACATCCTGGTACTGTATGTTAATTATTTTGATAATAATATAAATAGTGTATAAAGTGTATATACTACAATATACGAGGGCGGCACTGAAAATTTCGGGAATCGGGAAGGAAGTGACACAACATTACTATTTAAAAATGTATTTATTGCTTTTCGAAGTATTCTCCGCGAAATTTGACACATTTTTCCATACGATGGAACCAATCATTGAAGCAACCATTCCATTCGGAAGTTGGGGTCTCCAAAATGGCCGTTTTGTAGGCGTCCACAGCTTCTTCAGGTGATGAAAATCTCTGACCACGCAATTTATTCTTTATTTTAGGAAAAGTATAGAAATCATTAGGGCTTAGGTCGGGGCTGTACGGCGGATGGTCTAATAATTCTAAGATTTCTTGCTCTAAAAACTCTTTTGTTCTGTGCGCGGTGTGAGAACTCGCATTCTCGTGATGGAGGATGATGCGGCGGTTGCAGTTCTCTTTACGGAGTTCAGAAACGACCTGTGGCAAACAAATGTTAGCATTCTGCATTAACCGTTCTTTGTTCCTCAAGAGGAATAGTCGCAACATGGCCGGTTTTGGAGACAAACGTGGCCACCATTTTTTTTGCAACACTCCGTGAACGAACAATTTTTGTTGGCTTTAACTCATTTTCGAACACCCAAACTCGTGACTGGTTTTTTGTTTCGGGTTCGTACGCGTATATCCAGGATTCGTCACCTGATACGATGTTGTATACAGCATTTGAGGATCCTGCGTGGAATCTTTCGAGAGTTCTGACGACAACACTTTATTACACCACGAAACAACGTTTTTTACACCTAATTGTTCATGCAAGATTATTTGTATTTGACTCATGCCAATGTCTAAAGTTGCCTGAATTTCGCGGTATGTCACATGTCGATCTTCCTCAATCAGCTTACGCACAGCATCAACGTTTTCTTGGGTGACTGCAGTTTTTGGACGACCTTGACGGGGATCATCACTGAGCTTGACACGTCCACGTTGAAATTCAGCAAACCAGCGATAAATTGTGGTTTTGCATGGGGCTTCATCACCAAATGCAGAAATCATCCGGTCAACACGCTGTTTTTGTGTTAAACCACTTCGAAAGTCATAATAAATCATCGCTCTAGAATTTTCTCGAGTCAATTCCATTTTCTCAACGACTAAACAAGTTTGACAAGACCTTGTGACAAGACCGAGAATCTTTTTTTAAATAATTAAACGGTATTCGATTTTTAAAACCAAGGAGTTTTAAATTAAAAAGATTTTAATATGACAGGAACAGTGGAAATATTCCATTCCCGATACTTTTAGTGCAGCCTATGTATTATATTTGTATTCTAGTATAGATAGATGTTAATGTGTTTGTAATTGTGCTACGTAAACGTTCTATCTGCTATCTTTTATCGGATCTCTCCCCGTAGGGCTACTGGAAGAGATTTCTTTTTAGAAATAAGCAGAACCTTCGTGTCCTTTTTTTATAAATGTTTCTTGAGTGTCATATATAAATGATATAAATAAGAATAAATTGGTAAATAAAATAAAAATTAATCGAATATATTTCTTTATCTAATGATAGATATATATACACAGATATACGTCCTAAATTATTAAGCTTGGCATATTTTAAATAAAATAATAAATGTGATAATCATTGTGTAAACACTAGAAATAAGAACAAGTTGGATATGCCAGTGTACAGACTAAGCAAAGTTAGTAAATCCTTTAAAGGCCAATGTATACGCTTATACAATATAATCCCAGAAAAGGTTCAAAACCTTCCCATTACTAAGTTTAAAAAAGTAGTTAAAGAACGTTTGTGTGCCAAAGCGTATTATAAAATTAATGACTTCAAGACGGCACACCTTGGGAATAAGGTGGCTCCTTATCTTATGTTATTATTTGTTACATAGACATAAGCAAACATTGTAATAATTTTGATTTTAAAAGAATAATTTTCCATCTTTTTGGTAAAAGATGGCCCCAGACGAGTTTCTTGCCGGCTCTTCTCGCTGGGTTAGTTCCCGAACCGGTGGTAGGCATCATGTAGTAACGACGTTCAAAAACAGTATTTAAAAATACCAATTTTGAATAAAAAATTTTTGATTTGATTTGATTTGAAAAATAATGCTATTTAATAATATTTTGTCTCCATAGAAAAAATATCCTCCACAGAAAATATTTCTGTGTAATTTTCTCGCTAGAGGTAAGGACTTTTGCCGCAAACAGTTGCCTACATAAAATGAAATGCACAAATGATGCGCTTCTCATAACAAGCGAATAACTCATAACTCGGATAAATTCAAAACAAGTCAAGTAGAAAATATGCAAGTGCCTGTAGTTAAAATATAATTACAAACTGACGTCATGCCATACACCGGTTTGTGTTTATTATTATTATCATAGTGCTTGCCTGTAACTTTGTTCACCCCGATTTTAAATGTTATTGATATCCCGTGGGTTCTTATAGAATGAAACGAAGCCCCTGTAATTTAAACTCGTTTAAGAGGAGCGGGTTATCCCCAAAGGGTTACAATATTGGGTAAATAATATGCATAAAAATATTGTGTGGATCAATCACTTACTAATAAATGAATCTTTTCTATAAATCGTAGGACTTTAATCATTTTATTTGAGTATTTTGCTATTACAAGAATACATATTTCCCGTGAGGCAATTTAGCTGCTTCCGCAGTGTCGCGGGAGGCCCAAAAGACCGAACTATTTAACTTGCTGAAATATACTGTTCTATGTATTTTTCAATATTAATTGACAAAGTTTCGATAGGAGTTTAAAATTCTTGTGCATAAATATATCAAAAACTTAAAAGGAGTTCATGCTTATATGACCAGATATTTTTATTTTTACCCTAAAGTCAAATCAGTAAATGAAAATACACAGTTTTGTATTTACGGATATAAGTTACCTTATATAAATAATGACAAAACAATATGTAGGCTTGAAACGTAAATTAAAAATTAAACATAGTTACTATCTTTATATTCACTTTATGTTTTATTGAATGTTACTACTCTTTTAGCTTAAAAAATAATGTCTCTACAGTTTATAGAGAAATTCGTTAACAAAAAGGACTTAATTTGCCGTTAGCTTTTTGTAAAACAAAAAAAAAAACTTTATCTCAAATACTGCGGCAAATTCGGACAAACGAAAAAACGGTTTGGGGAACAAGTTAACCTTTTAGTAGTTTCCATTTAACTGGAGGAGGTCAATTACTTCTTTCAGTATTTCCGCAGATAAGTGCGCGGACAAAATAAAATATGAAAAACATTCGCCTCGATCGATATTAAGCAGAATTTAAATAGTGGAGTGCAATTTAAGCTCAAGGTTCTGGTGTGCTAATGATAATAGGGTAGGGCGGCTCAATACTGCATAGAGGCGGAGTCAAAAAATTTATGGTATAATAATACAATTGTAGTAAAGGTTTGCGGTATTATACTCATTTTATATAACCAACATTATTTTAAAGACCTACAGGCAAATGTGATATCTTCATTTTGGACTTAATTCGTTTAAAATACATTAACATACATTTAGTTACGGAGAAATAGCAGCAGTGAAATTTACAAGCAGATATGCCACTCTAGTGTGGAGGTGCCTACTACCTAGTAACCTATTTACTGAATCTTTTAACCTGGTTTTAGTTTTGTAGGGAAATGCAATTACGCATACCATCCAAGTAGAGAGGCACGGAAACCTAATCTTCCGTTCTTCCAATCCTTACTTAATATTATACTTAATATAATTCCCGTTTAGCAATAGTAACATAATTCTGGTAGATTATACAAAACTCACCATAGAAGACGTAATCGTTAAGACCTTGACCTGTAAAATGTCCATTAAACTTCAATAACAGTTAAACATTGTATATAATACGATACATATATTAGGTCCAATAGTTATTCCTTTTCAATTTCATATTATGATTCCATAAATTGCTTGTCACCAGTTGACGAACTCTTCATCTCTCATCGCTCTTAGAAATGGTAGTCAATTAGGTAAGGTACTAGATTTCTTTTTCTCTTTCTTTTCTTCTCCAAAGACTATGGTGACTTGGTTTTTGTTTTTATGGCCATCTTCAGATTGTAGTCCTGGCTTTTTTCTGCTTTTATTGCTTCTTTTATCAGTTTACCTAGCGCGTCATCACTGTCTTCTGTAAAATAGATGCATGCTTGAGTGCGACGCGTTAGGGCGACCACATCTTGAGTTCACCGGGTTATCGTATAGTTGGATTTGTTGTTGATTTAGTTTAATGATGTACACTCTTTCATAGCGCAATCCCTGAGCCCCGTGTATCTTGAGAATTTTTCGACCCATCTCCCCTGCCGTACCTTTGTTCTTTTAAGGGTGGTTTTCTTTATCTGAGAAATAGTGTACGTGAAAAATAAAGTTTTTGACTGGATCTTTTGGATTATGATTTGATATACAAGGATTGGCTCACACTGCTTGCTGAGTGGATGCCCGTATGAATTTCCTTCAGTGTAAATGAGGTGTCTTTCGGGTACCGCTGATGGAAACAATAGGAGATGAACAAGTTTTCTTGGTCTATAAAGAGGAACTGGTTGACGTCCCCGATGAGAAGCAGTTTTTTGGATACGTATAATTATGACGACGGAGCCAAAGTGATGCATATAAGTGCTTCGTCCGCTAAGAGTCTGGTACACTTGATCTGATCTTATACTCTTTGTTCCATTCGCAAGAATTGAACAATATAGAAAAAAAATATTGATTTAATTTAAGAAAGAAGCTATTTCTTCTATCTTTTTCTTGAGCTATTTTGGTGGATTTGATTATTTCCATATATTGCAAGAAAACGTTAATCACTCGTTGGTTGGAACAATCCTATTTCTTTCCTAATCCTAATCCTAATCTTTATTGTTCTAGCTTGTGGTCTTTGTTAGAACTTGGTTGTTTCACCTCGACGTTGATGGGATCAGGAAATTTTCTAGTGGCATTCCTTGTGACTCTGCGTTGTTTTGACCTTTAGGTCGGATTGATTTTCCTGTGTCGTCATCAGAGAAATCTGATATCACTTGCAAAATAAGTTTGTTTTGTAAGTCGTATTTAACGTAATGCGCCAAACACATTTCGGCGGACTTTCATTCGGCCGCATTCAATCTGGCTAATCTTGGGACCACCATATTTCAAAACAGCCCTGGTTTTTAAAACAGCTATACGTAATGTAATAACGGTGTTATAGAATCCGATTGCAACATACACACGTATAAAAAAAATGTATTACTAAAAAGAGATATTATTTATTATTATTTATAACTATTAATCGTAGCGTCATGAATTTAAATTATTTTTGTTGTAAATAAGAAAATCACTCATGCTAGCAATTTTTAGAACATGTTGATTAACTTTTGTTCACATGTAGCATTATAATTAGCGGTATTTTTTGGGTTTCCGTCTTAGTAAAAGGGTCCTTTTACTAAGACTCCACTGCCCGTCTATATCCATATGTCTGTCACCTGTATCTCTCTATCTATCTGTATCTCGTGAACCGTGACAGTTAAAAAGTTGAAATTTTCACAGATAATGTCTTTCTGTTGTCCCTATAACGGCAAATACTACAAACATAGTAAAATAAAAGTGGGGCTGCCATGAAACAAACGTGGTATTTAATCTACACTGAAGAAAAATCACCGATACAGATAAGTATGATACAGAAATCGTTTTCTATTAGTATCAGCTATAACATTTTTTTACGCATTACCATTAAAATATTCTACGAAATATTAAACTTTCCCAATAGAGATATTCTTGTATGGTGCATGGAAAAAATCCTCTGTCAATAATATTCTCACGTGGCCCGAGTTATGTTACCAACATGAATTTTCTTCAAAAAGTGTTTTCACAAGAATAAACTCTTTTTGAAGAAACTTTTTGATGACATTTTTATGTCATCAAAAGGTGTTCCCCTTTGCGAGGTCAGAGGTAAGATAGTGGCCAACGTGTGTGTTTATTTACTTTAGTCGGTTAGTTTGTAACAATGTAGTTAACCTACTTTTCAGATATCATTCCCTATTTAAAAACCTTATACGCGACTGTTTAATATTATCTGTAATGTAATGTTGTAAAGCGCAAGCTTTATTTCTTTGTTTTATTGAGCGCGCTAATCTCGGAAGGAGAAACTGCTGGCTTGATTTTTAAAAAATCACCTGTGTATGATAAAATAATCCATTTTTTTGTGGAAAACCACAGGCTATGTAACAACACGTTACGAATATTTTCACAAACGAAGCCGCGGCTAACATCTAGTATATTGTGAACCTCATACTATAAATTAACGCTGGTTTTCCTGTCCCGCGTCCTGCACGCTGATCGTCAGCGCCGATAGGTCAAAATATATGCAATTCTAGGAAGCGTTTTCGAATAACGCGTAGCGGTTAGCGCGGACATTTCATACATTTCGGTGTCGACTGGACACGATAATCAGCCTAGGCTCGGAGGGCCTAGCAGGAACATTTGACAGTGGCGTAAACATAACGCTATCGAATGAAATTTGTACGGGTGTTGTCATGATGTTATTAGACATGATATCATGTCTAATAAAATACTGAAACTAGTTAAGACGACATAGATGCTAATTTCAGTTTTACCTCGCGCGCTGTGCTGCTCAGCTTAAATATTAACTACGCTTTACAGCCTTATCACTAAAATACTTTACTCAGTTTAGTGTTTCAGTGAATTATTATCTATAATAAAAATTAAGATTTTAGTTTAAACGAGGCGTGTTAAAATTATTTTTTATATACGAACACAGTTCTTATGTAAAAATTTGACTAACACTTTGGCTAAATATGTGTACCACATGTACCTTGGCCATATTATTTCTTTTAAATCCTGTACAGAAAAAGAAATAGAGTGAAGAATAAAGAGCAAATAGAATAAATATTGGTCAATGACTACTCTTTAAAGGAAAGATACCAATAAAACTAAAAACAAAATCTTTGAACATATGCCTATTTTGGCCGCTCAATAAGACACATATATAAAAATAAAATCATGTGAAAGAGGCATTGAAAGAATCTACATGGGTATAAAAGTAAAAGACAAGATTAGACAAGTACATACGTCAGGAAAAAACAAAGGCCACTATCTAGAGATATAAAAAGCTGGCAACATCTGCAGGAAGTTTTTACCGCTAAAGGCGGGCCCGTATATAGATTGAAATAGTGATACAAATAAGAACAAATATGCATATAATAGTACTAATATAAATTAAGTAAAAAAATAATAATAATACTAACACATAAATTGAAACTGTTCTGTTAAGGGATGATAAAGCTTTTTTATTATTTTATTTATTTATTATTTATAGCCTAAATAAAAACCCTTTTTTTCATATTCTTTTTTATAATTAAAGAAACCAGTTCCTGATTAGAAAAAAATAAGCGCACCATAACGACCACTAGTTTTATATTACAAGCTGTACTTGATGAGCGTACTATAACGAATGATTGAAAACTGTACTCGAGGCCAATAAGTCGCAGTTTTTGTTTCACATTGCCCTTATTTATGTCTCGCTCCCCTCAAGACAAGGTGTAGGGTTAGGTGTGGGTAGTGAAATTACTACCTACACCTAAATTATTATGAACGACTATCACTTACCACTTTCTCCTCGACGACGTCGTTATTGTAGTTGTTGCTCCCATATTTTAAGGCACCGTTTTCCATGACCAAGAGAAACAGCCAGGTTTGTTAATATATTGAACACGATTGTCCTAATAGTTTTTTATTTTTACACATTATTTATATTTTATTAAGCTATTCGAATAGTCACAGCCTAACACTTTATTGATATTTTTATTATTGTAGCGTAGTAAGCGTTCTACGGTTCACTATAAGGCAAAAATACCAATCATTATCTGAAAAAAAAAAATGGGTAAGTAAATAAATAAGAATTTTTTTTTGTTGTATGAACAGTTAAATATTAGACGTTAATGGTACCTTTAATTTCCTAAAAATAATATTCTAATCGATTCCATAACGTCGGTTGCTACGTTACATTTTTTTGTAAACAACAAAGTTTCGATACGCTTTAACACTATATTACGATATTAATTGTCATCACTTTTAATTGAACAATTTTATAAATTCATACTTTTTGAATTTATTACTAACTTATTCTACTGATAATTCATACATTAATTTACACGTAATACTTTAAAGTCCACCCGGGAGTTATACGAAGGCACTGTAAATGTAATTAAAAACGTAGACGTAATTTAAAACATGATTTCGTTAGGAAATATTAGGCGCATTAGCGTGGCGTAGGTCGGGGCGGGCGGGCCGCTGGCCGGTCGCGTCATACTGCGGCGCTACGGGGGCGCTACGGGGCGCTACGGGGGCGCTACGCCGCGAGCGCGCGCCCGCCGCATAGCCGCACACCACCAGAAAACCATCTACGCACCATCGCCTATATAGACCAACCTTGACGACAAACATCATAAGTAGTTCTCTTCCAACCGCAAGCAATATATATGCTCCACTTTTTTGAGGCCACGAGCGTTGTTGCAAAGGGATTCTAACATTAATGCATTTTAACGCTCTCTCAAATTTTTTTTCATTAAGCTTTTAGCTACGCACTATGTACACTGCACAAACTATTTATACAAACATCATAATATTACATTTTACATTTTATACACAACAATGTAATGTAAACGATACATAAATATGAATGTAGAAATGCCAAATTAATTATTATATTGAGTTTTTTGATATTATAAGATATCGAATTCCACAAAAACTTTTATTTAAAAGGTGAAATAATCGATTCATACTGAAAGTTGGAGTAATATTAGTTCTTTTCACTTTTGAGCAGTGAACGACCCCTCTAGTTATGGGACAGACTCTTGAGTCTTAAATGGGCGCATTAAAGTAAATACAATGTGTTACGTAAGACTTGACGAGCGCAAACAAAGAGCTATTTTTGACGTCGTTATGAGCAAGTTAAATTGGTTCTAATTATAATGAGTACTTGTAATTATTCATGCATAAAAATAATTTCGACTTTCTCGATATTATTGCAGTACAAAATATATAACACAAGTACACTACATATAAGTGCTGTCTAAAATACGAATCTAATAACTGAAGAAGACGATTATTCAGTAAAAGTTGTCAATAAATACGCCCGTTATGATAGTGGTAGATATAATAGTGGACAGTTAATCGTAGTTTACAAAAATGTTTGTAAACATTTAATATATCTACTAGTTCTTTATTTAGCTTTTATATTATTTCGCACTCGATAATAAGTTTATCATAATCACAACTGAACTTCGGCAGGAACTATTAAATATGTTATGTAAAAGGTAAACCTTGAAGATCTGGGTCAAGCAAGGGATCGAAAACATCCAGGTAAATATTTTTCGGTCAAACCTACTTGTTATAGAAAACACGAAAGATTTCTATGAATTGACTTCCACAATTTCTTATTAATTTAAACATAAGCATGAATCAAAGGCAAGTGAATCGTAATAATAAATATTGCATGTCCTCGGTATTGGTGGTTTTTGGAATCATAGTGAAATAATAATTAACATTGAAAACACTAATCATTTGAATATATTCTATAGGAGTTAGCTTAGTATGATTGTGTGTGTGTTTAAATGGTGTCGTTTAATGTCTCTGGATATTTTTTTTCAATAATAATATTTTCTAAAGAGCCCCCAAGACGATCAAACGGTTTGACTCAAACACATAAATTTTGGTTTGAGTCAAACCAATTCGATCGTTTACAAAGCACGTTTGAACGGTTTGTCAAACATTTACGGGTTTGAAGCTCGTTTGTTGGAATTACATATTTTTGTTTTGTTTGACAGTGAAGATACAGTGATACTGAATAGTGCCGTTTGACAACCCGATCGAACCCGTCAAACGGTTGCATCAAACACGTAAGATCCCTTTACACTACAGGTGTATAAACTAAAACTTAGGCCTTTTCATCCGTTATTGGATGATTTATACAGCATTCTCCGAGCGAAGTAGCCCCTCTTGAAATAATGTAGTGCCTGTGACAGTTGGTTTTTAAATGTCGTATGGTTGCCCAAATGCCCAAGTATATAACGGCATTCTCACAACATAGTAAGCCTAGTCCTAGTAGTAGCCATAGGAATGACTGGTCAATACGTCTGGGGCCAGCCATGTGCGGGTTTTCTCACGATGTTTTCCTTCACCGTTAGAGCGTCCGTATAATCTACTTGAGATCTGAAAAAGTTTCATTGGTACACGCCACAACCTGGGAATCCTCGAACCTGCACTCCCTCGAGTGTGAATCAAACGGTCTACCCACTAGGCCAAGGAGCTCATCTGACTCTCAACTGGCAACATACAACATGTATACCTCATGTTGTATGTTGCCAGTTGCTTACAAAATGAATTGATGATTACAAAACCGTACCCTTTATGTACATCTACTTAATAAGCAATGTAATTAATAAGCAGGTAGAGTGTTCTCCTAATTTATTTGTATTATAATGACGATATGCAATCACAATACAATTGTCAATGACACGTCAGTTTGATTTCATAATTTGTAATTAAACAATATTATTATTTTATTAAAATTACAATAAAAAAGCCGTGTGGTGTCGTGGGACACCGGATAGGAACGAAGTTCCTTATTATAAAAATATTAATTTTAAGTTCTATTCGAGGTATAAAGAAAATATTAAAGACTATACATAAAAATCTTACGTTACGGACGTTTTTTCCCGGCTACCCTAGCCTACCCCTCCGCATCGCCCCATCAGGAACTTCGTTCTAATAATTAATTTAATAACATAAAAGGTTTAAATTATAATATTAAAGTTAAAAAAAATTGTTAAAGTACATATGTTATTATCAATAAAAAAATATATTTTTTTTATAATACGAGCAAATGGCAACAGTGGTCAACTTCCTTATGAACTAGATTCCTTGATAGTACCACAATAATGTTTTCGTAGATTTCATTATTGATGACATTTTGTTTTTTTTTCATTTTTTTTATTTTACTAGTTATAAGGCATTAGTAACTGGTTAAAGATAAGCGAACGAACTCGTATCAACAATGAAAAATAGTACCACAATACCACGCCATTAAAATGTGTAATGGCAGGTAAGTAAAAATTGATAAAATACGAAAAGCATTAGGAATTATAAATATTAATTCCTTTATAACAAGTGTTATCTCCCCCCTCCTTCGAGATAGACACGTTTTGCCTGCTCTAGTAATAATTATAATTTTTAATGCAAATTCTAATAGTTTCGTGCGAGTGGTGCGATAAACAGCAAGGCAGCTCGACGCTCAGCAATTAATGTAAGTTCTAATAGCGTTCACATCTCGAACAGGTTGATAATAGTTATCATACTCGTATATACATATATTTACAAAATTCATACTTTTAATAGTTTTTTTGTAACATCGAAGTTGTTGGTGCAGGCCTATGTGTTGGTTGGTTGGTGTAGGAGTAGGTTGTAGTTGTTGGTGTAGAAACTACGTAAGTTATGTAGGTAGTTATTTATTCCGAGTCATAGTTAAGACAGGTCATAGAAACAACGTCTGTTGAGTCAGCTAGTTGTTAAATAGTATTCTGTCACTAAAATATCCTGTAAAAGCTATAACGAGAAATTATAGGATTTTCCACGGTTGTAATTTCAAACGACCAACATTGTTGTGACTTGTGAAACATGCGCTCCTTAAAGCCTAGGTTACACGAGGCTACTTTTTAAATCCAGCATAATTCTGTTTACATAAGGCTAGATTATCTGAAGCTACTATTGCAGTGACGACACGTCCATAATGAAAATATAATAAATCCGATTTTCTTGAGAAATAAACCTAGTTGATTTATCAATTTTTGTCAGTTCTCGAGAAGCCGTTGCTTTTAGATTTTAAATTTTACTTCTTACGTCTTTGGTAGTATCAATAAGTATCTACTGTTTTTGATTCGCATTATTTTTTGGTATCACGTATATATTTGTCTTTATAACTTGGAAGCACCCTTCACGGTCACGGTATATACAGTTGCATAGACTTTAAATATAATCTCCGTTCTTAGTTTGGACATCTTAAAATCTAAAAAATAATCGTAACTAGTTTTCATTTGAGCAGTATACAGGAACTACGTTCCTACTTATTACTCGACTGAAAACTAGCTACGCTGACCACATGCTAAGCCCTGGCATGGCGATCCGAAGAAATAATATTAAAGAAGAAAATATATTCTACCCAAAATCGTTCGTTGAAAAATAGTTCTTAATCCATGGTATCAAGGTCGTGAATATACCATTTAAAAAATATGGCTGTTTAGAAATGTTGACTACATTTCTAAACAGCCATATTTTTAAAATGGCTGTCGGGAAATCGTCTGTCAAAAACGAACAAATATTCAAGTAAATGACTGAACGTAAAGAAACTATTTGTCTAGGAGCATCATGATGTGAAGTAGTTGACATTATTGTAAGACTATTTGACATTCAATTAGGAAAAACGCTGCCATTTTGTGAGCTCATGCTCGGGAAGAAAAGAAATGTTGTTTCTCATAACGACGATGCATCGACCTTGCTGCCTTACAATAAGACCTATTTTGCTCCGAATGGTATTAATGTTTCTTCAATCTGTCATTTTGTCGATTCTTCGGTGTTTCTAGGGTGCGCATACTAGATCAGCTGGTTTGTAAACTAGCTTACTAGCTTACTAGCTTAGAAATAAAACACGTTTTGTTTACACAAAGACAGAAGTACTAACTTGGTGGCCGAGTGACACTAACTTGCTATCCTGGCTTTAAAAACTAGCCTCGTGTAACCCGGGCAAGTTAGTTTTTTAATAATAATATTTATACTTTGATGCAAAAATTATTGTAATTTTTTACCAAAATAACGAGGAAAATTGCTGTGTGCCCGAGTGCGAGTATTACCTAATAACTATGACAGAGATTTTCATTACAGCTACTGAAAATTTCATCATTCAATAATTTTATATTTGTGTTTTTTAGGGTTCCGTAGAATTACAATGATTACTTACGTCAGTCTGTTCGTTCGCCTTTCTAGCTTCTGTAATAATGAATTTAAATTGATGAAATTAGGTTTAGTTATAGATTATGTAGTATTTGTCTTCGTCATTGTAAAAAAATAATCATTTTATATTTTAACGATGGCTCTCCGTACATGTGAAGTGGTGATGAGTTTTTTTTCATTGCGGGGTGTAAAATCATGTGGGTTATCGTCGAATAGGACTTTTTATAAATTGAACCATTTTCGTTGCCATTTGCATGTATTCAGCCTCCAAAGTGGTTCAAAGTTGGTGTCCCCCCTGGCATTTCTAAAATATAAGAGGTAGAAACTTGAAACTTTCCATATTGATTGTGCGATTGTGTGTTGATAGTTACGGAACCGACCTTAGCAGGACATGCCTGCCATGCTCTGGTTAGATTATTATTAAACCTTAGTTTTATATTAGAAAATCATTTGCTTAATTTATTGGATGGCTCTAATCATATATTTTGTAAAAACAGTAATAATGTTTAAGGCTCAAAAAAGTTATGTTTTTATCGAGAAAAATCAAGGCCAAGGCAGACTATATTCTTGCGAGCATAACTTCAGTTACGTAAAACATTTACATTATGTATAAACGTGATAGTCATCTGACAATAAAAAACTCGTTCTTTTACTAAATATTTAAAATCTTGTTTATTCAAAAACATCGGTTCATATAGAACAAGTTTGAATATTGGCAGGTCCATTATTATGTTTTTATATTTTTTATTATGTTTTAATATATTGTGTGTGTTAATAGTCTCGTGTGCCTTTGTGTGCTCCACCACCTCATTTTTATATTTGTATAAAATAATGGGAATTGGGTGTGTAACACTTTTGTTTTTGTAACGGGGTCGAACAAAGTCACATATCACCTTCAATAGATTTTGTACTAAAATCTAAAAAAAATATACGAAAATATATTATGGCATAACAAGGTCACCTCCTTTTGGTATTCGGATTTTAGTATTAAGGTGCCTTTGGATGTCAATTATAAAAAAATAATAATGGTAAATTCTTTTCGTAGCAGTAAAGCTCCATCTATTGGGCAACACGAATGTGCAACGAGTAGAGATATTATTAATACATCCAGTTATCTACAGTTTAAGTATTAAATTCATACTACATAGCTATTACTGTCAATAATTGTATCAGTAATACTTTGTTATGGAATAATAATTTCCTTGGCTATTTCCAAGTATTTACAATATAAATATTTAACGGATGATGTAATAACGAACTTTATTTTGTTCCTAGCTTTTAATCGATATAAAACGAGAAATACTCAGCTTGTTTAATCAGACCAAATAAAAGACAGAGTTCCGCGAACCACACAGTGAAGCCAGTCTAAACTACGCCTCGCCGTGTAATTACAGTTACACGCACACACATGTAACGTAATTACACCTTACTGTTTAAGGAGGGCTGCCGCTGGGTGTGTGTTTTTATATCTGTAGTGCGTAGCTACATACGCGCTAAATTTGGTCTCAGTTTTTTGTCAAAGCTCTGTCTTCACTTTTTTTGGTCTGAGTTTGTTCCTATGTAAGTATTTTACAAACATTATACTCGTATTTTATATCACTTCCACGTGCTAAAAACCGCAAATATCTTTGTTGGGAATAACAAATTATAAATAAAATAACATTATGTACAAGATGAACCTGTATTACTTTCTACTTACTTTACATAGATAGCTTGCATTGAATTTTTATTACTTTCTTATCGACTAAACGCAAACATGTTTTTATCAATTCAAATTAAATATATTAGGAATAATCAAAAGTCATTACATAATTTATTATACTAGTAGAAGTCGGAGTAGGCACTTAAACTAAGTTCGATAAATACTAACTATTAGCTGTTAAAAAAAATCTTTTCTTTAATAATACAGATGTTATTCAGACTGGAAAGATTTTTCCAATATAATGATTTAAATACTTTTAGAATTATTAACATCAAATAAAATAAAATAAATTTTGTAATTTAAACTATAAACAGGAAAAGAGGAATAACATTAAATTAAATATCTGCAGGATCCTGTGGCAACTGGCAACAATCTTGAGAGAATTTTAGACTTGGAAAAATATTTTTGAAATGTTTTGAGTTCCAAAACAAAATCGAAGTCGTTAGTTTTCGAATTGACGGTCCTAATTGACTAATGCCAGTATTCTGGGGTTTTTGTCGGTAATTTACATTTAATTCGTTAAGGCGTTTGCGTCATCCGATTAAAAGCGCTATTGAATAGATAAAATACCGACAAATAATTAATAAACCTCAAAGACGGGGTATTGAAACAAGAACTCTTCTTTTATAGTTATAGTATTTATCTTTAGTACAGTCGTAATATAAGTTAAAATATTTCAAGTTTTCTTTGCTTATTAAAAACCAAATATCATTGTTTCAGATGGTGCAATAAATTAAATTCGACAAATTTAGCATAATACTAAGTCTGTGACAATTCACTAGTGTTACATTATTATTGATAAAATATACAAGTTTTTGTAACCAAGTCATTCATACAAAGTCAAGAATAAGGGCAAACAGTGATAAACTGTAGTGGTGGCGCGAATCGCATATGCAAATTATAGGCGATCTTTCCACGGGCAAGACATGACATGACGCGCAGTGTTTTGTGATAAGCTCCTGTTAAAATTAATCAAAATGGGTGTGAAAGAGATAGAAAGTGATAGAAAGAGCAAAGAAGCACGAAAGACCCCGCCGGGGCTGATTTCCCGGTTGTTCTACATCTGGACGTTTCCGCTGTTTACCAACGGCAACCGCCGGGACCTGGAGGAAGATGATCTCGTGCCTCCAAAGACCGTTTACGACTCAAAGGCAGTTGGAGACGATTTAGAAAGGTCAGTACTCGAAAGTATACGTTTATATTGGTAGCTTGGGCCCCTGTTTAGATTTAACTGTGTCTATTTTTGTAATATTCAGATTAAATAAATAATGTCGGCAAGCGTAGTGGACTATAGTTCAATCCTTTTCTCATTGAGTGAGACACAGCTGACGGAAACGTTAGGGGTCGGTATTCTGGGTTGATAATGATGATGATGATGATTATAAAGGCGGCAATACTTGGATTTGAATCGGCCGATAAGAAAAAAATCAAATATGTACAAATATGTTTGTAATATACTTAAATTAGTTAGAAAAAAATATTCTTGCGTAATTTACATAATGTCCTTTTGGGCGAGTTACTTATAGTGAAATATCTGACCTATCCGCATATATTTATTTTTCAAGAGGCAGGTTTGTGTAGAAAATTATCTGAGGATTCTGAGCATCTATTGAATCGTAATAGACATTCGTTTAATAGCCACAAAAGTTGATAAAAATATGGGTTCAAATGAAGTCAGGAAAGCGCTAGTTGGTCAGGAATTGTCCGGACATATTGATCAAATAAAAGCTGCCGATGGCTGGCGATCTGCCAGAGGCTAAGACAGAATGTGCTGCGCTAATCTCTGCCGGGGCTGTCGCCGGTTGCCGTGCCGCTCGAATATTTATCCTGTTGCTCCGACAGAGACAGATGTCGTAGGGGTGGCCGATAGTACCCCGGAGTACTACCGCGGTCGTTTATTTTACGGTCGGACTCAGATCTTTAGACGGTCAACCTGAAATATATTATTGATATCTGCAAAGGGAAGTAACGCAGCAAACTGCATTTTACCTGATGGAATTGCACTGTATAAACGTGCATTGCGTATACATAAACGTCGTTATAATTTTCATTTATTAATCGTAACACAATTTCCATATAATTCTCTTAATCGTACAGGATAAGGAATGTTCAATGTCAGACAGTCAATTTACCGAGATGTGGGTATACAAATTATGTAAATACGTAGGTATACTCGGTGACAATAAATGTGCGGCCATTCGCAACTTTACCTATTTCTAATTTAGAATTTATTATGTGGTGTAAAACAAATTAATATAAAACCAAAAGTAATACAACGTAATGTATTGGAATGAGGAGGTTTACCAAAATCAAAATTAAAGTAAAATAAAACAAATATGTGACAGAATTAGTAAAATATCTCTAGAAATAAAGAAGTTATGGTAATTTGAAGTTATGCTGCAAGAATAATAGTGACGTCACCAGACCCGAATGAGTAAATATGTCTGGCCTGAATTACTGACGGATCAACGCACAGCCCAAGCCGCTGATCGATGAGACCTGAAACTTGGAGGGTGTGATCTTTGTATGACATAGGAATACGCCAAGAAAGGGTTTCCTGAAATTTTATCCCTAAGAGGATGAAAAAGCGGGGCGTAGTTTGTATGAAAAATCATAAAATTGAGATTTCACCCCTTTAAGGGACGAATTAAAAAAAAGGTCAAATACATGTCATTTGTATTTATTAGCATGGATATTTAAATTAATGGAAATCGTTGAAGTTATGGTATATATCAACATAAGCGCGCAAAATTACGAGATATCAGAAATTTTGTGCATATGGCCATACATTTCGTATCAACATTACTAGCGTGTGACGTTACCTACTAGTACGACTTTTATATGGGGCGTTTTCACGATGCTCACAAAAGTGATTCAAACAATCCGCAATATTTGTGAAAATTTAGATTTTTAGTATACCATTTAGAATTTTTGTATTTTTCAGAGCACTATTCATTTATGTTATAAAAAAAAATACAGGAAAATGCCGTATTAGTAAGCTACAAGCTAAATAGGTTTATAATAGGCGTAGCACACGCCGCATTAGGAACTGTACACTAATTTTCCTTGAACTATTCCAAAGGGGCATTGATAAGATCACATTTCTATGCAGATAACCTATTGTTTTATAATCTGGGGCAGGGGATGATAAAATTTTGTACGCACCTGTTTAAGATTAGATTTGTAGTGCCGCTATCGACACTTGTTTAAAATTTTATATAGGTGTGTATTAATAACCAAATACCAAGCTTATGCAGTATTCAATCAAAATTATATTTTTCTGACTAGCTGGTAGCCGCAAGCAACATCGTTTGCGCGGAAATTAATGGAATTGCGCTGGAAACGGAACCCTAAGACAATAGTAGCCCAAGTTACTCCTTATAACATCAGCTATCTGCTAATGATAATCCGGTCAGAATCGGTCCGACCGGTTCAGAGATTAGCCGGAATAAACAGACTGTCAGACGGACAGACAGGCAAAAATTATACAAATTGAATTTTTGGTGTAGGTATCGTATCTTATGCATTTAATGCAAATCTGTTAATTTGATTTTACAAACACACACCAAAATTTTATTTATTTGTATATTAGTAGCAGATTAATGATTGTTTTTTGGCGATATTCCTAATCATGTGAGGTATATAGGTATCGAACGATACCTATATACCTCACATATCTTAACGTAACTATCTGTAATCAATTTTCTAAAATTTTCTACATTCCAAGACTGAATAACGTATACCGGCGTAGGTTCTGTACTGCAGCTATAATATTTTATTAATATTTAAAAAATATATAATCACATAACTACAATACGTTGGTAAATTTCTAGGTAGGAATAATAGTGTGTCATAACAAAAGATTCTTAAAACAATATCTGTATTAAGACGACCAAATAATAATAAATAATTATTATTTAATTCAATGTTATAGGTAAATAAGTATTAGTATCAAAAAAGTTTGCGTGTAAGTAATTGAAACAAATATTGTGATGATGAATCGACAGAAATCTTTCATAATGTGTAGGTGTTGTAGGTAAGGATATATGGAATTTAAGAGTGTTTATCAAGATGTCGATTATTATCTTAGTGAAAAAAGACGTTTCAACATGTGGGAAAAACAAACTGAG
Organism: Phengaris arion; assembly: GCA_963565745.1. Taxonomy (NCBI): domain Eukaryota; kingdom Metazoa; phylum Arthropoda; class Insecta; order Lepidoptera; family Lycaenidae; genus Phengaris; species Phengaris arion. The sequence goes on along the minus strand of OY751440.1, from coordinate 12,194,259 downwards.
AATTTTAAAATTGTGTTATTTGTTAAGTGAAGGCGATAACCCCTTACTGCTTGTATATTCTGCAGAAGCGGCCAGAGAACTTACACAATAAGGGCAGTCTCTCGGACGATAATCCTATCGCCTGGGCTGCCCCTACGTGTGGAAACTATTAGTAGGGACATTGTGTAATAATAATAAGGTTATTACTTATATATTATGTTATCTACGAGCATAAGTGCTAGAATTATTATACAAATGTCTTAATATTGTATCGAATTATGTACTTTTAAAATAGATAAATAAGTAATTCACACAATGTTAAAACTTATATATGTAAAACTAGCTTTTGTCCGCGGCTTCGCCCGCCTGGAATAGTGTTCTTGAAGAAAAAACTTCTTCAGCAAATTACTCTACTCACTGCAATATACTTCTGTATACAAATATTGAAAATGTTTTTTATGGTATCGTAGCCAATGGGTAAAAACGGGACCCTATCACCTCGATACGACGTGCGAGACCGCTTGATATATATTTTTCGCGCTTAAATATAAACTTTACGATATTATCTTCTAAATATAAGATATTAATTAAAACTGTATGGTTTAAACTTTAAAGTGTTATTTATACGTATTTAATTTGAAAAGGATCAACTGTATCTGTCTAAATAGCTTCTGAAAACACCATACATAATAATAAAATTATGAACTGGGTACGGGCAGCTAGTTTTATTAAGTAAACCGCTCTGTCCCTGCATTTTAAATCTGTAATATCTTCGTAAATATTCATTTAAATTATATGCTGTACAGGGGTCTATATTAAATGCACAATGTATTTAAGGTACTTATTTGGATAAGGATTAATGGTGTATTGCTCAAAATCGCTTCGTAAAAAAGCCATTATTTGTCGTAAAAAGTAAAGGATAAAAAGGAGTTTTGCCGGGGAATTCAATGGGTGACGTTGTGGAATTTGTAATATTTCATAAATTTGTGTTATTTCGGTTCTTAATGTGTAATATTGGTAGAATATTATCCATTAAATATTCGTTAACGTGCACAAATGTGGGCAAGTGGTATATCTTTTTAAAACGTGCTATTTTGTGGTTTCCCGCCACTTTACTGAATCGACTGACATGACTCATGAACTGTGTACTCACTATATATTTGGACTTTGACTAGACTTGACGATATAGGAATACGGTGTTGAAAATTGAAATTTTTAACATGGGTGAATTATTATGGGTGATTTTCGACCACAGAGCGAACTTAAGTATGTATTATCAAATATGTATAAATGACCATAAATATAAGTATATAATATGCTTATTTCTCTCCAAAGGGCTTTTCAAGCTCAGCTTATGTATCGCTAGAACTTGCTACTGCAGTATTATTAGGTATACAGTATTTTGTATCGGCAATCTTCCGACTAACATATTCATAAAAAATAACGACGCAGATATATTCACAGCTTATATTTTGTATTCAAAAATCGATAAAATAATGAAATATTGTCGTACGAAAAGTTGTAGAAATATCTTGATTTGTATAAAAGGACGAAAAAACGAATAAAATTTTACGCGACGAAATTTATAGTTAAATAGTGGGTATAGAATTTTTGGTGTTTTACATATTGTGTGTTTCGTTTTCGTTTGTGTACATTTTTTTTATATAATATATATAATGTATAATTATTATATCAATAATTTGTGCACAAGCGAAAATATAAAGACGAAAGTTTTGTTTGTTTGTTTGTATTAAATAGGCTAACTATTGAACCGATTTTAATTAAATTTGGCAAAGACATAGAGTAAATGAGTAGTTTAGTAGACGGAGATGGATTTTATTACGGAGATTAAGATTGAAGATAAAAGATTGCACGGGATTTCCGTTTGTGCGTACGAAGTCGTGGGCAACAACTAATAGCAATAAAATAGTAATTTATATAGAACATCTAGTCAAATACTCGGAAAACGATATAATATTACTTACAATCAATTCTATTATATGACAAAATTACTTGATGATTGTTAAAACAATGGGATTTTTTTTGCTATTTAGAATTAAATTATAACTAATATAAAATATCTTTGAGGTAGAAACTAAAAAAGAAAATATAAAAATTTTCTTTTTTCAGAAAATGGAGAGAAGAAGAAGAGAGAGCGAAAGCAAAAGGCAAGAAGGCGTCGTTCACGAAAGTTCTAGTCAAAACATTCTTCTGGTCGTTCATACCCGGAGGTCTCATGCAGTTCATATACGTGGCTTTGAGGTAAGAACTAAGAATAAGTAGTAAACTAAAATGTGTGAATTAAAGGAAAATACTTATGATTGCGAATAACTTCTTCGTTTGTTTCACACAAATGTAATAATGTTTGGCATTGGGTACAGAACCATATTGAGCAAACCACCAAAAAACCTTGGTTTTTTTAATGTTAAACTAAAGAAGAGATATATTTTATCCGTTTGTTTTCAAATTCGTCTTATCGCATTCCTCTAAATAATTTTCATTTTCTGATAGGCAAAAAAACAGCTCCAATTGTACAGTATGTGACCGATATGAAAATTTATGTACTGTGCTCTTAGAATGTGATAGAAACGATTTTCTTAGAAATTAACTCATTTTGGACACCAAATGCAGTAAATCAGATTTTTATTTCTTTATGAGTATAATATTGTAAGTTCTGATATCAAGATAGAATATGTAAATAAGTCTTATTATACACATGTTGCATTTAAGAGAATCACACCTTGTTACCTAATTTAAGTTTGTGAAGATTTAATTAAAGGCGGCTTAATCTTATAATGTTATGACCTTTATAAATTAAAGACAAAAACAGTAACTAAGTACCTATAACGAAATTATAGCATGTACTTAAATATAATTATTTCGTTTTCTTTGTTTTTCTACAACAGTAATCTCTTCTAGGAAATCAAATTCGTTACCTACATATAATATAATACAATATTATGTAGTTAGTGTTTGCATACAAGGTGTATATTTTGATTGAAATAATATTATCAAACTATATAACATGACTTAAAGCACTTCCGGCATTTATTGAGTAAACCAGTTTAATTAATCAGGGTTGGGTCGTTTATTGCTCTAACATTATAATAATAATATAAACACATCAAAACTTTGTATTATAAATAGGTAATAAATATACTTGAATAATAATATGAAAAGTGTTTCGCAAAAGACAATCTTGTAGTTGCTACTTCGTTTGCTTATCAGAAAAAAGTGAAATCAAAGAGTTTGCGGTTACAGATATACCTACAACTTGGTAGAGTCACAAACTCTACACCGAAGATTTATATTATGATTGTGGTTATACCTTATGCTCCAATCTAAAAGCGAGCATTGAGGGAGCATTCAAATATTATAATTGTATAATATTGAATTAATTTAGCTGAGAGCATTTACAGTTGCAGTTTGCAAAGGCCCTGATTCCCGCTAATAGGACGTTGCACGTGCTCGAGAGAGGTGAAAAATCGATGTTATGATAAATATTCATGCCGCGGCTTCTGTCGTTAATATTTGATGACGTCACACTTTTTGTAACCAAACCTCTGCATTAACTACTTATGTCTGCAAGCTCTCATTTTTCGTTATTTCAAATTGTTTATTCAATTTCCGAATCGAAACTCATATGTCAGTGGAAATTTTATGAAGATAATAACGAATTTGTCATTGAATTATATGGTATATAATATATAGATGAATTATATTTTTTCCATTATTGAGTAGGTGCCTATTTCCTCTAAAAATAACTTTGGATTACGTATTTGTGTATATTTTTATTTCTTACAGTTGAATAATACGCATTTTAGAAGAATGTTAGTAAAAGCTTGTGTTGCATGTAAGGGCCCAGAGCCCTCGATACGCAATTTTATAACTAAAGTAACGAATATAATTTCAAATCCGTTTCATCTCGCGCCCTCACCGTAAGTCACATTTTTTGTCGTTGATCCATATAAACCAAGCTGTCGTCGAATTTATAATCAAAATTTATCTTTCTTGTAAAAATAAGTATGATAGCGCAATAAATGTTGTTTGCTAGTTTAAAAAAAAACACAAAGAAAATTGTATTCAAGTTAATAGCTTACCTGTCTGGTCTGAATCTCGTCATTAGTTTACAATTATATTGTCTGGAGTACTAGACTTACTTCATGATTACATCAACTTTTTACATTTTTCAAGCATCTGGGATAAAACAGTTCGTACAATCGCGTTATTTAAAACCTCTTTTGAAGTCACAGAAGCGCAGACAAGTCACATGGTGTTAAGTAATTGCCAGCGCCTGCAAATGTCTGTGACGCAATCTAGTTAGTTCTCGCTAGTGCAATGCTATTGGTTTTTTGTTTCTACTCCCAAATCCAACTCAGAATTCGGCAATACATCTTTATTTGTACAAAGATGTCTTGCCGAATAGAACAAGTCAAATATTTTGTGTGATTTTATATATTCTGAAGCATTGAGGTAGGTATTGTTACATGATGAATGTAAAAAATACAAAATGTTATGTGTAGTTTTGTAATAAGCATTAGCGCCTAGCGTGTCAAAGTTACAAAAAAGTTGGATAATTTTTAAAATAACGAATGTATAATATACTATATATACACTTTGTAGCTTTATTAACCTACATAATTAATTTACTTACATGAAATACAAAAACAATAATTATAGTAATCATAAACTAAAACGCAAACATTTCGGAGATATTAGCAAATATTATGTTCATAATATTAATGTGAAAATAAGATTTATGTATAGTATAAAATTGTGTGTGTGTGTAGTATAAACATATATATCCGTTGTCTGATACCCGTAACACAAGGTCAACTTAGCACGGGATCGGATTGACGTGATGTTATTAATATTATATAATTATGTATATTTGTCATGTATCTATTTTTATGTGTGTCTGAATAAACTGATTTGAATAGGACCTATATATTGCATACACTGCAACTGCAGGAATGCATAAGGTCAGACTTTTGTTTGGAGCGTTTCCATGAGACTTGCGAAATTCTGTATTACAAATCACTGTACCATTGAAATATTGATTTTAATATAATATTTCTTTTGAGAAGTTTCTCATATTTGAGAATACTATTCATTTTTGCAATAGAAAAATCAGTCAACTAGTTGACTGATTTTTTATATTCCTATTATGAGATGTGATTTTACCTTGTAGTAATAAAGGTCTGTTTATTTTTAACATTCTAGAACCGTGGCTCCCCTTCTCTTTTCGGAGCTTCTGACTTACTGGTCTGCCAGCTCCACAATGACAAGACAGACCGCTGCGTTTTACGCGGGAAGTCTGGTGGCCGCCAACTGGTTCGCAGCTTTTTTCAACCACCAGGGCAATTTCTATTGCCAACAGTATGGTATGAAGCTAAGAGTTGCAGCCAGTTCGCTCATGTTCAGGAAGGTAACAGAAATTATATCATAGTCGACATAAAACATTCATGACTCCATTATTAAATATTCTACTATATATTATAATATATATTTTTTTTATTTTTTTTTCAGATAATGCGAATGAGCAACGGCTCGCTGGGCGAGACGACGGCGGGGAAGGTGGTGAACATCCTGTCCAACGACCTGCAGCGCTTCGACCTGGCCTTCCTCTTCCTGCACTACGTCTGGATCCTGCCCATCCAGCTGACGGCCGTGTGTTACTTGGGCTACAAGCAAGCGGGAGTCTCGGCTTTGATAGGTTTCGTCGCATTAGTTGTCATAGCTTTGCCGATTCAAGGTAATATTTCGGTCAGTTAAAATTTTGACACTTTTTCAGAAGAGCCAATAGAAACTAATTTTGTTGCTTGCAGCTTGCCTTTAAATGCTTTGCGGATAAAATGCTATATTAAAAGCAGCTCTACACAACTATTAAAACTTTTGGCTGCTATAGTTTTTCACTTTAAAGACACTATGCTCTTAAGAAAATAATACTCGAAAATCTAAGCAAGGGATCTTTTATTCTGTTCGTGTAAAATTTACATTCCAGGGATACTTGGAAAAATGATTGGAATCATTAGACTCCGTACTGCAGAAAAGACGGACTCAAGAATTAAAATCATGAGTGAAGTCATTAATGGTATTCAGGTGTGTAAACAAATAATTAAATTAATATTTATGTATCTTTAAAGTATTGTATTTTGTGCGTTAAGATTTTATTCAAACATTGTCTACTTTATTCAAAATTTATTCATTATTAATTAAAAATTTTATTCTCGGGATTTTCCTTGGCTTACAAATTTACGCAAACTCAATGTAAAAATCTTTTGCTTTTATTACAGGTAATTAAAATGTACGCGTGGGAAATACCGTTCCAAAAGGTAGTCGGAAAGAAACGCAGGGAAGAGCTGAAGGAGATAAAAGTAGCGACCATACTGAGAACCATATTTCTCGGCTTCATGATCTTTGCAGAGCGGTCCGCGATGTTCGTGACCATATTAACTTATATCCTACTCGGAAATGTGTTGACCGCAAACGTGGTAAAGTTTTTCGGTGGATTTTTTATTTCATAACATATTTAAATAATACGAAAGTAAAGAGTAGTAAAGTGTTTGAACTTGGAAGGTACTAAGAAACTAATTGAAACAATACTGTATAACCTTTGTAAACAGTTTTTATTATCATCAATACATATACGAAATCAGATTGTTTTAATGTAATGCAAGACGCCAGTAGGTAATAATCATTGATAGTGCCATTGAAGTGGACATTGCTGAGGTTTGCCGGGTCTTTAACCGTTGACTACGATAACATTGTGATTACCCGGCTTTCAGTTAATCATTATTGCACACAGAAATAGCGTTTCTGTCTAGACAGTATATAATATATAATAAGTATATAACTATTATTTATCAATTCATGACAGTTCAATGTCAGCAATGTTTTTGAGTCGTACTTTTAATATTTATAATTCAAGTATAATTAAAAATTCTTATAACAACAACGTGCATCATTTTGACTTCATATCTGAAACAGAAAATTTAAGACCTACACCCGGTTTCTGAAAGGCTAATCAAATAGTTGATGAACTAACACGTTGTTGAGGTAACAGGCTTGTTAAATCAATTTGCGTTTCTGAAACGCTGAATAGTGAAAAATTTACTAATCATTGATCACTTGACATGACACATTTACGCCTTAAATAGCTTTCGAGAAACTGAAAACAGCGTTTGACATGTGGTTTGACATTAGCATTGTTAACTAACACTTTGATCAAATCAAACGACTGATCAAGCTTTTTGAAACTCAATTTACACCTGACAAGAGATTTGACCGCTGATTAGTTATTTTTTGCGTTAATTAGCCTTTCAGAAACCGGGGGTTCATCTAATAGGATTTTGTTATTAGTCAAACTTGCTGATATACGCTGTCATTTAAGAAGACTCGACAATTTTAGATATACGGATGAGAGACCACATAATCTCGCTAAACCGCTTGTTTAATGTAATTAGAAAGTTGTTAATCCTAACAAAATGAACTAAATTACTTACTACGTGGCTGGTCATTAAAAAATGCTGAATATTAATATTATATAAGTCTAGGCGAATGATTTTTGAAGCGTTATCGTTGTAGTAAATTCACGTAATATTTTTTCAGATATATCCGCTGCAACAGTTCATAAATGCGGCACAAATCAACGTCACATTGATTTTACCTCTAGTCATATCTTTTACTTCAGAACTGTTTGTATCGCTGCAAAGGTTGCAAGAGTTTTTAGATTTTGGTAAGAACTTCCTTTTTTATGATTAACCGACTGGGTTATATTTTTCGCGCGTATCTTGTATCTAGTATGTATGTTTGTAAATTATTTTATTCCCACGTGTCTTCTAAACGGGTGGATGGATTTCTACAATTAAGGTATCGTTAGATTTGTCTCAAAAACCCGAGGTTCTTAGATATCTAGTTCAAATAGAAATAATAAAAAAATGAAAAAGCCGACTGGCGACTGCTGGCTGGACTGGATTTGCAAATTATAAATCGTACAAAAATAAATGGGCCCCGCTACCAAATATGCTACCAAATATAACGTCAAAAGGGATGTTCCCTAGTGCGGAATAGTACATTTTTATGAATTAAATTTTATAATTGTCGATTAAAGGTACATAAATCTAAAAGAAAAAGATATTTAGATTGACACGATTAAAAATTATAAGCAAATAAAAAATATTGCCCATCTCTTTCTCGTAAAAAGATTTGTTACATCACAAGTTGCTATCATGCCATACATTTTGTAATGACAAATGTATGGCGGGTGCAACTCGTCACGTCACAGGTAGATATATCGCTCTCTTTCATATTAAAAATTTAAATTGTTTGTATCTTCGTAATGTTTAAGATATATGGAAATGGGTTCTAGATTGTTTATTAACATGTTGTCAGCGAATAGACGAAGAAAAATTTTTTAGGCAACATTTCTATTATTTCACTTCGGCTTTCAGCTCATAGTGTATTCTGTTTTCACAATCTTGTTTCGGTATATTTAGTGTGTTGCTTAGGTAGTTAGTTATCTGTCTTTTTTGCAGTCGCCTGTCGGGTTTTTTTTTAATTATCTATTGAATTTTAGATTTTTTTATCTACCCAACGTACCTACACTTGGCCGATTTAAAGCAAAAATACGACTATTAGAATGCATTGATTACAAATTGATTCGAATGATTTATTTAAAATATTTGTAATTATTCTTGATTAAATTTAAATACAGGACATATTTATATTTTTAAAATCTCATTTCAATTTTCTTTATTTTGATACCCTACGTGATAGGTTTGGTAAAAATTTTTTTAACTACTTACAATTTGGCGCCAAAATCCGCCATTTTGTATTTTTTCTTTGAAATAGTTATTTATCCATGAGATAATTAACTTATACTCTTTTTTTTTTAGAGGACAGAGCCGATTTGGTAGAGGCTCTTACATCACCGAGCCACATATACAACAATTTAGAGGGTAGTTTAAAAAACAAACAGGAAAATTCAGTACAACCGATTTCGTATCAAGAACGAAAAGACGGTATATGGCTTGGAAATGAAATTATGGGTAATAATTTGTATGTACCTAATTATGTTCTAAGTAATGTGTTGTAATATAATGACACCTCTGTGGTCCAGTGGCTTAGAGCTTGGCTCTTGACTCCGATGGTCATAAGTTAGATCCCCGCATTAAACAACAAAAAATGTTTTCAAGGCTGGTTAGGACAAGTAGGGTTCCTGTTCATTATAATTATTTTAAGCAATAACTTATTGTATACATTTTCTAGGTCTACGGTCGAACATGAGATTTCGCAGAAGTCTCTCCATGTCCAGCGACCTGGCGGTGGAGCTGCGTGACGTGAGCTCCAGCTGGACCGGCGATTCCAACTTCCTCACGCTCAAGAGTATCTCCGTGCGCCTGCGCCGTGGGAAACTGTGCGCTATCATAGGATCTGTGGGCTCCGGAAAGGTAGCGTTCTCATTAGTTTTTGTTTATTTACTATGTTATTCCTACTTTTTCTTCTCGGACTTCCACAACTGTTGTAGATCGTCATTTAATCCTTATTTATATATAAAATTGTCACTTACATAAACAATCGGTCGAATCTCCTTTTGACGACATAATTTCGACATCATAATAGTTTTGTTTTGTTGTTCCGAATATATAATATATATTTATCCATAAAGTGTTCTAGAACGAGCCATATTTTAGCGGCATTATATTTTACTATAGACTAGAAAATAGACTGGTCCATTATCAAAAATGCATAGAAAATGCTAATTCAAGTAGACAATGCGGTTAACGTTTCGTGACGTATTTAGATAGCTGCACAACATACTGGACCGGATATGCAATATCTGGAGTAAGCTTAATAACAATACCTATGGCACATTAAATAATAATAGTTCCTTCTATACTGTCCCTACTAATATTATAAATGTGAATGTAAGTTTGTTTGTCACGCTTTCACGCGAAAACTACTGAACGGATTTTGATGAAATTTGGTTTAGTAGTAGTTTAGACTCTGGATTAAAACATAGGCTATACTTTTTATCCTGGAAAAGTACAGTATTCCCGTGGAATACTCGATAGTGTATTTACGCGGGCGGAACCGCGGAAAACAGCTAGTTATAAAATATGTGAAGTTTGTGTATGAATGTTTATTACTTTTTCATCCAAAACTTTCTCACTACTGACCGGATTTTGATGAAATCTGGCATGATAGTAGTTTTAGCCCTGGATTAAGACAGGATACTTTTTATCTCGAAATAGTACAATGTTCACGTGGGATTCTGTATTTACACGGGCGGAGCCGCAGGCAATAGCTAGTATAAAATAAATTAAGATCAATAATCAATACACACAATATACCTTACATTCCCATCAAAATAAGCACTCAAAATATCATTAAATATCATGTGAGATTAAAAATGTATTACCTAAGTAGTAAGACGTTTTGATTCGCGTGAGGGTACTTCAGCATTCAGCCACGCAAAGGGCGAATGAGTAATGGATCCATCACTACTGGGAACAGCCAAGTGTGAGTCGGCCCGGCACGTAGGTTATAAGACTTTAAAATCTATATACTATATAATATCCCAAGTCACAATCACAATTAAACTTACTATTCTTAAAGCGACAATAGTTTTAGGTCCCACATTATTTTTATTTCGACAAAAATAATTCGAAACCTAGAGAGCTTACAAATTGTAACTAATACATGTTTTCAAGCGAGAAATTTCATTCTCTGTAAATTGGAGAGCTGACCTTTTGTTTATAATCTTTTTTTCAGTCCTCCATATTGCAACTGCTGCTAAAGGAACTGCCCGCGGCGTCTGGCACCGTTTCAGTGTTCGGGAGCGTCTCGTACGCCAGCCAAGATGCCTGGCTGTTCCCCAGCACCGTTCGGGAAAATATTCTATTTGGTTTGCCGTACGACCCTGTAAAATATAAAAAAGTAAGTTTGTAAAATGTGTTATGTAAGGATACATTACAGTAAAGCATATTACCTATATATTAGGTCCTTACATATGAAATTGGCGTTGTGTCGTAGTGGCCACTTTGATATCAAATATATCTTATTTGGTTAGGAATTCCAATTTTAAATATATACCGCTATTTACTCATGCATTTGTTTTTCGGAAACCGTAATTCATTTGTTTTTTCTTCTTTTGGTTTTTTCTTTGCGTCACTCTGTTTACAAAATGGAAATTTGAAATATCGTATTATTTTCGAGTACGAGTTCCACCGTGGCACCGGTGCTACAGAAACGGCTCGAAGGATTAATGATGTGAATGGCGGCGGTGTCGCAAAATAAAACATAGTGCGTTTTTGGTTCCAACGTTTTCGTTCTGGTAATGTCGACCTGCAGAACAAGCCCGTGGACGGCTGGAGACCAAAGTTGATAATGAAGAATTGAAGGCTATTGTGGAAGTGGATCCATCGTAAACTATGTCCAAGTTATCTGCAGGCTGCGGTGTTAGTGATTAAACTGTTTTAATCCACTTGAAGCAAATTTGGTAAAAAAGCTTGCAAGGTACCTCATGAATTGAGTGCAGCAAACCGACAAACGCGCGTCGACTGCTGCGTTACATTATTCAACCGGCACAATAATGAAGGGATTTTAAATTGAATCATTACCTGTGATGAAAAGTGGATCCTGTACAATAATCAGAAACGCTCATCGCAATGGCTGAACCTTGGCTAACCAGCCAAAGCCTGCCCCAAGCGATAATTTACTCAAAAAAAGTTACTTGTGAGCGTTTGGTGGACTAGTGCCAGTGTAGTTCACTACAGCTTTCTTAAATCTAGCCAGACGATTACGGCAGATATATATTGCCAGCAACTGCAAATCATGACGGAATAGCTAGCTGATAAACAACCGAGGTTGGTCATTCGCTCTAGGTCACTGCTGCTTCAGGACAACGCTAGATCACACACTGCACCACAGACGGCTACCAAATTAGCCTCAATTGGAATATCTGAGACATCCACCGTACTCCCCGGACCTTGCTACAACAGATTACCATTTTTTTCGAAATTTGGATAACTTCTTGCAAGGGAAAAAATTCAACTCCGATGGGGCAGTCCAAAGCGCCTTCAAAGATTTTATTGATTCCTGTCCGAATGGTTTTTTAGTAAAGGAATCAATGAACTACCTATGAGATGGCAAAAGTGCATAGATAGCAAAGGTATGTACTTTAATTCAATAAATATATTGTTTTAAAAAATCGACCTTATGTTCCTCCCTCACAAAATGCCAATTTCATATGTAATGACCTAATATTAGATTATCTTTTAGAAATACAACATTTATTTTTATGAAGATTTTTTTAATCTGTCGACTGTATAATTTGTAATAGTAAAAACTGATGAAAATATTTTGTAGATATGCAAAGCGTGTGCTCTAGAGAAGGACTTCAAGCAGTTCCCGTACAGCGACCAGACGCTAGTGGGGGAGAGGGGCGTGTCCCTCTCGGGTGGACAGCGAGCCAGAATCAATTTGGCGCGGGCCGTCTACAAAGAGGTGATTTTTTATTCGAATACTGGTTGTCCCGACACACGTTGTTCTGTCTTAACTATGAACTGAAATAAATAAATAACTACATCTAAATCAAAATCCACACCGACAACTACATCTACTCCTACACAATAATTACATTTACGACAGGCCAGGTACGCAGGAGTAATTTTATAGTGCCCAAGTGTGTGCGCTGTACACAAGAGCACTCTCTCTTCTTTTACTCTCATAACCCAGTGGGACGGATAGCCGACACGACTGGCGTTAGATCAGGCGCAGTTCCGGCTTTTTACATGCCCATCCGACGCATGGATCATCTTTCTTGTCAGACAATTAGGTGATCATCCTGTATTGTGCTAACCAAACTTGGAAACAACATTTTTTATTGCGCCAATGCGGGAATCGAACCCACGACTTCCGAGTCGAGAGCCACGCTCATTAGAGCGTCACACTAGACCACGGAGGCTGCTTACCCACATACACTTACAACCTACTGGGACCGGCCAATCAAATAGTTACATAGACCTGTAATTTGCAGTCCAACCAAACAGAAACTAAACGTAAATATTTATTAAATATTTATAATAATATATATTTGACTATCAAGTGCCACTGGAGACTCGAATTTAGGCTACCGACCTTGGAACAAGAATATAATATAATATGGAAGGAGCACTAAAATTGGAGCTGTAAGCTACTACGAGTATCTATCTCGCAAAACATCAATGACAATAACGTATAAGAGTGAAAAAAGATCACGTCCAAAACCACGTCGTTTCGCTTTTTTCGAAAAGCTGTTTTTTCGGTTCTCCAGACTTGGTGATATTTTGGGGTCTTCTTTTTTACGAAGTTATAATTCGACCCTTAATTTTCACAATTAGTTCAAGATCAAAATAATTTGCCAAATCGGTCCCGCCGTTCTTGAGCTTTAGTGAGAAATAGAAACTGAAATCCATTTTTCTATATAAGAAGATTCTAGGCTGCATTACCGAATGATGATTCGGAATTATAAATGCAATATTTATTCTGTCAACCCAGTCTGATATCTACCTGCTGGACGATCCGCTGTCGGCGGTGGACGCTAACGTGGGCCGGCAGCTGTTCGAGGGCTGCATCAACGGCTACCTGCGCGGTCGCACGCGCATTCTCGTCACACACCAGATACACTTCCTCAAGGCGGCAGACTTCATCATCGTTCTCAATGAGGTAATTTGGGAAGACAGAATTCCACTATACCCACGAGATGTTTCTAGTTTTTCATTATCGCCTACTGATCAGTCGCATAAATTATTATGTTCGCCCACTTAAAACAATTAATTTCCTTATTATATCATAAGTGCACAATAATAGTTAAAACCAAGAGCTCTGTACTTCAGATCAAGTAGCAGACACCAGTGTAATCTCACGTAGGTATAGAAAATTGGCAATACATCTAATAATTGTGTCGATTGTTAGTATGATGTACAATCAACACATGAAGTATGATAAACAAGAATGATGATCTATATATTACCTATAAATATACCTAAGTAATATTAACCTTATCGTCTCGTATATTGTACTCTTTTTTACGAAATCTATGCGAACGGAGGAGTATGAAATTTTGCACTGTTAAAGTTTATATGTAGAAGCAGTGAGCTGCACTAATATTTTTATAACAATGCTAAGTTTTGAGATGTCTTGTTTTCAAGATAAAGTCGCTAGCGGCCAAGATACCAGGTGATAAAGATGAAATTCGAAAAGAGCACATCAAAATCTATAAAATTAATAACTACCAATTTTCAAAATTCTCAAAAAACTGAGACATTCCATACATTTACATTTCATTTTCGTATGTGAGAAACAGAAGAACCCTAATAAAGTTCAAACTTAAAATTTAAAGGAATTATGGTCGAATTTCAACCACTAGGCGAACACTAGTTTTTATAAATTTTTCGATTAGTATATTGTATTAAACTACGTTGGGAGTTGAATATACTTCAGTGTCAAAATATCGTACCTACGTCAAATAAACTATTTTCCTCAAAAGTTAACGAAGTATTTCGAGTCGGTTTCGATGTTATTTGGTTGTTAGAAAAACTATGTCGAAGTGCGTAATTTCAAACGATAAATAACACGAGTCTTGGAGAATATTTCCACAATGCTTGATATTTAACCACGTATATTTTCTGCCTCGTTAACATCGTTAAGCTCGAAATTTTGCTTGTAGTTCAGACTCATTAACAAACTACGAATAACTGTTGGCGTATGCTGAGTAAAGACTAAAGAATTATAGTCTTTTAGACTTGACTCTGGGATGGTTTAATAAAATGATGGTTTATCATTTACCTATATTTTGATGAAGTGCATAAATGATTTTGGTACTAGCAAAATAATTTAAAAAAAAAACACAATACTTCTATCAAAACATTTTAATATACATAAGATAATTCGATTTTTAAAATTTTCAACAGGGTCGCATTGAGAACATGGGCACGTTTGACGAGCTTGTGGCGTCTGGAAAAGACTTCTCACTAATGTTGTCTGCTTTACATGAGGGAAAAGACAAAGACACCGATAGTGTTGGTTCTGAAGTACGTAATGACAACACTGAGGATTATATTAATTATTTTTTATTTTTTTATTATTATTTTAACTCTATATACAAAACAAAAAACTTACATCTAAATTTTAGAAATTCGATGAAAAGAAAAGAATAAGAAGCGTATCAGCGTCAGAGGATGAGGACGTACGTCAATTCGAGGCTCAGGAGATGGAAGCAGAGGAGAAAGAGTCTGGTAACTTGCGCTGGGAAGTGATAGTATCGTACTTCACATCTGGGGGGAGTCTCTGCTATATAGCGTATGTTGTAGGGCTGATCATACTGGCTGCTGGCAGCGCAGCCGCCGCAGACTACTGGATAAGCTACTGGTAACATTATTTTTACTTCTTAATATGTAGCACTTTCAATAGATCTATTACTACAGACCTTTGTATGTTTTAGGTCTAACCAAATGGCTATTTATGAAGAAGTGATGGTTGGAAAACATTTAGGTTAGTAAATATCTATTTTTAGGCTTAAATTTATTGAGCCTCTTTCCTTCTCAAGTCATCAATTGTGATAACGTACAAACTTATTATTGTACCTATTTTTAGCAACAATTTTCACCTTTTTAGGGTTCCGTAGTTCACGTTTCGGAACCCTTGTAATTTCGTCATGTCCGTCCGTCCGTCCGTCTGTCTTCAGCTAACCTTCTAAACGGTGAAAAAAATCGTGATGGTAAAACTATAATTTTGTTAGTTCAAGTGTAATAGAGGCCGAACTTGTAAAATATAATAAGTAAATATGTAACATTTTGGTATAATGGTATGGAACCCTTTATGCGCGAGTCCGACTCGCACTTAACCGGTTTTTTTACGTTTTAGATGCAGGACTAGGTGTTCAAGTCGGCAGCCTAACTACGGGTCAATATTTAATAGTCAATGGAGTGATAGTGCTATTATGTATTATTCTGACGCAAGTCCGTGTGTTCCCATTCGCGACTCTGTGTGTGCGGGCGTCTGAGAATCTTCACAACCGGATGTTCTCTACCATGCTCAAAGGCGTAATGAGATTTTTTGAGACTAGTTCCTCAGGTAAGTGATTTATTTCATGTGATAATAAGTACTACATATTCATTATTTTCTCTTTTAAAAAACATTTTAAGGTATACAATTTACTCCTTTATAAAATATTTATTTTCCATAAACACCACAAATAATTTGATTTGAATTTATTCCAGGCCGAATCCTTAACAGATTTACCAAAGACATGGGAGCTCTAGACGAGATTCTTCCAAGGACGTTGTTAGACGTGGTTCAAATTTACGGAAACTTACTATTCATTATTGTCTTAAATACCATAGCACTGTACTGCACTCTGGTGCCATCAGCTATGTTACTGCTATTTTTCTTTGTATTCGTCAAACTTTATCTGAAAACAGCGCAAGGGATCAAGCGACTGGAGGGTGTTAGTAAGTATAAACATTCTTAGATTCTACTTTTCCAAAGTCATAAGAGTCTTATTATAATTTCTTTTTTTAGCCAAAAGTCCAGTATTTAGTTTGGTTTCCTCGTCGTTAAGTGGAATAGCCACGATAAGATCTGCCGGGGCACAAAAGAGGCTAATTCAAGAGTTCGATCAACATCAGGTAAAGCTTTTGGAACGAAGTTCCTTATGGCGCGTTGCGAATTGTATTGGAGCTAGACGGATTGAATTGGCACGACACTTTTTGCCACTCGAAATCACAATGTAATAACGACTATTAAGAATGATACAAAAAACGACCTTATCACCTTGACAATAATGTAGAATTTTGCAATTACATTGTGACTGCTATGACTGTTACATATTGTGACTAGCTAGCCGGGCCTTAGGTATGCAAGCGGTAGGACGGAAGAGCGCTTGATGTTATTACTCAGTACGGAGCCGGACTTCGCGGCGGCAACACTGCGAGCAGCAAGCAACCCGCCCCCTCACCCCTGACCCTACCTAAGGCGCGGCCAACTAGTTCCGCGCGCACTATATATACTTAGTTCAACTATTTGTTTTGTATAATATAATAATCTATACAGCTAAACAAAATTGAAGTGTCTGTCTGTAATTTCAAATTAACAGCTTTTATTTTCACTTAATGCATTTAAAAGTATGATCGGTACTTACAATTAAATATAAATTGTTAACATCTTTCTGTCCGTCTGTTAGTCTGTGTGTTTGTTCCGGCTAATCTCTGTCAAGGGACACCCGGATGGAACGAAGTTATAATATATAATTATATTATAACTTCGTTCCATCCAGGTGTCCCTTGACACCTCTCAAGTTTTTTTCTTTCTGATTGCTATAAAGTAGGTAAATCTATTTATCAATATATAAATTATATTATTTATAAAATTGTCGTGTCACATTGTTTGTTACAAAACTCGTACGAAACGGCTTGACCGATTTTTGTAAAATTTTGCAAGTGTATTTGGTAGGTCTAAGTAATAAGGGTTACCTACCCCAATTTTTAATTTTATTTAACATTTCTTATTTTATGATTTGATATAAAAAAACTCTACATTTTCACTATTCCAACATATTAGTACTGTAATAATCTTAAACTCTACTATGTGTGTACTCTTTCACACATCGCCTGTAGGTTGTACGGGTAGGTAGTACCTAGGTGTAGGTTGTGGAGGTTAGTAGTAGGGGTAGGTAGTTGGATTTCCCCAACATAATACCCCGCAAAACTTATGGAATAAAATGTAGATTACTTCTTCCAAGTTGTAATAAATTGAGAATTTTTGTTCAAATTTTGCTGTCTCTTTTTATTTATCTTTTTCTTCTATTTATTCATAAAAATATTTAAAATATCGATTTATATTTATATATAAATCGATCGAGTCGGAAGGATGTTATTGTTATCAATAACATCCTTCCGACTCAAAACTCATTGAATTTTAGAGCCGATATTATGGTAATAAAAAATAAGGAGTGGAAAAAAATACACATCCTGTGTTATTAGGTACACCATTCCAAAGTGTTGGGGATAAGTAACTAATTTTGGAAAGTACGTACATGCCGCAAAGTTAAGGAAAATGTTTATTTTGAATAAATCGATACCTATTTTGAAAGTAAGATAGATATGATAAGATATATTATAATAGTTAGATAGAAGATATTTTGAAACTAATTGCTATGTTTTAGTGAGGGTTTAACTAAACTAATAATATCTAATTATCTCTCAACAAACAAAGATTTGGATCTTAACGCCATTCTTATTGTAGAACGAAAATATCGTAATGAAATTTCTGTTGTAGGACCTCCACACGGCGGCGTGGAATGGCGTGTTGGGCGCCGGTTGTACTTTCGGGTTTTACCTGGACACAATGTGTTTAGTTTATTTAGCTTCAGTAATCTTCATGTTCATTTTCGTTGATTTTGGTAAGTTAAAATGTTAGTCTGGAAACTTCGAAAGAGTTAAAATTAGCTTATCTCTGTACCGTTTCTACGGTCACACGCATGCACGATGCACACCCACTTAAACACATTTGAGGTAGATAATATAACGTGTCATTTATTGTAATTACCTTGAATTTATCTAATGCCATAATATACATAATATGCCGCTATTCAAATAAAATGTTTTAGAGTGTTTACTTATTACTCAACCACCTTTTAGTATTAGCACAGAGTACCAAACAGTTACTACGTAAGTATTAGTATCAGAACTATCAGAATCACTCAATTCATTAAGTGAAGGTTGATTCTATGGCCTGAAATTAAAGACTCAGAAATGATCATACAAGTTTATGGGTCCATTAAATGTACCATCTACGCAAAAGTTCTGTCTTATCATCAATTCGTTGTAGGTGACGCCATAGCAGTGGGCAGCGTGGGTTTGGCCGTTACGCAGAGCAACGGGCTGACGATAATGTTGCAGCACGGAGCCCGCATGCTGGTGGAGTTCATAGCTCAGCTCACCAGCGTCGAGAGAATACTGGAGTACACGAGGATAGAGGGCGAACAAATCTTGTTTGAAGGCAGTGAGTACACGAAATTTTGTCAACAATTCTAAGTTGTCGCATGTTGGATCTCGACTTATTAAACTTTTACAATGTTAAAATATAAGCACTGTTTAATGTATTTTGGAAATCTTATCTTCCATACGTTATCTAACATTTTCATAGAAAAACGATGATTGCCGAGGGACTTTTATTGCAACTTATTTTGCCAATTACTTTTTAGAATTGCCGATAGAGCCTAGTTGGCCTTCCCTCGGTGCGGTCTCTTTCAGAAACGTTAATCTTAAATATGCTCCCGAGGGAGACAATGTGCTCAAAAACTTGAACATACACATCGAAAGTGGGTGGAAAGTAAGTATTACTTTATATTTATGAATACAATGCATAATTATAATAGGTCTTTACCTATGAAATTGCCGTTCTGCAGTACTGGCCATTTCAAATCAAAATAATTTTTGTTTGGTAAGAATTCTAATTTCAAATTAATTTTATTTTAAAAACATGGAATTCTTTTTCCAAAAGTAGTCATTTGTTTATTGATTAGTGTTACATTTTCATCGCATTTCAATCTTTTTCGTCATCATGGATACGTTAAAAATTCGAGTAATTATGGAATATGAGTACCGTCGTGGCAGCAACGCGGCACAAGTGGCACGCAACATTAACGACGTTTACGGAGCTAACACTACAAACCAACGCACCACCTGTTATTAGTTTGTTCGCTTCCGTTGGCGAAATTTCGACCTGAAAAATTAACCTCGCGGTCATCCGAAGACTTTGGTCGACAATGACGAATTAAAGGCCATTGTGGAAGCTGATGATACACAATCTGCGGCGGAATTAGCAGCAGCTTTCGACGTTAGCGTCAAAACAATATTGGTCTATTTGCGTCAAATTGGCAAGGTAAAAAAAGCTTGACAAATGGGTGCCCCACGAACTTAATGATCGCCAGCGCGAAGTACGCGTCGAGACGTGCCTTGCACTGCTCAACAGACATACAAATGAAGGAATTTTGAACCGCATTGTTACCTGCGATGAAAAATGGATTCTGTTTGATAACTGCAAGCGCTCAGCAAGTTGGTTGGATCCTGGTTCAGCACCTAAACAATGCCCTAAACGAAAACTTACCCCTAGAAAAGTGATGGTCACTGTTTGGTGGTCTAGCGCCGGTGTGATTCATCACAGCTTCTTACCAAACGGGGTGAGCATTACTGCAGATGTGTACTGTGAAGAACAGAACACAATGATGGAGAAGCTGGCACAACTCCAACCAGCATTGGTCAATCGCTCGTCTCCGCTGCTCCTGCACGACAACGCGCGACCTCATACTGCACAGCAGACGGTCTCCAAGTTGCGAGAACTGGGGTTGGAAGCTCTACGTCATCCGCCCTACTCACCAGACCTTAGAATAAGAAGGGCACCAATAAACTGCCACTGCGTTGGCAAAGATGCATTGATTGCATGGGGTGGTTACTTCGATTAATACAAATAAAAAATACATGAAAAAAAATCGTTTAAATTTTTTCATACAAAACGGCAATTTCATAGGTAAAGACCTAATATTAAAACAAAAGTACTTATCTGAAATCTAATAAAAAAGTTCAACTTTTTATTGTTATTTGTTGATTCGTACTCGGCAAGCTGCCATGGCAGATTAATTTTAATATGCCAACGACCTTACCGCAATAAATGAACGGTTGAAGTACCGATGAACGGTTTGGCAGTGTGTACGGAGTTATAATGAAAATTGATTCCTAAATATACATAACATTCAGTTGTTATATGACGCAATTTTTCGTTTATTTAGATTAAGTTTTATAGATGTTTACTAATTTGTTTAGGTGGGCATCGTTGGAAGAACTGGAGCAGGCAAATCATCTCTAATATCCGCGCTGTTCAGATTTGCCTACGTAGATGGCATCATTACCATCGATGGTGTGGACACGTCTCTTATTGCTAAGCAGGTGCATAAATATTTTTAATGCAACGCTGCCAGCCTCTTAGGTACTCTACCCGCAGCCTCCGACTATATATATAAATATATATATAGTTTAGATAATAATTTAGTTATTTTAATTCATTCATTATTAATGGCTAAATTTTATAAATTCAATTTTTTTGAATTTAAAAAATTAAAACACACAGTTTGTTAGTTCTAAAATGTTATTATATTTTCATATTACTTTCAGACATTGAGATCAAAAATTTCAATAATTCCACAAGAGCCGGTGCTGTTCTCAGCTACAATTAGATACAATCTGGATCCATTCAATATTTACACCGACGAGGAACTCTGGCGAGCTTTGGAACAAGTTAGAAAATATTTTAGTATTGAAGATATTTAAAAAAAAAAAAAAGTCAGATAGTTCGTAAATTTGGTCAAATACAGGCACTTTCCTACCTATCTGACACTTTTTATAGAAATCTCGAATAATATCCGCTTTGTTTTGTTGTATTTTTTTCATCCATTTTATTTATTTATTGATTCGTATTTTTAGGTGGACATGAAATCTGCGGTGCCGTCTCTGGACTTCAAGGTGACGGAAGGAGGGTCGAACTTCAGCGTGGGGCAGCGGCAGCTCATGTGCCTGGCGCGCGCCGTGCTGCGCTCCAATAAGCTGCTCATCATGGACGAGGCCACTGCCAACGTCGACCCTCAGTAAATATTATTAATAATACTAGTAAAAAAATTAACTTTTACTAATTAGGTTCTTACGTTAATAATAACAATTATAACAATAAAAAAACGTTGGCCTTTTTATTAGTTATTGGATGATTTATACAGTTTCTCCGAGCGAAGTAACCACTCTTGAAATACTGTAGTGCCCGGGACAGTCGGTTTTGAATGTCGTTTCGTTCGAATTGTCGTGGTTGCCCAATTTTGGGCAATTACCAAATTAGTCAATACGTCTGGGGCCAACCATGTGCGGGTTTCCTCACGATGTTTTCCTTCACCGTTAGAGCGTCCGTATAATGTACTTGAGATCTGAAAAAGTCTTATTGGTACACGCCACAACCTGGGAATCTAACCTGCACTCTCTCGAGTGCGAATCAAACGGTCTACCCTAGTGGGTAGACCGTTTGAGCGTGGCCTATTGGCCACGGAGCTAACAATAACAATAACTCCCTTAAACATTAAGTAAACGAGAGTAATCCGCACACAAACATCGTGACTACAGATATAATAAGCCATTTTAAGACGAGGTCTAAGCTCAACTATAAAATGATAGCATGTACGCATCGCAATAATATTGATCTATTAATTACACCATCAATCGCTATGTCTAAACTAGACCTTAAAAAAGATAATTCTACTTAATATTATAAAATATGTGAAAGTTTGTGAGGATGAATGGATGGATGAGTGTTACTCTTTCACGCAAAAACTAATGAACAGATTTCGATGAAATTTTGTATGGTAGTAGTTTAGGATCTGGATTGAAACATAGGCTACTGTTTTTTCCGAAAAAGTATAGTGTTCCCGAGGGATACTATGTTTACGCGGGCGGAGCCGCGGGCAACAGCTAGTTTCCTATATATCCTACTACTATTAAAATTAATAAATGTGAAAGTTTGTGAGGATGGATGTATGGATGGATGTTTGTTACTCTTTCACGCAAAAACTACTGAATGGATTTTGATTTAATTTGGTATGGTAGTAGTTCATTCTCTGGATTAAAACATAGGCTACATTTTCACATCAAAGTCTGGATGGAGGTTACGAAAAATTGAATAACCGAAGCTAGCTTTAGTTGCTCAATTTCATTATTCTTTTCAGGACCGACTTATTCATTCAAAAGACGATTCGTCGTCAGTTTGCGTCGTGCACCGTGCTGACCATAGCCCACAGGCTGAACACCATCATGGACTCGGACAAGGTGCTGGTGATGAGCAGCGGGGAGGTGGTGGAGTTCGACCACCCCTACATCCTGCTCAGCGACTCCGACAGCCATCTCTCCTCGATGGTTCGAGAAACCGACGACAAAAATAGTGAAAAGCTTTTCGAAATAGCAAAAGAGACTTATTATGAAAGTAATTTTAAAGAAAACGTAAGATGATATAGCGAATAGGGGTTTTTTAATGCCTTTCGTGCACTATATGGACTTATGTTCGTAGCCACCATCAACCTCTCAAGTGAAGCGTCTCCTAATGCAGCCTGTAAGAGACGCCTTCTACACAAAAAGTTCCCTAAATGTGGCTAATAAGTGCATCTGTAATGGACTGTTACTTTTCCTTTTGGTGACAATTCGCGTACGAATTACTATGATGGTCGCACAAGGAAATACAGTGCTCATGTACCTTTATTTGTCAATTTTATGTTTATAATATACTTTTTAGATTCTACCATTAAGACGTGGACTACGGACAACAACGTCAGACGTTAAGGTCAGTGTTTTGTAATGGCGTTGGTTTAATTCTCTAAGGTAGTGGCATTCCTAATTGACGCCGTCTATTTATCATCAGACTATGTAATTACCAACGCTTCATTTGTAATAATATGCATTTAGAATACTCCTATTTTTCATTTTTCAGTCATTTAATTGCAGAAACAATTGTAAATTATGTTTAATATTTCTTTGACAATATTTTTTGTATTTCTTTGAAACATATTAACATAAGTAATAGAGTTAAAACGTCTTTCAACGAATATTGCAAGAGTTCTAGTAAAATTATTTTGCAAGTAACTGAATAAATAATGAAAAAAAATTACATGTTTTTTAATCCGTTTATTACACCATTTTCGCATAAATAAGACATTTTACCAAGTTTCATTGAATTATGATTAAAATAAAAACAAAAATATCGAGATTCTTCTATCTTACTTTTCTGTTTACAGGTTTAGTGGACTTTTAGTTTGCCAGTACTGACAGGGAAAGCTGTACCTACTTAATTTTTGGATGGACGGACCGTAGTTGTGATTTTTTAAGAGTATGATCGAGCTCTTATTATTTGAGTATAAAATGCAGAGATCAATATAAGTATCGATTTAGGAAGCGCGTATCGTAATCCACAACACGCGTAGGTATTTTTATGACATGACATGATAAAAATAAATAAAACTCATTGTGATTTGATTATTTTGAATGGGAGTAATATTGTGTCTTAAATGTTAAATGATAGTGGTCATCAAACGAACGGAGTATTGCATCATGTACACTTGGAACGTGACGCATTAAACCCTATGTGAACTTTACTTTGCTTTGTCCGGGTTTATAAGAATGAGGGATCATAGAGGACACTACTTCCGGGTGAATAGTAAAAGGCTGAAGAATTGGATATGTACAAAATATAGACAATATATGTAAAGGCACACACTACTGCTGGGGTTCGTAATCGATAGTAGTATATTTGGTATCCTCTGTAAATACGCACTGTGCAGTGTATCGCAGTAGCCTAGCTTAGTAATAATACTAAGCTAGGCTACTGCGATACACTGCACAGTGCGGTTTATGGGTCAAGCTAGACTAGCAACAAATAAAGTCGTTTTTTAAAGGGTAATAAAATATGTCAGTCTGTCATTAAATAGGTACAATCTTCTTATTTGATTTACCTACAACTATTGTTGTAAATACAGGAAGGTAAACGGGTAAATACTGAACCATGGAGGACGCTCGTCGTCGCTGTTATCAATCTTAAATAATTGAGAAAAGTACAAAAAAGGCTTACCTCTTTAAAAAAACATATTGTAGAAATTAAACCGGCAACAACTTGAATATCTTCCCTATGCCCTGGAGGTCTAGGTCTCTAAAGAATATCAGTCCAAAAAAAGTAATTTGCTGACGTACTGAAATGCTTTTGGAAATAATGTTTTGTTTCTTATTAAGGTGAGAAAAACGCATTAAAACTCGGTTAAGATACACTAATATTAAACAATTTTAAGGTTTACAAGATCTATACTCTAATTTAATTAATTAGTATTTATCGTTGTTGTTAATTTTTCAGGTTCAAACTCTGGATATTTCCGATTATTTACAGTTGCTACTATTAGCGTGACTTTTAATACAAAATACAATTTTGTAACGTAATGAAGGTGACTTTTGCTTTGAGTACATGTCGACTCATTAAAATACTAATACCTGTATCCACATATTGGCGGAATTAATAAAGATGACACGAATAATTTCCTAATAAGTAGGTACTTAGCGCCCGATAAAACTGCTTATTATTGAACATCAAAAATACAGACTTAACACCATAAAAATAAAAATACATTTAGTATTTTTGTTTTAAAGGTGGGCTACCTTTAAAACAAAAATACTTAATGCCCTGAAATTCCACAATTATTTTATTGTTAATGTTGATTATGTACCATTTTATTTCTTTCGTTCTTTGTATTAATGAAAGTGATGAGTATGATGGCATGATATTTCGGGCGTTGGTGAAATATTGGGACTTAATTTATGAACAAAAATTTAGGTATATATTATTATTACTACATTTTACCGTACACTTTGCTGGAATAAAAAGTAGCCTGTTTTAATCCGGAGCTGGTAACTACTACCATACCATATTTCATCAAACTCCGTTCAGTAGATATTGCGTGAAAGAGTAACACGTTGCATACATCCGTACATACGAACTTTCGCGTTTATAATTTGAGTAACGATGACTTCGTCGTCGTTTTAATGTTTCCTACTCAAAAGATTTTCGAAATCATTTAAACGAAAGTCTTTTGAATACGAAAACGTTAAGGCATTAGGAGTATAGACTTTGACCTTAAAAATATTAGGGATTGCGGTCACCCGTCCTAATTGGCACCACGGCCGGGGTGCTTAACATGAGTTCGCGCTACGGTTACAATGCCATCGAGCATTATAAATGTGAAAGTTTGCGAGGATGGATGTATGGATGGATGCTCTTTCACACAAAAACTGATTTTTATGAAATTTGGTATGGTAGTAGTTCAATAACACATAGGCTACTTTTTATCCCGAAATAGTACAGTGTTCCCATGGGATACTTTAATTACGCGGGCTTCAATGATCTGGTTATATCTACGTAAAGTACTGATTTTACTTAGATTGAACTTTACTGAACGGTTATTCTATACCATTTTAATTTATTCATTAGATTGATATAACTTTTCATTCATGAACCGATCGAAATTAAACAAACACTAAATTTTAAGTGGAGTAAATCAAAACGCATTAGTGAAAAACGCATTCAAATCGGTTAAGGCTTAAGCCTTTGTCTTATAGCCGTACGCGCAATAAGAAATCTTACCAATTTTTGAAATTATGACTTACAAAGTAAATTGAGGGACTAACTTATAGAAATAATAAAAAAAATATTAATTTTAAATATTAATTTAAAATGTGCAAGATAATACTCAAAATTGATCTTTGTTATCATTTTCAACACAAAAAGTATTTATTAAAAGTGCAAATGTCGTTTAATCTACTGGCCTAAACTTTTTAATTTTCTGCCTAGTTTTGCTTTGTAGGTCATAATTTCAGCAATTGGTGAGCGATCTTTGTAGTTGATACCTCAATCGAAAGAGTAATAACTAGGTATGTTTTCCAAAATGTTTGAACAAAAAAACCAGTTACCGTTTTTTTTATTTATGGCCCCAAAAAATTAGATTTCCGAAATTCACAAATAATTATTAACTTCAAACCCCTGTTACAAATTTATCTCATTATACAGATGTGTACATCAAGACTTATTTAGTTTTTTACACATTATTTATTCAAATACAATAAAAAATAATTCGATTATCTTCCAGATTGGCCATTATTTGCAATTGATTGCGGAATTTGGGGTTTTTGCAACAAAAAATGTAAAAATTCGATAAAAAATAAAATCTTACATCACTATTGCTAAGAATGGTCAAATACGGTTCTAAATGGTCTATACCAACAAGGCGTTAAAGCTTTGCACCCATCTTCCAAACATCCGGTATATCTTCCATGCACAACATGTGCTAGTATTTGTAATGTACACACTTACTAGATCCTGTATCTTCGGCGTATCTAATGTATTTAATTGTAGCCGAAATAACGAGTACCTTACCTTACCTTACTTACGTTAATGAAAAACGTATGTGTAAGATAAATAATGTTTGTAATGAATTTAATGAAATTATAATAAAGATAAGTGCGCCAACATTGGATTAGCTATCGGTTAGTTATTATCGGTGGTGGAGCACGGTGGACAAGTGTCTCCAAGTGCCGTCACTGTACAGTCGTGTCGTGCAGTTTCAGTGATAACAATAAAATGGGTATAAAAGGTAACGACAAAAAGGTAGATACGAAGAATGAGCCGCCGGTATCGCCTCTGGAGAATTCGCCGCCGCGGCTGATCTCCCGGTTGTTCTACATCTGGACGTTCCCGCTGTTCACCAACGGCAACCGCCGGGACCTGGAGGAGTATGATCTCGTGCCGCCCAGGAAGATTCACGACTCGAAAGGCGCCGGAGATGTCTTAGAAAGGTCAGTGTTGATGTTTGAGATCAGAATTCAGATCTCTGATTTAGATAAAAATATATCGATTAATATAAGTTTTGAATAAGTTAAATAAAAAGTGTCTATTTAACTTTAAAATTAATTGCAAAGATCAATTGAATACAACACTGTTTCTGAATCGTCAATTGATTGATATTTATAAATTAATCATGGTGATAAATTCTGTCCTAGGTCAAGTACTAACTGTTTAAACTGTTACTTAACACAACTATCGAATAAATTAATGACAATTAATAAAGTAATTTTGCTTTAGTTTTTGCGAGCTCATTTCTGAAAAATAAGACAGTTTAAAATAGAATAGTATGATAAAATATATCAATATTTTTAAAGATATTGCGGATTGTTTCAAGCACTTTTGTGAGTCTCGTGAAAACGTCTCATACAAAATTCGTACTAGTAGGTGACGTCTCACGCTACTATATTGTTGCTACGAAATGTATGGCCATATGCACAAAATTTCGAATATATCAAAAGTTTGCGCGTTTATGTTCATACACACCATAGCAAATATATTTGTATTTGATGTAAGTAAACTATGTAGGTTTTTACACTTATCGTGTAATTTCAACTTTTTAGTGATTTCGAAATGCTTATAAATTACAGAACTACACATAAAATCCTAATTATGTTTATTTTAATCAAGTTGTAATATAATTATTTCTTCATTTATAAAAAAGGACATGCAGGAAAATACTCAATTTACGTAGGTTAGGTTTTTATAAAAAATGTATAGATGTTATACACGTATATATATCAACGAGCACATACGCTCAAATGATAATGAAAATGTACACACATTCTTTTAGGTCGTACTATACCGTATACCACACTACGGTGTTTATTAGTTTGCTTATCATTGATGTTTCTTCAGTTACATAATAATTATTGTTAAATACTTTAACTTGCGTCGCGTCTCTCGCAACAATGCGTAAAATTTTGTCACTGAAAAATTCCTGAAAAATATATAAGATGTCGGTTTTTAGGGTCCCGTAATCAAGGAACCCTTATAGTTTCGCTCTGTCCGTCTGTCTGTCTGTCTGTCTGCGCTTCTAGCTTCTGCTGTAATTATGAATATAAATGGATGAAATTTGGTACAATTAAATATTGAGTATATGTCTCGGTTTTGGCATCATACAATCACAATGATTTTACATTTTAGTGCTGGCTCTCCACACACGTGAAGGGGGGATGAAAAATATTTTTTCATTCTAACACATCGTGTGCACACCACACGATGTGGTAGAATGAAAAAATATTTTGAATAGTTCTTTTAAAATAAAGGCAAAGTTTCATACATTACTTTTTTACAAAGTCAACCATTTTCGAGTAATCTTCGGCCTCCAAAGTAGTTTGTAAGTTGGTCCCCCCCACTAGCATTTCTAAACTATACAAGATAGAAACTTGTAGGTTCCCATGCTGATAGATCATATTAATTTTTTTTTTCATAATTCATTATTTCATTAATTCATTCATTTTTAATCATATTGAAAATTTCTTTAGGAAAATAATTTTTAATAGAAATTGGACAACAAATTTTAAAGTAATTCAAAGAAAAACTGTTGCGCGTTGATAGCTGCGGATATGTCGTGACATGCTCTTGGTTAGGTTATTTGTTGAAGTAGTTGATTGTCACATTAAAAGCCCCCACCGACGAGAGGCCGATCGTTTCAGTTGGAACTGACGTCAGTTCGTCCTGAATGGATTCGAGCACATACACGGAAAAAAATCGCATCCGACCCAACTGACGTCATTTCGGCCTGAACGGATTCGAGCACACACACGGAAAAATCGCATCAGTTCGTTCTAGTTTGCCGCGAGCTACGGTCGTGTTTATTAATTGTTTACTCACTACGCTTGTACACGATACAAGCCCGCACGGCTGTGGCTCCGTCACATGGTCCGTTCAGTCCATCCGTACAGTTCAGAATTAATGTTTCCAACTTAGTTATGTTACAAAGTGTTACTAATAAATTAAGTATTTTATTCCCTCCTTAGTAGGAATTTAGTTGTTAGTAGTGTTTTAGTAGGAAAGAGCCAGACAGTAATCATATGCAAAATGGCCTAGGTTAGGCAAAAAAAATAAAAAAATGACATCTTATTATAATAATACATCGTAGCAATCGTCCGTAATTTTCTTAAATCTACAAGTTTAATTACTATATACGTAATATTTCCTAGTATATTTTAATTTAACGATAAAATATATAATATAATTCAATAAATAATAAAATTTTAATATTAAAAAAAAAGTAGTAACTAAAATGCAGTGGTTTTTTGGGGGCTTCTTTTGTTTTTTAGGAATCCCTAAGATTCCTATTTCCTTGAAGGAAAACCGGACCGTATATGGGACCCCTAAGCGTTTGCCAATAGACGGACAGCTGTTGTTAAATAAAGTGACAATAAAATTAAGTGCAAATTTTATAGTTATCGCTTATAAACTGAAGTCTGCGGTTTAGGTACACATAAAAATAATAAGCAAACCGTCATACAGAAGTACAAAATATTATCATATATATAGCCAGGGCAAGTTCAGTTTAGAGGTTTGATATTTTTGAGGCACCAAATTAACCGTCCAATTAAAACTTTCTTACGTCTTTTCTAGAAAATGGAAGGAAGAAGAATACAAATCCAAAGCGACGGGGAAGAAAGCGTCGTTCACAAGAGTTCTATTGACGACGTTTCTATGGTCGTTCATCCCAGGAGGGCTCATGCAGTTTATGTACGTCGGCTTGAGGTGAGCACTTGTATGCACCATGTTGTATCATGTATTATGACCGTTATAATATGTATGAGACATTAGTGCCCTTCACACGTAAAGTTCTGTTTGAAAACAGCACGCTCCGTTCCAAAATTCCAACCCTTGCGCTCGCTCCAAAACGAGCATTTAGACGCGCGGGGCTGATACAGTTTTATTCATTCATCACGTTTGAACGTAAAATAAAAAATGTCAGTTTGGAGCGTCGACTTATTAATGACAGCAAAACTTTTAAAATACGTTATAACGTTCCACGCGCCAGACATAACTTCAGTCTAAGCTTTAGAAATCAAATTTACACGTACAGTTTGGAACGTTAAATCAATTATGTCAGATACATCCGCAGTCCAAACCATGGACGCATTTTAATCGTTATTAGAACGACGCGGTCCAAACCACACAGATCCATTCGTGGTTTAGAACGCGCGCGTAGGTATCGTGGAAGATATTTTGACTAATCATCATGACACACAATAAGGAAAATATCATAGTTTTAGGTATATAATAAGGGCCTTTAGTCAAAATGCATTCGACAATTTCGACGGCGGAAGTTCGAAATCAAAAATGTATGGGATTTGACATAAGTCAGTAAGTGACATGTCGCTTACGAGATGCCATAAGTAAAATCCCATACATTTTGTTTTCGAACTTTGCCGTCGAAATTATGGAATGCATCTTGACTCTGGCTCTGGCTATCGATCAAAATATCTAGATTGTAAGCATTAATATTAGTAGATTAAGAAAATACCTACTATAATATGAATGTCATACCAATCATTAAGGTTAGGTTAGGGTATTGCATGAAAGCATTTATGACTTCATTAATAAAAAGGAACAATATAATTTTTCTTAGTACCTAGATGTGTACTGTTTTTAACAAGCACAATCGCGAAAAAGTGGTAACGTAATCATTTGTTTAGAGTAGGTCATGCTGGTAAAAAATGTGGACAGTATAAATTCTGCATAGAAATAACGTGATAGGTGCGATATAGTATAGGGCTAATATCTTAATCCGAGCGATAACCTCATTTATGGAGCTCATTGAATTTTTGGGAAATAATATTTTATTTTTTGACTCCAAACACCGTTTTAAATGTTCATAAAATCATTTTATATTTTCTAATAATTTTCACTAGAAAGCAAGTAACGTCAGTGTCAACAAAAAAAATTAAAGAGAATTTATAAGTGGACTTAGAATTTGGGATAATCACTTTAAAAATTCAATTTTATACAATAATAAAAAATAATAATTGATTGACTTTTGTACATAAATTCAACAGAATTGTATGTTCCCTGGTGAATACTTAATATAAAGATTTCCGCTACATATAGGTGAATCTTTTATTTTCATATCGATTTTGTTTCGTTTCACAGTAGTTAAAGTGGACCTTATGAGATTTCGTAGAAACATAATTAACATTTATACAATCTGTTCTTGGTACCTGATTAGCTCTGCATTGCTAATAACTACAGTTTTTATTGAAAAAAAACTATAAGCCGACTACGTATATTATTATATACCCTATGTTACGCGGGCTATTATTACGAATCTATATATTGCGCTGCGGTGGAGCAAACATACATACATATACTGCCAAAAGCGTTACCTTTCCTTTTGGCTTTGCCGTAGTCAGGTAAAAAAAAACATTTTAATTCAAAATCTAGATCAAGGGTCAATACAGCAAATATACTTTGCTCTTTTATAATATTTACTTTTAAGTCTGAACAGAAACCGCCTTATGATTTTACGTCCAAAATTAGGTCACGCTATCTTTAGTGGAATATACAGATAAACATTGAATTAATTTGACTAAGAGCATTTACATAAGTTGCGGCCGCATACTGATTCCCGCTAATAGGACGTTGCACGTGCACGAGAGAGGTGGAAAATCGATGTCATGATAAATATTCATGCCGCGGCTTCTGTCGTTTATATTTGATGACGTCACACTTTTTGTAGCCAAACCTCTGCATTACCCATTTTTATGATTGCGCGTCCCCATTTTGATAACCTCGTTTTATATTCCATTGTTTATATTTTTCATATTTTTCACTTCACTATTAATCTATGACAGCTAACACGTTTTGAATTATCTACAAGAAGAACTATTTGTTTTAAATACTTTATAAAATGAAAAGGTAGGTGTTCTACTGTACCACCTTTACTATCCCGGTAAGAATTGGAACAGTCCAAGAACACGTAAACTACAAATGTATCGACTATTTCAAGATGATTATACTATCCCGCCCGCGACTCCGCCCACGTAAATACCGTATCCCACAGGAACACTGTACTTTTTTGGGATAATTAGTAAGTAGCCTTTATGTTAATACAGAGCTCAAACTACTACCATACTAAATTTCATCAAAATCTGTTGAGTAGTTTTTACGTGAATGGGTAACAAACATCCATCCATCCTCACAAACTTTCACATTTATAATAGTAATAGAATTTATCGCTGTTGCTTCTAGTCAAAGATTTCTATTACCAAGTAATACATAACAAGTTACCGGTAAAACATATGAAAACCTCTCACGGTATAATTACGTTTTTATCCCAGAACGGTCTCTCCTCTGCTGTTCTCTGAGCTACTGAGGTATTGGTCGGTTAACTCAACGATGTCCCGGGAGACCGCCGCTATCTACGCGGGAAGCATGGTGGCGGCCAACTGGCTGGCGGCCTTCTTCAACCATCACGGCAACCTGTACTGCCAACAGTATGGCATGAGGCTGAGAGTAGCCACGAGTTCACTGATGTTCCGTAAGGTGAGGGCAGTGGCGCTAGCACGCACAATTGACAAGTACGTATTCATGAAAATTATAAAATTATGACAGCGCATATACAATTGACATTCGACAACGTAACGAACACGTACGTACTTGTCAATTGTTCGTGCTTATCCCTCTGCTTGCTTGCTTGGCTCTAAACGGTTAGGTTAGAATGAGGCACTGCATTTTTAAGATAGCTATTCAAAATTGAACTTTATTCGGTACATAAAAGATACACGTTTCATATGACATTAGTCATATAAAACGTGCTCATTGCTGCTATGAAAGTTCGGTCACATGCGCTGTGCAGCGCGGTTTGACAAACGAACTCTTACAGTGTCTTATAATTCGAACGTGTATAAAGTTCCATTTTGAATAGCTATCTGTATAATATAAAAATGAAGCGCAGCGTCGCGTATCGTTTCGTTTCGGGGTGAATAATTGACCCTTAATATGTACTATTAGATATCAAGGGGTGCGATAATGTTCGTGCCCGGTTAACAAAACACGACAATAATATTTTCGCAGCGCTTTTGTCTCCGTACATCATAAAGATTAAACTTGCTCACGCCCATTTGCCAATAGGGGCAGGAAACTCGTCAGAGAGTAAATCTACAGCTTTTTCACCGTCCACAAAGTCTTCGTTGTTGCCAAAGCTAGCATGGCGTTGTTTTACAGATTATGCGGATGAACAACGGCTCGCTGGGCGAGACGACGGCGGGGAAGGTGGTGAATATCCTGTCCAACGACCTGCAGCGCTTCGACCTGGCCTTCCTCTTCCTGCACTACGTCTGGATAATTCCCATACAACTGGCAGCGGTGTGCTACTTGGGCTACCAACAGGCCGGAGTTTCGTCTCTGATTGGTCTTGCAGCGTTGGTTATAATAGCGCTACCTATTCAAGGTATGCTCGTTATTGCTAAGAATTAATGAATGATAATGAGAAATGAGTGATTAGTTTACGCGTAAAGCAATAATAATAATATTTGTATGCAGGGATTCTCGGAAAAATTATTGGGAAAATAAGATTTCGCACGGCAGAAAAAACTGATGCACGAATTAAGATTATGAGTGAAGTGATTAACGGGATTCAGGTAAAATTATACAAAAATAGTTATTTTCATCATCGTCGATTGATTTTCTCACCTTGTACTCATTTTACTAATATTGTTTCCTTCGGACGCGGTTGTTTTTTATTGAACTTGAATTATCGACAATGTTGCCGAACATCCTCAATATTATGTCGACGAAATGAGTAAGGAACTAAATTGGTATTTATTACCAAGGATTGGATTAAAAGCCATTAGGTTAATTAAAATTATCGCGGCCCAAGTATTTTTGAATTAACTTGCCCACCAGTGTTTTGAAAAGTCAGTGTGATGTTAAGAGCTAGGTAAAACTGTTGCACTTACGTACCCCTGTACTGAAGAATTTCTAGATTAAGTTAAAAAAATTAAGCTCTATCTTTGTCCTGCGATCGAGTATATTAATAATTCGATTTTAAATTTTAGGTAATAAAAATGTACGCTTGGGAAATTCCGTTCCAAAATATGGTTGGACATAGACGAAAAGAGGAACTGAAAGAAATCAAACTGGCGACTATACTGAGAACTATATTTCTTGGCTTCATGATATTCACTGAAAGGACTGCGTTATTTCTCACTATTTTGACCTATATTCTTCTAGGGAATGTCTTGACTGCTAACGTGGTAAGATTGCTGCTTTTATATTACGAAAAGTTTTCTTCATATATGAAAGAAAAGCCTCCCTTTATATGTTCCATTTTCTTAACTTACACCTTGTAAAATGAAGGAATGATTATTGTGTATAATCAATAAACTACGCAACGGAATTTGTTTGTATTCAAGATTAAATAGTACCTACTACCTACCTACAAAACTTAATGGAAAATTAAAACGCTATCAATAAATTATAAAATGCTTGTGTCCGATAACAAAATATCCTTATTTGCTATAAGACTGATAACTTATTAAATGATTAATCTGTTTTCATAATATCTTGAGGTACCTATGTAAACTTGATGTTGTCTAATGTCTAGCGGTTTCTACAACTACATAAGAAAGTAATAAATACAAAAAGCTTCCACTATTCTCACTCTCTCGGCAAAACAAACTCGAGCGTTATTTTTTCATGCCAGTTTTATGAGGTGCCGTGGTATTTCCCCAAATAAGCATTACCGAACTGCGAACCTACTAAACAATCACTAGTGATGATAATGATGAGATACTATATTATTAAATAATTATTATCATCTATTGAAATAGCCGGCGGCAAAAATGTAGCAGTAAGCATTAAATATACTATAGTGACGATGATGATCTCGAATATAATTTTTGCAAAAGCAAAATTTCAAAGACATTCATATCGGTGCACAAAACTCGGATGAATAGTTGGTACCTATGTCATCATAATAATATGTTGGTGTTTCGTGTAAAGATGGTGGTTATGATGATGATGATTACTGTAAGTGGTATGATGGCATATGGTTGCAGTTCTTTAAACAACGCCGGAATTCCCAACATGTATCTATAAGGACTCAGCAGTTCTGTCCAGTACTTTTGAATCCAGGGTATACCATGATATAAACGCTTACTTTTTGCTAGCATATGCTTGGACTACTTCAAAAAAAGTCGAAATCACTATGTGTCCATATAAATTTCGAAGAGTTCCCTCGATTTATCATGGATCGCATCATTAGGTTACCACTTTGGTAACTAAGGGAAACATTTTGAAATATAACCTTTGCAACAACAACAGAATTTTGCAAATAAGTTCACAAACGGCAGAGTAAGGTTCAAAGATATCCGTGTTGGTGTTAAATACTATGAGGAGTTATATCGTCGTAATGTGATAATGTTAGGTGACTTGGTGGTGATGATGATGATGATTACTGTAATTGACATAGTGGCATGTGCTTGCAGTTCTTTAAAAACGCCGAAATCACCAAACGTGTATTTATAAAAAGTCAGGAGTTCTGTTCAGTATTTTTGGATCCAGGATATACCTTGGTGCAAAATCTTACTTTTTGATAGCATATGCTTAAACTACTTCATAAAAAGTCAAAATCACCATATATGTCCATGTAAATTTCGAGGAGTTCTATCGATTCCTTATGGATCCCATCATTAGGTCACTTTGATATATAAAAGACCAATTTGGGATTATACTCTTTTTATTAAAAAAATCATTTTGAAAATCGGTCCACAGACGGCGGAGTAATCGTTGAACATACAAAAAAAAAATTTTTATTAAATGTGTTTATTGAAAAAAAACTAGAATTAACTTCAATTATACATTCTACTCACTTTTCAGATATATCCCCTGCAACAGTTCATGAGCGCTGCCCAAATTAATATTACATTGATTTTACCTCTGGTCATCTCTTTTACCTCGGAATTGTTTGTGTCTCTACGAAGAGTGCAAGAATTTTTGGATTTAGGTAAGTAAGTGAAATGTAAAACGTCCAACGTGTGGTCTAAAAAATCCAACTTAGTGGACTTCTTAGTTATGAAAATAAAAATATATGAAACATAATATGAAACACCTGAAGTGGCCTTTTTAGATCCCCTGGCATGTAAAATGCATGTCATTACCTATGAAACTGCCATTCTGCAGTACTGGTCATTTCAAATCAAAATAATTTTTGTTTGGCTAAGAATTCTAATTTCAAATTAATTTTATTTTAAAACATGGAATTCTTTTTCCAAATGTAGTCATTTTTTTTATTGATTAGTGTTACATTTTCATCGCATTTCAATCTTTTTCGTCATACGTTAAAAATTCGAGTAATTATGGATTATGACTACCGTCGTGGCAGCAACGCGGCACAAGCGGCACGCAACATCAACGACGTTTATGGAGCTAACACTACAAACCAACGCACCACCTGTTATTGGTTTGCTCGCTTCCGTTCTGGAAATTTCGACCTGAAAAATGAACCTCGCGGTCGTCCGAATACTTTGGTCGACAATGACGAATTAAAGGCGATTGTGGAAGCTGATGATGCACAATTTACGGTTGAATTAGTAGCAGCTTTTGACGTTAGCCTCAAAACAATATTGGTCCATTTGCGTCAAATTGGCAAGGTAAAAAAGCTTGACAAATGGGTGCCCCACGAACTCAATGATCGCCAGCGCGAAGTACGCGTCGAGACGTGCCTTGCACTGCTCAACAGACACACAAATGAAGGATTTTGAACCGCATTGTTACCTGCGATGAGAAATGGATTCTGTTTGAAAACCGCAAGCGCTCAGCAAGTTGGTTGGATCCTGGTTCAGCACCTAAACAATGCCCTAAACAAAAACTTACCCCTAGAAAAGTGATGGTCACTGTTTGGTGGTCTAGCGCCGGTGTGATTCATCACAGCTTCTTACCAAACAGGGTGAGCATCACTGCAGATGTGTACTGTGAAGAACTGAACACAATGTTGGAGAAGCACACTTCCAACCAGCATTGGTCAATCGCTCGTCTCCGCTGCTCCTGCACGACAATGTGCGACCTAATACTGCACAGCAGACGGTCTCCAAGTTGCAAGAACTGGGGTTGGAAGATCTCCGTCATCCGCCCTACTCACCAGAACTTGCGCCTACAGACTACTACTTTTTCCAGAATTTGGATAACTTCTTGGCGGGAAAAAATTCAATACCCGAGAGGCAGTACAAAATGCCTTTGAAGAATTTGTTGCCTCCCGTCCAGCTGATTTCTTTAAGAAGGGCATCAATAAACTGCCACTGCGTTGCCAAAGATGCATTGATTGCATGGGTGATTACTTCGATTAATACAAATAAAAAATACATTAAAAAAATTCGTTTAAATTTTTTCATACAAAATGGCAATTTCATAGGTAAAGACCTAATATTAGGTATTTACATATAAAAAAGGCGTTTTGTAAAGGAGGAACAAAGTCGTTTTTTTTTAAACATAATATTTTATTTAATCAAAGTATATACCATTGCTATATAAGCACTTTTGCCATCTCATAGGCAGTTCATTGATTCCTTTAATAAAAAAACCATTCGTAAAGGAATCAATAAAATCTTTGAAGGACTTCTTCTAGGAAGGACTTTGGACTGCCCCATCGGAGTTGAATTTTTTCCCTTGCAAGAAGTTATCCAAATTTCGATAAAAATAGTAATCAGTTGGTACAAGGTCAAGAGAGTACGGTGGATGTCTTAGAAATTCCAATTGAAGCACCTCTAATTTGGTAGCCGTCTGTTGTGCAGTGTGTGGTCTAGCGTTGTCCTAAAGCAGCAGTGGCCTAGAGTGAATGACCAAGCTCGGTTGTTTAGCAGCTAGCTTTTCCATCATGATTTGCAGTTGCTGGCAATAAACATCTGCCGTAATCGTCTGGTCAGATTTAAGAAGGACGTAGTGAACGACAGCGCCACCAAACGCTCACAAGTAACTTTTTTTGAGTCACTTTTCGCTTGGGGCAGGCTTTGGCTGGTTTGCCAGGGTTCAGCCATTGCGATGTGCGTTTCCGATTATCGTACAGGATCCACTTTTCATCACAGATAATGATTCGATTTAAAATCCCTTCATTATTGTGCCGATTGAGTAATGTAACGCAGCAGTCGACGCTCGTTTGTCGGTTTGCTGCACTCAATTCATGAGGTACCCACCTTTCAAGCTTTTTCACCATCCCAATTTGTTCAAGTAGATTATAACAGTTTTATCACTAACACCGCAGTCTGCACCTAGCTCGCACGTGGTTTGTGATGGATCCGCTTCCACAATAGCATTCAATTCTACATTATCAACTTTGGTCTCTGGCCGTCCACGGGGCTTGTTCTGCAGGTCGAAATTTCCTGAACGAAAACGTTGGAACAAAAAACGCACTGTGTTTTCTTTTGCGACACCGCCGCCATACACATCATTATTCCTTCGAGCCGTTTCTGCAGCACTGGTGCCACGGTGGAACTCCTACTCGAAAATAATACGATATTTCAAGTTTTCCATTTTGTAAACAGTGTGACGTAAAGAAAAAACCAAAAGAGGAAAAAACAAATGAATTACGGTTTTCAAATCACAAATGCATGAATAAATAGCGGTATAAATTTGAAATTGGAATTCCTAATCAAAGAAGATATATTAGAGATCAAAGTGGCCAGTACGACAAAACGCCAATTTCATATGTAAGGACCTAATACATACGAGTACCAATAGTTAGTTTATAATTCAGTAGTACAGTATTTATAAATCTGTTTTTAAGTTATAATATTATTCTTTTCAGACGATAGAGCAGATTTAGGTGAAATTGAGAGTACTTTGGCACTACCCAGCAAGCTATTCCGTAATATGGAGGGTAGTTTTAGAAAGGATAAAGAATCTCCAGTAAGGCCACTTTCGTATCAACTGCGAAACGACGGATCATTTGGAAATGATCTCAATATGGGTAATTACGGTTTCCCATTCTTATTTATAAACTAAATTCTATTACACGAATATAATTTTATTACACATAAGGCCTAGCTAAGCGGGAATTAAAATAAATCAAAAACTATTTATACGAATTAACCAATTTTAATGTTCATTAAATATTTATATAAATTACAACAATAATAATTCAAAAACGGCTACTTCTGCGATAAACACAGACAAAATAATACATTTTTAAAAACACCGTCTTTAGGCCTTATTAAATAATAGTAGTGTAATAAGGCCTAAGACTTTAAACCGTAAAATTAAACAAAGTAAACGTATTTTATTAGGTAATTGGGAGCTACAAATAATAATAACACAGCAAAGACTTAAAAATAATATTTTTTATAAGAAACGATCTGGATCCTAAAAATTATGATCGTCCTCCTCTGACAAACCAATGCACTCCTCATGGTACCACTTGTTGCATTTACACTTCCTCATAGCAGCCTGTTGGTGCTGCTTACATCTGTGACAATGTGTGTGTAATAAAGAGAGTTGGTATGGTGGTTGAATTTTATAGGCCTTAATACCCGTGAACCACCACCACTTCGTGAAGAAAATTTATAAAAAACATAATTCGGTCTAATTTATAATATTCCAACATCACAACCCTCTAAAGTATGAACTAATAGACAGTTAAAGTGTAGAATAATGTAGCAATGTGTAATATTACAAAAAAATACTTACATTT
This sequence comes from Phengaris arion, assembly GCA_963565745.1. Taxonomy (NCBI): domain Eukaryota; kingdom Metazoa; phylum Arthropoda; class Insecta; order Lepidoptera; family Lycaenidae; genus Phengaris; species Phengaris arion. The sequence continues at coordinate 12,154,130 of OY751440.1, read as the reverse complement.
CATTCGGCTGTTAATGAATTCGAGCTTGAGCGTCCGCCGTCCAGGATGAATGACGTCAAACTGATGGCAGTGAGTGACATGTTTGGGGCGCCATCTCTGACTGCCCGAAGTCACAGTCATAGGTTAAGTTATATTTCTAAGACTTAGGCCTTATTACCAGACAGGCCTTATTGGTAACGAATACATTAAAAAAATACCCGAATCATTTAAGTAGTAGTTCAGTTAATTATTCTGCACTACTACTAGAAATATTTCGTCATTAATAAATTTTTTTCAATACAGCATACTCGAATCTTGTGGATAACCTACAAATTTCACCTTAAAGCTCAAAGAGCACAGATGTAACAAAAAAATCTATAGTAAAAAAAACTCTCTGCAATAAGTTGAATCAGATTTAAATGCCAGGTTACCGGTCGAACATGAGGTTTCGCAGAAGCCTCTCCATGTCCAGCGACCTGGCGGTGGAGCTGCGCGACGTGAGCTCCAGCTGGACCGGCGATCCCAACTTCCTCGCGCTCAAAAGCATCTCCATGCGCCTGCGCCGCGGGAAACTGTGCGCCATCATAGGATCTGTGGGCTCCGGAAAGGTAAGTTAAGTACGATTGAAAATAAAGATACAAATTAAAAGATGGGAATATTTTCCAATCTTAGTGTTTTTATCTCTAATCTCTTTTTAACTTTGGAGAACTTGTTTCCTGATAAATTTTTTTACAAATATAAGACCTTGAGAATCTTTATTTTATGATATAAAAAAAATGAATCACAAAAATATTTGTCTCAACGGGTTCCGAACCCGTGAAATCAAATTACCAACAATGCAACAAGTACGACGTTTTACAACATAAAAACCGGAATGACATACACTGATTTTATATTTTTGATCAAATTTAAAACGTTTTGTATCTACTTTAAAATTGCTCGTTTAAAGTAGATACAAACCTAGCAGGACATAGTATTCTGTTGCGACCTCTTCTAGGCTACTAGAGAGCGGTTCAATGATACGTAATATATGTTAAAATAAAATATGTGTAAAAATATGACCTAAACATAAACGACATTAGACCTTTCGGTTCTTACCTGAACAATAGAATTTAAATTGTAAATGTTCAATTGGAGGCAAAATAGCTTTTTCTTACGTTGGTAAGAAAAAGCTCACAAAGACAAAGAGTTGTCAAATGTCCATGTGTTGGGATTGATTACAAGTATTTAAGTAACCAAAACTTAATAGTTCAGATATTTCGAATACTATGCATAGTATATATGCATTAAAGTATAAGCACTTTTATATTTTTTGTACCTACTTAATATTTTGTTCTTGTCACAGTCCTCCATATTGCAACTGCTGCTAAAGGAACTGCCTGCGGCGTCTGGCACGGTTTCAGTGTTCGGGAGCATCTCGTACGCCAGCCAAGAGGCCTGGCTGTTCCCCAGCACTGTTCGGGAAAATATTTTATTCGGTTTACCTTACGATTCTCACAAATATAAAAATGTAAGCACATAGATTTTTTGGTCAACATAATATCTGAAATATTAATTGCCGTTATGAACATCATTGTTAATGGTAGGTAAAAATTTTAGGTATGCAGAGCATGTGCTCTAGAAAAGGACTTCAAGCAGTTCCCGTACAGCGACCAGACTCTCGTGGGTGAGAGAGGGGTGTCCCTCTCAGGAGGACAGCGCGCCAGAATCAATTTGGCGCGGGCCGTGTACAGAGAGGTAATTGTTTTTTTTTTGAACATACTAGGCCGAAATGAAAGAATAAATATTTATTTTGTTAACCCAGGCTGACATCTACCTGCTGGACGACCCGTTGTCGGCGGTGGACGCTAACGTGGGCCGGCAACTGTTCGAGGGCTGCATCAACGGCTACCTGCGCGGGAGCACCCGCATTCTCGTCACACACCAGATACACTTCCTGAAGGCGGCAGACTTCATCGTCGTTCTCAACGAGGGTCGAATTGAGAACATGGGCACATTTGACGAGCTTGTATCATCTGGAAAGGACTTCTCACTAATGTTGTCGTCTTTACATGAAGGAAAAGACAGGGACACTGATAGTATAGGTTCCGGGGTAAGTCTTTCGAATTGTTGAGATTCATAATGTAATCCACCAAACGTAGTGACACAGTAGATCAAATTTTACGGAAACAATTCATTAAACCATTTCAGATATTAATATTATAATCTTTATGATTTTAGAAAACGGAAGAAAAAATCAAACCACTAATGTTAAGAGCTATATCGACGACTGAAGAAGAGGATGGTTCTGAATTTGAAGCACAGAAAATGGCCGCTGAAGAGAAACAGTCCGGAAATTTGCGCTGGGAAGTAATTGCTGCGTATTTTAGATCTGGCGGGAACCTCTGCTATATAGTGTTTATCTTGGCCCTGATATTTATGACTGCAGGCAGCGCAGCGGCTGCAGACTATTGGATAAGCTACTGGTGAGACTCCAATTTTAGTTATTATTGTGAGTTATCACTCGCGTAAACTTGCTATGCGATGTAATTTATAACCTGTTAACTTCCCGTCTGTAATGTGTAAACCAAAAATGTGGACTTAAACAACTGAATTAAAAATAATATCTGCTCGTAACGTAAAATGTCGTCAATATTTTAGGTCTAACCAAATGGCAACTTACGAAGAAGATATGCTTGGACAAGAATTGGGTAAGTTACGTATCTTTCCGTTTCAACCGACACACTTCCAGGCTAAGTGCTCCTCAAGTAGCATTTCGGACAGAGAGGCGCTTTACGTATTAATGAGTTTCAAAAGTGCTCAAGAGTGCTCCTAACTTCTAGGCTTCTTTTGTAAGCGTTTAATATTTTTTTTATATTTAAGGATCTAAATAAATTGATTTCTAATGTTATAATGTCCGACAACTTTTTTCTTGATTGATTAAATTATAATAATATACCTAATAAAATTTTATATTATATCTTATTATTGTTCAGGTGAGATTAAATTTATTTTATTTTTCAAATTTACCGCCTAAAGAATAATTTTATATTTCAGACTCAGGGCTAGATGTTCAAGTTGGTAATTTAACTACGGGCCAATATTTAATCATTCACGGAGGTATTGTCATTGTGTGCATTCTTTTGACAAACATTAGAGTATTTCCGTTCGCGTCCATGTGCGTCAGAGCCTCACAGAAACTACACAACCTCATGTTCTCTACCATGCTTCGCGGCATCATGAGATTCTTTGACACGAGCTCTTCTGGTGAGTAAAATTGAGAGATTTTTTTATGATATTGGCGAGTAGGTAGTATTAAATACTAATGTATTTTAATTTTTTTAAGGACGCATTCTAAACAGATTCACAAAAGATATGGGAGCTTTAGATGAGATATTGCCTCGAACGTTGCTGGATGTGTTCCAAATTTACAGCACTCTAGTGTTTATTATCGTCCTTAACGCTTTAGCCCTGTACTGGACACTTGTACCTTCTGTAATTCTACTCGTCTTTTTTCTGTTCTTTGTAAAGATTTACATGAAAACAGCTCAGGGCGTAAAACGATTGGAAGGTGTCAGTAAGTAAACTGCTTAATTTACTGCTTCACATTTTACAGTAGGTAGGGTAAATAACTTGTTTTTTTAAATGTATTTAAAAAATAATAATATGTAAAACATTTATACAATATGTAAATTTATGATTCCATAACTTTGCGATTGTTTCTATAATTACTTTAATGAGTTCTATTTTTCAGCTAAAAGTCCAGTGTTTGGTTTGGTTTCGTCATCACTAAACGGTATAGCCACAATAAGATCAGCTGGAGCTCAACAGAGACTTATTCATGAATTTGATCAACATCAGGTAAATATTATATTTATCTATTTTTTATTGCTACGTAGAAAAATATTGTATACCTACTATGTTCCGTGCTTATATGATAAAAAGAAAAACATTTTTTTCAGGATCTGCACACAGCTGCATGGAACAGCGTGCTGGGCGCTGGTTCTACGTTTGGATTTTACTTGGATACTATGTGCCTGATTTACTTGACTACGATTATTTTCGTATTCCTGTACGTAGACTTCGGTAAGTGAAAGAATAAAGTCCCGTATAAGATATATTTTTTTTCCATTTTACCTCAAAATACTGGCGGAGTGCCAAAGTTCTAATGTATATATTTTTATTTAACACTAGGTATAGAAAATAGTTTAATGGCAAAATGTTTTCAGTAAAAGTTAAGCACCAGTTTATCAATATTCATGTATTTACCTTTGAGACGAAACTTTCAACATGCACGTACGACATTAATTAATAATTATTATTATGACTGTTAAAATTACTGTGTAGGAGACGTAATAGCAGTGGGCAGCGTGGGTCTGGCGGTGACACAGAGCAACACTCTGACCGCCATGTTGCAGCACGGAGCCCGCATGTTGGTAGAGTTCATAGCTCAGCTTACCAGCGTCGAGAGAATACTGGAGTATACAAAAATAGAGGGCGAAGAGAACTTGTTCGAAGGAAGTTAGTAAATAATATGTCTTTCTTAACACATTACCTATAAGTAATATCTCTAAAGTGAATAAACATTGCTCTGTTCTCTTTCCCGTAATCTATTTCGCTTCTTATAAAGTTGTTTAGTAAATTCTTCTAATAAAGTTGTAAAGTTTCAAATGTTTGGTATCTGCTTCTTAGCGATCATCTTCACACCGAGACCCGACGCAGCGTGTACTTTTTAATGTTACGCTTCAAAATTTAACTTTATTTATTCCGCATAAGATACACGTATCATTGCAAGAGTCTGCACCACGCTGCGCAGGCGCAACTCTTGCGATAAAACATGTGTAATTTTGAGTAGTGAATACAATTATATTTTAAGCGCTATCTTAAAAATAGCGCGCCGTGTCGCGTCTCGGTGTGAGCTAACCCTTAGGCAACATTTCTTAAAAGTGAAAAATTGCAGAGGTACAAATTCCACCAACCTGGCCGTCTCAGGGGGTGATTTCGTTCCAAAAGGTGAACCTCAAATATGCTCCTGACGAAGATGTTGTACTGAAGAATTTGAACATTAACATTGAAAGTGGATGGAAGGTAAAAAATATATTTTTAACTATATCATCAAAAGTTTATCATTTTAAATTTCTTTTCTGTATGTAACATTTCTCCTTATATCGTATGTTGTCTTTATGGTACTTTCGTGTACTATATTTTATATAAATTTGTACAGGTCGGTATCGTTGGTAGAACTGGAGCAGGAAAATCATCACTTATATCAGCGTTGTTTAGATTCGCATATCTAGATGGAAAGATTACCATAGATGGTGTTGACACGTCTATTGTTGCTAAACAGGTGAATTCTAATTACTGCTTTTGGTTTTATCTTTATTTTTATTATACTTAATATGTTGAACGGCATAAATTAATAATTTTAATTCCAATTTCAGACATTAAGATCAAAAATATCAATTATTCCTCAAGAACCGGTGTTATTCTCAGCTACAATTCGATACAATCTGGATCCTTTCAATATTTATAGTGATGAGGATCTATGGCGTGCTTTGGAACAGGTGTGGATACATTCGATTATTAATTTAAGAAATTATTTCCTCCGGTACTGAATTACAATATGTGTTTATTATTATTGAAGATGTATTTAAGGATGCTTTTGTTATATTCAAGGTGGACATGAAATCTGCGGTGCCGTCTCTGGACTTTAAGGTTACGGAAGGAGGGTCGAATTTCAGCGTGGGGCAGCGGCAGCTCATGTGCCTGGCGCGCGCTGTGCTGCGCTCCAACAAGCTGCTCATCATGGACGAGGCCACCGCCAACGTCGACCCTCAGTAAGTACTTGAGATAATAGTGTGTAAAAATAAATAACCTAACCAAGAGCATGTCAGGACATGTCTAAGGAGGGTTTCGTAAATATCAACGCGTAGGTAAATAGGTTTTTTTTTCAAATTGCTTCAAAAGTTACTATCCGATTTCGTTCAAAATAATTTTCCTAAAGAGTATTTACCATTATTTACCAGCCTGTAAAATTGGAAGTTTCTAAGTTTCATAGCTTAGAAATGGCAGGGAGACTTTGGAGGCCGATTACTCGAAAATGGTTGACTTTAGAAAAGTCCGGTATGAAACTTTACCTTTATTTTAAAATACCTATTCAACGATACCCCACACAATGGGGTAGAATGAAAGAATAAATTTCATCCCCCATTCACATGTATGTAGAGCCAGCTCTAAAATGTAAAATTATTGTTATTTTATGAAAGCCGAGATCTATACACAGTCTTTAACTACACCAAATTTTGTTCATATTCATAATTACAGAAGCTAGAAGCGCGGACAAACAGACAGACAGACGGACAGAGCGAAACTATAAGGGTTCCTTGAGTATTACGGACCCCTAAAAAGTATGACGTATACACAGTAAATGTGACAGGAGTGTTCTTCAGACTTCATTAATTATTTAAAATATAAAAATACAGTTAACGGGCCTAATAATTTTTTCACTTCAAAAAAAATTTAAAAATTAAAATTAATAGTTAGTACACCAATGTATGGAACCGTACTAAAGAAAGTTATATTTTTGTGTAAGGAGTATAAGTGCATAGATTCCGACATTCAAAATCGTGACGGTCGTGAGATGCGTCTTTGATATTTTACTCTTAACGCACCTACAAGGAGTTTTACTTCAATCAAAACAAAACGTATGTAACGTTGAGAAACATTCAATTTTATTAATTAAACATTGTGTATCAAACAAGAAAAATCATAGAAAAGTATTTAAGTATAAAGTATAAAAGGGTTAACGTTACATATTGATTGTTTTTTCCAGAACTGACAATTTCATCCAGCAAACGATTCGTCGTCAGTTTGCGTCGTGTACGGTGCTGACCATAGCCCACAGGCTGAACACCATCATGGACTCGGACAAGGTGCTGGTGATGAGCAGCGGGGAGGTGGTTGAGTTCGACCACCCCTACATCCTGCTCAGTGACCCCGACAGCCATCTCTCCTCGATGGTTCGAGAGACCGGCGATAAGAATAGCAGAAAACTTTTTGAAATCGCGAAGGAGACATACTTCCAAAGCAATCTAAAAGAGAATGCAAGATGAGTACAGATGAATGCTTTCCTTCGTCTAATTTACAAGAAGTCATTAAATAAGCCCTTTTAATTTGTGGCCGAAAGCTACGAAGTAAAATCTCAAGCCTTTCCTTTTTATTAGAATCGCTTATATTTTTTATGTTCAAAAATAATATTATAAATCTTCCATTTTTATGTAGACGCCAATATCAATACTCATCTTATACAGTAATATGTGTAAAGTGTATATTATGTAACGACCAAGAAACAATTGCAATGACGTCTTGTTAAATGTTTAGTAATAAGAATAAATTATAGTAGACTTAGGAAATAAGGACCACGGTAGAAGAAACTGAAGTGAATATACAATGTAAATACTTTATGTAAGCTTTACAAATAAAGTGTATCTGGAATTCTTTCTTTTTTATTCATTTCCCTCTCAAAAAAGACTTAATTTCTTACTTATAAATGTTTCTTATCTATAAAAATTGTCATTTAGAAGTGTCCAAAACATTTAATACGGCTCCTTTAGGATAAGTTATGAGCGACTACTACAAAGCTATCACAATACAGATATACAACTTCCAAACTATTAAACAATGCACATGATGACATTCCCGTTTCGTAACGTACTGAAACGGGAATCCGCAGGTACTAGGGAACCGACATGATGTGTGTTACTGGGAACATAATCTGCATGCGGTTGCATACATAATGTTGCGGTGCAAATGTGTGCGCTGAAATTTCTTCAAGCAGTATCTGGATAAACTACGAGTATGTTTTCTACCGAAAATCTAGTTTCAAAAGATTTTGGTGAACGTTTTGACTATTATATTCAAAGCATATTTTTGAAACAAAAACACTTTATTTTAAACCTTTAATTTGTTAGGACTTACCATTCAATCAGTATTGGGCATCAACAGTGAACATTAGTGCAACATTGCTTTTAATAATCTGGATAGCACAAGCACTCGTATAGATTCCAAGCGACGTACATCAAGAGAACAAAAAGTAAAATAGCCACACAGAAAGGGTTTTCCCGGATTTTGGTCAAGATTGCAATACAAGTGCAAGATCCAGTGTCGGTTATGGCTGAACGTGCTGGCGCTATTGCTGGCTTGGATTCCACTACTTCCTCCATGATTATGGACCGTTTATTATATTTAAATTTTAAATACTAATAATAGCGTTACTTTTAAATGTTAATATATTTGTTTAGTTACATTAAGGTTATTTGTCTTTTTTATATTTTGGCTACATTTTATACCGAAATAAATATAATGTCAATAATGACAGAAACATCGACTCTCGAACTCTCCAAAGGTCAAAATTTAAGAAGATTTTCAAAGGATTTTCCAAGCTTCATTAAAAAAAAAAATTATAACATCGTGGTCGGAATAACGCAATATATTTCGGAGCTCTGACTATTTAATAAAACCTAGAGTCTAAATTTAACCTAGAGTACAGGGGCGACACTCTCTACAAATGACAGCTCGAGCACCGGCGAATGTCAGCAATGTTGACGTAAGCCTAAGGTTGACACCAAATTAATTTTAAAAGTCGCGTCAGACAAATTTATCATAAATGCGGACTGATTATGATAAACTGCAAAAAGCAAATGTCAAAAATGTCAAGATGACAAATGTCAAACCTCGACTGACCCAAACAACCCAGGTACAAAAAGTGGGGCAGTTTTAGTGTGGACACTTTTTGCATCAATATCGTCTATATATGGTTTTAGTTGAAGTTTTGTGTTTAACTGTAGCCGCTATTAATAATTAGTGTTTTTGTAATCTTTCGGAAGTGTCGGGAACGAACGTATTCTGTTATCATGTAGTCAGCTCCATACCTACAACTACATCAAAAAATTGAAAAGCTCCGCCCCTCGTGCCGTAACAAAACTGACCGGGTGCCCGCGGGAGAAAACCAGTTGCGTCCAGAAAAAAATCGGAACCGGATGGCCCTGCCAATGCGTAAGTATAAATATTTTTACTCTGTGCTGATGCTATGCAGTAGAGACGGTTTGAATCCGGGTGCGTTCGGAACCATTTTCGGCCGGAGAGATTCCGGATACAGGTAGTCCGAGATTAGTTAGTTTTAGCCTTAGTTAATCTAATAATAATATTAATAAATCTTTGTTTGCACAATCACAATATATTTTAATATATCTGAAAAATGTGCCAAATGGCGGTCTTGGTACTTAAAGCGGTTTAAACCTTCCAGACAAACATATTTTTAATTAAGTAACCATTATTCTGTCATTATTCTAATATTATTTTGAAACTCTATGAGTTACAATTTCTAAGTTATAGTAATATATAATATATAATAATAGTAATAGCTCCCCACACCGATTTCGGTGACGGTGGCCTGTTTCATTGAAACCAGGCCAGCTACGCAGGAGTTATGTTATAGTGCCCAAGTGTGTGCGCAGTACACAAGAGCACTCTCTCCTCCTTTACTCTCGTAACCCAGTGGGACGGATAACCGACACGACTGGCGAGAGATTAGGCGCAGGTCCGACTTTTTACATGCCCATCCGACGCATGGATCATCTTTCTTGTCAGACAATCAGGTGATCAGCCTGAATTGTCCTAACCAAACTTGGAAACAACATTTTTTTTTGTTTCAATGCGGGAATCGAACCCACGACCTCCGAGTCGAGAGCCAAGCTCTAACCACTAGACCACCACGGAGGCTGTTATATTCGAAGTTATATTTACATCTAGTTAGTAATTAAAGGTCTAGAGAATTGTGGACAAAAAAACATACAGACGAGTTGTAAACTCCTTTTTGTATTTCGATTAAAAATAGAAAATTAGGTGACAAAAGAAAAAGAAAAATTACAGACTATTTATTTATTTCGTGACGGTTCAAATAATACAAGTTTCAAAGCACTAAATTACTAAGGGCATGTTTCACAATCCTCTGATGAGTGTCAGATAGCTTATTTACATGTTTTGTCTCTGTCGTTCGATATAAAGTAAGCAGCGAAAAAAGTTCCAAGAAAGCCACCCGACACTTATTAAACGATTGTGATTACAAAATATATATAATATGCCGATGATATTAGAGCGTTTCCGGTCCAAATGTATATTTGAAAAATTAATTTAAAGTGAATATTAAACTTGATATCCAATTTCTTGTTTGCAAATAGAATTAAAGATTTGAGTTTCCGTAAATACAATCTGAAAAATTAAAATGAATACAATCATTTAGTACTTATTTAAATTGAACGAAACAGTACTATGACTTACTGTACTTGGGTCTGTAATAACTAGTTAGCAATGTTGTTTTAAAAATAAGGACAACTATATAATGATAATTATAGAAGCTAGGCCCTAGCAGGTATTGATAAGATTTATTTAAAATATTAGTTAATTAAGTATTTTTACATGCAATTAATGGACCAGTCCAAATACTTACCAAATTATTAATTCATTCAAAAAAGTTCAATCATTGACATCGAAATAAAGTACTCTAGTATCAAAACGGGTCGTCTCTTCGTAGTTTGATTCAACATTATAGCGGCAATTGCAGTCAGTAACATAAACATCATTACCAAGTTTACAAGATACCTTTTTATCTATGTTATAATTTTTTCCAACATTTTGTATGGCATCAGAAGATTTGTTTTGCGAGTTGAAATATAATGAAACTTGAGCAGACTTATTATCTTTCTTTTCAGGTTTATTTCGTCTGTAAAAGGTTTCGACATATTCATCAATTGGATTTGCATTATAATAAATATCAGGAGTGAGTGTACAAGTAAGCTGCTTATCTATATCAAAATATTTTCGAACACCATGTACATTATCGCAAGATTTAATTTGTGTATTAAAATTTAAAGACACTTGAGCCGACATATCGATATCTTTTTGGGCTTTCTTTTGTCCACATACCGAGTCGTAATATTGACCTAATTCATTTATAAGTACTGATTGATTCCTATTTGTTTCTACATTTATTAATTCTTTTTCTGACTTTTTCAAAGATCTACCGCATTTTTTACTAATGCATTCTTCTTGGTATTTAGTTTTTAGGCGTTCAAAGTCATTTTCTATAAGTTCTGTGATCTTGTCCAAAATTGTTGTCAGTAATTTATCTGAATGATCATATTTAGTTGTACATGAGCACTGTGCTCTTTTGATTTTGATCTTTAAATATTCTTTTAATAAATTATATGCTCTCTGCCTGCCTTCTTCGTGATTTTCAAAAGAACATTTACATAATAGTTCATAGGTGCCATCAGTTATAATTTTTTTTATTTCTTTAAGTATATCTTCATAGATATTTTTTTCTTCATCAGCTGGGATGGGATATTTCAAATTTGGTCTTAGGTCTTTAATTTTATCCTTGATATGTTCCATAAGCAAATTTAAAGCGTTTATTTCAATTTCACGTGCATTTAAATTTTCATCATTACAGCAAACACAACTTTGGGGTGTGCTCCCAACAGCTGATATATTTCCTCCTTTTGATTCTATAGGACAATTAGAATCTTTAATGGGTGTACCTAAAATATTAATAAAAATATCCTATTTTAATTTGACTAGTAAAGTTACATAAATTTTCATTTGAATACGACCCACCATATTCATTTACAATACTTTCATTATTATTTAAGTTAGTTTTAAATTCATTACTGTTTTGTTCACTTGAATTTAATTTTGGTTTTCCAAGTGGTATGTTTTCACTTCCATTACAAGTTTTAACTATATCACTTTCGGAAAATCTAGTTATATCTGCATTTAGTAAGTCAACATTGTAAGGGTTTTCATTTTCCTTATTTAAATTAATAGCAAACATATATTCTGAAACTGTTGGCCTGCCTTCTTCATTCAAAAAGCATTTGCTATCTTTACTATTAAATTTCTTAGTATCTAGTGATATTTTGAGATTCTGATGATAACTTTCTGTCTTAGTCAAACTTTCTAAAAACTCATTGATTGACGTATTCGATGGAATTTTATGAATACAAATACATTCTTTCGGACAAATTATGTGTCCTGGTTCCTTGACCAACTTATTGTTATTATCATCTAGATTTTTATTGGATATTTCTGTTTTATTTCCTTTGTATTTTTGAGATTTCTTAAAAACATTTCTCACATTGTTCGATACTGGATGAGTATCACAAATATAAACACGAACTGCGGAAGGTAGCCTAACATTTTTAAAATATTTTTTTGTTGTCTGTTTTATACGTGTGGCTTTAGGTTTCGTTTTTACGTCACTCAATTCGAATTCGTTCATAATTATTGTGTCTCTATTACTGACTGGCTCCGCATAACCGTCTCTTTCAGGTTTGTCGTCATTAATAACATGTATTTGGGTAACATGTTTGTTTTTATTCTTTGATTTTGATTTAGAGCTCTGAAAAAATAATTCCTGTACAAAAATATAGTTTTAAGTTAAGAATATCCATAAACGATTGTAGAACAGTGTTTTTTTATGTACATATTTTTTATTTTCCTCAATCATATAATTAATATTACAAAGCAATACCCGATTTATAATTTTCGTTAGCTTGTCTTCCATAACCTTTAACTCGTCTTTTCCGATGGTTTCCTACAATATGAAGAAATTAATATAACGCTAATGATAGTAGTTTTACACAAATGACATCGTGGTTTCGGTACGATATTACATTGAAGTAATATTCATTATTATAGTCCAAATTCTTCATTATAGTCCAAAGAAAATGCCACCCTATATAAGGTTTGGTAAAATCAATTACGGATATTTAGGGAAAATGATCTATGCTTGTGCTTATATAAAGACGTTTAGGCAGAAAAATAATTTTAAAAATTCGATAAAAAAATAAAATTACATTATATTCTTTACGGTGCTACGGACGTTATTGAACTCACACAGCTGATTGAATTGATATATTATTTAGGTAAATACTTTGTTTTCGCTTTAAAGTCAGCTGTTTCTGTGAGGTTAATGACCTCAGCGCCTTAGAAAGCGCAATGTAATTTTATTTAGTTTAATATATTTTATTCGAAATGTTTAAATTATTTTTTTGCCTAAATGTCTTTACATAAGCAGTAGATCATATGCCCAAAATATCTGTAATTGATTTTACCAAACTTGATATTATAAATGATAGATTTTGCCCGCTGCTCCGCCCGAAAAAATACAGTATCCCACGGGAACACTGTACTATTTTGGAATAAAAAGTAGCCTATGTGTTGATCCAGAGCTTAAACTTACTTACTTACTTACTACAATACAAAATTTCATAAAAATCCGTATAGTGGCTTTCGCAAAAGAGTAACAAACATCCACCCATCCTCACAAACATTCACATTCACAATATTAGTAGGATTTACCTTTTTAAGAGTCTCTATTTGCTCTCTCAGTTGCGCTACATCGTTTATAGTCCTCTTTATATTTGAAGAATCATTAATTTTTCTGGTGGTTGGTGGTTTTAGTAACAAAGGGTAGACTGCTGCAGATAGAATAATAATGAGAAATTAATGTTGTTCTTGAATATTTGAACTAGAAATTAGGATAAACCTTAATAAATAATATATAAGGTCTAGAAAAATCAATTACGGATACTTCAGGTACATGACTCACTGCTTGTGTAAAGACGTTTAGGCAGGAAATTATTGTCCTACTCGAAACAAATATTATTTCATTCTATGGACGAGTTTGTGTTTAGCGGAGAGTCACAAACAATATTTTTTTGCCTAAACGTCTTTACACAAGCAATGAATCATGTGACCGAAGTATCCATAATTAATTTTCGGAGATGTTATATACAGAATGTTTGGTAGAACGTAGTCAGTCCGTGAAATATACATCCGTAGGGTGAAGACAAATCATTTGAACGACCTTTGTTTGGGCGATATTGGACCTCTATGGTTTCTACGATATTCACAGCAGGCCCAATTCTCGTTTTATCTTAGGCTTTCAACTTATCATCAATTCATTATAAATTAATCATCGTGTTATCATAAATTGACCGACAGTCGGTATTCTACTACACTATTATAGTGCATTTAAAATTCCAACACAGTAATTTTGAAATGACATTGACTACAATTCATAAATAAAGCGAGTACAAAGACAGCTGTTCCTTGACGTTTGTACGATCCAGTGTTGCCAATTATTGTCAGTTAAGGCGCGTCTCTTGCTCATGTACTTTTGAAACATTACACAAAATCATCGAAATTGGAGCGTGGCTATGCACATTTGTGTACGCATACACAATGCTTTTGTCTTCCGAGACGGACGGAAAACATTCCCCGCGCGGGTAGAGAAGGGAAGGCAAATACGATTTTGCTGTTTGATAGGATCCGGACTGTATCGAACAAGTGTCAAAGCTGCATTAATGTTAGATTAAAATAGCAGAATCGATCTTCTGTTTGAAACATAATAAAAAGAAAATGGTTTTCGTCATCAATGTTTTAATTTCCCCGTAATAATTAATTAATATAATAGTTAATTAATTAATTTAAGCACAATTATATTACTTTAGTTGAATTAACTATATGTTTTTGCCAGTTTTTTTTAATGTCTTTAAGAAAAATGGTTGTCTGATAAGTCGGTTTATGGACGATAATTATTATATATATAGATTAGGCCAATCGTGCCTCTCTATTGCTTGTTCCGTGACGTGACAATTTTTCGTGCGTGCAGCTGACGTTCATCGATTTATAAGACGTTATCACGTCAAAAAAATGCGCTACCTGAGCTCGCTACTTTTTTTTTTGTTCACATAGTTGCATACTACATTAATTCTTAAATAAATAAACAAAAAAAAATCTTTATTTGCACAAAAATAATATACAGTATACGGTAAGCTTAACATAAAATTTAAAATAATAAAAAGTGCAAAATGGCGGTCTTACATGTTACGGGAGTTGAAGACAAATCATAACATAATTAAGCGGTAATTATGTTATGATTTGTCTTCAACTCCCGGATCCATATTCCACGGATTGACTACCTTCTACCGAACACCCTGTATATTTAAGTTATTTCTTTGTGTTCTGTGTTATGTTACGTATGTCGCTTTGTCTATACTTTCAACAGCAGAAGAAGGAATAAATTTTTGGTGTTGTATTTTACGTAAATTGTAGGATCATTAGAAATACTAACAATAAATAAAATTATGGGGTAAACGGGCTAGATTTAAAACTATTTATAAAATAAGAAAATAATGTGAGAATATTTTTTTCAAATATATTTTTTTGATTTTTTTCTGAGTATATAATAAAAAAATCAGTAATGTAAAAAATAATCTTAGGAACAAAATGAGACCCTTTTGATGTATGGTCATAAATAAAATTAATTATTTAGTTTTATTCAACGTACGGCATATTTAGTAATATGTGCGTAAGGTAGTAACCAAAACATAAAATATTCAATTGCTTGTAGGAGGGGTGTTTTATCGATAAAATTAAACCTATTATCTGCTGTTAAAATCTCTTAACCTCAAGACGACACACACTGTACATTTGCAATTGACGTAAGTAGCTGCTAATAAATAAAAAATAACTGACGCGCGTGTTAATTAGAGGTAGGATAATTTCAAATATGTTCAAACAATTAATTAAATACTCAAGCTGGACATTTTATGAATGATCCGTAGCTTCTAATAGAAAAATATTGCATCTGTTTCCATAATTAATAAGTTATTAGGAAAAGTAGGGATTACATCATGAATCAATATGAATCACATTTTGAATAAATTAATAGTTATAAAATAAAGTGTATAGCAATATAAAAATATATACGAGTCTATTGATATAAGATTAGAAAGAACCTGGTATGTTATATTAAATATTGGGTGTATAGTACAACAATACTATACTCATCCAAAACATGCTGAATTATGTGCAGACATTCTCATTTTCCAGTATAAGTGATATACTGCAGTTAACAGTAGGTACACTAAAAAGTATAAGACAATTTAGATACCTTTGTTACCCTCTTTCTTGCAGTGACATGGCTGCATGCGCGACGACACAATTTGTAAAGCTTTTCTAGTGAAGTCATCAGCTTTCTGTTGAAACATTTGTTCCGCCAGTTCAGCTGCTAATTTTTTAGCTCGAGCATCTAGATCACGTTCACCCACTTCACTTTTTATTTTTCCTTTATTAGCACCACATCCATCAAGCCACTAACAAACATATATAAGTTGATTTATAAGACTATCATATAATATATAAAATTCTCGTGTTACAGTGTTTATGGCACAACTCTTCCGAAATGACTATAGACCGATTTGAGTTAAATTTTGCACCTGCAAAATTACACCAGTATTAACAATTTAATAATTTTTAGAGATTTAGCATCAAAGAATACCTACATATTAAAACCATAAATTTTCAATCTTCAACACCAATCCCCATTGTTTAATAGCGATATAGATAAATTTATACTTGTACTATAAATGAGAAAATTTTGTATACAGTAGAGCCTCGCTAACCCGGACTCGCGTTACTTCGGTGCACGCTGTAATCGGGACAGACGAGAGGATCGCGCGGGAGGACGTTTGCGGGGGTAAGGGATAGATGCAGGTCACAACGTGTCAATGTTCTTACTCGACAGTATTTTATTTATCATCTTGCAGTGTTAGTTACTTGCGCGCTTACTGACAAAATAAATGGCACCGCCACGTAAACATTCTAAGATCAGGTGTATTACTGTTCAACCTCATTGCCAAGTAGTAAGGTTGAAACTATATTGTATACTATAACGATTCGATAATTCGGAAGGGGCCTTGATTTTTCTCTCGCTGGATTAGCGAGGCCCTTCTGTATACAAAATTATCTCATTTATAGTACAAGATAATACGTGTATAAGTAGAAGTATTCTTCCTGAAGGCTACTGTATTCCATTTAAGTAGCTGTGTTAGAAATAAGTGGTTGACAAATAACTTAACTCAAGTTATTTGTCTTTTTTTGGATGTCTCCACAATATATTAAGGAGTTAATCTAGAGTTAGATCATACTATCAACGAATAAACCTTTATTACACCCTAGCACATTCAAAGGAATAAGGATTACTTCGATAGGTTGGCACCGAGGATGAAACGAGCCTTGGGCCTCGTCTTGGTTAAGTCAGCCCCGAGCGCGTGCCGTATTGAGTACATCGTGAAAAACTCACACTCTTGTGCGCGTATAAGCTTTTGAGTATGAAGGAGAAAATATTGTTTTGTTTTTGCTGCAGCTTAGAGTTCTGTTTACAAATACAGCGTGATACATATTTTTTTATCTGTGAGTTAATGACGGTCACTTGTTAAATCGATACTTTTAAAGTGAAGGTTTGCATATAAAATGTCTTATAAACAATTTGTTTCGGCAAAATATTGACAGGACAAAACATTTATCATACTGTACAATGAAATTGAATCTATTTAGTGATCGCGAAAGAAAAATCGTATTCTGAATCTCTGCGTCAATGTAATAGATGTGAAAATCGTGTAGAGTTGTCAAATCTCATGGGTGCGAGGGCGAAGGTGCCAAGATATTTCAAATTATCTATAATAATCTTCAACCCTCAGTGGTCGATAACTCTTTCACACATCACCTGTAAGTTGTAGGGGTAGGAAGTAGGAGTAGGTGTAGGTTTTAGGTGTATGCAGTAGTTGTAGATGTAGGCAGGAGGTGTAAATGTAGATTGTAGGTAGGTAGTAAGTGGTAGGTGTAGTTGTTGGTGTAAAAACTGTACGTGTATGGTAGGTAGTTATTTATTTTTCCCAGATCAAAGGTAAAACAGAATAACGTGTGTCGCGTAGTAGTTGCTTAAAATGGTCACAAGTTTCCTATTTTGAAGGAATTGATAGCAATTTTACAAGTGGGAATTCAACTAATAATAGTTATAAAATTATTGCAATAAATAATTACCTTGGTATGACTATTCTCAATAGTCGTGGTAATGGCGATATTGAGCTCGCCAATAAGAAGTCGGGAGCAGTAGCTGTGTATGTTGTTTCTCAATATGCTGTCGCGCTCCCAGTCGTGGCCATCATCTAGACATTTCAACAGCTGACACGGCATCAACGATCCCGTGGCACACAGATCTGACATCAGCCCTTCGAACAGGCTTCCTAGGAGGTCTGACATTAGCTGGTGACGGAGGGATGTACACGAACAGGATTTCTTTAAAACAACAAAGGTTTGCATTACTATTGTTACAACTAATGCTGAAAATGTTTCTTTAAAGTTAAAACATACTTGTAAATAGTAAGTTTTGTAAAAAGTGAAAAGATCATCTGAAACAGGCCTTTAAATAATCAAATAGGCTTACAAATCGATTAATTAAAGGCCTGTTTCACAATCTACTGATAAGTTTCAAAAAGCTTATTTGCATATTTTGTCTCTGTCGCTCGATATAAAGTAAGCAGCGACAAAACTTCCGAATAATCTATCCGACACTTATTAGAAAATTGTGAAACAGGCCCTAAGAAATAAATGAAAACTATTTAATAAAACGCACCGGATTGCAGTCTGTCTCACAGGCACAGTTAGCAGCAAGCGACGGTGTACGTTTTGCTTCGGTCGACACGTCTATAGGGAACTTGCATTGACAATCTATAATCTTCTCTTTTAGCGCAGCAAGTTCCTTTTTCTTAGATTTAAGTAAGCCTATTTTGAGTTGCATATCTTCATCACATTTCATTTTACAATTATCCAAATCACAAGTCAATGCAACTTTTTGCGTTTGTAAATCAACTATCTGTAAATTGAATTAATTGTAAATTATAATATTTGACAATGTTCGCTGTAAACGATTTATAAGCAATTTTCAGACCAATAATTATATCTTATATTGTAAAAAAAAACATTACCATCTTCATTTATCTTATTTGAGTACTAGCCGCCCCGACATATGTTGTTCTGTTTTAAGTATGATCTGGAAAAATAAGTAACTACACCTACACCTACACCAACGTCTACACCTACATCTACAACTACGCCTGCATCTACACCTACCAACCTACTGCCGATTTTTTTTAAATACACCAAATCGGTATACTGAACGCATCATAAATATTTGCCAGTTAAATGACAAATTTAACACAGTGAGCAGTTTTTAGTATTTTCCCAGCCATTTTTCCAATATCTCTCACATCTAGGAAATTGTACCTTCCATGAACTTTCTCACATTTCAAATTCTCGTTTGAATTTGAATTGTTTGTTTGTGTTTAAATTGTTGAAAGTTCAGTTTAAGAATCTCATAATTTAAATTTTAAACAACATAATATCTAACCTCCGCTTTTAAAGGCTCATTTATATTTTTCTCTTTGTTTATTTCATCGGTTATTTGTTTCAAATGTTCTTGGACAGAGGCCATATCAGAGCGAATAGCGCGTTCAGCTTCTATTGTAAGTCCACGTGCTGTGCTAATCTCACTATCTAGGTATTGTATTTTTCGACGCTCTGATTGCTCTTTAAACTAAAAACATGAATAATTAATCAACTATGCTACGTTACTTGTGTTAGGTACATGCTTGTATATGACTTTACTTAAAACTTGACAATTCCTTTTTAAAAACATTTAGGTTGCAAGTACGCCTTGCCTTAGCATTGAATCGTGTTAAGTCGGGACTATATTGTCCAGAATCTTTTCAGCTCTATTGTATTAGTGCAGAATTCCAGAGTTCTATGTTCAATGCTCTGAATTTTCTCCGGCCGTCTGAATTCCGGATAATAAGTATAGTCCCAGCATTAAAATTACTACCCGAAGTACTAATAAACCTCAAGTTCCCGATCAATCTGCGTTAGGCGGCAGTGCTCCGCAGCGACCGCGCCGTCGTCGTGCGTGGCCAGTTCGCTCAGCCGCAGCCTCTCGCACGCCAGGCCGCACACCTGCTTGTCCACCTGCGTGAGCCTCTCCCGCATCACCTCCGCCTCCGCGCTCCGCTTCTTCAGATCCTCCACTAGCGCATTACACTTGGCCTTGTGTCCGTTCCTCTCTTCTAATATTCTTTTAATCTGTATGATATACAAGGTACGTAGTAACTTTATAAAATTATTCTACAGCAACGTATCTTTCTTTATACTAAGAAATGTAGCTACTAATTTACATGAAATTACTAAACATTCTCAAAAAGCGCATTCCAAGTTATGTACCTATCTATGAAGTTTTTTGCAAAAAAGACAATTAAACGCATGCATCATGCGACAGTCATTTTGTGTATTTAAATGCTAAACCTAAGTATCATTAAAATAATACATATTTTGCGGTAAGTAGTAATATTATTATTATTTTCTCTCACAAAGGCAAACAGTAATTACTGAAACATTGTAAGCTGACAAAATCATATATTTCTATATATGTATATAATTATATAAAGAAAGTCGTGTTAGTTACACTATTTATAACTCAAGAACGGCGGAACCGATTTGGCTGAAGATTGGTGGGAAGGTAGCTTCCAACCAGGAGACGGACATAGGATACTTAAGTGCCCCGCCGAGTATATCTGTCTGTATGTTCACGATAGTCTCAAAAACTACAGAAAGGGTTTTCATGCCGCTTACATTTACCGACAGAGTGATTTCTTAGGAAGGTTTGGGTAGATAATAATTTGTGTTTGTGTTTTGTGGAAATTGTTTGATTTATGACGATAATTGTTGAAGGTGTCGGAAAAAATCAAGCCACCTGGAAACTTTTAGCGAAAACGCTGCCTAACCTAACCCGTTGGAGATAAATAACAAAATAATTGGTGGGATTGTTACTCTTTTATAGGTCTACAAAAAGGTCCGCGTTGGCATAGACATGTCTATGTTTTACGGATAGGTAACGTTATCCATTTTAAGTTTAAAAAAATGATCAGAAATAATGTGGTATTTTCAGAAGCTATTTAGACGGATACAATTTAATTATCCTTATCTAGGAGATTATATCTAGGAGATACCTTAAAATTAAAAAGTACGTGTGAAAATTTATTATAAAGTATATATTTTTACTCTGTGCTATTACTATATTGCAGGTTTAATTGCTAAAGAAGTTTTTTGCCACGAAAACTCACTCACGCGGGCGAAGGTGCGGGCAAAAACTTATTATATTTTGTACCAGTTTGCATTTTTCCATCTAACCCAAAACAACTATGAATTGAAGTAAATAATTATCTATAAGTACTAATATTATAAAGAGGAACAGTTTGTTTGTTTCTTTGCATTGAATAGGCTTCGAAACTATTGAACAGATTTTGATGAAATTTGTCAGAGTTATAGAGTAGACCACGGGGAAGGATATAAGCTACTTTTTATCGCGGAAAAAGAAGTCGCGGGCAACATCTAGTAGGAATATAATAATACTCTAGCAGTAAAAATGTATATAAATAGGGTTCTATATATATTACAATTATTAATACATTTTAACTCATAACTTATGTTTTAAGGTAAGCAAGTACTTAGTAGGAATAATTCCTCTTTCCAGAATAAAATTGCCTATAGAGCATCTGAACCTCAAAAGGAAACTCAATTATTATGTGAGTTGGTAGACATATATTTTTTAAACTATGTCACTTACTTATATACATAGTATAATCTATTTAATACCTGGTCTTCTGTGTCTTTCGCCTTTTCTTCTGCCAGTTTCAAGCGACGTTCATATCCTAGCTCCAAGTCTTTCCAAGCAACGTCAGTTCTCTCCAATAACTCTATCCTCTCTGCTTTTCGTTTGGCAAGATTCGCAGCACGGGTTCGTAGGTCTAAAATCGTTTCCTCCAACTCCGCTAGCTTTGGTAGGTGCTCCTTGTCGATGCCGAAGTCTGTGCAAGCCTATGAATATAATCAAAACCAACCAAATGATTATTTGCTAATTACAATTTTAAGGAGTTCAAATGAAAACAATATGGTAATATAATAATTATACCGATTGGAGAAATAATTATTTATAATTATTAAATAAAAATACATACAGCTTTAATTTTATTTTTTACTTCTGCCCCAATCCTTTTTGTTTTTTCTTTGGCATTCTTTTTATCTACTATAATATTTTGTTTACTTTTCGAAGATTTATTGTCAAATTGACATTGATAATTATTTTCAACGCGCATCACAATTTTGGTCTTCAAAGGAAGCCTGACGACGGGGCCTGTGATAGATGTGATAGACTTTACATCGAAACTGGAACTACTCGTGATGCGACTCCTAATTTTAGAAATGCTGCGGTTCACAACTTTAATACTCGAAACACTCCCAACTACTTTATATTCGTTCAAGTTTGACTTTATGAATCTGAAAAAAAAGAGTGTTATTAAAAACCATGACATATAAAGATAATATTATAAGTGTGGCATTGGAAATATAACAATTGTAGAATTCCTAAGGAATCTGAAAATAGCTGCCCGTATCAATTTGTTTTCCTATATTAGATTAGAATTATAAACGATAGCTAGAAATATGTTTAAGTCTTAAAAGTATGACAGAATACTTAAGTGTATAAGAAAGTTGGCAAGCGACCAAAAACTCAAAACAATGCACTCTTGTACCCTACATGCAATATTATACAAGGAACGACTTTGCGTTTACCGACATTACAAATTATCTCAAAAAACTGTCTACAAAATAGATTCAAATTTAAAAAAATGTTGGGTTCAATTTAAATTTCACTATATGCAGTTGAAAGGACGTATTTAATTAGCGAAATTACTCTGAAGGCGATGTAATATGGCCGGCTAGGTGTATGAGGGCTTGGCCTCATTTCTTCGCTAATACCACGGTTTCGTCGAGATAACGGCTGCCGCATGTAATATGCAAATAAACAATTGACGTTAAACCGTTAGTTCCTATGACAATTGTAGTAGCCTACTAAATCACCGACATACATATAACCTGAAAGTTTTCGCTTTGGTAGAAGTGAAAACTTATTTACCTACCGGTGGGTAATCCCTACGACTGCATGTCTTATTCTCGGATCAAGTAAAAAAGTGAAGACAGAGTTCTGCGAACCAAACAGTGAGGCCGGTCTAAACTATGTCCCGCCATATAATTATAGAGCTAGAGCACGGTGTCGAAAAAGGAGGTCATCGCGAACAAGCATTGGAACACTGTAGATCGCTAGAGGCCCAAAAATCTTATATGAGACCGCCGGTCTGGCAGTTCTAAACCTGGCAGATTTTTTTTATTGATCAAAATGTGTGAAGATTTTTTGAGTAAAAAGGTCATAAGGAACAAGAAAACTGTTGATAAAAACATCAACACGGCTGCGCTCCAACTAGAAGCCGATAAAAATGCAGGAAAGACATCGCCATTTTTTTAGGATGACGGATCGTGTAGTTGCAATATGAGGAGAAAATTTAAAATCCGGAAAGAATACATACAAATCTATTAAAATGACGCTTCCTTAAGTGCAAATTACTCATTATTTACCTATTAGTAAGCATCACAGGAGGTAGCTCTATGCCAGTCTGGCTGAGTTTTGGGCAGGTTTGAGCATACCAGACCGACGGTTTTCGAAAGAGGTTTAGGAGACCAACAGATTGACGTATAACTTAATCTTGTTCCCTATGACCTTTTTTTACTGAAAATTCTCACACGTTCAGGGCGGTCTGGCTGGAAACTAGTCAAGAGTAGGACTGCCAGACTTGCATTTTACAGACAGCCATGTATCAAAAGTTTTCTTGTTCCTTATGACCTTTTTTTCTCAAAAAATCTTTACAGATTTTGGTCAATAAAAAAAAACTGCCAGGTTTAGAACCGCCAGACCAGTGGTTTTATATCAAACTTTTGGTCCCCTAGCGATCTACAGTGGTCCAATGCTTGTTCGCGATGACCTCCTTTTTCGACGCCGAGCTCTCTATTACACAATGTCACGGCCACACAAAACAAAATACATAGCGTCTTTTATACGTCATATAAGACGTATTTTTTTACATGTGTGTTTTGTTGCGGTATGTGGTGTTTTATGACTGAAGTGCGTGACACACGCGCACTGGGATAAAAAAACGGCCTCAGTTTTTGTTTCAAAAGGCTCTGTCTTCACTTTTTTATTTGGTCTGAGGTCTTATTAATAAAACTATAGGCCAATGTACGGCCTGTCCACATGTCCACGGCACGACGTCGTCAATGTAAATCGGTATTGTATCGCGGCACGGTGCGTTAGCATAGCGTGCAAATTGACGTCGCTATAAAAATTTACATTACGACGCTGGATCATCGTGCCATGTAAAATTCCGATACATTTTGTGCCGTTCTGCGGCGACGTTGCCGTGCCGCGAAGTATAAGGTGCCAAGACGCCGAGACACCGCGCTACTTTACGTTGACGATGTTGCGTCGTGACCTGGGCATGTGGACAGGCCCTTACTCATATAGGCTGGCGGCACGCCCATGGCCGAGCCGGTGCCAGGCTAGCACGGCGCCTGCCAGGTGCTGCTCCTCCGGCAGCAGGCACATCATCGGCGCCCCGTCCTGCGAGTCGCGCTCCATCCGTTCCTGGGTGGATCGCAACGCGCTCTGCAGAGCAGATATTGATGTCTTCAGAAATTATAAACACACTTAATGTTGTTTATGAGCTGAGCTTGAATCTAGGAACCAACTGCAAGTCCACCATAATATTGTCAAAGCTACAATATTAAGGGCTCTTGAAATCAGTCTTTGCGCATAAAACAGCGAATATAGTCATGTTATAAAAAAATATTGGCAGTTAAAGGGATTGCCGATAGAACTAAAAAATGAAATTATAAAAGAAAAAGAAATAAAAAGAATAAATATATTTCGTCTGACCGAGATTGCGTTATGCGTATCTGACATTAGTATTCGTAATTACTCATATCTTATTTGTATTGAACGACGAAAGAAAACACATGACAAACTAGGATCTTTATGTCGTCGGCATAAAGGTCAAGTCGGCGGTAAAATAATTTTGAACTGACTATCAACAAGTCAGTCATGAGCATGTCGTTGACGCGAACCCATAAGATTTTCGCCTACCAAAAAGTGCCCAACGCGGCTATAGAAGTTTTCAGTTCAATAATTAACAGTAGCTTCCGGTATAATTTTGCCATCCAGCAAAAAAAAATTAAACATGCGTACAGGTTCCCGTTTTTTTTGGCAAAGAGAATGTATCTAGAAAAAACACTCTTTTTTACACAAACGAAAGAAAACAATGACTTACTAAGCTATGTAAATATTACGCTTCTAATAATTTTTAAATATTTATTAAATAGTAAATTAATAATTAAAACGAGGAGTACCTTCAAATCTATATATGGGCATGCTTCTAAGACCTTAGTTATGTTCCAAGTAATGAGAGATCCCAAGGAAAGTTTTTTCTCTGGACTTGACAGACAACCCGTTTCATACTTGCCAACTTTGGTATCCTGCTAACAAGTAGACGTAGTCTATTAATAAAGCTCGTTAGTTTAAATAATACTGTTTTAGAACATTATCTAATGTATGATTTGCTAAATGGTTCTAATACAAACGAATAAAACTGAGTGCTTAGTGTGAGTTTTTCTTTTATATTTTTTTAATTTAATATTATAAAATACAATTTAAATTCAATAATTTTTAGATGACAGCGGCGGGCAGCGGTGAGTTCTTTTGGCATTTAGAATATATGCTTTGCTGCATGTGTCATTGTTTTAGTCCATAGCGAGTTATGTAATAGAAACCTTCAAAATTAGAAACATTTTTGCTCGCACGCTCCGCTCGCTCGCTTTCAACGTACAGAACATAATTATGTTATTCTTAATATTTAGTAGTCTATGATCTATTTTACGCTGTTGATTACATTTTCAAAGAATCAATCCTTTGAGATAGGTATTTGTTACAAATTAAACCAGTACAATTGGAAAAAATTAGTAATCAAATTTTATCCCACGAAATTAGAGAAATTTTGCTAGCTCGCTCCGTTCGCTCGCTTTCAACTTACAAAATATAATATTATCACTATAATATATTTTGCGCTATTGTTTTTATTAAAAGAATACACACTTTCAAATAACTATTTAGTACAAATTTCAACCAGAACAAAAAACTACAATTGTACTTTTGATTAGTATAAGAAGAGTAATTTTGAGAAGGAAGTTTGGAGGGAAATTGGAAGGGAAATCTGAATAGCCTATAATAAATAGAATATTGGGCGACAAATGTGTAAATCCGGCACTGTAAATGTTATAAACAAAATTCACACATTTTTATTGCGTATCTAAGAGGCAAAATAACCCTAAAAATTTAAACAAAAAAATTGAAATATGAATTATGGTCGAATTTACAAACTTTATAAACTATAATTGTGCCCAATTTTACTCTCATCCGTACGCACAATTCTCGTAAAACTGTACTTCAAATTTTCGCTTCACTTATAATATACTAGCTGTTTCCCGCGGCTCCGCCCGCGTAAATGCAGTATCCCTCTTACGGAACACTACTTTTTCGGGATAAAAAGTAGCTTATGTTTTAATCTAGAGACTAAACTACTACCATACCGAATTTCATCGAAATCCGTTCAGTAGTTTTTGCGTGAAAGAGTAACAAACATCCACGCTTTCACATTTATAATATTATTAGTAAGGATAAGGATAGATTGAGTACAGAAATAGTCAAAATTTTAGCCGAATTTAAAAGGGGAGTTATTTAGAAAATAAGTTTTATTTCATACATTTTTGAGCATTTTTACTTTGGTAATCGATTTTAATTTTTTGTTTAAAAATAATATCTTCTATCTTTTTAGTTAAACTTACTATCTATATTATTATGAACACATTTTAAGAAGGTTATAGATACAAAAAACTATTTTTCCGCTATTCTAGCGGAGGTTTTTTGTATTCGAATGCAACTTAGCTAAAGGCTCAGTAATGTTTAACAATTTAAAATTTTGTTCTATTTTTTTTTTATTCGACATTGGATGTTGGATCAAAGTGACGCAGATCTACTTGAACTTATTTATATACTATTAGCTAAAATGTCAATATGTAAATTACAAAATCACGTTACTTTAACGTGGGCTGCACATGCATATCATAAACAATGTCATAAAATATAATACGGGCCCCGCTCTTCTTGTATTAAATCCTCATATTTTTGTTTTTAAATTTAAGCAATAATAGCCTCCAGTGTATTTAAATATTTGATTAATTATTACATAGATACATTATATCTTTAAAAAACGGACAATATTTCTGGGCCGCGAAACACATTGACACTTTTCATTATATTATTGTTACATTTCACTCACACAGCAAAAATTCGTGAAACGGATGGCATT
This sequence comes from Phengaris arion, assembly GCA_963565745.1. NCBI lineage: Eukaryota > Metazoa > Arthropoda > Insecta > Lepidoptera > Lycaenidae > Phengaris > Phengaris arion. The sequence goes on along the minus strand of OY751440.1, from coordinate 12,126,909 downwards.
ATTAATTCAATAGCAAAGAAAAAGATGACTAGTGTTTTAAACTTAAGAAATTTATTTTTAACAAAATACTCCTTTTAAACCAAGCTTTGTGTAAATATAACGTCAAGTAAACTACTATCGTTTGTTAAAAGTTAGCTTATTTTCCAGAATTTGTTCCTGATTGGGAAAACTTACTATCAATATCTTTTTATGTAAAGGGCAAGAAGTGACTTGCAAATATTCGAAATAATGATATTCGATTTTTCGACTTTTTATGAGCACTGTTCGAATAATAAAAAAAAGCTATGTTTTTATTAAAATCACTGTTTTTTCTCCACAAATTTAAATATATAACAAAATATTGTAAAAAGACATTGGCGATTTACACGAAAATCAACAAATTCTTAACAACAGGCCTTAAAATCTAGATGCGTAGTAATTTTAACAATCAAAATATAGATAATAAACATAGAAATATTAAATAAACGGTAACACTTTAGAAAATAATAATAAAATAAGTTTATTGTTACTATTAGTCTACTTTCACTTTGTATATCACACATAGAAAGCCGCAAGGTTCTGTGTGTTTTTGAAACCATAAAAAAAAATTAAGATTGATTTTAAATAAATAAAAGTAGCAGTTACTTTTCAGTTATTTAACATCTCACAACTCACTTTTTTGAAGTTTTATAATTTTAAGAAGTTTATATTTATTTAACTGATTGAACGATATAATTAAATTATTTTCGTCAATCTTATCAAACTAATATCTAATAAAGCTAGATATCAAATAAAATAAGTGAACAGTCTGTAATTCTGTACAACTAACTACATTCGCTTCTGTTGGTACTATTACTCTATGACAGATATGCATGCATCCATAATAGATCACAAAAGTATATATTGACATTGTTTTCCTCTTTTTTTACGTCATAAACTGTCAAGTATTTTCTTGCAATTATTTATTGTTAAAAAAAATATTTATAAGAAAATACTTGACTTCTAGTAATAAATGTTATAAAGTTAACATGTGGAATGAAATTAATTGACTCTTATTGACTATTTTATCATATTTTTTACAGATTTTAGACACACGACGGCATTTTGTGCAAGGTGCACGGGACGCGTAGCACGTGCTACTCGTCGACCGGGTCGTCGCATACTAAACACAAATTGCCCGAGTTCGGGCAGTTTCGAGTCTTCACTTTTTGCGCGCTCATACCACATCTACCTCTTTTTAATATAATACATCTGTGATTTAAATATTTAAACTTGGTTTAAGCTTTAGAGGAAGCAAAAATTTAGAAAGCTTTACATTAAACTTATAGCTGGTTAGCATTTAGCTTTACAAGTAGCCTAGAGATGCATGAGTTATGGATATTTATTATTTAACTTTAATATTGTATGTATTTCTATAGTTATTGCAGATATCCGCGACCATCAGATATCACGTAATACTATATAGATGACATGCTTGCTGCATCCATTCTTTAAAACTAAATAGTTGGTATATGTTCATAAGATAAACGTTTGAATCTGGGATTGAAAAATGAATCAAAGTTTCTGACCAGGTACCTGAATGGCATATAAAAGTTCTTTGGTGAATAAGTCTACAACAAGTACAACTTAGGTACCTATCGTTCTTTTATGAATCAATTTTTTTGAAGTAAAAACTTCTTTAGCGGCGCTGTGTACTTTTTTTGGAATGGGTAAAAATTTCTAAACTCGCGTCAGGACACGTGACCTGATCGAAAATTCGTAAGACGGATGGAGAGAGGACAGGCGGCGCAGGGCGCTTGCGCGAATGTTCGTGTGTGTTAATGTTACAGCGTGCCACGCGCATCCATGGATGGTGACAGCTGATGACTCGACCATTTAATTTAATGATTATTTGAAGTTATTATCTAATATTTATTAAATACATAATATTATAATATAATTATATATTATACTTATAATTAAATACATAATTCGTTTTATTACAACAGCAACCCGTCGATTTAATTGTCATCGAGTCGATGATCACACATATATACACACATATTCCACCACATAAATAATAGTACTTTTATACTGATAATGAAAGCAATTCGTACAAAATTATTCTCTAACCATTCCAAAATATCAAAAGTGCACAACGTTAATATTCAAGTTTTCACTTCTGCCGGCACTCCCGGAGTGCAACCCGTCGTTTTTTTTATTCATTTGCATCTAAAACTATTTTATTGTACTATAAGGATCTAATTATACTTACATTTACATGATTGTACCGAAATAATTGTAAATCCATTACATATCCACATTAATTTCCAAGTTATTTTTGAACTTTTAAATTTACTGATATCTTGTCAACGTACCTACTAAAATTATTGATAGTCATATGACAGTAACAAGAATTTTGTGGCCACAGACAAACTCATAAAGAAAATATTCTAGCAGGGTTGAAGTATCAGCCAATATACTTTGTTAACGTCTGTAACTGAAAAAACAAAAAAATACTGTAATACCCCGGGTATTTTTTTACCCTTTTAACAAGAGAAGAAGATATAATATTTCGATCCTAATACTCCTTACGATACATGGTAATGGAGAAGAAAGAGATGTCTAATGTCAATCCATCCACATCCCAATTTTTTTTTTTTTTACCTGAAAGAAGAAAATGCATGGAAGGAAGACGAAATAGGTTTTTGTACTTTAGTTGTCATTTTGGTGGGTTTTCTACGTACGAATTACGACGTTTTTGTATGTATATACGTTGCAATGTAAATAAGTGACATCTTAAATTGATATAATTTAAATGTCATTTGTGTACGAAAAGCTTCAACAAAAGTGGGGTGTGGATTGACATCATTATTACTGAAGCTAGAACAGCGGACAGATAGATAGACAGACGGAAGAGCGAAACTATAAGCGTCCCTCGTAGTACTACGTAACCCTAAACCGTACCTAGCGTACCTACCGTAAAAAGAGAAGAGACATGGTTTTGCTTTCTATTTTATAGACAGATAGATACCTAACTGTTTTTGCTTCGATTTTAGTGATCCTTCCATAATAGGTATATTATATTCCTATATATATATTCTTCTTCCAAGCTGAAAATCTTGTTGAAATCACAGTAATAATACGATCGTCACAATTTAAGGCACTTTTATTTTAACATTTGTAAAATTAACAAATATAAAAATCATTTAAAAATGCTCAGGTTAGGCTGAGCTACACTACACTTTTATTACACATTTTTTTAATATATTATATTTTAGTTATTGTTTACTTGCAATAGTAAGTATGAACATAATTTTTATCAAATCTCATTGGCTCCTAAACATAAATTGTCTGCGGTCCGCAACATATTATGAACCTTTTAATCTGACCAAAAAAACGGCTTACCAACAGACTGTATAGTGTATAGTGCAGTACTAATGTACCTGTTACCTGTTATGTATTCTGTAATCATTATATGTATATCAAATTACTTACATGAGACTTTATTTTATTTTTATCTCTTCTAACAACTTTTGCTCTTTTATATTAAAAACCGGATTTTTCCAGTTGATAAAATCATAAAAAAATATATTATAGTTATACGTATTTTTTTATTCCACGAACAAAAGGAGTTAGTTCAAAAATGACCCAGCGTGATGATGTCACCAAACGGGCAATGCCGTACCGTGTTTTGGACCATGTCCTTTAGGATTTTAGTAGGTATTTCGAGTGATAAATTAATATTATTTTATGATCTATACACAGTATTTAAATATTATATACCAAATTTCATCCATTTATATTCATAATTACAGGCTAGAAGCGCGGACAAACAGATAGACAGACAGACAGACGGACGGACAGAGCGAAACTATAAGGGTTCCTTAAGTACTACGCAACCGTAAAAAAGGTTCTATTTTTTAAAGAAAAAAAAAATTCGAACAGTTCAAGTTACCTGCACGAGTAGGTTCACATTTTTGAATTCCTCAAGGAAATGTGGGGCAGCCGAATGTAGGAAATGCCGAATGCGTCTGTAACGAGACGAAGACTGCACAAAACGTGTTTGCTCGGGCAAATAATCGAAAGTCGGCAGGCGCTTCGCACTCAGCCGAATATTCAGACCGTTATATATGCTTTTGGGTCAGTTGGGTGCCAGGTAACCGGTTATAATCCATTACTCGTGAACTCTTAACTAATAGATTTATTATATCTCATTTATACACTGGACAGGCACACAGCCTACACCAACAAGCTACGTACATCAACATTATAGTCATGTGTACAGTACAACCACGTTCGTAATGTCCTTATTCTTATTATATTATTCTTGGCTATCTTCATATGGAAGTGACAGACGATGTATGGAAAACGAAGACATTATGGCAGCGTCTTTGTGAACGCAAGACGTAATTTGCGCAGGAACCGTACATTTTTTCTGGATAAAAAGTAGCCTATGTCCCTCCCCGTGATCTACTCTGTATCTGTGCCAAGTTTCATCAAAATCAGCCCCGTAGTAGGTATCGGAGCCTATTCAATGCAAACAAACGAACAAATATTTCCTCTTTTTATTATTAGTATCGTTGTGCCTTTATCATGCAAATGACAAATTACTTTTCATTAGCGAATCCACGCTTCTTTTTAAGCTAAGCTTTCGCTAAGCACATATCTATCCCACGCATGCGTATCATGAAAAATAGATCTCTAATAAAAAATGTCGCGAACGCCCGACAAAATGTGCACATTGTAGACACAAAACAAACAGCATGCCTAACTCTGTAGAATATACAATCTTTGTTTAAAATAATCATCACGTCGTCTTTAATTGCTTTAGTAGGCTATTAAGAATGTAGAGTGTCTATCGTGTCAATGAGCTCCGAGAGCGACTTACAATAGAAAAAGATACTTTTAAAAGGCTACATTTGACAGAACAAATCTTCATACAAGTAAAAGTTACGCCATCTTGGTTTTCACCTCGTTTTCACTATACCTCAAATATCAGCCATCTTGATTTCACCATACTTCAAATGTCATTTTAGTGGAGACAGTTTTTGCCTCAACATGCCTCGTCTATAAAATACGTCTATGCCAGACATGAAGATAATGGAAACTTTTAATGTAATACGCAACAAAGGCGTTTTTTTTATGAATTTCGGGGCAGAGTAGAGGAAAATAAAAAAAATCATTACCAACAAACTTGATTAGAATGTTTACATTGTTCCATTCGTGGCTATGAGAAGATTCTGAAGGAGAGAAATTCTGAAAATATTTACTGCCATTTTCCGTCGCTCAAGTAAAAATGTTAAGCCAAAAATTTTCGCACCTATCTTATATTATATTATACTTTAAACGAGACAATCTTGTATTTATATAATCAGAATCTCCGAAACGGCTGCAAGTATATTACCATTCTTCTGTATTTTCCTTAAAGCTAAATCACACATTCCAGAGATGATTTATCATTATGAAAGCATGTGAATACATCATATGCAATCGAAAAAAGGAAAAGAGAAGGGTCGATATACTACAAGGCGGCGGCTGGCGCCAGCGGCCGGTTCCAGCGCTAACGGTCCGAGCCTTACAGCATTAGCTGCGGGGTTCATCCTATTTATAGTTCCAGCTTCGTGTCAACAGCGGTATTTATAAGCCAAGCCTACCGTCTACGTTTGTCTATTTCTATTATTCGAGAATATCACACATTTACTGGCTCCAATTAGCTAACTTATTAATAAAATCATTGCGTTCTTCGTGCAAGATTAGCCTAACGCGGAAATTATTTATGTAATTAGTTTACGTAGGAAATTATTTCTGCACGAGCTTCACTTATAATATGACTTACGTCCCTTCTTAACTACCATTTAGCATTATTTAGTACTAATTGTTACGGCCAAAATATTCTAATGCATCTATGTGTGTGTTGAATACGAATTAAAATTATTTCAATGTGGTCCTATTCCTATTTGCAAAGTTTTGCATTTGAAAAAATCTTAAAATATCATCCATAACCATCGTAAAATTTAAAAAAAATTGTAGCTCAGACAATCGTAAACAACGACATAAAAGTAGAACATTATACTTTGACGTATACTAAAGTTACACTCCTCTTGTTGCAGGAGTTAAGATGACTGCCGCTGAACTAATTAATAAAATTAGTTTTTAAGATGACCTTAGCGAATACCTTTTAAATAAGATATCGCAAAATGGTTCACACTTCACTTGCGTATATGATATTAATAAAATAAACAAAAATTAAACACTCTAAGGGCCTGTCTCATAATCACCTAAATAAATAAGTGACAAATAACTTATCCAGAAGTTTTGCCTCTGTCGCTCACTATAAAGTAAGCAGCGACAAAATCTCTGTCGCGCATCTATCCCTCTTAGCGACAAAATCTCTGTCGCTCAGTATAAAGTAAGCAGCGACAAAATCTCTGTCGCGCATCTATCCCTCTTAGCGACAAAATCTCTGTCGCTCAGTATAAAGTAAGCAGCGACAAAACTTCCGGATAAGCTATTCGTCACTTATTAGGCGATTGTGAAACAGGCCCAAAGATATAGAATGATACCGTAATTTCAAAATAAAGTGAGTTAAAAATCAACGGGACGCATTACACATGACTCTGGTATTTGAATTTAACCGTTTAGGGACGAAAAGATTATCCATTATAGAGTTTCGCAATCTCATTTGTTATGGACTTCGATTGTGTTTTCACACTGACTTTTAACAAAAAGGATGGAACGTGTTTCAACTGGTTACATGCAACCCGTAGCGTGCTGGTTGCCATTAATATTAAAGTTTTTACGAGCTCATTGTGAACGTCAATTTAATCCGTTTAATAAATCGATGGGTAACTATGGTATAAAAGGTATAGACTTCAGGCCCATATCCAAAAAATGGATGGGTCATATGAACCACCAGGTGACATATATAGGACGGTATAAGAGCATAAAATTATAAGATTCAGCACTATGCCGTCACTTGTAAGCTGTCCAACTTAGTGCTGGTGAGAATTCAAAAGTGCAGGTAGAGTGAGTACATTTTAGTCATATATTTTTGTACGGCATTTTTTACATCGATAGATCCATGAAAAATAATAAGAAAGCGCGCAGTGCCGTAAAAAAATGGTGAGCCACAAAGTCGGTAATTTTTTTTGATTTTCTGACAATTTCCAGGGTAAATTTGGTAATTTCATTCTGTACGGTATCAGTTTTATACTGTTTCAATACAGCTTCTAATCCATTATTCCGCAACGCCGTACAAAGATCATGCGACAAGGGGAAAAAATCGAGGGATGCAACCCCCTCTCTTTCCGTAGTCCGGGAGGTGATTTGAAAATGTACGGCTTCGGTTTCAAAACATTATCTAGCACTTAAAAGTACTATTAAAAATAATGCCGTCAAAAAATTATTGTTCATTTGAATATATATTAATAATTATCTTAATTTCATGGTATACTTGATTTGACTCTGTACGGCAACTTTTTTTTTAACATGATATTGTAAAATACAATTGCTAAATAGTATTGCCGTTCAAAAGAAACTGTTCTAAAAAAAATTATAGAGAAATACAAAAACTGTTTTTTTTTTAATTAGGTACTGCAAAAGTTTAAATATTCATAGATTAATAAAATATAACAATTTTCTACATTTTTCCCTTGTCTTAAATAGTATTGAGATAAATAAATTAGAAAAAAATGATGCCGTACATTTTAATGTAGGCTGATGAAAATGACGCTACCATTTTAAGGGTGTAGTACTTTATGGCCATCTGATACTGTACGGTAGTAACATATTTTTGAAGAGAACAATTGATAATATGATAAAATCATTATGCCGTCTAACTGAAGTGAAAGGGTGTGTATATAATATTCAAGAATTGAAACTGTAAATCCCAGTATCCCAGTAATCGAACTATGTGTGAGCGAGCGCAAACGAACAACTTACTCGGGTCCAAGCCGAGTACATCCGAATAAAATACGTTATGACCCACGACTACTTAGCACACAGTACAGTATAGGCAGGTGTAGATATATGCCTACAAATGCTAAACGTCGTAACAGAACGTCGCTCCGTAAGCGATATAATATATGTAACTTATATTTATTTAATATTTTTATTACTTTTTTATCAATATAAACTTTCAGATTTGTACGGCATTAACTTTTTATAAATTATTGCATTAAGTACAAATAAACTATCTAAATGCCGTATAAAAAAATATCGTCATGAATTTCACCTTACATTTCGTTATATGGATTTTTCTTACATTTCGTTCTATGGATTTTTCCTTGAGTTTTTTTTCCCTACGAACCACGGAAAGAGAGGGGGTTGCATCCCTCGATTTTTCCCCTTGTCGCATGATTTTTGTACGGCGTTGCGGAATAATGGATTAGAAGCTGTATTGAAACAGTATGAAACTGATGCCGTACAGAATGAAATTACCAAATTTACCCTGGAAATTGTCAGAAAATCAAAAAAAAATTACCGACTTTGTGGCGCACCATTTTTTTACGGCACTGCGCGCTTTCTTATTATTTTTCATGGATCTATGTTAAAAATGCCGTACAAAAATATATGACCAAAATGTACTCACTCTACCTGCACTTTTGAATTCTCACCAGCACTCAGTTGGACAGCTTACAAGTGAGGGCATAGTGCTGAATCTTATTATTTTATGCTCTTATATCGTCCTATATATGTCACCTGGTGGTTTATATGACCCATCGATTTTTTGGATATGGGCCTGTAGTCTAGTACTATTTTCAAGGAAGCCTTTAACCTAACATTACGTTTATAATTCTTTTATTCTCGATAAAATACTTTATTAATTAAGTATTGAATTTAACAAAGCGCTTTTTACGATACATAATATGTTAAAACCTTTATTTAAAACATAGTATTGAAGTACCTTATGAACATGTACCTACAATATATATAACAACACCACTTAAACAGTTAAATTTATAATAACACATAATATTATAATTCCGCATTAATTACACTGGTCGGCAAAAAAATTAAAAGTCCGGGAGCAAGAACTTTGTTCAGTGATTTTAATGTACTTTAGTGTGCTGAATCCAAAATCGGTTACAGAATGATTCACATATTAAATACGTGTTGCTATAGAAAAAGTACAAAAATATTTTACTTATGTGATATTACTAATAATATAATCTTAGATGAATTAACTAATAAGATAAAAAAAGATAGAAAGTATATTTGATAAATCACATTCTGTATAGGTAGTGTAGTTTTGTATTATGTTCTTTGGCGATGGACTATATAGAGAAGTGTTCCCTTAGTGAGTTACAAAATATGGATCCAAAATAAAACAAATAGAGGCTCTATCACTCTGTGATATAATCGATATTACCGAGAATTGTACATAAGTGTCTAAAATAAACTGTAGATATTTAATCAGGTTATGATTTTATTGACCTGAATATTATGGGAATTGAAAAAAAAAAACACTTTTAATCATACTTTAAATATTCTACGAATATTGAAAGAAGGTGATAACACTGGTCGGCATCAAAATTGAAGCAAAACAATGTATATGTGGAATTGATACATATTGACAAGCTAAATCCAAATATGTAAACAAAATTTATCTAGCACATCTAGTTCTGCTGCTATAAGCAACAATTGACGCTTTTTTATTAGTACATTTCTTGCATTAGCATTTAGATTTTTTCACAGTAAACATTGGTACCGTGTATGTTGATGAGTGAGAAGTCAGTGAGAAGAAGAATGTCATGTTGAGAAGATTTATCTAGGCACTGCAAACATGGTAAAAAAATATAACACCTCGTGGTCCATATACCTAAATGTTAGCTGATTTCTGCTAGAAAGTTCATCGCGAAACAAAATAATACAAAACTACACTATACAGAAAGTGATTTATCCAATAGTTATTTTTTATATCTTATTAGTTAATTCATCTATGATTATTATAAGTAATATCACATAAGTCTAATATTTTTGTACTTTTTTTTATAGCAATACGCATTTAATATGTGAAATTTCGTAAAATTGAAATAAGAAAAGCTAAGAAACTAGACGTGATATAATAATTCTGTAAACGGTTTTTGGATTCAGCACACTAAAGAACATTAAAATCACAGAACAAAGTTCTTGCTCCCGGATTTTTTAAATTTCTTGCCGACCAGTGTTATTTTCCGAATTTAATGTCATCGAATATCCTTCAAAATATTTGAAAAATGAGGTAATATCTCAGACAGGTTGTTTTTCGATTTCAAAGTTCAAGCGCTCTTGATGAATGAACCTAAATTCGAAAAGTTAAAACCCCAGGATCAGATATGACAGATCCCAACTATTATAATGGCTGACCTGTACTTTGGCCTAAGTTATTTTTAGTCAATTCAAAAATGGCCTACCAATATTATACCAGCAGTTTGTTTGCTTACAATATTTAGTGTGCGAAATTTTCGTCGTGTTCGTAAAATGTCACCACGTCGGATACAGTCACGTCCAGAAAATGACGCGCCAGCAAAACGATTGAAGAAAGTCACGTTTGGTTTTACCGTCGATTTGCATTCGAAATATCAATATTCACAATATTTGATGTTTTGGATTTACTATTAATCATGGATGGCCAAAAATAGGAATTTCTTTAACATCGAATTTAATTTTTGAAAGTATTCAGCAGATAATTAGGAATCAAAATGACATTCGACTCGTTATGATATATAATATATAATTGAGCATAAAACCTGGTGCACATACTAGAAATAATGTACCATTCTCGCAGAGTTGAAATATTAATGCTGTATATGAAAAGCGCAAAGCTCTACCTATCCCAATTTTTTACTTCCTTTGAAAAATATCCACAAATTGTACCTGTGCAAATAAGAGTCCGATCACATGGCAGAACATTTGGAATTCCGAGACGAGCACGTAACACATCGATAAACACCGCAACAAACGCAATTGGTGCCATGGCGATAATTATAACATTAGGCGGACAACTAACCACATATTATGTTAAGCGTTTATATCCTCATGGCGCTTGTGTGGACTATATTATCGTCCGTCTGTATACTGATCTTGATAGTCCGAAATTCAAAGTAGAAAGACAAAGATACTATCAAACGAAAACTATGAATTTTTTTACTGTTTTTTCAAAACCAAAACTCAGTTAAGCGTTGCTTACTTTTCATTAACGCTTTGCTTATAATTATGATACAGATTTTGATAAAATATTTTATATGCAACTAATGGTACTTACCTGCAATTATTGATACCTCTCATTTGTACCTCAGCTTTAAGCAGCTCAGGTCTTATTGTTTATATTACGCATCTTATAGAGTTTAAAAGTGGGCGCATCTACGAAGCAATCGCCGAGCGTAGAAGGAACAATAATTGCGAATAGAGGAAATGAGTTTTAAGTATTTTAGGTCACAATTTAAAACAGATTAAGGTCACTCGTAGTTTAGCTAATCAAATTGAAGAACTTTTAATAATTTTAAGTGCGTCAGTTTACTAGCATGCAATCCAATAGCTGATGTATGTCAAATAATATAAAGGGAGGCGAAGATCAGACACGTTGGATGGCACCGTCTCACGTCGTCAATGAAGCTCATTGTCCATACATTGTAGCCATTCAGAGTAATGACCCCGCTGCACACGACAATAACAGCTTAGTACTGTCATATGAACGGAACACAGACCGAGCGACCGCAAGAGGTGCCAAGTGGCAGCCTCGTCACGGGACGTCACCTCACAATACAGTAGATACGAGGGCGGGTCAATAAGTCCGTGACTTTTGGAATAAAACACAGATTTTTTGATAAATAAATCATTTTATTTTTCAACGTAGTCCCCCTTGAGCTCTATACACTTTGTCCAACGCTTCTCCAATTTTTTTATCCCTCTCAAAAAATATGATTTGTCGAGGTCCTCAAAATAGGCCTTTGTTTGCGAGATGACTTCATCATTGGAGTCAAATCTTTTTCCACCGAGCCATTTTTTCAGGTTTGGGAACAAGAAGTAGTCACTCGGAGCCAAATCTTGAGAATAGGGTGGATGTGGGAGCAATTCATAGCCCAATTCATGGATTTTTGCCATGGCAACTGCACATGTGTGCACCCTTGCATTGTCTTAGTGAAAAAGAACTTTTTTCTTGGCCAAATGAGGTCGGGTTTTTTTCAAATCCTCATTGAAGCGGTCCAATAAGTTGGCATAATATTCTCCATTAATTGTTCTTCCCTTTTGAAGATAGTCAATGTGGATTATCCCACGTGCATCCCAAAAAACAGTCGCCATAACTTTATTGGCTGACAAACCCATCTTGGCCTTCTTTGGCGCCGATTCACTCTTAGAAACACACTGTTTTGACTGTTGTTTGGTCTCTGGTGTATTGTGATGGATCCATGTTTCGTCCACGGTTAAAAAACTCCTCCATATTGTGATTAAACAACGCCAAACCTTCCTGTGAAGTTGTTACACGATTGCGTTTGTGGTCGACTGTGAGCAAACGCGGCACCCATCTTGCGGAAAGCTTTCTCATGCCCAAGTGATCATTCAAAATTGAAACCACTGAGCCATGCGAGATGCCTATGGCTTCCACAATCTCTTGCACTTTCAATCTTCGGTCGGCCAACACCATATCGTGAATTTTTTCGATTGTTTCGGGTGTAGAGACCTCAACTGGGCGTCCAGGACGTTCGGCATCTTCAGTGCTTGTACGGCCACAACGAAATTCAGTAAACCACTTTTTTACCATTGAAATCGATGGTGCAGAGTCCCCATAGTATTTATCAAGCTTAGCCTTGGTCTCGGTAATGGTTTTTTTTCGCAAAAAATAATGCTTAATAAGCACACGAAATTCACTTTTTTCCATTGTTTCCTTAAGTTACTGGATAGTCTGATAAAGATAGCTGTAAAACACAAACTAACTGACGCAGCAAGTTCAAATTTTGATAGGAGTCAACTGACAGATGCCTGTTGACAGGAGTAGTGTTGCTTTTTCAGTAAGGAGGTTAGAAATTCAAAAAGTCACGGACTTATTGACCCGCCTTAGTATAAACAAAAAATTATAACCGACTTCCAAAGTAAAAATGCGGAATAAAGTATAAAATAAATAATATTTTCTAAATTAAGTTTAAACTCGGCTAAAATTTTAACTATTTCTCTACTCACTCTTCATTATTTTGAAGTCGGTATCAGCACTATCAGCCCAAACAATATTTTAACTGACTTCCAAAAAAGGGTATTATCCCAAATTGGTCTTTTTGACACCAAAGTGGTGACCTAATGATGGGATCCATGAGGAATCGAGTGAACTCCTCGAAATTTATATGGAGACTTGGACCAAGCATATGCTACCAAAAAGTAAGATTTTGGATCCGAAAGTACCCTGGATCCAAAGTACTGAACTGAACTTATGAGTCCTTATAGAATACTAGCTGTTTCCCGCGGCTCCGCCCGCGTAATTGTATTATCAGATTTCTGCGAGAATAATGTAATGTAATGTGTATTTTTCCCGAATAAAAAGTAGCCTTGGTTTTAATCCAGAGCCTAAACTACTACCATACGAAATTTCATTGATATCCGTTCAATAGTTTTTGTACTTCTACATTCATCTGAATGGATGGATGTTACTCTTTCACGCAAAAGTTTGTAAATTTATAATATAAGTAGGATAGATACATGTTTGGGGATTTCGGCGTAATTTCGACGGCGAAGAACTACAACCATATAACGTAAATGATTACGATGATGATGATGACATCACCACCACCCATCATCAAACGATACATCATCACATTATGATAATAAAAGGTACTTCTCATAGTTTTTTACACCAACACGTATAACTTTGAACATTACTCAGCCGTTTGTGGACTCGTTTGTAAAATTATTTTGTTGTTGTAAAGGGTATATTTCGAAATTGATCCCTTAGTCACCAAGTGCTGACCTGATAATGGGATCCATGATGAACGGAAGGTAACTCTTAGAAATTTATATGGACACAATATAGTGATTTTGACTTTTTCTGAAGTAGTCCAAGCATATGCTATCGAAAAGTAAAATTTTGCACCAAAGTATACCCTGGATCCGAAAGTGCTGAACAGAATTTATGTGTCCTTATAATAGCACTTTTTGTGAAATGAGTCGCTTATTACAACTTACCCCGTTTTTGGAGCAAGTTGTAACTAGTGTGGGGCTAGTAGTAACATCAATTTTAAAACAACAGGTATTATTTATGGCTTTTATTATAAAATCTAATAAATAATAAGAAAATTCTGTTTCTTACGAACTAATGAGGTGTATACTTATCGTTTCTTTAACAACAATTATAGTCATCTTTTAACACGCCTAAAAAATATTCTTATGTAAATCAAATTAAACTTATTTATAAAGTCAATCTGTTCAGTGGCAATATTTTTATAATAATTTGCACTTAAAGTAATTGGCATTTACCTTACAATTTTTTTTTTATTAAAATTGAGTATTTACTTAACTATCAATGTAGCAAGCAACATGAGCTTTAAAAAAATGATTGTCTTGGCTTATGTGAATGTACTATTATAAGATAGTAAACTAAATACATAACAATAATTAATATAAATATTTTTATATTAGACTCAGTATGATCTTGTAATCAAATTTGTACGAAATAATATTTTTTAGGTTATCAGGCAAAATACCGTACTCCTGCTGAAAACTGGCACGGCGGCGCCGTCACAAGCAGTACTCACTACGCTTAGGTCGTAGGCTGTATCCTTATTAAGAGTACGTAGAGGTCAGAATCGAAACAAAATATTTTAATCCGGCTGAGTTAATTAGCTGTTCCAACCTTACCCCCGTTAGAAAAATCCCCTTTCCCTCCGATTCATAAAAATAATACCGGTCACAGCGGTACCCTCTAAAGCTGCACTAACTACAGTCATAGGCTGTATTTTAAGAGCAGGTAGAGTTCAAAATCGAAACAAAATATTTTAATCCGGCTGAGTTATTAAGCTGTTACTACTTACCCCCGTTACAACAAGCTTCTTTCCTAATTTTGTTTTGTTTTTTTGTTTCCCCTTTCTTTCCTATTCATAAAAATAATATTATTTAATTCTAAAGATTTGAAACAAAGAAGCCTGACGACGTATCTCCTATTGTTTTGATCTGCGCACATCGATCGCGATCCGGAACACACAGTACTTTACATCAGATAGGTATTGGACTATTGGAAATTTAAAGGAAATGTCCCTTCCTCCATCAAGACTACGCAGAATTCATACACAGAAGCTACTAGAACTCATAATTGCTAATATCTGAGCGAATTCTATAACAGGTAGAGCACAATTGCTCTATATTACACACACACACACACATACATATATCTCTGATCTGTAATAATCTGAATATACATCGAATCATTTATACGTCGTTCTCGATACAGATTATGATCTGTTATACAACAGGTTCCAATCACATTTTTGTGGTATTAATTATTTAAAAAAACTATAATTGTCATATTTAAAAGGTAACGATTTTGTTTCAAAGTAATGTAGAGAAAATAATAACCAATTACCTACGAGTAGAGTATGCAACACTCCTTGGTAATCCGGTTGACCTAACGAGACCACAGGCGGACCTTTCTTTAATGGGATCCTTACATCTATCATCTCATCAACATTCACAACCCTATTCATATTAAGATAATGGTGAAAATAGTAAAATACCAAAAAACAAATTTATAGAACATTGCATACATAATGCAAAATCGTCGCAACATTTACTACTAACGGAACTTTTTTCAATTTGTCAATTACTAATTATTATTGTACACACAGAAAATATAAGTTCTGATTTCTGAATAATAAGAAATAAATTGTTAGGTATAAGCAAACCTAACAATTTATTCCTACTCATATTACCAGCATAGTCTCCCAAAGGAGACTGGCCTTTTTATTACCTGTAAAATCAAGGAAAATAGCAATTCGCCTCAGCTGCAGAGAAGGAAAGTTAGTTGAGATGTAGATTGGAAAATTAATGTATTATAATTTGCAAACAAGTCCGTAATACAACCGCACCACCCGCGACAGTCGTCGGATAAACAAACATAGATCATGATTAAATAGAGGAAAAGTTAACTTGAAAAGCTCTGACGCAAAATTAATAGTGTTAATGGGCTTTTGAAGAACGCATGTTATTGGCGAGCAAGACATTGGCGCCGCACAAGCGCCGTCGCCGCCGGTTCATATAAACGCGTGATGCGCGCGCGCCCCGCTCAGTGGAAAGAGGTTAGCGCTAGACCCGCGTCGCACTGTACCGCGCTCTGCGCACGCGCACCCTGCATCGCGCCCGAGCGCCAGCACCGCACCGCGACTTCAACACTTGGGACAAAAATCATGTTCGTTTAGTTACACTAGAATTTCGTCATTAAGACGTAATCGCAGACTCAGTTTGTTTCTTTGTTTTATTTAAAAAAAACCGTTAAAAAAATCAAAATGGTAAGCGGAAACAAAAATCCCGAGGATCCGATAAAGATACCGCCGAAGAACCGTGACAAGAAGACCAACAACTACAAGCGAGCCAACTTCATCACGAAAACATGGTTCATGTGGATGATGCCGACGTTCTGGAGGGGCTACAAGAGGGAGCTCTACGACTCCGACCTCACCAAGCCCAAAGACAACCATCTCTCCGATAAACTCGGCGACCGACTGGAAAAGTGAGTATTCATTCTTCTATACGTTCAGGACGAGTCGTGTTAAGTCGGTGGCTGGCGTGACTGTTTTAAAATTAACGGAAATTCCGCTATATCTTTGTTTTTATTATCGATCGTTAACCAATTTAGTTTACAGACATTGACCTTATATCCACAAGGTGATGTAGAAATAAAGTAACTGGTTATTTCGTTATTATTTAGACCCGCCGCATAAACATATGTATAAGGATGCCTTAAACACGATTTCGTAGAAAATCAGTTTCTCAAATATGGTTTGTGTTACACAACGCATCTAACCGCTTTCTGTCCGTTGGCTCATGCTAGCAAAATATACTTAATGTAGAGAATATTTATGTAAATTTAATTTAATTATTATGTATATTTACATGAGCGAAACACAAGACGAAAGAATATTCAAGATTGTACGTTAATCCTTGTTACTAAGATAATTTTATAAAATTAGTTATTAGCATGATTAAATATCACGGAAATTTAGGTATCGTGTCTAAAATATTAGTTGTCATAAAAGTTATGATATTACTAATAGACGTTCGCAATCCAAATGTGTGCGAGATTTAACTAGAACTTTATTTGATTAGGTTCGTCCTTTGCAGGACCAAAATATCATCGCTCTCGACGCATGCATTGTTGTCAGTTTTGTTCTGTGTTCATGCAACCATGACGACGAGTACTTATTATAATAATTAAATATACAAATTTTATACCTACTTATAAACAAAATAATATATTTTCTTCGCTCTGCTATAAGATTAGATATTTTTATTGATATCATATTATCCATTAATTATATCTCCATCCATCCATTATAATATCTCATTTTAAAAAATATTTAGAGCAAGTCAACAACAAAAAGCTGAAATAAAGCCAAACGCAATACGCAAAAAGTTCAAAACTTTATGAATGGTAATTATTATTATGAATTCCTAAGATTAAAATAAAAATCTATGCTTCTCGTTTCTCGCATACAACCTTCATTTTTGTCTATTCTATTTTTACACTTCCCGGTCATTAATAATGTATAATGACAAATGATATTATTAAACAATATAATATAGTATTATATAGGACTAACGTGTATACTTGTTTAACTTATAAATTATTTGAATTTCTATGCAAATATATATATTTTTAAGTTATTAATGGCGCATATTGACAATGTAGCGCAGAAGCGCTACATTCACAATATGCGCCAATACCAACATGCGTGGCGCGTGCGTATAACGCCATAATATAAACACACTGCCGCAGAATGTTTCGATTGGGGATGTCTGGCAGATCCGTAGGCGTAACCGAAACTATCGGATATCCAAAATAAAAAACTAACATTAACCGCAACCGAAAGCGAATAATTTCGAATAAAGGTGGAGCCTAAATTGAGTATTTTACTTTGAAATTCTATAAAAATCGTAATCAGTTTTTTTTTTTATTAGGATAATCTCGGATAATTTCCTTATCCGAGATTATCCTAAATTAGCGGAGAGTCCGAAATAATTACATATCCGTAATCGGTATAATGATATTATTATCATAGTCGTATCCGTCTCCAGATTCGAAATTTCATATCCATAACATCCCTAGTTGAGATTTAGTAGATAATAATTTGCAAAAAATGACACCTACTCAAAAATCACGAGAAGAGTTTGATAAAATAATAACGTTAAAGTTTTCAGCTAAGCTTAAAACCGTGGCTTACATCCTTCCTGAATCTAGGCGGGCGAAGCCAAGCGTAAAAAAAATACCAAAAGATTAAACATTTTAGTTTTGCTTCTTTTTAAAAGAATTTATTTTAAAACAAAAGCTAACCAAATAAACATACAAGTGTAAAGCGCGACTTAATATATAGATTTACTTATTTAAAATTTAGTACCTCGAAGACCGAGCTTTGCTCGGAGGTTTAGTAGAACAATAAAATAAATAAAACATTATAAAAAAAATAAAAGGAATCACAAAAATATTCGTCTGACCGGGATTCGAACCCAAGACACCAAATAGCCACCCACCAACGCAAAAAGTCCAACGCTAACTAAGCCGCAAAGTGAAATTACTCATAACTTAAAAATGCGCAGTTTCTCAGGGATATAACTTAGCTAGATCAAATTTTCTCATGCAAAACTACCTACATACTAAATTTCAAAGAAATACTTGGAGCCGTTTCCGTGATTCCGATTACATATAATATACAAGATTAGCTTGTTTATAGTATAAGATTAAAATTAACAGAGCTACAAAATATAAGTTTCAAGTAATTTTTTCCTTAACTGGGGGAAACCTGCTGCCTGCTGTGGTATTTTTTTGGTTACTCAGGTACAAAGAGTAGTGTTTCAACCTACATATTGTACAACGACTGCCATTACAATATTATAACCTATCAATTGAATGACCAGCTTAGGTATTACTTACGAACTGGTAACCTATAATTATTAATAGCTGCTATCTTCGAAATAAATTAGATTTTTAACCGACTTCCAATAGAAGGAGGCGATTATTCCGCCGTCTGTGGACCGATTTTCAAAATTATTTTTTTGACGTAAAAGGTATAATCCTAAATTGGTCCTTTTGACATCAAAGTGGTGAAATATGGTGATTTCAACTTTTTCTGAAGTAGTCCAAGCATATGCTACCGTAAGATTTTGCACCAAGGTACTCCCTGGATAAAAGAGTGCTGAACAGAACTCCTGACTCCTTATAGATACATGTTTGGGGATTTCGGTATTGTTTAAAGAGCTGCAAGCATATACCACTATGTCAATTATAGTAATCATCATCATCACCGCCATCATCACACCATACATCGTCACATTATGATGATATAAAAGGTATTTCTCATAGTATTTTACACCGACACGGATGTCTTTGAACATTATTCTGCTGTTTATAGACGTATTTGCAAAATTCTTTTGTTGTAAAGGGTATAATCCGAAATTAGTCCTTTAGTCACTAAAGTGGAAATCTGATGATGGGATCCATGGGGAATCGAGGGGAATTTATATGGACACATATAGTGTATTGACTTTTTCTGAAGCAACACAAGCTTATGCTACCAAAACATAAGATTTTGCACCAAGATACACCCTTTAGAGATACGCGTTTGGAAATTTTCACATTGTTTAAAGAACTGCTAGCATATGCCACTATGTACTTACGGTAATCATCATCATCATCTTATTTACAATACCTAATGGAAGCTTGGCGCGTATTCAATTATACATTCGATCTTTTATTTTAAACGTTATAAAAGTTGTTGTTTATAGTTTAGTTCTTTTATTATAATATAAGTTATTGTATACAGTATAGTTTGTTATATAAGTTATTGCAGTGCCGGCTGCCAATCCCGCCATGCCTCCATGAATGACGTCAAACGCAGGGCTCTTGCCACCGTCAACGTGCCGGCCACACTTGAGCCGAACGGTATCCCACGTAATGACAGCAGGAGACTCGATGGCATCACCCTAATTTTGTGAAGCCGCGAGAGGCCGCTGGTGTGGGATGCTACCTGCGTGGATACGTTGGCGGCATTACACGTAACGGCCACTGCAGGGGTGGCGGGGGTACTCGCCGAGACCAACAAAAAGCGGAAATATGAATCCATCGGCGATGGTTATAGGGCGATGGTGATACTTTTTATCCCGTTCCCGTGGGACGCCTCATAAAGTTTATAAAATGTGTGATTTGATATGGAAAAGTACAAAGGAATGGAATATCTTATATTATATAATATTATAAAAATGGATTGCAATTCTAATGTCAAATTTGTAAATTAATATAATATAATATAACTCAAGAACGGCTGAATTGAATTCTGAAAATTGGTGGGGAGGTAGCTTAGAACCAGGAGACGGACATAGGATACTTAAGTGCCCCGCCGATTCGGTATGTCTGTATGTTCGCGATAATCTCAAAAACTACTGATTGACTACTTACCGAAGGATTTTCATGCCGTTTAAATTTACCAATCGTCGATAATAATTTGTTAAGGTTTTGGGGAAATTGTTTGATTTATAACGATAATTGTTGAAGGTGTCGGTTCCGTAAAATCAAGCCGTCTGACAACTTTTATCGAAAACGCTGCCTAATCTAACCCGTTGGAGATAAATAACAAAACAATGTATGGTGGGATTGTTTCTCTTTTATAGTCCGCATTGGCATAGATATGACTATCTTTTAAGGATAAGTTACCATACCCATTCTAAGTTTCAAAAAATTATTAGAAATAATGTGGTATTTTCAGAGCTATTTAGACGGATAATATTTGATTATCCTTATCTAGGAGATTATATCTGGGAGATACCTTAAAATTAAAAAGTACGTGTGAAAACTTATTATAAAGTATATATTTTTACTCTGTGCTACTACTATATTGCAGATATATTTGCTAAAGAAGTTTTTTGCCACGAACACTTTCCCACGCGGGCGAAAATACGGGCAAAAGCTAGTTTTAACTATTTCTCTACTCAATCTTCTTAATTTTAAAGTCGGTACCAGCAAATTTGAACGTGGGTTCTATAAAATATTGTAGAATATTGTTTGGGCTGGTACTGGCTTCAAAATTAAGAAGATTGAGTAGAGAAATAGTAAAAATTATAGCCGAATTTAAAAAGGGGAATTATATAGAAATTAAAATTTATTTCATACTTTTTTATGTATTCTTACTTTGGAAGTGGGTTTAATTTTTTGTTTATATAATATCACTTATCTACTTAACACTAAAGTTCTAAAATTGACCAAAACTTGTTAATAATAGCTACTGTAGGTACAACAAATACTTATATGTACGTAATAAGTTAAGTAAAATATAAGAGCCAGAAGCAAACTAACTCGATTTTCCTCAAACACTAGAAAGGAAAGTATAATTTCGTAAGGACTTGTCGCATTGCATTTTCCCCGCTCTAGCTGGAGTCTGGAGAACGAAACAACATCACATTCTGTATTATAAAGTGTAGGTACTAACAAACAATTTTAATAGTTCTAAGAAAAATTGAAGCAACATAACAAAGTATTTTTATAGTAGTTAGATATGTTTTAAAGTTAAGTAGGTCCAAATCTGTGGAATACATGGAAATTTAAAATCATAAAAAATACAACATAATAAATAGTTTCTATTTACAACTGAATTCCTTTTGAGTCTAGACTCTAAACGAAACCGGAGGTCCAATCTTGGTAAAAATAAAAGCAGAAATCGTACTTAAATAGACGTAATAACATTATTCACTTGATTATACCAACTAAAATAAGCAGCATAATTTTATCGGCTGCAAATTATACAACTGTACTAGCACACATTCCAGGTAAGTAAAAACTAGACCGAATTCCCTCCTGCCTCGTCTATTTATATCTAAGATTACCGGGCCGGGTACGTTTACCTCGTACGGAGAGGTTTTTACTCTATAAACTTTCATAGTATTCTATGTATACTTTAAATAGAATCCTCATTAGCCGCGAACTGGTCCGAGTCCGAGTGCGCATATACCCTATAATCTATACAGTCGGCCATTTGCGCATCGCAATTTTTTGTATTTGTGCTTTTTGTTGCGGGACGTTCAACGCGTATTTATGTTACAAGCTCATCCCTTTTTAGAACTCATTACAGCTTATTACGCGGGTATCTATTTGTGATTATATGGTTGAGCTGTAATATTCGTGATGTTGGAAAAACGGAACATTTGTTACATACGTTTCTGCAACTTAAAAAGTCTTAATACATAATAAATCTATTGACAATTAATAATAATATTAGCTATGGAGCTTTCACGCCACGTCAATCAAACTTGTGTTACTGCTACCCACTAGACAACGGAAATATATTAAATACTTTTGACGTGATAACGTCTTATAAATCGATGGAGCCGGCTGCACGCACGAAAAAACATGACTCATGCGTTACTTGTTACCCGTTATCGTTACCTGTTACCCGTTATCGTTACCAAGCATTATCATTATTATTATTATTATTATTATTATTATTATTATTATTATTATTATTATTATTGTTGTTGTTGTTGTTGACGTTGTCACGTTCAACTATCGTCAGTAAACCGACTTTACAGACAACTGATGTTTTTTATATTTAAGATTTTCACTATATAATTCACAAATTCAATACGCATCCATGAACCAGGAATACAAAACTTTTTGTTCTCTGGCGGGATTCGAAACCGCGACCTCCGGCTTGAGCGCCAATTCGCTGACCAGTGAGCCACAGAGATCATCATTTTATAATTTTACGATTCTTGTACATATAAACCTACCCATAACAATAAAAGAAATCCACTTCAATTTTTCAAACGCATAATATTACGCAATAAACGCATAACATACCCACATGCGGTAATAAAACATAATTTATTCAAGGTTACAGCAATATTACTAATAAAAGATCATGGCGACAAGAATTAGGATTAAAGTAAAACATTTATTCACGAAATTCATGTAAAATATGATTATGATACAAAAAAGCCCGACATCTCAAGGAACTTACATACGTTCTAAATATTGGGGATCCTTTAAAGGAATTTGTAAACAATACGCTAAGTGATTTATTTATTTTGTTAGGAACTGTTAAAATCCGAACTTGTTATACCATAAAGGCTACTGCTTTACCAAGAAATGCACATAACGTAAGCCAACATGGCATCATCTATTTTACTTTGACATTAACGCTTATTTGTTACATTTAAGCGCGTAAATCGTTTCATTGAATAGGCCGATATCACTGGTATTTTGGGTATAAATAGGTTTCAAGTTTGAACAATACTAGTAATCTTTGTAGTAACATAATCTAGTAACAGCTTTTGAATTTACTTATGGCTTGTACCTCTATGCCCGGTACGTTTAAAGTAGGTACGTATGTAATAGATAAATTCTAATTTGGAACTGAACTATGCCAGAAGCAAATGAACCCAAACCCTACGGGCAGCACGTTTTTAGGGTTCCGTAGTAACTTATAGTTTCGCTCTAACTACAAGGAACACTTATAGTTTCGCTCTGACCATTCGTCTGTCAGTCTGTCCGCCCATCTAACTTCTGTAATAATAAATATAATTTCATGAAATTCGGTAGCCTTATAGATTGTGTAAAGACTCTGTTTTCGGAATGAATTATAAAATAATAATTAATAATTTTATATTTAAGGAGTGGCTCCTGATACGTGTGAAGTGGGGATAAATTTTTTTCTCATTCTACCCCGTCTTATGTAGTATCCTTGAATTAATTATCGTTCCAAATGAAGGGGATATTCATACGTCAATTTTTGTAAAATGAACCAATTTCAAGTAATCGGCCTCCAAAGTGGTTAACAAAATAGATTCCCCGATGAATTTCTAAACTATAAAAGATAGAAACTTGTAACTTTTCATGTTGATAGCTCCTGCTAATTATTCTTTACTTTTAGTAAAATTGAACCATAACCTTTAAAGTAATTTGAAAAAATGGCATTTATAGGAACTTGCGATAGAAGTGAAAACAGTATACACATATCGAACTTTTTACTAAATCCATTCAATTTCACATAAAAGATACCGAGCGACCGAGTCTTGCTCGGTGTTTTAGTAGAAAGACAAAATAATTAAAAATATATAAAAAAATATATAAAAGAAAAAGAAATAATAAGAATCACAAAAATATTTATCGTACCGTGATTCGAACCCTCCATATTTTGAATTTCCGAACAATCCAAAAATTATACGTAGACTGACGTAAGAGAGTCGAAATTATTGATATATTGTTCCACGACGAAATAAAAAAACATATATAGCTTAAAAATGCGCAGGTTCTAAGGAATAAGACCTAGCTGGATCGATTTTTCTCCCCCAAAACTCCCTGCATACTAAATTTCATGGTAATACTTGTAGTCGTTGTCGAGATACCGATTATATATATACAAGATCGTCTCGTTTATAGTTTATGATACACAGCACTTATGTTGCACAAAATGTCAGCTGTATAGCTACAGATATGGGGATCGTGCGGCTAGACTGTTACGCCAACTAGTGTCAAGTATCCGAAACAGTTGGGATCATGTATTTAACGTAAACACATGTGATTTACTTTATAATAATTATAAATAAAATATATTTAATTTTTTTAAATAATGCCAGCTTCGAGAAAAAATTGTTGTATTCTTGGATGTAATTATACATCACGTAGAGAATGTGGATTCAGTGTGGAAGTGAAATTTTATAAATTTCCAGAGAGCGTGTTAGGAGCCTCATGGAAAATAGTAAAACGTAAATAGTAGATAAATGCAGTGAAAAATTACGTGTAATTACTATATTAATTAAAAATTTAAAAAATGAACTGCACCATTCAGTTAAATTATAACATTTAAATACGAAATGTGAAACTTGATCATTTAATTGATGAAATTTCAAATATTCGTGACAGTTATCTTATAGTTATGACTTAACCTTTTATTTCTTTTCTTGATTTCAGAGAAAATCCAAAAGACGGGGATAAAATACCCCAGATAAAAACTCAAGTCGAAAACAAAAATGCTATTTTTATCATGCCTCCTTTTTGCCACAAAGATCAATTCACCCCTGAAGAAGTTGATGAAACATACAACATTTCTTCTGTGAGGATACAATATATAGAACGAGTAAATCAACGAATTAAGGACTTTAGAATTCTATCAAAAGTACCTAATTCATTATTTCCTCATATTAATGAAATTGTTTTTGTTATTTGTGCTTTGGTAAATGTACAGAAGCCATTGTTTAAAGAAGAAGAAGTTGACAAATAAGCCTTTTTCAAATAATTGTAAAAACTGAATAAAATTTCTTATAGTATTAAATAAAAACGAATTAATTGTTTACAAAAAAGAAAGGTTTTATTTTCTTAAATAATTTCAAATTTAATTTTTATTATTTCTCTGTTTTATAATAACTCTGACTAAGATAAGTACAGACTCATAAATGATAAATATTTTTATATTATATTATTTGCTTGTAATATTAAATATTTTTAACAAAGATACCATTTATAAAAATTTTCGTAATGAATTAGTACAAAAAATAATTTCTTACGATTTGTATAAAATTAAGATAATAATAAAAATAATTTTAGGCAACTTTAAAATCTAACAGTCGTAGAGATAACAAGTACTATAACATTTCTCAATACCGCACATTTGGTCGATTCCAAAATAATTATTCTTAGGTCATTTTATAATTAATATCTAAAAAGTAATGTACTAATGATAATCATAAATGTATTGTTACTTAGTTGTCTTTGGCGTATAATTTTTGTATGTATTGGGTAAAATAAAACTTTTCAAGATGAGGTAATAAGTTATTCAACAATTTGATTTGAATAATTTTTTGCCTTTCTCATCGTTCTGGCCATGTATTATATTATTGACTATTGGTTTAAATTCATATTTTATTATTTTATCCATTGTTATAACATTTTTTAAATGTTATAAAACATTTGTTTTGATCCCACTATGTTCACCAATGAAACACCAGAGAGCGCTCACTTCGACAGTAGTGCTGCCTCTATATTTCACGCACGATCCCTATACTGCTTGCATATCGGTGACGCGAACGCACGAGAATTCACCCACCCATTTTATATTATACACGAATATTTACAACAACTTTGAGAAACTAAATAATAAAATAATTACGTATACCGCTCTTTCAACAATAATAATAATAACCTGGGAGACCAAGAATTGCTCGGAGTTTAAGTAGTGCGAGAAAAGAATTCAAATTATTTATAAAAAAGAAATAAAAAGAATAAAAACATTTCGTCTGACGGAGATTCAAACCCGAGACTGGTCGACGATTGGTCAACAACGCAAAATCCAAGCGCCTGCGTTACGCGTATCTAACATTAGTATTAAAAACTACTCATATCTTATTTGTATTACACGACAAAAGAAAAACATAACAAACTATATAACGATCCTTATGTCGTCGGCATAAAGGTCTAGTGAAATAATTTTGAACGGACTTTCAACAAGTCAGTCATGAGCATGTCGGTGACGGGCACTCATAAGATTTTCCCCCACTAAAAAGTGGCCAACGCGGTTTAGGAAAATTTTCACTTAAAAAACCTATTGATTTTTGATCGTCACGGAACGCTCCTTAGTCCTGGACATATTTTGGTTAGGTTACTAGTTGAAGTAATAACTGCGCAATAAGTTTTAAACGACCAGATTTTATAGACTACTCGCTAACATGGTAATTTTAAATATATGTAATATGTATAGCTCTATCACCTGTTAATAGTTAAGTTCCACATATAGTTTATAATGATGAATAACTCACGATATAGTTTATCAAGTATGCCTCGTGTTCTATTCAATAATCACCTGACACGTGGGAGCATGCATTTTTTATTTTAAATTAAATTAGAACAGTCCTTAGGTATGGGTTACACCTATTTACGCTTGAGACGCCTCCCAAGCAACATACATATAACAACTATATTTTGTGACTTGAATTGGAATAATAACAATATATTTGTAAATTATAAATCTAACAATCTAGTTAAAATTTACTTTGAGCAAATGATTGATATCTTTAAAAATATTTAAGCAGTTTTATGTAATATTTTAACGACTCCAAGAGCACGTGAGCACGTTTATCACAAGTAGTGATCAAAAACACGTACGACAGATCACGGAAGGTTTTATACGAATATGTATTCCCCATAAGTTAGCTAACTAGTACATCTACCAAAATAAAACGCTACGTCTTAAAACGCTAAATCTTAGTAAGTAAAATCAGCCGATCTAGTTGTACCTAACTTTTTCGAGTAATTTTGGTGTTACGGAAAAACCTCTGCTATAGAACAACCATTCTCAGTTTGTGTATTATTTTTTCAGATAATAGAATATACAGGTACGAAATAATATATGAAATGAATTACAATATATTTTGTGTACACATTTTAAAATCTTCGTTGTCATTTAAATACGAACACTGAAGTACACTCGTGAGTAGGTGGGTGAGTTCCTATGTAAGCGAATATTTTCAATTTATATAAGTCCTTGTTTATATCACTTCCCACGATATTTAATATAATAATGAAAAATAACTCAGATAATAGATACACGTATAATTTTCAGTAAAAGTATTATCATACAAATTTCAGAAATTGCAGCTTTTTGGAACACCGTCAACAAGCGCACAAGCGTTGCAAGTTAAATACAATCGTAAAATACCTTCCATAAAGTTTTAGAGATATTCCTACTCTGCGGCATATATTATATATAATATATGCCGCAGACTAGGAATATCCCTAGGAATACGAATATGTATAGGAAAATCTCTTAAAACCATATCAAGGCAAAATTAGCAACAATTCACTAAGAGACGATATCTCAAGACGCAAACTTCGCACTTAGTTCGTAATTAACACTTTTTGTGTCACTTCCAGCAAATTCTGTAGTCTTAATGGCTATTATTGAACACTTAATGTTTATATTACATTCTTTAACTTTAAAAGCACAAAATCATTTTTCAAATACATCATTAGAAACATATTAAATTAAAAAGCACTGTAATTCTCTGAATATCATAATGTAATAATGAAATTCGTATAGATTTTATCGACAAACAGAGTATAATTTTAATTTATTTTTGATAAAATTCCTTTATGTGCCCGGAATTTTATTTTCATTATATTTGAGAATTTTATTGATATGAGATTCAATTAAGTAGACCAGACAAGCTGTTTTCAAGCAGAAATCTCCAGAGTTTCCCAATATACCTAAGCCATGTGGCGCGCCAGAACATTGTTGTTTTACTTTGAGAACATCACCAAATTTAGATGTTTCAAAGTTTGGGATGTAGATTAGTTTAGTGGATTCTACTTTAAACAGCTAGGTTCTTAAAAAAAAAAAACTTTTTGGCGTTACAGATGCTATAAATTATTAAAAATGAACATTAAAGAATCGTCATAAATTATTCAAGCAGCAGTTGAAGTTGTCAGTTCACACCGCGACAATACTCGACGTTACGCGGCGCTGCATTTTTAAGATAGCTAATGAAAATTGAACTTTATTCACTACACAAAAAGGAACACATTTCATACTAGTTAACCTAAAAAATATTTGGAATTCTGGTCACCCATCCTAGTTGAATCCACGACCGGCGTTGCTTAACATGAGTTAGCGCTACGACCTTTCTTCTCACTTATTCCTCCTTGTATTAATATACATCAACGATTAGGTAACACCTACGTAAAGTTTCAGCCAATTCAATTGATCGTTATTCTATAGCATATTTTATATGTTATATTCTTTAGGCTGACATAACTTTTATAATTATAAACCGATTGAAATGAAAAAAAAAACATTATTTTAAGTACCTAGAGCAAACCAAAACGCATTAGTGGAAACCGTATTCAGTTAAGCCGTTGACTTCGTACGCAATAAAACAAAAATCGCAGGCACCGTACATTTTTCCGCAATAAAAAGTAGCCTATATGTTAATCCAGAGTCTAAACAACTACCATACCAAATTTCATTAAAATCCATTCAGTAGATTCTGAGATTAACGCGTACAAACGTACAGACAAAATCTCTAAACATCATAATATATAATGAATAAAATGAAATAAATAAATCATATAATAGTTTTTCTTATATATCTTCCATGTACAGATAGCCAGACCAGTTACGATTTTATTATATATGTATAGATATAGATATAGATGATATCAGTCATACAGTTCACATGCGCTGTGCAGCGCAGTGCAACATGACATTCGAACTCTTACAATGAAACTTGTATATTTTTGTGTATTTAATAAAGTTCAATTTTGAATAGCTATCTTAAAAATGCAGTGCCAAGTCGCGTATCGTTTCCTTTCGGTGTGAATTGACCCTAAGTGCTTATTTATTACACCCTATTGTGAGTTGACCCTAACGATTAACTAGTGGTAAGATCTATTTTTTTCTATCCCAGCCACGATTTGTCACATGACACTACTGGTCTTATACATGTGCAATGCCTGCCGACAAACTGCTACGCAGTTTGGCAGGTTTAATACCTAATATAAATTATTTGCCAATACAGTATTTATTATTAAAAAAAAATATATACACACGATCATCTAATTGGAACGTGCCTTTGTGTTGTAGAACTAGTCTAAATGTCAAACAAACGTCTTGACTGCATGACGAATGATCTAAAATGGTAGAGTAATCATTGGTCTCGCAAGGCGCTCTACCAGACCGAGCTGACGTGCTTGTCAAATACTGTAATAAATACTCAGCTGAGGTCGGCTTACCCGGGGTAGTCATATTGAAAGCTTCATGACAGGTGTACATCCCGAATATTTTATTTCATTTTAGTTTGAATCGGAAAAAATGCAATGTTGCGTAGTGAAACTATGTAAAAATAATTGGACCAGAAATGAGGACACTGGGATCACATATCATCGTATAATTTCGAAATTTCAACATAAAATTACACGAACTCAAAACGCCATTCAGTGTTGCCGAGTATGCAAGAATCAAGTTCCAATATTTTATTATAATGTAATAAAATACAATGACAGTAAATGATATCCTATTTCATTTATCTAACCTTGTTATTATGATTCTACCCATGGATCAAAATAACTATTCGCAAGGAGCATAGGTCGATAAATATGAAAAAGTATTATGAAAACGTTACAGTTATATAATATATTATGTGTAATATTTATCGTACTAGCTGCGTCGACACACGATATTCTGTCTTGACTAATAAATAAATAAAAATGAGGCCTTATAATCTATATACATACCTAACATTTTTCTGAAGAAGAAGCGTATAAGAATAATACAATATTGATAATATGTACATTTGCTTTGAATTAATTTTTAATCCTACTATACTGCTACTATAATTATAAATGTGAAATTTAAAAGTACAGTGTTCCTGTGGGATACTGTATTTACGCGGGCGGAGTCGCGGGCAAAAGCTAGTGTTTAAGTATTTTCATAGCTACATTTGTAACCAAAAAATTAACTAATAGATATGCTGTGGAGCATAAGATATTTTCCCATTAGATCGGTCAAAAGTTGAGTAGCTGGCATCACAATTTTTCACGCACACTAGAATTTGTCACATGTAATTCAATTGTCACCTTACACACTACAATAATGAGCTGCCGCATTTACGAAGCTGTTTTTGTTACGAGTATGTCATCTAGTCGAGCGAGGGAGACCAATCAAATATCTTTGATTAAAATTTATCCAGTAAAAAAACAATTTACTTATGAGAGTAATTGTAGCTTTACGGGTAATCTTGCTCTAAATGATGAGTCATGGGATGAGGCACTAACGGCGAACCTGGAGATGTGGGCCATAACAAAGGAAATTAACGTTTAGGACGAGAAAGAAGCAAGAGTAGATGTGTTACGACATCCAACACGAAATATTCAAGACGCTCCTAGAACTGCCAATAAAGCAAAGGGATTTTCCGTCGAATTCCTCTGTTCCGGGTAATTGTATACCGCCTCATTGAGTAATGTTCGCTATGACGGCGGCATTTCGATAGCTGCCCGTACCACACAGGAACTTCACGTTATTAACCAATTTAAGACGGTACTTTGGACTCGTTTAGACGAACGCATCACAAATATGTGAAAAAAAAATCGGTTGTCTGTAAAGTCGGTTTACTGACGATAGTTGAACGTGACAACGTCATAAGAAAATACTGATGGATCACTCACTCAAGTAGGAGGGAGACAGATGTCGAACGCTGACGAACGCGGAGGCCGATTGTGCCTCTTTGTCGCTCGTTCCGCGCTCTCGCTTGCACTTCAAGCCTTAAATGGAACGCCTCAGAGCGAGGTAACGCCGCATGAGTCATGTTTTTTCGTGCGTGCAGCCGGCTCCATCGAATTATAAGACGTTGTCACGCCAAAAAATTACTACTTATACGGTTTTCTACTGCAATTTACTACTTTTTCTGCTGTCGATTATAGGAAAAACAAGTTTTTAATAACTATTTTGTTATACTTAAACAAAATTATATTTCTCGGTTATCCTCTTTTACTGCAAATTCTTCGTTTCTGTGTCCATTTTTTACTCTCCATACACCCAATTTAGGGTAATATAAAAGAAATTCCGCTTCAGTTCAGTTTCAATATTTAAATGGAGTTCCGTCCTTACATGTCATATCATTTGCGAAAATACAATTTCAAAGGAGCCGCGTACTTTATGTTTGAAACTAAAGTTGAGTCAGCTCGAAAATATCTGCTCGTTACAAAGTAATTGAAAAGTCAATTCAAAACAGCGCACGTACATATTCAGGTATTATTTAATATGCTCGGAATACCTTGTGAGTACCTAGTACCTACTGCTGACATGATGTTTGATGAGCAAGTTCCGTAGCATATTATAATAAATTGTACTTTAGTGGAAATATTTTTATGAACACACAATTGTGTTTGATAGTACGACCCAAGAGCACCTTTTGCTATTATAGCATTATATATTAAATGTGAAAGTTTGTGAGGATAGATGGTTAGATGTATGGATGGATGGACGTTTGTTACTCTTTCACGCAAAAACTACATTAGGAATTTTGATGAAATTTTGTATGGTAGTAGCTTGAGCTCTGGATTAAAACATAGGCTACTTTTTATCCCGAAAAAGTACAGTGTTCCCATGGGATACTGTTTTTACGCGGGTGGAGCCGCGAGCAACAATTAGTAGGCTTATATAGGCCGGGTGGACCGTACTCACTCCAGATAAGCTGGTAAAAGGATGAGGATGATGATGTCCCACCCCAGGACAAATAAATTTACACTTAAAAATTCGTAATATTATGTATTATATTTACATACTACAATACTATTACTTATTCTACAATAGAAAAACCAGTTTAACTGCAACTATTTTTATTTTCTTAATAAATATGGCATAAATAATGTAACCTATACTTGCATAGTCATATTATGATGGAGCGAGTGTGATGTCCGGAAAACACAATGGTCTGCAGACTGCAAGCAATCATCAAGGAAATGTATCTTCGTACTGTTTACGTTCAGAGAACACGACAGTTCAGAAAACAAAATCCTGTCCGCAACAGAGAAATTTTATATTGATTCTTTAATATTTTTGAGACAAAATTAAACCACTAAAATCAGAAAAAAATTATGCTTGCTCGCATTTATTTAAAATATATTATACACGTAAAGCTAAAGAGCTATTTATATAATTTGTAAAGGGAGATAGCTCGTCGCTAAGTGCAGTTTTTTTTGGCATCTGCCCGATTTTAATCAAATCGCACCTGGCAACACTAGGTACATTATTTATACCACATTTATCAAATAAATCTACAATAATCGCAGCGAACTTAACACTTTTTCTAATACAACAATCAATAGGTAAATCCCTAAAAATGACTCTTCGTCAAACCACAAAATTAATTATTTACTTTATGGGCAAAACTCAATTTACTCTCTGAATCTCCAGCTTCATTATATATTGGGCTGCGTAGTCTCGGCTTCATCGGCATTGTATCTCAGGGGCCAGGCCCCACCTAGAAAATGGACCTAGATACCCCAATGGATTTTGTAATATTATGTTAGTAATTATTTCCTTAATGCTTCTTTATAGTTAGCAGATTTTACTCGTGCGTGTAAAAACAACTATATTCTCGTTGAAGTCAAGTAATTTCATGCATATAGGAATTTAGTCCATCCGAAAGATTATGTTCCGGTACCGCGACATGGGTTATGTCGGGAAACTGATGTGCAAAATACTTTTCATGTAAATGGTTTTTAAAAGTGAAGCTACTTTTTAAGTACACATTTATGTAATTTAACGTTTACATCGGCTGACACAATCATATGATGAAGAGCCTTTAAATAAAGAATAAAGAATAAAAAAAAACGTTTACAGATACTTAACTACATATTTTAAGCCATGATTTCCAAATTATTTAAATCATAATATAGGTACATAGAATTAAGTAACGATAACCTATTCAAAAAACTTGATGCATTCATAAAATTTTGTTTTATTAGTATTTTAATAAAACATATGATTATTTTATGATTATTATATGATAAAACTGGCTTAAAACAGGTTGTAGCGAATCGAGTTTAAGTCGGTTTTTTATCAAAAATAAATATCATTAACATGTTAGAGTAATTGATAAGCCTTAAATTTACGTGTATTATTGTATGTAAAAACTTAATTACTACTACTAAGCACTAAATAAAACAATAATATAATAATATATAATACCAAAAAAGTCCAAATTTAGATTTCCGCGTCACCGCTTATATTGTGTTCAGCGACCCAGAATCGTAATTAACTTGGTAAGACAGTCCGAACTGCAAATTTTTTTACAGCTGATAAACTTTATGAAAAACATAAAAATGTACTTTTGTAGAATGTTTTTGTACAGGTACTAAATAAATATCATGTTTCATACTAAATGTAGTATTTTGAAGCATGAGAATATAAAAAAAGATTCTATGATCTAGGCTAGTATTTAACCAGGAAAATTCAAATTAATGCTATGTTATACGTTTAAGGGCCCGTTGCACAATTTACTGATATTAGTATTAGATAGCTTATTTGCATGTTTTGTCTCTGTAGCTCGATATAAAGTAAGCGAAGATTAAATATTCGAATAACCTCTTCAACACCTAAAAACAGTCCCTAAAGCTCATAAATCGTATAGAGAGTAGGGAATTCATGCTGATTTATAATTAAACAAAAAATTAAACCGACTTCTAAAGTAAAAATACACAAAATAGTATGAAATAATACTTATTTTCTAAATAACTCCCCTTTTAAATTCGGATAAAATTTTAACAATTTCTTTAATCGTCTTAATTTTGAAGTCAGTACCAGCCCAAACGATATCCTTACAATATTTTATAGAGTTTACGTTCAAATAAGGTGGTATTATTAACGACTTCAAAATTAAGAAGATTAGGTAGAGAATTTTAAATTCGGCTAAAATTAAAATTTTAGCCGAATTTAAAAGGGGAATTATTTAGAAAATAAGATTTATTTCATCCTTTTTTATGTTTAAACATAATAATTTTTCCTTTATATTAATATTTCTTAAATTATTATTAATACATTTTAAGAACGTTTAAAATTAACGATCGAATGTATAATTGAATACGCGCCAAGCTTCCATTAGGTATTGTAAATAAGATGATGATGATGATTACTGTAAGTTACATAGTGGCATATGCTTGCAGTTCTTTAAACAATACCGAAATTTCCAAACGCGTATCTTTAAAGACTGATAAGTTCTGTTCAGTGCTTTTGGATCCAGGGTATACCTTGGTGCAAAATCTTATTTTTGGTTGCTACCAGGAGTTGCTTGGAGCATAAGCATATGCTTATGCTCCAAGCACATAAGACCGAAACAGAACAACAAACTTCCAAATATATATTTGGAAGTTTGTTGTTCTGTGGATCCTAAAGTACTGAACAGAACTCCTGAGTCCTTATAGATACATATTTGGGAATTCTGGTGTTGTATAATGAACTGCAAGCATATACCATCATACCACTTAGAGTAATCATCATCATCATCACCACTATCCTCATACGAAACAGCAACATAATATTAATATGATGTAATAGGTACTACTCAGAGTTTTGTGCACCGATATTGTCTTGAAATTTTGCTATTGTCAAAATTATATGTGTGATCATCATCATCACTATAATATATTTAATGCTTACTGCTACATTTTTTCCGCCGACTACAATAATACATAATAATGATTATTTAATAGTATAATATCTAATCATTATCATCACTGGTGATTGTTTATTAGGTTCACCGATCCGTAATGCTTATTTGGGGAAATACCACGGCCTCTCGGAAAACTGGCATAAAATAACGCTTGAGTTTGTTTTGCCGAGAGAGTGAAAATAGCGGAGGATTTTTTATGTGTAAAACATTCTTAAAATGTGTTAAAAATATTAAAATAAATATAAATAAACAGAGAAATCCTTTGCCAGTCTAATGTAAAATAAAATAGAAAAAAAATGACACCGGTCTCGTTTAAAAATGTGACTTTTCCTGTCGCGCATATTATCATAATAATTTTATCGCGCATATTGTGCCAATTTGTTTTTTTTTTAAACTCACATGACGTGATTTTGAATATTGAATATGGACAGGTTCCAAATCACGGGACAAGATGCTGAAAGAACAAAAGAGGAAATATTTGAGAAGATTTGACCTTTCTAGATGTCGAACACAAAATTAATTTGTTATAGTGGATGTAATAAACATCTAATGTTATACAATACAATAAATTATAAAATAATTATTTTAATTGTTACGTAATAAAATCAAATCTTGTCACCTCGTGTCGAGAAGTTGTGAAACCATTTAATGTTTAACATTGTTCATTTGAATAGAATAATAATATAGTCTTTAAGAATTCGCGTTAAAAAGTCAGTGAATCGTGCGTCGAAATGGCTTACTTCTTCTTCTTCTTCTTTTGGCATAGCCTTCCTTGTAATAGGAGTTGCCAGCGTCAGAGTGATGACGGCGTACTTTAATAATGGTTTTTAAATTCCTGACATCTGACAACTTTTTGACACGACAAGGACCGTCAGGCTACCAAGCGCCGCCTGGTGACAGAAAAAGAATCGATAATTCTTATTGACCGTTTTTGATACCACTTACGCCACCAGATGACGATTTGTGTGCTTTGGGTCTGCTCCATAACGGCAGAAAAATTATCAAACACCCTCATTGGTTAATGTGAACACGGCTTACGCATCATTGGTCAATTTTGAGATTTGTTCCTACGACTCACTGACTTCTTAACGTGAATAGACTATAATAATTTACACGTCTATTGGACACATAGGTGTTAGTTCAATTAATTTAAATCCTCGCAACTAGCGTGAAGGTCTGAGAGTTAAGGTTACTTGTTTAGCATTTCGTTGTGGGGAAACACGCAATTTTGTTATGAGCCCGGATACTCTACCTGTTACAAGGAATGTATGTAATCCTTCATTGTATACAATTTCTAGGCATTGTAGTCAATACCAATATCGTATTAGGGAATGTATAAATTACGCTGTTAAACAGCTGAGAATTAGAGTTAGTCTATACTTATATTATAAAATATGTAGATTATACATTTCGTAGGCAATGTGTGAATTATATTATTATGAAATATTGTTTCAAAGATTAATATCTTTGAAACAATATTTCATACGTTGCCTAAGTAGCTTCGGATTTCTAAAGGTACAATGTCTAGGTAAGGTATACAATGCCTAAATTTCATACGTTACATGTAACATACAAACTCATGTGATCTTGTCTATCTTGTCTATCTTGTCTATCATGTCTATCTTGTCTTTATTATTCACGTACGGACTCTGATCCAAATTGCACTAAACGTGTTCTAAAATGCTAATAGGTAACATCAGTTCACGAGCAAAGCATTTTCCTTAACCTTGGAAGATTTAGAGATTTTTTTCAGTTAAAGTAAACAATCCGAAAAAATTTCTCATTTGCATAGTATTTTTATGGATATAATTACATGTACCTATGTAATTATATCCATTAAAATACAACTTAACTTAGGATAATTTACATTTTTAGGGTTCCGTAATACTCAAGGAACCCATATAGTTTCGCTCTGTCCGTCCGTCTGTCTATCTGTCTGTCCGCGCTTCTAGCTTCTGTATTTATGAATATAAATGGATGAAATTTGGTACAGTTAAAAACTGTCTATAGATTTCAGTTTTGCCATCATAAAGTAATAATAATTTTACATTTTAGGGGTATGTGACACTTCACATATGAGGATGAAAAATATTTTTTCATCCTCATATGTCAATTAAACAAAAACAACATAACATAAAGTAGTTAAATCGGAATAATTATGAATAATGTAAAATTACTATTTTAAAAGAATGTTTCAAAATGTCTCAAAATTTGTTTCATAATTAAAAAAATGCTTAAATTAAAGAAACCTGTAGGATTTGGACGTAGGTTCAAACAGACTCACCGTGCTTGACCGAGCTGTAATAACTCTTACACACGAAGTGAATATAACTTTCATAATCAAAATTAGAGCTAAGTTCAAGGCACATGTCATAATATTTATAATAAATAATTAATTTTACGAATATGTGGCTCTCAACTTTTACCAATTATTGATATAATTTTATTAATACTGAAAACACATTAATGTGTTTTATTAATCACAATAATTCAATTTCGCATTTAATTTGCTAGTAACTTTAAGAAAACGCTGATGGCGCTAACTCGCGGATTGTTTTTGAAAAATAATACTAGACGTTGTGTTATTGGATTTAAATTCTGACTCGCGGTATCGAAAACCTTTGTGATATGTATAAGTATATGGTTGTAATTAGTACTAATCAGTTATTATTTTCGAGTAGTCGGCCTTCATAATGGCTTATAATTTGGGTCCCCCCAGTAGCAGTTATAAAAGATAGAAGATAAGAGATAGAAACTTGTATATTTCTAAGCTGATAGATCATGCTAAATACTCTTTATC
The DNA here is from genome assembly GCA_963565745.1 of Phengaris arion. Taxonomy (NCBI): domain Eukaryota; kingdom Metazoa; phylum Arthropoda; class Insecta; order Lepidoptera; family Lycaenidae; genus Phengaris; species Phengaris arion. Next base: position 12,088,766 of record OY751440.1, on the reverse strand, counting down.
CTTTGTAGCGAAATAGGACAATAACTTTTGAAGTAATTCAAAATAAACCTATTGCGATTTGCGCGTTAATATTTAAAGTGCTAACATACGTATCGATTCGATACAGAACGGACCACGGATTTGGTCCGCTCAGTACCAAATCCGACCGTGTGTAGAGTAGTCCGGCGAACATAATTATTATTAATTGAGTCCGCCATTGTCCGCATCGGATTTGCTTCGCTCCGTACCAAATCCGACCGTGTGTAGAGTAGTCCGGCGAAAATAATTATTATTAATTGAGTCCGCCACTGTCCGCATTGGATTTGCTTCGCTCCGTACCAAATCCATACGTGTGTAAAGCAGTCGGGAGTTTGGGCCGGACAACGATCTCAGAGTTGCCAACTTAAGTAACTTAACGTAGGTATTTTCCCCCCAAAATTAGGGGAAAAAATCTACGGGGTTTACTAGGGGGCAAGATTTTTAAGAGTTTACTCCTTAAGAATCAATTTTTATATGTGCCGCCCGGGGTATGAATATTTATAGGGAGTGAAATCAGATTGTGACACGTTAGTTTTATGTAATTTACGCGTAAGTCTTTATGTGTTTAAACACATAAAGTTTTTAGAATTCATAGCAATTACAATTATAATTGGGATAACCTAAAAATATATTCCAATAAAATCAGCGTAAATCTTGTAAATAGGATAACTAATCAGGGTCGAATTAAGGGGTTAAGTTTGGGGAGAAATATTTTTGAGAGTTGGCACGATTTCAATTGATTGCAGCAAAGGACTCAGCATACAGCTGACAATAATGCTGGAATCATAGTCGTCGTCGGAAAACAGCACTGTAAATAGAACTCTGCGCTAATACAATAGAGCTGAAAATCGAACACACAAGTGTCGAGTTTTCAATTCGGTCTGCCGGACTAAATCCGTGCGTGAGTACCGACACCGGATTCGGTTCGGTTCCGCGGACCAAGTTCGAGAGTCTGTTAGCACGCACTATTACGGAACCCTCTAGTTAGGTTATTTAATACATAATATTAAATAATAATAGTAATTTTGAAAAAAAAAACTATGTACCTATTTATTTAATTGGGTCTTTAGTCTGAAAGGATCGAATTGAATGGAACACGGGCTATTGGAACATAAAAAAAAATTAACTGCGTTAAGCGTTCCAAAGGACCGGTCATAAAGTTTAGAAAACAAATTCAGTTTACCAACTGCAACGCCAACGTGATTATTATTATAAAAGGGTTAATTACGAAGCAATCGACTATATCGTTTATTTACAATGTAAACCATATTTATATAGTGTACATACTTGTATCTACTAATACTAATAAACTGTAAGTGTAATACACCTGTGCCCACCGGACTTATTATATTATGTATAGGTTTAGTTATGTGACTAAACGTAGCGACCGCGTGCTGATGGGGTATTCCTACTATATAAATAACCTTAGATACGACGTGTTACTATAATAAGTGAATAGTAATTTTTTTAAACAAAAAATATGCTACATGTATTTTAATCCGGTCAATGAACCTTCACATTGGGTTCACCGCATTTCGGGAGGATCATAAGAGACATTGTTAATGAACTATCAAAAGCAATAAAACGTAGTTACCTATACATACTAAACGATACTTCTTAGTTCTTACACATCATTATCAGGTGCTACTTAGTGATGAGTAAGGCTGTAGGGTTAAATCAGGATAGTTGCCCCAGCAGTATAGTTGCCCCGATTTTAATAACTCTAGTTTTGCGAATGAATTGTATACTTTTTCAATTATTTATTGAAAGACTTTTCAGCTACCACTAAGTTGACTCTGTCGTAAGTCTCTATGTAATTGCATGGGAAGGCAAAATGCGATCAAAGTTTTGCAGGGACACTTGCCTCCATTCGAGAGAGGGCATCTATTCTAAACGGGATTTATATAAATATAAAGTAGCCTGCTACTATCCCATACGAGGGATAGATGTTACAAAATTAAAAGGTCTGCTAAAATCGCTAATACTCCGAAAATATTCAAGGAAATGTTTTTTACTTTTTATAAATTGCTCAATGAAAACCAGAAGTACCGGCTGGTTAAATAAATAAAGCATTTAACTTTATTTTATAAGAGATATGGAGTGATTTAAAAAAAGTGGGGCAACTATCCTAGTTTTCCCCTATAGAATGTGTGACGTACAGTGGTGTACCGGGGCGCCGCCGCCGCCGCCGCCGCAGTGGCCGACACAGGAGGTGTGCATTACACAAAGGCTCAGATTCTGTGCGAATGGGAAGTTCTAATCAAGGTGTCGAGATGCTTGTTAACGCACTGCATTAGTCCCTCAAATCACACGTAACTCGCTAACTTGTAACTGTTCTAGCTGCGTCTGCGCAACGTTCATTAATATAAATAATCTTTTGCAGCGGATTATCTTGATATTATCTCGAATACAAAGCAGCACGTGGTGAAGTACCTGTTAGTTAACTGAGTCCTGATTTCATTTAAAATATTTTGGCTATTCGCTAATAAGACGATTAGGTTATTATTATATAATAGAGGCCGTTAGATATTACTACTTCGTACCAGCTATTTCACGGGTTAAATGTTAATGTATTCGGCTCGTGTCTGCACATTCTACCAATAGGTACCTTTAAAATTTTCAAACATTGTAAACACAAATGTAGGTACAAATATTTCTTCTGCTTTCAATATTATTTCACAAATAACAGGTTATATAATATAGATATATATTTAATATTATTCTGTGAGTGACTAGTCACTAGAAGAAACAAATTTTGGTTCGTTTTATTGTAATAACTTGACTTCTACTTTTCAACAAAGCTCAACAATTCTATTACGATAAAGCAGCTTAAGCTATAATCTTTTAGTATACCCCGTGCGGGTATTTAATTCAATATTCGTAAAATATTGTCAAAGAATATTCCAGAAACTTAACTGATGTCTTAAAATTTTCCTTAGAGCAATAAAAACATGTACCTAACTAATAAATAATCTTTTATATCATATTACTACAAATAATATATTATTCTTATTTTAATCTGCGTTTTAGTATTGTTGATATTATTTTAGTATTATTTTATCAGTGACACTTATATTTCATAAATATATCTCATTGCATGAGAATATCTCGTGACAAATTCCGTGCAGATAAACTGTTGGATTATATGTCAACGTCAGAAAATAGTCTCCTTGAACAGTACATAAGTTTGAATGTAAAATTATTACTCTTTAACGTTGTCACCCAAACGTATTCCAAGTGTCTAGAATCTAGGTCCTAGAGCTATCGCTCTGGATCAGGAGTTACCGACCAGGGCGCGCCTTTCTAGGGGGGCGTAGAGAGATGTCAAGGGGGCAAACCACAAATTCACCATAGGTATTTTGTATGGCCTCAAAAGACTTTTCAGCTCCAACTGCATTAATAACCACTAGTGCTTATAGGTCTAAGTAGATCAAGCATTTTCGAAGCTTTTCTCCTTTATCTTGACTTTTTCAAAGCTAGGAAATTTTTACGTGTGATATAATATTAAGGTAGATTATAGTGCGATTTTGAAATTTACTTTGCGAAAGACTTAACTGTGATATAGGGTTACCTTGATTACTATGAAACCTATTTCATGTTTTAGACGGATTTAAATCAAAACTATAATTAAGTTCTTTGATCGTTGACGTAGAGCGATACACCTGCATTTGGATCCCCTTGAGTCATACACGGGTTAAAATTGTTATGTAATTACGTACTAAAAATTAGGATAGGTAAGTTTTATTCAATTTTTTTTCGTTGCTTTAAATATTATATAATAAAACGAATTTAGTTAAGGATAGAAAGAAAAGAGTTAAACGCACAACATGAGATTTAAAATTTTGATATCAGTGATTTTATTTTGATGATTATAAAAAATGAAGAACCATGTACCCATGAAGTCATTGCATGAGTCATTCCCTGCACTGTACGCCATCAGCTTTTCAGTGAACATCTGCTCCATCACTCTGACGTTGGCAACTCCTATTACAGGGGATGCTATGCCAAAAGAAGAAAAAGAAGAAGATTACAAAAATTATCAAAAAAGAGGCGGGAACCTTGAAAAAGCGCGGTTGACTTTAAACCTTAATTTTAAATTTTTCCTATAAATAATAATTTATTTAAAGTTAAAGTGAATTTAAATATTGCTATTAGCTGCTGAAAAGCACAATAGCAATGGAGGTAAACGAGGGGGGCGGGTCTCACACAAACCGAATTATAAAAGACTATCCGGAAAACTCAACCAACACAGACTTTAAAGTGTGCGTGGAATCCACAAACGACGAAAGATTGGGCAACAAGATCCCTATATACTTAAACCATATTTTCGCAATGGACATAAAAGGTGTAACGGGTATTCAGAGGGTGAATGCCAATAAAATAGCAGTTATTTTCAAGCAATATAATACGGCCAATAACTTTATTAATAACACCACTTTCCTCACAAAATATAACATGAAGGCGTTCATACCGGCAGCGCAAATTGAAAAAACCGGCATCATTAGATTTGTTCCAGCGAATATATCTAACAAAGAACTTTACACAAGACTTTCTTCAATTTGTGAAATAGTGGCAATAAGAAGGTTTTCAAAGAAAGTAGGACAAGAGCGCATTGCAGACTGTAAGCATTACTTTTTTATCTAATGTACTGCTTAATAATGTACAATATGATCTATTCTCGTACAGAGTTTTCGAATACATTCCACCATTAGTACAGTGCTATAGGTGTTTTAAATTTAATCATTCAGCAAAGATTTGTAATGGTAAAAAAAGATGTAGTATTTGCGGAAGTGAGCACTTGTATAAGGAATGCGATAAACCAACAGAAATCAGCTGCATAAATTGCAGTGGGCCTCATCTTGCGATATCTGGATTATGTCCTATTAAAACAAAGATTATTGAAAAGAATAACAACATATCATATGCAAGTGTCGCCTTAACAAAACAAGCCACCACTAATGAAACAGATTTCCCTCCACTCCCACCCCCAAAACCACAACCTGTAAATAGTAATGTTATTATAAATAAGTCTGTAAATATCTCTGCAAATAAGTCTGTACAAGATGTAAATAAAGTTAAAATAGTCCATTCTAAAGACCTTAAAACTAAAATAATTTCCAACAACGATGTACTTATGGCAGACGTTGATGGAATTAGTCAATAAAGATGACAGTACACCCACTAATATTAAAACTATCAAAGATGCATTATTAAAAAACTTAACATAATGGATTTTGTAGGGCCTAGTTCTACACAATCCAAGCTATGTATTGCGCAGTATAACATTCAAAGTTCAAATAGTAAAAAACCTTTATTAATCCAATTTTTAAAACAACAAAATATTGATATTTGCCTTCTTAATGAGACATAGTTCAAAGATAATAATTTTAAAATACCAGGATATAATATTTACAACAAAAATTCAAACAATGCACATAATGGAGTTGCAATACTGTTAAAACCATACCTTAAGTATAATATATTAAATACCAGATTTTATGAAGACATTCAAACAGTTGCTGTATCTGTATCAACAGGGCATAGTAGTTTAACAATTCTCTGTATATACTGTCCACCTTCAAGTGGGCGTATACGAATTAATAGACTCCGTTACATTATTAATGATCTACCAAAGCCCATATTTATGAGTGGTGACTTTAATGCTCATCATATTGCATTTGGTTGTCGGTCAACGAAAGGTAGAGGTCAGGAGTTATTTAATTTAATTGATGACTTAGATTTGTGTATTTTAAATGATGGTAGACCTACAACTATAAATCGCCCTAGACAAACTGCTTCTGCCATTGATGTAAGCTTCATCAGCCTCGCACCACTATGTGAATGGTCTGTACATGATGATACAATGTGAAGTTACCATTATCCAACAATAACAGAGATTTCATTACATATAGATAAATATCATCTCAATTCCCCTGTAGATAGGTTCATATATAAAAAAGCTGACTGGGCAACATACACAGCTCCTTCAAAAATAATATTTAATGATTTGATTCTTCAATTACATGATCCTATTTCAACCTATAATAATTTCTGTTTTCATTTTGATACTCTTAAAATGTCAATTCCAAATCTGACTCCCTGGTGAAATAGTATATTTGAACAAAGTGTTATTGCTTCATATAATGCACTAAAACTATATAGAAAAGAGCCTACTATTGAAAATTATATTAATTACAAAAGAAAAGATGCCCAGAAAAATAGACCAATTTCAGAACAGAAAAAAATTGGATGGAATAACTTATGTAACACTTTTAATAGAAATACTCACATAAGTAAAATTTGGAATTTATTGAAAATGTTCAAATGCATAAGACCTAAGAATAAATCATATACAAATTAGTTTATATCTCCACTCTTGGATAAATTATCAGATAATAGCAACTTAATTGAAGTAGATCAACTGAACATTCTTTTTGAAATCAACAATGATAACCCAAATTCTAAATTTTTACTGGATCCATTTTCATGGTCTGAATTTTTAACAAGCTCGTACTCAGACCAAATACAACTCCTGGCTTAGATGATTACCCTTACATTGTAATTAAAAACTTAAATGTATCTGCCCAAAATTTCTTTCTGAACATCCTCAATTTGCTTTAGCGTAATAAATCTATTCCACAGTCATGGAAAACACAGTGTGTTGTCCCAATACTTAAGCCCAACAAATCTCCTGAGTTTGCTAGTTCTAATAGACCTGACCTTATCCTTGTCATCCTGTCTTGGTAAAATATTCGAAAATATGGCGAAAGTCCGTCTTGATTGGTATATTGAATCCAAGTGTTTCATTCCACATATACATTATGGCTTCCGTAGAGGGCGTAGTAGTGCAGACAGCTTCACCTCTTTAATCTCTGACCTGAAAAATGCAAAACATAGAAAATTAAACACTGTTTGCGTATTCCTAGACGTCCAAAGTGCTTTTGACATTGTTGATCCTGGTATACTAGTTCAAATCATGTCTAGGTTGGGTGTGCCCGGGCACTTATGTAAGTGGATTTTTAATTTTTTTAACAACAGAATAATATATGCTAGGCATAACAATATTTTATATGGATCCAAATGTGCCTCAAGAGGCACAATTCAGGGTGCCACACTATCTCCATTACTGTACAATATATACACATGTGAAATTTGTAAATATGTAAATAATAGGAATGTAAATATTTTACAATTTGCTGATGACATTGTATTATATAGCAGTAATTACAACTTAGAGATTGCAATAGATAATATGAACAAATCCTTATTTCAACTATTACAATATTATAATGATCGTTTACATTTAAAAATTAATCCCTCTAAAAGTAGTGTTATGTTTTTTGGCAATGAAGCCTCAAATTCAAATATTATTTACAATAATGAATTTATAAATAGAGTCACTTCAAAGAAATTTTTAGGAATAATACTGGACCCAAAACTAACTTTTGAAGAACATATTAAATATATATCCAAAAATGCTCACACAGGACTAAATGTTATCAGATTACTTTGTGGCGTAATATGGGGTGCAGACCCTAAAATATTGTCAATATTGTATAAAAGTATTGTAGTTAATCCAATCCATCCGTATCCAATTAATGTAGTTCAACAGACAATAAACAATAATTCGGAAATGCTTCAATTTTTGGAGGAAAATACTATGTACTATGTTATCTACACTGACGGGAGCAAAGCAAGTGATTATGTACATGCTGCTCTATATGATCCACAAGCAAAATTTCTTCAAGTTTTATTCTGCATGAACCCTGCTCTATATTTACGGCAGAGGCATATGCAGTGTATCAGGCATTAATGCGTATTCGCCAAATCAATAACATTAAATATTTTTTAATTATTTCTGATGCCTTGAGTTTGATAACAGCTTTAACTATCCTCACAGTTAAATTCAAGTCTAATTATATCCTTTACTTCATTAAACAAATAATTCACCAATACCACAATAAAAATATCCAAATTTTCTTTCTATGGGTGCCTTCCCACAAAGGTATCTCTGGCAATGAAATGGCTGATAAAATAAAAAAATATGCATATGAAGTAGTTAATGCTGTTGACGTTAGAAATACAATAAGTGTTCCTATGTCCGATTTCTTGCAATGTATTGACCAGAATACTCAATAGTTGGAAATGTGGAAGAAAGATCAAGATACGAAAGGAAAATGGTATGGAAACATACAAGAAAGCTTACCAAGGTCTTGCAAGACCTTGGTATCATCGTATGGAAGATGCAACTCGAGACTTTATTACTATCATAAATAGACTGCGTTTTGGTCATAATACTGCACCGTCACCTTGCTCGACTCGGCATTATTGCGAATAAAACCTGTTCACATTGTAATTCAAGTGATGGAACTGTGGAGCACATTATCTTCGATTGTCAAAAATGTTTGATCGACAGACTAGTGTTGGCCAGTGAACTTAGTGATGTTGAAAATAAGTGTGATTTATTGTCCCGCCTGCCGCCATTAAAACAATTGTTACGAAGAACGTTGAAAGACAAACTTACTATCAACTTACTATACAAGCACATCTACAAATACATAAAGAATACAATTATAACAATTTAATGGAATGTGCACATAAGCGTAATATTACGTCTATGAATAATAAGAGTTGAACTAAAGGTTGTAAACACCAGGTCATAAAATACCAAAAAAAAAATATATATAAAATTATCAATGTACAATTTATATTTACCAAAATTTGGTTTGTGGTCTAGTGATTAAACATTTTTTTTAAATGTGCTTCAGACTTTACCTGCTAATTCTGCTTTTTAAAGCTTATATAAGCAAAAATATTACTAACACAAGCTTTATTATAATAATATTCAGTCTATCTAGTATTTACCTACATTAAAATATTCTCAGAAGTCGCCTCCCAGCCTATCTCACGTGAATTCGATCTTTTTTACGGGTTTTGTTATTCAATATTATATAAAAAGCCGAATTTTATAATTATTGCATAATATTTATAATAATAATAATACTAGCGAATTCTCAGTATCATTTATTACTAGAAGACGAACTAGAGACCGGTCGGACAGCTTGGCTCCTGAATCGTGATACCGATGTGACCAGCCAATGCCTGATAAATATTTATGATTATTATAAAATGTAAATAAAAATCCGTTGATCGGGCTTTTGTTGCAGGGTTTTACCGGTCCGCGTAAATGTCACGCTAATCTGAATCGAATTAAATATTTATCGCGCGATTGCATAATATTAGGTCTTTACCTATGAAATTGCCGTTTTGTATGAAAAAATTTAAACGAATTTTTTAATGTATTTTTTATTTGTATCAATCGAAGTAATCACCCATGCAATCAATGCTTCTTTGCCAAGGCAGTTTATTAATGCCCTTCTTAAAGAAATCAGCTGGACGGGAGGCAACAAATTCTTTAATGGCATTTTGTACTGCCTCTCGGGTATTGAATTTTTTTCTCACCAAGAAGTTATCCAAATTCTGGAAAAAGTAGTAGTCTGTAGGCGCAAGGTCTGGTGAGGAGGGCGGATGAGCTTCCAACCCCAGTTCTTGCAACTTGGAGACCGTCTGACAGTCGCGCGCTGTCGTGCAGCAGCAGCGGAGACGAGCGATTGACCAATGCTGGTTGGAGATGTGCCAGCTTCTCCATCATTGTGTTCAGTTCTTCACAGTACACATCTGCAGTAATGCTCAACCCGTTTGGTAAGAAGCTGTGATGAATCACACCTGCGCTAGACCACCAAACAGTGACTGTCACTTTTCTAGGGGTAAGTTTTCGTTTAGAGCATTGTTTAGGTGCTGAACCAGGATCCAACCAACTTGCTGAGCGCTTGCTTTCGAATTTTTAACGTATCCATGATGACGAAAAAGATTGAAATGCGATGAAAATGTAACACTAATCAATAAACAAATGACTACTTTTGGAAAAAGAATTCCATGTTTTTAAAATAAAATTAATTTGAAACTAGAATAATTCTTAGCCAAACAAAAATTATTTTGATTTGAAATGGCCAGTACTGCAGAACGGCAATTTCATAGGTAAAGACCTATTATTAGGTACCACCATCACATACGAAGTAATTACCTGATTTGATAAAATTATGTGATAGCGGTTTGGTACGACCGGTACATTGCCGGTTTTACAATTTTCTACGCCACTAAAATCAGTTGTTTCATGAATTATGAGATGACACAAAAATTTGAAAATGACGTACTACCAAAGATTTCAACACCGGAACACAACACAAAAGATAATTTATATAATTATTATATTAAGTAACATCATTTGATGAATAAAAATAATGAATAAAATAATGATTTGATGAATAAAACACAAGGTAATTCAAAATATTACTTAGTTAAAGCTCTATAAATCAAAATCCTGTCGAACCTTTTAAGTTCAGTGACCCGTATAATGCGATTTTATATTATTTCCAAGACATTTTATAAAATATTTATAATATAAGTACATTTAAATATTATTTAAAATGTACATTTAATGTAGTTTCTTCTTTGAACATTTAATTCAATGTGGTTCAAACAGAATGCGTAAAGAAAAATCATAACAGCAACGTTTTGTTCGTCGATTACGACAAATTTGACTATGACGTCGACTTAATTATATTAAGGAAGGCTGCAATTCTGTTGAATAAAAGACTCAACTTTAGCGCACTGTGTAGGTATTTTCCTTCTAACCTTTATCGCTAGGATTGGTCCCGAAGATCCTCCTTATAATAGAAAGTATGTGACGATGTCGTAAACAGCCAGCTTTTGCCGTTTCTAAATACAAATGATAATAAGAATGATGTCTCCAAAATTGCCTTTAAATCCACATTTTTAAACACTATCAACTTTGTTGTCGACAATAAAAGGCAAGCCCAAAAGATGAAAAGAAAAACAAATTCTGAAACTGTATGTAAATACAGTTCTTTTATTTAACTGACTTTTTTCGATTTGCAACGAAACTTAATTCAAAATGTCACGTGTCCACGGCTTACACTGTATATTTTTTTTCAAACCGAGCTAGATTTGTTTCTTTTTGTGCCATGTGATAAATTATAGGAAAAACTGCTTTAGAAATACATAATATAATTTAGAATCTTCATGTTATGAACAGTAACATTGTAGGTGCCAATACCTGTCAATCAAGATTTTGTATTATTATAAAGGTTACTTATAAAGAAAAAATAAAAATTAATAACAATAAATTGTATTATAATTAAATTATTATCAAGTCTGATTCAAGTGGATTCCAAAAGAAACTTATTACATTATTCATCATTTACCAAAAAATATTATATGATGTTTAATTACATTTAAAAATTAATATTCAATTAAAAAACTTCAATTTGCATCCTGCTGTTGAAGAACCCCATGCGAATTGTCTCGTAGAAGGTAACAGACTAAATATTATCGCAGAATGGACCGACAATATTTAATCTACTGTTTAATTATTCGATTCTTTATGACATTACACTACAAACTGGAACATATTAAATAATCTCAAGTACCTACGTTACGATTTCTAATTTTTTACATATCAATAAATGAAAATTTTAACAATTTTGCAACTTTTATACATCGAGAGAAATTTCTAGAATCATGTTATTATTGCGAAAGGAAAACTCACTCTCAGAAGAATTTACTTTATTAAAATAGTAACGTTCTTTCAATATTTGCTAACATTATTGCAAATATGAACAATTAAACAATTCCATTATGTTTTTCCTTCCTCGAGATGGATTATAATATGGAGTAAAGATTATTACAAGCGTTTTATCATTGGGAAGGAATTCGCAGACGTTGACAATGATAGGTTTATACTTAAGTCAAGGTAATATTGAGGATAATTAACATGCGAGGCATTGCACGAAGTATATGGCAAATTGCAGTTACACGCTTACCATTAAAAGTTTATGTGCGACAGTCAGCAGGCTAATGTTAAACCTGTGATTAAAACTGGACTACAATATATAAGGAAATAAGAAAGATGCTTTTTTTATTTAATATAAAAGTCCATAAAAAACACCTCATGTAAACTGATCATAAACTAACCTGCGGCCCTGCAAACTGTTGACATACAAATGGCCGCGGAAATATCAGTAGCTGGGTAAACGAGCTTTGTTATGTGCTCTAGTAATCTAGTATATTTGAAAAATAACATGAATCACTAAAATATTTTACCGGGGTTTGAAGTTCGAACTTCGAGCCCACCAAATTCCGAAATTCAGAACAACGCAAAAATTACACATACGCATACCAAACCGTTAATCGGACTGACATATTAGATATAGTCGGAATTATTGATATTTTGTTGCACGATGAAAGAAAAAAAAAGAAATATGTATAACTTGAAAATGCGCGGTTTCGAGGGATGATACCTAGCTAGATTGATTTTTCTCCCCACAACTCCCTGTATACTAATATGAAAGATTAGTAGATAAGATTAGTATGCGTAATCGTATATTGTAATCTTGTAATTCGTAAAAAATCACGATTATATACAAGATTAGCTCGCTTAAAGTATAGAAAAGATTTGTTTAAGTACCATCAAAATAAAGATTACATTATTTTGTATGTGATCATACACATTAGACTTACCGTAGTAACTATTCATTAATCTGTGGTCGCACACAGTTCACGTACAAGATGTCGCGTGAATGCGGGCTAGACAATATTATGCATCACGCGTTACTACGGATATTGAATAAGAAAACACTTTTCACTCATTTTCGATGTAATAACAGTAGGTAATGGGCGACCTTTTATGTGGCTATAGTTTTCAATCATTCGTTTATGTACTTATTGCAATATATAAAACCTTAAATCAGAAATTAATCAGTTTGCTAATGGTTTTGTTTCTCTATAGAAATTGACAGACGATGTATGTGAAAAATGACAACTGTCGAAAACCATTACAAACATAGTGGCCTATGCAATGTAGTGTATCCTATTATATTGGTAGTGGCCCATTTACATGTTGTTACAAAAGTCATGATAATGTTTTATATTCTTCTAAAGCTTTGAACAACTTTCAATTACTGCATCAGTCTTTTGGTCATCATGTTAGGTCACATCAATATGTTGTTATCTTAAATCATTAGACAAGAAGATACGTGTAGTATTCCATTCCATTGTAAGAGTTCGAATGTCAAGTTGCACCGTGCTGCACAGCGCATGTGCGATGTATGACTGATGTCATATGAAACGTGTATCTTTTTATATAGCGAATATATTTCAATTTTGAATAGTTACTTAAAAATGTAGCGCCGCCTCGCGTCGCGTATCGTCGCTGTGTAAATTGACCATAAAATCAAGAAAATACACACAAACAACATTTATTTTATTATAAAACACTTTTACCACGTGTCGCCGTCCTGCGCTGTTTCGAATTCCAAAGCTCGGTGTTTATTTTCCGCACGATATTCGTAGGAACAAACTAACATGACTATTGATTGCTTTACCTGAGTTCCTAGAACTGACGTAAATGATAATCGGTACCGAGAATGCCGCAGACCACTTAAGCTCTGCTCAATCCATATTCACTTTACTTATTTAAATATCATACCTACGCCGTGTTTGCGCATTCTAGTATATCATTAAATAAAGCTCGGCTCACGTATCCAGCGTTTTAAGGTCGAATCCAAACACCAACGTTGACGATAATACATATAATAGTTTTATAATCAATAATAATTAGATAGATTGTGTAAACCATCGCGTTGCCGACAAAACAGGGACAAGGCGAGAAGCGCGGCGTGACGTCATAACTACCGAGTGCAAACAAACGTTGGGAATATTCATCCGTACAACAAAATGTTACCTACAAGCTATGAATTCGTGTTAATGCCAATTTAGAAAATAAACTTTTTAATGGATCCGTACCCAAAGGGTAATTTAAACGGGTCACTATTACTAAGACACCACTGTCCGTCCGTCTGTCTGTCACCGGGCTTAATCTCATGAATCGTAAAAAAATATCTTAATCGACCACTAGTTTACCTTGGTAATTTACTTCCTACCTTTGCTGCGATGGATAGGTATGTCGAAATAGTAATAATGAATTAATGCCGATGGAACTAGAGAACATAAAAATATGGTTGTAATGGTGGGTTATAGGTATGAGTAATAATGTTTAACTATTCGTCAGCTGCTGCCCGCGACTTTTCTTAAATAAGATTTATCAATAATTTATCAATAAAAATATCGGCAGTTATAGAATAGGGGCTGCCGATCGAAGTGAAAAATAAAAATTATAAAAGAAAAATAAACAAAAATAATAAAAATGATTCGTCTGACCGAGATTCGAACATCAACAACGCAAAATCCAAGTGCCTACGTAACTTCGACATTACTCATATCATATTTGTATTACACGACGAAAGAAAAAACACGAGAAACTAAGATCCTCATGTCGTCGGCATAAAGGTCAAGTCGGAGGTAAAATAATTTTGAACGGACTTTCAACAAGTCAGTCATGTGCATGTCGGTGACGCGAACCCATATCTCCTATCAAAAAGTGCCCACCGCGGCTATAGCAGTTTTCATTTCAAAAATACAAGAAACATTACATTTCGGCGCAATATAAACTTGTACTACTTCGTACGTGCAAAAGGAAATACCGAAACCATACATTTTTTGCGATAAAAATTGATTATCCGTCCCCGTGCACTTCTAAAACGTGTATTTTTATCCGAATGAAATATTTCAGTCTACATTAGCCAATCGGATACAATATTACATGAGTAACGACCTCTGTGGCTCAGTGGTTCAGCGCGTTGGTGCTCAAGCCGGGGGTCGCGGGTTCGAATCCCACCGAAATCTATCAATCGAAATCTATTAAATTCAAACAAACAAACAAATCTTTGCTCTTTATAATGTTAGTATAGATAAAATATTTAAAAGCTAAATGAGCATGGTCGTCTATTTCGATGTAAGTACTTACTACCAGTAACATATTACATAGCGAACACGGGGGATGTCGAAAAGCCTTTGAATGTGTTTTTGAAAATCAGCGCTAGTGTTTTTTACGAGCTAAATATACGCAACGGATGAAAATATGGAAAATGCGTTTTAGTACATTTCATAATACATTGGAGGTCATATTAGAAGCATTTTGTATAAAGTTTAAATTGCCTTCTGGCGTACGGAGTACCTCGATGCCAGTTATTTATGTTTATTTATACGCAAATCTAATTGTAGCTTTATAGGAAATGTTGAATTGGATAGTATTTACCTACACTTTATTCGTTTATGTAATCATATATATTTCCAGTATGGTTTCACGAGCGTTGTGCAAACAGTGGTGTATGGTATTTGGCACAGTTAAAAGATATGTGGAGGAAGTTTTGCAGATAGCTACTTTTTTAAAAATAATGCTTAGAAATACATAAAATTAATAAATATAACAACAATACACACTACCTAAGATCATTAACTCCAACTACCGCCAATCCGTCACAACATTTACGTATATCTTTTATTTTTTATATCTAAGAGGCAAAAGGACCCTTATAAACTTCAAACTTGAAAATTATATGAATTATTATGGGCGTACAGTATATATATATATATATATATATATATATATATATATATATATATATATATATATATATATATATATAGTAGTATAAGGTTTGGTAAAATCAATTACCGATATTTCGGGCATATGATCTGCGGCTTCTGTAAAGACATTAAGGCAAGAAAAATATTTAAAATTTCCATGAAATATAATATTATACTAAATAAAATTACATTGCGCTCTCTGAGGCGCTGAGTTCATTAACACCTCACAAAAACAGCTGATTTTAAAGCGAAAGCAGTATCTAACCAAATAATATCAATTCAATCAGCTGTGTGAGGTCAATGACCTCCTTACCATGAAGAACATAATGTAATTTTATTAAGATTTTTTTTTGGAACGAAGTTCCTTATGGGGCGATGCGGAGAGGACCCTAGCCGGAAAAAACGTCCGTAACGTAAGATTTTTATGTATAGTCTTTATTATTTTCTTTATACTATACCTCGAATAGAACTTTAAATTAATATTTTTATAATAAGGAACTTCGTTCCTATCCGGTGTCCCACGACACCACATGGCTTTTTAGAATTATTTTTCGTAGATCATTAGCCCAAAATATCCGTAATTGATTTTACCAAACCTTATATATATTTCGACCGTTTTAACCTCTAGTAAAAAATAATAACGGAAAAAAACATTTCTACAAAAATAATAATAGTTATTTTTATAACAGTAGGTACCTACTGTACAAACGTAAGATCAGTTTTACCGTAGTAGGTAAGGAAATGTTATCCTTACATATTTTTATTATTGTGTATGAGTAACATGTATTTTAGCCAACGCGGGGATTTTTTAAAATAGTAAATAGAGTACTTAAAAGTTAGGTATAACGTTTTATTTATAATAAAACAACCTAATTAACCGCGAATGCAATCACGAAAAGTTATATTACGTAGATACCTACCTCCTTTTGTACTCTAAACTTATAAACAGTGATTTAAAGGTTAGAAGTTTAATGGTTTTTATTTATACATTATTACCCCTTTTATGTATTTTATTTAAATAATACGACCCAAGATAAAAACCTAACCAGGAGCATGTCAGGACATGTCTAAGGAGGGTTACGTAAATATAAACGCGTAATAGGTTTTTAAAATTACTTCAAAAGTTACTGTCCGATTTCTTTCAAAATGATTTTATTTAACAGTTTTTAGTATGATCTATCAGCGTGGAAACTAACCGATAGTTTAGAAATGCTAGGGGGGGACCAACTTACAAACCACTTTGGAGGCCGATTACTCGAAAATGATCGACTTTGTAAAAGAGTCATGTATGAAACCTTGCCTTTATTTTAAAAGGCCTATTGAACGATATTCCACACGATGCGGTAGGATGAAAAAATATTTTTTATCCTCACTTCACAATGTATGGAGAGCCACCTCTAAAATATAAAATTATTATTATTTTATGATGCCAAAACCGAGATCTACACACATTATATAACTACATAAAATTTCATCCATTGATATTCATAATTAAAGAAGCTAGAAGCGTAGACAGCCAGCCAGACGGACGGACAGAGCGAAACTATAAGGGTTCCTTATGTATTACGGAATCCTGAAAATGTGCACGAGACATACAAAATTACACTAAGTAATTGCAGCACGTCCCGTCAGGTTATTTGTACACCAGTTACAAATATTGTAGTGTCCGACCGAAACAGGTTTTTACGACTGAAACTGAAACCGAAAACCAATTTCGGCAACGGTCTATTATAATATAATAAAATGATGTATCTGTAATCCTTTACGCTTGGCATACCTAATTCACAAAATGTCTAACTCACGTAATGCCTACGTCAAATCGCGAAGTAGGCAAATCGAGCGTTAGCCTTATTAACCATGTAGTTGTGGCTCTTCCACAGTTAAGAGAACATAGAATATCGTAAAAGTATCATTGTCGTATGACAGTTAAATGTGGTCAAACATCATTCTTATCTATGTACAAAATGTTAGGCATAGCGCGAGTTACGCCATATAAGATTGAGGTGTACAGCGAATTACTTCTTAATCGAATCAAGAAAAACACGAGATAGGCAAACAACTCGTAAGCCTAATAGCGCCTCAGCGCATTTCCCCCAGCTCAAACCGCGCGCTATGACGTATTATGTAAGACGTCGGCAGTCCAAACCGTGACGCATTTTTAGTTGTAATTAGCACGACAGTTCGATCAACACACAGATCCCTCCCGGTTTGGAAGCGATCCGCGGTCCGAACTTACGTGTGCAGGGTGCTATTAGCTATTTGAAATTAACGTGGTAATAAATTAAAATGGTAGTCTCATAAACGTGAAACCAACATCAAACGCGTTTTGATTGGTTCAAACTCCTAAAATTTGTTAATGATATCAAGACTATTTATTTATAATTAATTGAAAGTCTAAGGCTGGGACTAAGTATATGATCCAAAAACCGGCGGCCTCAGGAAAATTCGGAACACTTAATGTGTGCTTGATTTTCAGCTCGCTTGTATTAGCGCAGAGTACTGTTTTCAATGCTATGACTTTTCCCCGGCCTTCCGAAAACCGAAATATATTATACTCCCAGCCCAAGAGGGTTTTGAATTAATATAGTTCCTTGCTTAAATTTTTGGAACGAAGTTCCTTATGGCGCGTTGCGAATTGTATTGGGGCTAGAGGGATTATAGGCACGACACTTTTTACCACTCGAAATTACAATGTAATAACGACTATTAAGAATGATACAAAAAACGACCTTATCACCTTGACAATAATGTATGTACATAAAATATAAATTGTTAACATTTTTCTGTCCGTCTGTGTATATATATATATATATATATATATATATATATATATATATATATATATATATATATATATATATATATATATATATATATATATATATATGTATATATATATATATTTATTTCTTCCAAAATAGGCTTAAATGCTTCATTATCAACTATATATTTATATTATAATATATATATTATAACTTCGTTCCATCCGGGTGTCCCTTGATACCTCTCAAGTTTTTGCTTTGTGTTACTGATGTTGTGAAGGGAGTTTATTATTTTATTTCTTTTGTGTTATTTTGTAGCCAGTAATTGTCCAATGCTAAATTAATTACTTGTAATTACTTGTATTATTTCACTTTTTACAATTTCTAAAAATATAGTACAGAGGTGTATTTTAAAAGTACTTATACTTTGGACTGTGTGACGTATGTACCTATAGCCCGTGAAAATTAAATTTTATGATATTTATAATCTTCCTTAGGGTCCTTAGGGTCGTTAGTTTTGTCGACCAGTCTTTTGGCCAAATCTCTAAAAAGATGCTTGGCACTGGGCCCCAAGGACCCGTAGTTTTGACTCCAAAAGGCAGAAAAATGTAACCATCGCCGATGGATTCATATTTCCGCCTTTTGTTGGTCTCGGCGAGTACCCCCGCCGCGCCGCCCCCGCCACCCTTTCAGTGGCTGCTACGTGTGACGCCGCCAGCGTATCCACGCAGGTAGCGTTCCACGCCAGCGGCCTCCCACGGCTCCACGGAATTAGGATCATGCCATAATGTAATAATAATGTGTTATTTTAAAAATGTTTTGCATGCCATTCGCTTGGCAAATGTGCTGTACTGAATACTTCTACAGTTTATAAAACCTGTAAAAACAAACATTTGAGCAAATAAATAATTATGAAATAAATTACGAATTATGAAAAGTCTTGTCTTATATGTCCAATTAGGTACTCTTGGGTAAATAAAAATTAACTTGGATGATTAAAAAAAACTCACTTTTTCTTTTATGTCATCGCGGAATAGTTATTGGATACTTATTTAATATATGACTTCTACGAGTTTTTAAGGTAATTAAAAGTTTTATATGTACCTCAAGTAGGTATCATTATATAAATTAACTACAATTACATCTCAATTTATTTGTGAAGCTCGTTAGCTTCACATATAAATTGTTCGTTAGCGTAATAAGATAATTTGGAAAAATGTATGAAAAACATAATAAGTAACTTAACAAAAATTTGAAATATTCTTACGTACAATATTTTCAGGGTTATCCTACTTATCACATGTGATTACAATCATAAAAAAATATTTTATTAAACCAATAATGATAATAATTATTGGATTGCTAGAAAATTACTTTTTTTTTTGGGGAAAGTATTTTACATTATATTATATATATATATGTATATATATATATAATATATATATATATATATACATATATATATATATATATGTATATATATATATATTTATTTCTTCCAAAATAGGCTTAAATTCTTCATTATCAACTATATATTTATATTATAATATATATATTATAACTTCGTTCCATCCGGGTATCCCTTGATACCTCTCAAGTTTTTGCTTTGTGTTACTGATGTTGTGAAGGGAGTTTATTATTTTATTTCTTTTGTGTTATTTTGTAGCCAGTAATTGTCCAATGCTAAATTAATAATTCAGCCTTGCATCATGTTCATTAAACGAAAGCAATAGAAAATAATACCTTTAAAACTTTTCCTTGTTTATAATTTAAAGATTAAGTAAATTGAATTATTATATTTAAAGTATTATTACTTATTACCTTAACTAAGTTAATAGTTTTCATGTCTTCTTTTCTTCGTATTTTAGTTGTGTTAAAAATATTAATTGTGTTAAAATCGGTAAATAAATATAATTTTTAAAGGGATTTTTTGAAATTCACCTCATAAGAGCACGAGCATTGGGAATATCACTCGTGGCTTAAGTTATAAAAATGTGTTGATTTTTGGAATGTGTTAAAAGTCTTACCTCACTAGTCACCGGTCCGTACAGGATCTAAATTAGATCGAGTAAGGAGTAGGTACCTACTCGTATCACGCAACTCTACATTTTTCAGTTGCCCGCTTGGCAATGGCATTTGTTGACCCGTATTGGTAGCATTCGTAATTTTCTCATAATGACATTCGATCCTGCCTTCAAATGTAATTTTAATTTAAACAATTTGAACCTATAAACTTAATAAAATACTTTCATGTTTGGAATTTTTTTTTTTCAATATAGATCACGACGTGTGACCGCGACTCACGACCGCGACCGTTCTCTGGCCACGCCCACCGGTCGCGCGACGCGCTCGTAGCATTATTTTGTTTAGTGCTCTATACAAATTCATAGTAAGCAGTGGGTCGGGCGATCCAATCTGGGTAGCGGATCGCGGTCATGGTCGCGCGTTGCGGTCGCATATATCGGAAGGCTACCTATACTTTCCCCAAAAAAAAAAAGTAATTTTCTAGCAATCCAATAATTATTATCATTATTGGTTTAATAAAATATTTTTTTATGATTGTAATCACATGTGATAAGTAGGATAACCCTGAAAATATTGTACGTAAGAATATTTCAAATTTTTGTTAAGTTACTTATTATGTTTTTCATACATTTTTCCAAATTATCTTATTACGCTAACGAACAATTTATATGTGAAGCTAACGAGCTTCACAAATAAATTGAGATGTAATTGTAGTTAATTTATATAATGATACCTACTTGAGGTACATATAAAACTTTTAATTACCTTAAAAACTCGTAGAAGTCATATATTAAATAAGTATCCAATAACTATTCCGCGATGACATAAAAGAAAAAGTGAGTTTTTTTTAATCATCCAAGTTAATTTTTATTTACCCAAGAGTACCTAATTGGACATATAAGACAAGACTTTTCATAATTCGTAATTTATTTCATAATTATTTATTTGCTCAAATGTTTGTTTTTACAGGTTTTATAAACTGTAGAAGTATTCAGTACAGCACATTTGCCAAGCGAATGGCATGCAAAACATTTTTAAAATAACACATTATTATTACATTATGGCATGATCCTAATTCCGTGGAGCCGTGGGAGGCCGCTGGCGTGGAACGCTACCTGCGTGGATACGCTGGCGGCGTCACACGTAGCAGCCACTGAAAGGGTGGCGGGGGCGGCGCGGCGGGGGTACTCGCCGAGACCAACAAAAGGCGGAAATATGAATCCATCGGCGATGGTTACATTTTTCTGCCTTTTGGAGTCAAAACTACGGGTCCTTGGGGCCCAGTGCCAAGCATCTTTTTAGAGATTTGGCCAAAAGACTGGTCGACAAAACTAACGACCCTAAGGACCCTAAGGAAGATTATAAATAACATAAAATTTAATTTTCACGGGCTATAGGTACATACGTCACACAGTCCAAAGTATAAGTACTTTTAAAATACACCTCTGTACTATATTTTTAGAAATTGTAAAAAGTGAAATAATACAAGTAATTACAAGTAATTAATACAAGTAGGTATTTTTCTAATATAGAGCTTTAGGTACACTAGGAACGATAGCTGTGTGAGAAAACCCTTCAATTGTAGTTTCAAAAGTATGCTCAATGCATTTTAAAAACATACAATGTGTAACGTAACATGCTTTGAGCATGTGTTCGACTTAATACAAATCTTATACTTTAAACGAGACATTTTTTTATTATTAAACTGCGCATTTAGCTAAGAGTCACGATTTTGTCATGCAATAATAATATATCAATAATTTCGACTCTATTATGTCAGTCTGATTGTCAGTTTGGTAACTATGCTTTGTTCGAAATTTCGAAATGTGGTGGGTTCGAACACAGGTACGTATCTCGGTCAGATAAATATTATTGTGATTTTTTTTTTTATCAGAACTCAGTATTTAAGAAGCATATTGGAACTATGTTTTTTAGAAAGGACATAAAACGACTACCTACAATTTGTCGACCTATACAGTATACGGCCGTAATGCGTCGCGCAGTGCGAAGTTTTACCTTGACTGCTTTCGATGACAACACAAGGTATTTTCCTGCTACACCAGTTCGTAAAATTAAAGATTTTCGATAAATATGTCATATGAAATTATTTATTTATGTAGACTGTCGATGACATACATTGATAAGTAATAAGTTCAAAGTTGAACATTGAAGAGTCCACGAAACTAAAAATGTGTTGTTGTACTAACAACAACAACAAAAAATACAAAGTGACGTTTATGTTCGCTGGTCAACAAACAATGAAATTGTGGTTGAGTGATAAATAATAATAATTTTTAGAATTGGTAAGTAACTAACAAAAAGTTGGATACATGTAGGTATTTATATTTATACAAATAAATAAAATTGAAGTCTGATTGTCATTATAAATTAACAGCTTTTCACTAAATGCTTCCGAAAGTATATGCGGTACTTACAATTGGAAATCAATTAAATAAATGTTTGTCTGAATGTCTGGGCCGATTTTCATTTGTACTTTCACTGACAGATAGCTGATGTTATAAGGAGTCGCGTAGACTTCCTTTTTCTTAGGGTTCCGTTTAAAAAATAGAGTTCTGTCTCCGATAGTTCTACGCAAACGATATTGTGGGCACCAGCTAGTATTTTAATATACAGAATAGTACAGCAACTTAAGCGGCTTGTGAAATTTGGCATAGACAGTTTTTGGCACGGATGTTGAATCCAAATTGAGGGAGGAAAATATTTTATTTCGCACTAGGCTCTCAAAAAATAATTTGTGGTACGGAAAATATTCAATTTCTATTTTATAATAGAAAATGTTTATAAAAGTTTGAACGTTAATTGAGAACATTTTTAACACATGATATAAGTATTGTTTGTATGAAACAATTTTTTGTTCGGCTCCTTAAAACCTTAATTAATTTTTTTTTTCTCTAATAAAAAAAAGATTTTTGTAACGTTTTCCTTTATTATTAGTTAAAAGCTGATAAATTATATTACATACCTGTAACTGTTAATACTGTTCCCCTTACCTATATTAAATATTTACACAAGTGATAAGCTATTTATTCAACGATCTTTGTCTGTCAAGTCACTTTTCCAACGTATTCCAGACAAAGACAGCAATATTGATATTGTAATTAACGTGACATTCAGGCGGAACGTAACAATTTTTCGTACGAGCAGGCGGCGTTCTTCGATTTTTATGACGTTATCATGTCAAAAATAAAGTTCAAACTTCAAAATTACAATATGAAATATAATGGGCGAATTTCGACCACAGTACGACCTCTAGTTCATATTTTAAAATAACAATGAGCAATCAATGTCATATTTTACAATATCGCCTTAAAATTACTCGTATACCTAGTACCTACAATATTGTAAAATATGACATATAATTTTATGTAAGTACCTGTAAATATGATCTAATAACCACTACTTTGAAAACACTTAATCGTAATATAAGTTCGCGTTCAACGACTGTGGTGGAGTTCCGCAAAATTATGTTGATGCTTATCAGATATTAATAATAATAATAGCTCCCCACGCCGATTTCAGTGTTGGTGGCCGGTTTCATTGAACCAGGTACGCAGAAGTTATTTTTGATACTGCCCAAGTTTGTGCGCTTCCTTTACTCTCGAAACCCAGTGGGACGGATGACCGACACGACTGGCAAGAGATCAGGCGCAGGACCGACTTTTTACATGCCCATCCGATGCATGGATCATTTTTCTTTTTATTATGCAATGAACCAGGCAACGAGCAAACGGATTGCCTGATGGTAAGCGATTACCGCCGCCCATGGACACTCGCAACACCAGAGCAGTTACACTTGTAACTCCTCTGGTGTTGCGACTTGCGTTCCTGGTCCTTAAAATCCCCAATCCCCCATTGGACCTCCGATAACCTCACTCACTCGGCGAAACACAACGCAAGTGTTATTTCACGCCGGTTTTCTGTGAGGTTGTGCTATTTATCCGACCGAGCCGGCCCATTCGTGCCGAAGCGTGGCTCTAACACAGTTAAATTATAATATTTCTTGTAAGACAATCAGGTAATCAGCCTGCATTGTCCTAACCAAACTTGAAAACAAAATTTTTGTTGTTCCAAGGCGGGAATCGAACCCATGACCTCCGAGTCTAGAGCCACTCTCTTAACCACTGGACCACGGAGGCTGATATAATATGAATTAGATATAATATAATAATAGTATCTACTGAATGGCTAATAAGAAATACTGACAGTGACAAGAGAAATATCTTTTTTAATATTAATGTGATGGATGGGCTGTCTTTAACACAAAAAAAAGAGATCGATTTCTGTATTTTGTTTTCATCATGACCGGCACATGTGCCGCGCGTGTCTGCAAATACCAGTCATCAAACCGCCTTACGTAAATTTTGTCGCGAGCTACTATCGTCGAAGAAACTAATTGCAGCACTTTTTGGAAAATCAAGCCATAGGAAAATAACATATTATTGAATACGGTTGTATGAAATTTAAAAAATTTTCAGTGTAATACACGATCTAGCCTATCTTAAATATAAAATTCTCGTATCATAGTCACAAAACTCCCCCGAAAAGGCTTGACCAATTTTTATTAAATTAAGCATGTGTATTCGGCAGGTATCAGAATATGTTGTAAGGTATTTTTCATGCTCCTAAGTGGTGAAGGTGGCCCACCCCCGCACTTAATCTTTTTTGATATTTTTATTCTTTTATGTTTTGGCATTAGGTTCCCTCATCGAACACCAGCCTCCAATAGTATACTTATTATATATTTCACTTGCTTTAGAGCTTGATTTGTTGCATATGCATATTAATACTTTTATGCCAAATAGTATTAGATACCTATATCAGACAAACGTAACTGCGTAGAAGATACCGGTTGTGACTTAATTTGCCTATTGGCGCTTTCACTTTCTAGATTACCATAAATTAAGTTAATATTAAATACATTGTTACATTATTATCTATATTTATTAGTGAATAAACATTTAATTTAGATTTAACCACTGCAAGTTATTTTACTAAAATCTACATTTCAGCCTGACTACATCTCATAATTTGTGCAGACAATAATCAAATAAACTTTTCGTCTTGTATCTCGTTTGAACAGCTGAAGATAATTTCTTACCAAACGTTCGTCACATAGTCCAGAAAGTAAAGTTTCACCAGAATCCGTTCAGTAGTTTTGTGTGAAATAGCTTAACAAACATCAGAAAATGTATAAAAGTATATTCTCACAAAGTGTCGTATTTATAGTATTGTGAAATAGAAAAAAGAATAAGAAACAAACTAAAATAAGAAACAAAATAGAATAAGAAACAAACCGGCCAAGTGCGAATCAACCCACGCAAGAAAGGTTTCGTACCATTATCAATAAACTTACGTACTAGATGTAAGTCGTTTATCACAGAATGCCACAGTAATTATTTATCCTCAGTCGAAGACTCGTTGGCTAACGACCCTAAATTAGGTAGAGTATCGATCCCGCACACAATGTGGAATTTGCGAACTCTTTTCGGGATTATTTTGTCTCAGTCTATGACAATACTTCGTGGTCACATACAGATCAAATGATTATGTTGGATGTTATGCCATGCACCCTTAACAATATAAGTATAAGTAAGGAAGACATATTATGTAAGTTAAAGTTACTAGACGCGCGGAAGAGTGCTGGTCCTGATGAAATACCATCTAAATTCTTAAAATAATGTGCTGAAGAGTTGTCGGAGCCCCTTGCAATTTTGTTCAGTAAATCTATTTTTATTACTACGAGTACTATGTAGTACGTGGTATTTTTCCCTCTTTTTGGAAGAAAGCACACATTATCCCTACAAAGTCAGGCAATAGGTCTTTGTGTTCTAACTATAGCCCAATTAGTATATTGTCCAGCATAGCGAAACTCTTAAAATCGGTGGTCTATGTACATCTTTATAGTAACTTTTATAAATACATTTCAACCAGACAGCATGGCTTTGTAAAAAACAGATCCACTCTTACTAACCCGATGGAGTATAAAAATTATTATGTCAAGTGGTCGAGTGGCGGTGAGTGGTCAGGCCGATTCAATCTACCATGATTTTAGTAAAGCCTTTGGCAAGGTTGAACACTCTCTGCTTGTCTACAAAAATTCATATTATGGCATTCTCAAAGATATGAAGTTATCCACCTTAATAAGTTACCACTTATTAAGGTGGATAACTTCTTATCTTTGCAATCGCAGCCAACTGGTTACTATGAAGGGTTTCTTTTCCTATCCCCTCAGTATCTGTCTATCACATCTCAGTACCTTCCGGGGTCCCCCAGGGGTCTCACCTTGGTCCTCCGCTTTTCGTCGTATTAATTTTTTTACTTAATTGATCGTCTGTCTTGTCCAACGCTTTTGTACGCTGACGATTTAAAAATCTTCTCGGAGGTACTAAAAATTGATCAGAATCTATTCAATGCGTTGCAATGAATGAGGTAGAAAAAATGATCTAAATGTCATCTCGGACTGGAGCACGTCTAACAACATAATACTAAATAATAATATAAAAATATATCGGTCGTACGGTAAAGGACTACGCCTACAGCGCGGCGTGAATATGGCTGACTGTGAATGTATTTCTAATTTTAATAATTTGTTTAAATATTGAATGATCATAATTTGACTGAAATTAATTAACAATATTAAAATGTAACATTTAATAACTAAAAACCCAGCATGCATTACTTTTAGAAATAATAATACTAAGGCATGTATTTAAATTTGCGACAAAAAATTCAAATGTCTGGTGTGACCGGTTTTTTCTCGGTTTCGGGTGCTGTAGATATTATGTAGATTCATTTTGAAATTTAAAAATGGCGGATTAATATTTCGTAAAATTGATATGGCGTTGGTATGTCGTTTACCAGGTTTTTGGGGGTGCTGGATACGAAAATGACATTCATTTTATATTCCAAGACGGCGGACATACTTCATTTCACAAAAAATAATATGAGTGTCTTTTTGTAGGTTTCTTGGGGTGCTGATTACAAAAAAGTCATCCATTTTGAATTTCCAAGATAGTAGACATTAAAAAATGGATATAGGTGTCCTTTTCTAGGTTTCTGGAGTCACTGATTACAAAAATTCATTCATTTTGAAATTTCAAAATGGCGAATAATTTTTTTCTGTAAAATTGATACGGGTGTCATCTTCAAGATTTTTAGGGGTGCTGAATTCAAAAATGATATCCATTTTGAATTTCAAAGACAGCGGACATTTATTTTTAATAAAATTAATCTAGGTGTCCTTTTCTAGGTTTATTTTAGGGGATATTAATTACAAAAAATCAATAAAAATAGCTGATATATTTTAATTCTTAGAAACCACATATTTTCATCATGATGGGAGCAAATAAAATTTGAAAATCCTGAATTTTCCAACATTTCTATAGCTTTATACATCGCTCGTATCTCAAAGTAGGCATTGCCATATTTTTTTCTATAATCGATTCTATCTCGGAAATGGTGCATCCTACTGAAAAAAGAATGAAATTTTCCTCCCCCTTTGTAACTCCGAAACCACATATTTTCTTCATGATGGGAGAAAAAGAAATTTGAAAATACTGAATTTTCTAACATTTCTATAGCTTTATACATCGTTCGTATCTCAAATAATCGCTTCTATCACGAGAACAGGTAATCCTACTGAAAAATAATGAAAATTTCCTGGAAAAAGACACCAATATTCATTCAAATGAAAAAAAAGTGCGCCATTTTGGAATTTAATTTTAAAATCCTTCAAAACGACACCCATACCAAAGGAAAAGAGATAATAGAAAAGAGACAAAATGAGGTACCAAATTACTATTTGGTACTCCAAAAAGGTATATTCTAAACATCAATATCTCTATTGGTCCAGGGATCCTGACGCTCGCCATAAATCAGTTTTTTGAGAATACCTCGTTTTCTCTATCTTTGCAAATATGTGACAGTAGGCTATTCTATATTTTTTTCAAATATATTTTAAAATGTTCGTATCGATTCGATAGTCAACTAGTATTTTTATTTCCTGGAAATAATATATCTTTATGCAAAGAAAAAATTACTAAAATTTAAACGAGTAATGTTTGCGCCAAAACGGCAGCCACCATTATCGTGACGTCATAAGAACAGAAAAAAATAAATGTCATATGTGCGTGTGTAGTGCATGAACTTTAGATTTAACTTTCGATTGTTTATTCGATTTGATTATGTTCTTATGACGTCACTTACAAGAAAAATATGGAGGCTGGCGTTTTAGGTGACGCGACATACAGATAATAAAACTACAGTTTTATTTTCGAAATTATAAATAAATCGCATATTTATATAACAAAATAGTGTTGTATACGTATTTTTTATGATAGAAACAACAAATTTATATCATTTGATAGACTAAACTAGCCTGTTGTAGAGAATAAAATTCTCTGCAAATGTAATACAAAAGTGTTTATATGTCTAACCGTTTTTGAAATAGAGGGTGCGAGGTGTGAGAGTGAGGAGCGCTCAGCCTGTATACTCAGATCAAAATATATATACTATACGGTTAAAAGTTGTTTCATGAACATGCATTAAATATTATTTTAGTCCAATCAAAACAGTCTCCTTGTATATGATTATTCAGATTCCATTGTTGGATCTTGGACTCAACATCTGGAAGGCTTTTTTGGGCAACTAGAAGTCCATCTGAATAAAACCTTTCAGTTATTTTTCGGAACACACTCTATGCACTCTATCTCAAAAAAGTATAAAAAACGTTTCGACCATGGCGAAGATATTATAATATTTTATGTTAAGATAGAATATTGCTAGCTAATAGTTTGTATGAACTATCACAGACGGCTAATATACTAATATTTTTATATTACGTAAAGTAAATATAACCAGGCATCTTAAGGTAAAATATTATAGTAACTTCGCCGTCTGTGACACCCTATAGAACCGTATAAAAAAATCGGTTGTCTGTAAAGTCGGTTTACTGAACGTGACAACGTCATGTTTATAGTGCGCGCGGAACTAATTGGCCGCGACTTAGGTAGGCGTGTTGCCGCCGCGAAGTCCGGCGCCAAACTAATTAAAAACATCAAGCGCCCCCGCCTCTCCGTCCCACCGCTCACATACCTAAGGCGCGGCTAGCTGAGGTAATGGCAATGCGTCATATTTAGCGAGGTAATGCTGGTAACAGATAACGCATGAGTCATGTTTTTTCGTGCGTGCAGCCGGCTCCATCAAATTATAAGACGTTATCACGTCAAAAAGTTTTGTCTAAAATTTGTAGAGAATTTTACTCTCTACAACTTTTACATACATACAACGACGATAAGAGCTGACTACGATAACTCTTCTAGCAGTCAAAAAAGCAGTTTGGCAGAGCATACCCGGTACCCACAAAACAAGGTCAGAATATGTGGTACAAAAAAAGGAAATCATGTTAATTTGAAACCGTAAACGAGCATAAGATTAAAATAAAAGGAAGAAATTCGCGTTAAAGTTCTTATCACAAACGTTTGTACGTTTATTTCATCTGAACGTATCCGGTTGTAACATTTCGATTTATTCCTCCTTGAGGGACATTTAAATAATATACAATTAAAATAATATTATCATCTCGTTAGTAGTCTAGAGTCTAGGAACTTCCATACGAAAATTTATTTAAGATAAAAACGTTCCTGTTTTGTAATAATACATATTTAGAATTTAGAGCTTCGTTACTACGCGTATGATGAACATTCTCCATTCGCTATTTTATACCTTGAAAAAATAGTACTCTTTTTCATGATGAAAATATGAGTCTCTTAAGGTCAAACAAAAGATTTGCAAGGGAGAGGCACTTTGCAGAAGAAAAAATGCAATTTACACTAAAATATAGTAGTATTAACGTAAAACGGTGTTACGATACGCGAGTTCATCGGCTGTTTATTTAAATATTTCGTTACCGGTACGACAACTTTCTTAATCACAACTTGACTGGTGTACTAAAAACATCCGTCCTACAAATTCAACGATGGAGTATATTATCATATCAATTACATTAAACAGGATAAAATATATTTACACTTTCTATTTCTTTCTAATAATATTGTCTTGAACTTATAAAATATCCAAAAGTATGTATAAACGTAGTCGATATAAAATTATTTGCATTCGTTAGATTTTTGGCCCTCGTGTTAGATACATGTTACCTCGTGTTACCTCGTGTTAGACATGTGAAATTTTATTGTAAATATATATATATCGATAAAAATAATTATGAATATTTACATATCTAGTTCCGTGCTAAATGAAAACGATGCAGGTAGTGAAATAAATAACAGGTAAAATAAAATTCACCCGTAGGTGTGGTACCGGTAAGATGAGTATCGAGTATGTACTTAGTAGGAATCGTCTCTTATTGACATGTCGGTGATTATTAATATTACTAGTTTGTAAATGCAAATCTTAAATGTTTCTAACTGCAAATCCCAAGAAAATTGAATGGGAATCGCGTATTCCCTGACATCGACAGCTGAAGATATCGCATACGCCGAAAGAGACAAATCTGCAAAGTACATGCTTAAATGATATAGGTACAATGCGATTCAAATGAAAATAGAATCGACTTAGCGCCATATTGTTACGAATTATGACTATTATGATAATTAAATTTATATTTAGATAATTTACTATTTAACGTTTTTATTTAAATTCTATGCAAGACTATTATTATTAATATGCAAATAAGTTTTTTTGCAAACCGCACTTTTCAAATGATATTTGACAGAAAAAGGTTATTGACATTATTATTCTCATTTGAAACGCATTGTAATGCTCGAATTCGACCGAAAGTTGTAAAGGATTTTTACAACTTGACAAGTCAAGTTGTAATTATTAATATAATATTATTATAACACATAATTAGTAACACATAATATTATTTTTAATAAATGCTGATATAAACCAGAATTCCTAAAATAAAAATATGTTATAAGTAGTTTGTTTACATCCAGCGGTAAAGGAGTCTTATTTTGTTTACCTACCTATTTACCTACCTATTACGTAGTATAGTTACATTCTCTTTGCTTACCTACGTAAACAGGCGTGTAGACTTTCTCGCCATAATATTTTCCATAATGTTTTTATTAAACTTTTTTTATTTTATTTATTTAAATGGCGTTATGTACGGCTTAATACATAACGCTATTTGCTAGTGTCAAGTTAAAAAGGCGAGAAAATTTAATTTTCGTTTAAGTTTTCAACACTGTATATTTCATGGTTGATATTCGACCATTAAGAATCGAAATAACACAAATATAAGGAAAAAAAGTCTTTTTTAAGCTTTTCCATTTTGCGGAGAAATTTTTAAAGGCAAAATATAAATTACAATTGATCGATTTATTTGTTAAAAAACTTTAGTTGCTTTTTTAATTATTTTATTTCATGTGAATGGTAATTTATCTTTTACTCAAACTTAGCAAGAAATATAATATTCTAGTAAGACATGTGCACTGTGCAAGTCACAACTTACAATTTAGAAGACATTTCAAATGGCGGCGAACAGCTATTGCCAACTTTGATTAATGAATTTTTGGCGGATGAGAATGTGTGACGTTGTTGTTTTAGTATTTCCTCAATAAATTTGTGCCCTTTCGGTTCTTAATTTGTAATATTAGTAGAATAATTACCATGTTGTGTTCAAAACATAAACGAAAATTATTTTTCCCGCCTTTTTTTTACTTTAAACTGGCAAATTATATTGAATAAGTTAAAACAAATAATAGGTCTTTACCTATGAAATTGCCGTTCTGCAGTACTGGCCATTTCAAATCAAAATAATTTTTGTTTGGCTAAGAATTCTAATTTCAAATTAATTTTATTTTAAAAACATGGAATTCTTTTTCCAAAAGTAGTCATTTGTTTATTGATTAGTGTTACATTTTCATCGCATTTCAATCTTTTTCGTCATCGTGGATACGTTAAAAATTCGAGTAATTATGGAATATGAGTACCGTCGTGGCAGCAACGCGGCACAAGCGGCACGCAACATCAACGACGTTTACGGAGCTACAAACACTACAAACCAACGCACCACCTGTTATTGTTTTGCTCGCTTCCGTTCTGGAAATTTCGACCTGAAAAATGAACCTCGCGGTCGTCCGAAGACTTTTGGCGAATAAAGGCGATTGTGGAAGCTGATGATACACAATCTACGGCTGAATTAGCAGCAGCTTTCGACGTTAGCGTCAAAACAATATTGGTCCATTTGCGTCAAATTGGCAAGGTAAAAAAGCTTGACAAATGGGTATCCCACGAACTTAATGATCGCCAGCGCAAAGTACGCGTCGAGACGTGCCTTGCACTGCTCAACAGACACACAAATGAAGGAGTTTTGAACCGCATTGTTACCTGCGATGAAAAATGGATTCTGTTTGATAACCACAAGCGCTCAGCAAGTTGGTTGGATCCTGGCTCAGCACCTAAACAATGCCATAAACGAAAACTTACCCCTAGAAAAGTGATGGTCACTGTTTGGTTGTCTAGCGCCGGTGTGATTCATTACAGCTTCTTACCAAACGGGGTGAGCATTACTGCAGATGTGTACTGTGAAGAACTAAACACAATGATGGAGAAGCTGGCACATCTCCAACCAGCATTGGTCAATCGCTCGTCTCCGCTGCTCCTGCACGACAACGCGCGACCTCATACTGCAAGCAGATGGTCTCCAAGTTGCAAGTTCTGGGGTTGGAAGCTCTCCGTCATCTGCCCTACTCACCAGACCTTGCGCCTACAGACTACTAGTTTTTCCAGAATTTGGATAACTTCTTGGGGGGAAAAAAATTAAATACCCGAGAGGCAGTACAAAATGCCTTTGAAGAATTTGTTGCCTCCCGTCCAGATGATTTCTTTAAGAAGGGCATCAATAAACTGCCACTGCGTTGGCAAAGATGCATTGATTGCATTGGTGATTACTTCGATTAATAAAAATAAAAAATACATTAAAAAAATTCGTTTAAATTTTTTCATACAAAACGGCAATTTCATAGGTAAAGACCTAATATATCTATAACTTACCTTTATACTTCTATAAAACCTACATTTCTGTTTACAATATTTATAAGTAGATATAGGTAAAATTGGGACAAGGTATTTTGGTTTTTTGTTCTTATTATAGACTTGCAGTCTTGATAGACGTTGTTCTGTCATAACTATAAACTGGAATCAATAAATAACAACCTACATATACCTACGGTTTCTACACCAACAACTACACCTACATCTATAGCTAGCTGGGCCAATTTATACTACCTACACCTACAACATACACTTACTACCTATGTCCTATACCAATAATTACACTTACTTACCTACCTAAGGTACATAACATTGAGGTTTCCTACATTTTTTAAATTACTGAGCAACTTTTCCTTTTAATAACAAATCTTAATCCTAAATCCTAGTATCTTTCTTAACATTATTATGCAGGAAAAAAAAACGACGGGTTGCACTCCGGGAGTGCCGGCAGAAGTGAAAACTTGAATATTAACGTTGTGCATTTTTGATATTTTGGAATGGTTAGAGAATAATTTTGTACGAATTGCTTTCATTATCAGTATAAAAGTACTATTATTTATGTGGTGGAATACAATATTCATTTATTGCGCTATCGTACACAAACATGACAATTTATATTAAAATTTTTTAAATTAAATTTAAATTAAAAATTTAACACTTCAGAACTATTACAATTATTTTACATAATAATAATAAATAATAAAATAAACAAAAAAAAATAATAATATTAATCTCATCCATGGATGTGCGTGGCACGCTGTACATTAACACACACGAACATTCGCGCAAGCGCCCTGCGCCGCCTTCCTCGCTCCATCCGTCTTACGAATTTTCGATCAGGTCACGTGTCCTGACGCGAGTTTAGAAATTTTTACCCATTCCAAAAAAAGTACACAGCGCCGCTAAAGAAGTTTTCACTTCAAAAAAGCTACTTGAAAATAATTTCCAAGTCATTGCTTAAGACTGGACTTTCAAGTATATCAAAGGTCTTCGAATGGATAGCATAATAATTTATAACAAATAACCAGTCGATGATCAGTGCAAGTAGAGTCAAAGCTCTCAGCCAGGGTTCCGCAGTTACAATTACAACTGTTATTTTTCAATATGTGCGTGCTAGGTACATATTAAAATAGTTTTTTTTTTAAGTCAGACATTTTTGTTTTCCTTTCCAAAAATAATGTTGAGGGTCGAATCTCGATAGGTGCCTACGCAAACGCTTTGACTGGATTTCATCAGCACCTAAATGTTTTATTTTTAATTTTGTATAAGTTAAAATCTTACTTAGAATGATTTAGATAATATAGGAGTAACGTAAACATCATATTAAGACAAAAATATATTTTTCATTGAATCGGTCAAATTTGACGCAAACGCGATATTCTGCAACGATATCATTGATCGCTATCTTTGCGTTCTAAATGCCATTAAATAATGTACTAATTAAACCATACCGTAAAGAATCGATTGAATATTCATCTCATAATTACGATTTAGAACATTATTGTCTATTGATCGTCTTGACACGCAAACAAAAAACTAAGGCCAGCTCACGACTCGTGACATGGAAACCTGGTAAGCTTTAGCCTGGTTCCATTTTAAGTTTTGAGAACCTCTAATATTTATGTATATCAAATATTGGCAGCGCACTTGGGTACTTTTTATAAACATTTGTTGTATGTAAACTCGCATGCAGTGAAGGATCGACACCTACTATATTTTAAGCTGGCAGGACCATTAAAACTATAATTGTAGCTACCAAATATACAAGGAAATAATTAGATGAACAATATTTACGTTAACATATAATACAATACTCTATTCGTTAAATTTAAGTACGTACATATTTTAAAATAATATTTATTCTTATCTTAGAATAAATATTATTGGGTCCAAATGGGTATTATTTATTTTTAGAACATTTGAATTTACAAATCTTTAACGGCAACTTTGATACCTACTAGTAAACCTAGCCTTATTTTCAACTAGCTTTTGCCCGCAGCTTCGCCCGCATGGGAGTGTTCGTGGCAAAAACTTTTACAGCAAATATACCTGCAATATAGTAGTAGCACTGAGTAAAATATATATTATCCCCTAGATATACTCTCCTAGATAAGGATTAATATTGTATCCGTCTAAATAGCTTTTGAAAAACTCACATTATTTGTGATTTTTTTAAACTTAGAATGGAACATAATATTATATGCCGTCGCGAACTTTTTTGTAGACCTTTAGAATAGAAACAATCCCACCACACATTGTTTTGTTATAAATTATTTCCAACGGGTTAGGTTAGGCAGCGTTTGCGATAAAAGCTCCCAGACGGCTTGATTTTTTTCGACACCTTCAACAATTATCGTCATAAATCAAACAATTTCCACAAAACCTTAACTAATTATTATTATCAACCTAAACCTTCATAAGGAACTACTCTATCGGCAAATGTAAACTGCAAGAATATCCTTTCCGTAGTTTTTGAGATTATCGCGAACATACAGACAGACGGACTCAGCGGGACATAAGTTTATAATAAATTTTAGTGAAAAGTGGAAAGTGTGCGTATTGACCCGCCTACACGACTTTAGGCTGGGGCTATATTGTCCGGAATCCGGCAGGCTGAGAAAAGTTCAGAGCATTGAAAACAAAACTCTGCGAGTCAGTCCCACGACTTGGTGCGCGCAATGTTTATCTTGCGCAAACCATACCCATTACCATTTTTCCGCGATAAAAATTAGCCTATGTCCTTCCCCGTAGTCTACTTTATACCTGTGCCAAATTTCATCATAATCGGTCCAGTAGTTTCAGAGCCTATTCAATGCAAACAAACAAACAAACTTTTCCTCTTTATAACATTAGTATAGATGTATAGACAGCGACCAATTACAAATTTATTATAATATGTACGTACATATATAGATAAGTATTTTAATTTTTCACTTTTTTTTAACTAGACTTTTTTTTAGTGACCCAACGTTTGATTTTTGTAGAATTCTACAATCTACAATATGAGTACTGGTTAAGAACTTAATCTTTATTATATTGTGGAACTTGCACTGTGAATAAAAAACGCTAATTGGAACAAACTTCATCATATTTTGTAGAAAAATAAACACTTTCATTTGTAACATTTTGAACATATTTTATCTTAATGTATACTTACTTAACACTTTTTCTTTCGCCTCATTATCCAGAGGCATTGATTGCTTGTGATATTTTAATACCAATAAAGGCAATAATAATTTATATAAAGATTGATGACAATCTTTATATAAATTATATTTGCCTTACCTAGTAGAAAAGCACACGTATTAGATAAAACACATTATTTACCATAAATATGTCATAAATTATGATCAAGTCCTAGTGCATAAAGTTTAATTACCATACGTAACTGAGTAACATCTAAGAACAATGTTGTGGAATATTTATATCAATAATCGAATTTTCTCGACGATATTATTAATATGCTACGGCCCGTAGGCCGGGGAGGGTCGTAATCCTGCTACGATAGAGGTGTAAGTGTTAAAATGGCAGATAAAGTTATACACTTATTCTGTGACACAGCCAATATACCTACTTCTTCTTTTTCTGCTACTATTTAAAAAAGTTGTAGCGCAAGCTGTGTCGGGTTCGTGAACTTTACATGGATGTAGACGCGCTTAATTCGTTTATGTTGTGATGATTATAATGCAGGTTTTTTTGTTGTTTTCCTTCACCGTGGATGCGCGACATTGACGAACAAAAATATGTTTATGAGCTTCACTTTAACGAATGTGTTTTTAATTTTCGTATCGAAAATTCCGAAACATTATCAATGTAGAAAAAATCATGACTAAAGGCTCGGCCTGCATCATCCGGAACGTCTCCGGTAGGAAAAAACAGCGCTGAAAATAGAACTCTTACAGCTTAAAATCAAACACGGCAATTAAACACAGCCACAATTAAAAAAAACTCGATGCTGGTGTGTACAGTTTTCAGCTCTATTGTATTATCGCAAAGTTTTATTTTCGGGCGGAGAGATTCCGGATAATGTAGTCCGATTATCCTGATTATCTCTAAAAGCGAAAAAGGTTCACGAAAAACATTACCAGCAGTGTGTACTTATTTACGAAATATTACTATTAGATTACAATTGACCACATGACCATATTTTCCAAGAAATGTCTCGTAGATGCGTGTCTCATTTGACCATCCTGTGACCTCACCATCTTATAGGATAATTCCAAATAAGTGCAGCACACACGACTCACTCTTCCTTGTACTCAATTTCGAACACAGATTCGGTGTACCACTTTTCCATCTTATATTCTTGCAAGTGGCAATTAGGTTCAAAAGTGCCACAAATCTGTCATCGCCTATACAGTGTTCAGTTGTGTAAAACTGAACACTGTATAGGCGATGACGATGACGAGGGTTCGATGTTAAGATAATAGATAGATGGAACTAAACTAAAATCACAAATAGCGGCTAAGAACTCACGAATTTAAAAACAGAGTCAAATTTTATCACCAAGTAAGGAACAAACAAGAGGTCCACAAAAACAACATTTAAAAAAATAATAAGTAATTGAATATAATTTTTCCATTATAGTACGGGCAAAATACCAGTCTTCATCATAGAAAAATAATTAAACCGGTATCTTGTTTAATTATTTAATTAATAAATCTTAAAGTCCTAAGAGCCTTACGATCGCGAATATAGGGGCCTCAGAGCAATAACATAGTATAGAAACCCGGTTATTAGCAAGAGGAAAATCATTATTATATCGTTCTTTATCCCCCAATACGACACATGCTAATGAGGAGAAAGAGATATCTAATTGCTAGTTACATACAATTTTTGTAGGTGGCTCGAGTTTGTACACTGATCTGTCTGAAGTTGGTTACAAGTTGTATGATAGCAGTTGACAGCAACTTCATATTAAATATTGCCGTAAGCCAGTGATGTCCCCTAGTCGGCATTTAATGTCGATAAAAAACAAAATGAAGAAGAAAATGCTAATTTTTACTTATTATAAAATTTAGTCATTTCCGCTTTCTGTTCGCTTAGATATTTTAAACTGCTTAACGTATTTTAATGCGGTTTGCAGCCACTTGATATAATGATTTAAGAGGAAGGTTTATGCGTAATGATCTATGCACGTGTGCAAAGCCGTGGCGGGTCTCGCTAGTGATTTATAATTTATAAGTCGATCAAAAACGAATTTAAGCAGTAATGTCTACTACTTTATTAATTTATGCCGTAGTGAAGTCTGTTGGGTGAGCTCAATGAGTGTATTGATAAAAAACAGTATACAGTCATTTTTGACGAGTTTTGACTTTGTGCATTTTTCCCTTGAGTTGGGGTACGAGAAAAGATAAATGAAAAAAATACTAATCAATATGTTTATTATTTATCAACAATTGGACAACATTTGTTAGCTTACAAGTTACGAAAACACCAAAAAGCTCGCAGATTGTCACCGCAGCATGGAGCTAAGTATGCAAAGGAACAAGAGCACACCAGTCCGTTTACGTGGGACGGCCATGCTTTGGCACGAATTGTCCGGCTGGATCAGATAAATACCACAGCCTCCGGATACTCAGGGGGTGGTTGGGAATTTTAAAGACCGGGATCATACTTGTAAATCCTCCTATTGCGAGTATATACAAGTGGCGGTAATCGTTCTCCATCAGGCGATCAGTCTGTTCGTTATCTAGTCTATTACAAAAAGAAGTATCCTTGCAAAAGGCCACCTTATTCCCTGAAAAACCAAAAGCAAGGTTAAATTTGAAAATTTGTGATTTGCTTTTGTGATAATGTTTAACCAATATTAATAATAAAGCAGGAATAAAAAAATACGCCACACTATTATAACTTAGTTTAATTAGTACTTACTAATTTGTGTAATTATTTAATTGGTAAATATAAAGTAGACAAAACATTTTTTTTGAAGCGTCTCTTTCTTTAAACTTTATATTTTGAAGGGTTATAGATATCCACAACATCACTATGTAAATAAACAACCTCTGTGATTTATACAAAATTTCTATTATATATTGCCAAAATCGCCATATAATGGGACAATTAACATGTTTATGTACTAGAATATATTAATTTCGGTCTAATTGCTTGTGTTTATAAAGTCTGAAACAATTCTAAACATACCAGTGAAAAGTTAATACTTCTTCACAATTTTCTTTTCTCGCACTTCGCAGAGTTAGTTAGAGTAGCTGTCAATACTTCAGTCGCCAACATAGAGACCGTAAATTGCTACCAATTTAAAATGTCACTTAATTGTAGCGACATAAAATCGTAATTCCAACAAACTTGCGAACACTTTTGAAAAAGACCTGTGCCAACCTTAAAAAAAAAACGAAAAGACATGGAAATGGCTTTCTCTTTCGCTCTTATGGCTTTTTGCCTTTGATGTTTTGTGAGAAAAATAGCTGCCTACGGCTCGATTTTAGTCTTACTGCCATATATATCCTTCTTCCGTGATATCCGGGCATCTTATAGGAAGAAGATTAACGCTTCATTAATTTATGGCACATTTCCGATCAAATAACTTATGGTATAATATGAATGACAATAACTACTATTGTTTCCAGGAAATGGCTAGAGGAGATATCGCTAGCGAGCCGGCAGGGACGCAAGCCGTCGCTTCTCCGCGCGATGACCAAGGCATTCTGGTTGAGCTACGCACCTTCCGGCGTCATGTTTTTCATACAAGCGCTCTTGCTCAAGTGAGTTATTGACATTGACATGCAAAAAACACATTTGCGTTAACACATGGACTTATGTTTCCTAATTTCATATCCCAAATGGATTGTAGAGAACTCTACAATCGACTACATTATATATTTTTAAATTTTATCAATTTTCTGTGTTAGTAAAATTGGATTAATATGAAAATTACTTTTTTATCATTTGTTGTCGCGACTTATGTTATATACAATCTTCATAAGTTGGTGGTTGCCAAATTATTTTTTAAACCACTTTTAAAACTTAAGAATTTAAAATTTTCCTTCTACAAAAGTTCAAATGAAAATGGAAAGAATCAAAGTTTTCTAACGTATTGAATATCAGAAAGTGCCTTGAAAGCACAATTCCATTTTAGAAGTATTTTTAAGAATTGTTTCTCGGTTTGCTAATCAGAATTCAGAATTATGGGACCTACGGGTCTTATACATATATTCTTATTTCAATTATATTAAAAAAATAACTACTTTTCAACAGTTTAACGAGATATCATACAAGTAGGAAATATTATTATATATCATATACTTAGATGTAGGAAATGATGCGTCCCTAACACATCCTTTCCTACTCTTAGTATATAGTATATTTGCAGTTAAACTTAAAGTCAATCTCCTTAAAACGTGTATGATGACGTCTTGATGATGACGGATGTTTCCAGACCTTTCCAACCGGTGGCGCTCAGCATGATGCTGTCGTACTGGGAGCCGGGCTCGGACATGACGTACGAGCAGGCCATCTACTGCGCCGCCTCCGTCATCCTCATGTCGCTACTGATCGCCTTCCTCAACCACCACGGCACATTCTCCACGCAGCAGTTCGGCATGAAAGTGCGAATCGCCGCCTGCTCGCTAATCTATAGAAAGGTTTGTTATACTTAAATTTGGCAATTTGGAGCAACTATTCGGAGACATATAAGTAAAATATACTCTTGAATACAATAAAGACGGAGACTGAGACAGATGACGACGCTTACGATCTTTGTAGAATTAATTGTATGTAGGTTGGTTCGTGCAACGCGTTGTTCAAACACTATTTGCAGACATTCTGAAGGTAAGGTAGGTTGCCTTCTTCCGTTGATTTTTACAGTAATTCTAGCATCAGCCATCATGAATCTTATCCTAAAAATAATGAACACAATTATAATATCAGCGAAATTCATCGCGTCATAGTATGGTGCTCTACGAGTCGTGAATTTAAAAAAAAACTTCTATTCCCAGGTAATGCGCATGAGTTCAGGAGCCCTGGCCGAGACGACGGCAGGTCAAGTGGTGAATCTCCTCTCTAATGACGTGAACAGATTTGACTACGCCTTCATCTACACGCACTTCATCTGGCTGCTTCCCCTTCAAGTAGTGCTTGTCTGCTACCTGATTTACCTGAAAATTGGCTACGCAGCCATCGTCGGAGTCATCGGCATCGTCCTACAAACCTTACCCGTGCAATGTACGTCTTACTACTATTACCTATAAATGTGAAAGTTTGTGAGGTTAGATGGATGGATGGATGTTTTTTACTCTTTCACGTAAAATCTATTGAATGGATTTTGATGAAATTTGGGATGTTAGTAGTTTAAGCTTTGGACTAACACATAGCCTACGTTACTAGGTTTAACACATTGGCTACTTTTAACCCCGAAAGATTACAGTAGTCCTGTACTGTATTTACACGGGCGGAGCCGTGAGCTTAAGCTAGTATATAATAATAACAATTAGTCCCACTTGCGCTGATCATGGTTAAAGTTAACCCTGGGTTAAATATCATGTTATCTCTCTCGTTCTTCGTATTTATGAAAGAGAAGACATTATATTTTATTTTA
This sequence comes from Phengaris arion, assembly GCA_963565745.1. NCBI lineage: Eukaryota > Metazoa > Arthropoda > Insecta > Lepidoptera > Lycaenidae > Phengaris > Phengaris arion. The sequence continues at coordinate 12,046,799 of OY751440.1, read as the reverse complement.
TTTATTGCAGGAATAACAACGACAAAATAGATAACAATCGATCATGGCGGGTAAACCGTAGAAAAGGCGTCGACGTAGCTTTGTTACCGAAACACCATAAAACTACTCTTTGTTTTATGTAATTCATATAATTTATACGAAACGACGTTAGCATAAACAAAATAAAATTTACATATAATTCACATCAACCCTTTTGACGTTCTTTACAAAGCGAATTCGTTTTATAACTTGTTTTTGCAGTGAATTTTGTACATTTTTGTTATTCTTTAAAACAACAATAGTAGATACTTATAAAAATAGTTCATTGTCCGTTATTTTTTTTATTACAGCTTATATGAGTAAACTGGCAGCTATTCTTCGTATGAATACAGCGGTAAAGACTGACGAACGTGTACGCATCATGGACGAAATCATCAACGGCATGCAGGTATTTGGTCAAAATGTTTTTTTTTATTTCAATTGCATAAAAATAACTGTGAAAAACAAACTCAGCTATGAATTACAAGGTTAGGGAAATCAAATATAATAACTATGCTACATTTTCGGTAGTTCAAAGCTATATAAATAGCGATTTAATTCAATAAAAACAGTAAATAATATTATTTTTAAAATTTAAATCATATTTTCAGGTTATAAAAATGTACGCGTGGGAAAAACCTTTCGAGCAAGTGGTGGCGCTGGCTCGTAAGAACGAAATCAATTCTATCACGTCTGCCTCGTACCTGCGTGGAGTCTACCTCAGTTTCATGGTCTTCACCGAGAGACTGTCCCTCTACATCACGCTTCTCTCCTACTCTCTGTTCGGATACCAAGTCACCGCTGATATTGTAAGTAAAATTTTAAATGAGTGGACTAAAACTTCGTATCTGTTAAAAGGACAGAAAATGTGAATAGCATAAGCCAGTTCTAAGATGTATGAGTGTGTTCCATTAATTGAAAATTTTCTGAAAAAAAGGACATGCATAAACAGTGCCAGTGTTAATCAATTTTCATAATTCAGAAAACCAAAGACGATAAAGCTATCTGGCGTGTAACGCGAGAAAACAAACCATGATCATTGAAGACGTCCCAATCCGACACGGATAATGACGATATTGTATATTTTGATCTAATGTGATTTCCAGGTATTCCCATTGGCGCAATTCTACAACACTCTACAGGGCACCCTCTCAATTATCATGTCCCACGCTGTGTCGTTTTTGGCCGAAGCTTTGATTTCGGTCCAACGTCTCGAAACGTTCATGCTGATGGGTACGTGGGGTCCGAGGGACCTCGAAAGCCACTGCATGACAACAAAACTTAACACTTCTTATTTTCAAAGAGACCTACTTATAACAAAGGCTCTATGTGTCAATAAACAACTGAACTAACTTTATTGTATATGTATGATTTGTTAACCCTATATGTTGTAGAGTGATATCGGTGGCCAATTTGTGTTGATATCACGAGTAGTGGTAGGTACTAATATAACATGTAGTTAGCAGCAGGAAATGTAATTTGAATGAATAATAAACGATGTGTCCGTATGGTCTTTGCAGGCATTTCCGATGGCTCAAATGTTTAACATACTGCAAGCTTCATTAGCTATACATATGCCTAATTGCCTGTCCATGTTAACGGAGTCGTACATTTCAGTACTCCGCATTGAGCGTCTCTTGTCCTTAGGTATGATATAAATTGTGAACCCTTTAAAATTCATCACCATTCAAAATTCATCGCCAAAAAAATATTATGGTCAAATAATTTTAAGTTGCAAACACCTTAAGTTCTTTGTCCGTTATCCTGAGACCTGTCTTTACCTTAATATTGAGAAAATATTGCGCTCTAACTCGCTTTAGTATAATGGTAGTAGATACTTTATAACTGCATGCTTTTTAAACACGCTCTAACGCTAGAAATACCTAAGTAAAATGCTTTTTGTGATACTATTTAACCACTAACACATCTACTATATTTATTTTAAGGTGTAATTATATTTTTAATATTTTAGTAGCTCGTGGTTTCGTATCGCATACGATACGAACTCACGAATTTTCTAATTTCCTACTATTACTATAGTGGGAAGTTAGAAATATTCATGTCTAATTTGTTTTGTAATTTTTAGGGGCATTTAGGTTCAACAAAGTAATTTTCAAAATAAAATAAAATAAACAAGATAAAATATACGTTTATAATAAAATCTATAAAGATGCGAAACTATTTTTTCATAATGTTAATATTCTGATAGAAATACTCGTAATACAATTTGGCATTGAAGTCACAAATATTAAATTGTAACTTATGTAACAGACGAACGCGAAGACCTGCGGAGCGTCGCCGAGGTCGATATTGCCAAGCTCGTACAAATGGTCGAGAGCAAAAAGAACAAGAATCTCAGCGAGTTGGATCTCTGTCAGAACACATTCAAGAAAATTGACGACGATGGCATTTACAATCCAGGTTCGTTATTCTACATTTATATCTTTATGGTTCTAAAAGTTAGGTACATAATAAATCTTTATTCACAAATGCAGTTGCTGACTGCAAATGGACTGTAATTGAACGCAACACATGAGACGCGATACAATACAATAGTGTTTGTATGTGTAATGTTAACCTGAATCGTTAGTTGTCACCTACCTCAATCACCTTTACGAATTACGATGATCATACCATATAAATCGGAAGGAAATCATCATCACCATTCATCTATCATTATTATATTAATAGGTGAAGCAAATACTTTCAGAAAAGTTTTACGCATGGAGCAGATATTGAACTATAAATTTGCTCCATGGTGTTAAGGGAATTGTGCGAACGGAATACTATGATACTTGGCACAGTTAAAGTTTATGTGGAAAGGCAGTAAAGAAAGGAGGAAAGCGTGCAGGAATCATATATTTTTGACGTGATAACGTCTTATAATTCGATGGAGCCGGCTGAACGCACGAAAAAACATGACTCATGCGTTACCAAGTTGTTACCAAGTACCGTTACCTGTTACTGTTAACTTGCAGTGCTATGCTATGCTATTATTGTTGTTGTTGTTGTTGACGTTGTCACGTTCAACTATCGTCAGTAAACCGACTTTACAGACAACAACAGCTTTTTTTTAAGTAATGCTTAGAATACGAGGGCGGGTCAATAAGTCCGTGACTTTTGGAATAAAACAGATTTTTTGATAAATAAATCATTTTATTTTTCAACGTAGTCCCCCTTGAGCTCTATACACTTTGTCCAACGCTTCTCCAATTTTCTTATCCCTTCCAAAAAATATGATTTGTCGAGGTCCTCAAAATAGGCCTTTGTTTGCGAGATGACTTCATCATTGGAGTCAAATCTTTTTCCACCGAGCCATTTTTTCAGGTTTGGGAACAAGAAGTAGTCACTCGGAGCCAAATCTTGAGAATAGGGTGGATGTGGGAGCAATTCATAGCCCAATTCGTGGATTTTTGCCATGGCAACTGCACATGCATTGTCTTGGTGAAAAAGAACTTTTTTCTTGGCCAAATGAGGTCGGTTTTTTCTCAAATCCTCATTGAAGCGGTCCAATAAGTTGGCATAATATTCCCCATTAATTTTTCTTCCCTTTTGAAGATAGTCAATGTGGATTATCCCACGTGCATCCCAAAAAACAGTCGCCATAACTTTATTGGCTGACAAACCCACCTTGGCCTTCTTTGGCGCCGATTCACCCTTAGAAACACACTGTTTTGACTGTTGTTTGGTCTCTGGTATGTTGTGATGGATCCATGTTTCGTCCACGGTTAAAAAACTCCTCCATATTGTGATTAAACAACGCCAAACCTTCCTGTGAAGTTGTTACACGATTGCGTTTGTGGTCGACTGTGAGCAAACGCGGCACCCATCTTGCGGAAAGCTTTCTCATGCCCAAGTGATCATTCAAAATTGAAATCACTGAGCCATGCGAGATGCCTATGGCTTCCACAATCTCTTGCACTTTTAATCTTCGGTCGGCCAACACCATATCGTGAATTTTTTCGATTGTTTCGGGTGTAGAGACCTCAACTGGGCGTCCAGGACGTTCGGCATCTTCAGTGCTTGTACGGCCACAACGAAATTCAGTAACCACTTTTTTACCATTGAAATCGATGGTGCAGTCCCCATAGTATTTATCAAGCTTAGCCTTGGTCTCGGTAATGGTTTTTTTTCGCAAAAAATAATGCTTAATTAGCACACGAAATTCACTTTTTTCCATTGTTTCCTTAAGTTACTGGATAGTCTGATAAAGATAGCTGTAAAACACAAACTAACTGACGCAGCAAGTTCAAATTTTGATAGGAGTCAACTGACAAATGCCTGTTGACAGGAGTAGTGTTGCTTTTTCAGTAAGGAGGTTAGAAATTCAAAAAGTCACGGACTTATTGACCCGCCTTAGTACTTAAAATTAATAAAATAACAATAACACACACTAACTACCTTGCTTGTGATAGATACAATTTTGTTACACGTTTACGTTGTGTCCTTTTTTTTAAATCTAAATGGCTAAAAAATCCTTATAAATTTTCAACTGAAAAATTATAATATGAATTATTATGGGCGAATTTCGAACACAGGTATATTAAAATACATACTATTGTGTACTAACGACTGATTACACAATATCACCCGAGACCGTGATTTTTCCCATTGAAATCTCAATTATTGACGGCATTGGTAAACATATAACAAAACTGCCATAATAATATATACCTATTTACCAAACCTATGTATTATGAAAAAGTAATCGCACAAAAAACATTTTCACGTAAAATGATGCCAGAACGAGACCGAAGTCCTAATGACTCGCATTGTCAAAAGTTTTCAGATCTCATCTATAGTAAAGCTTCTGATTCTACACGCCCTAACTTCACTAAGTCTGCATCTAAGTCAAAATAATATGTGGCTTTCCACATATTTTGACGATGTAGACTTTGTGATTCCCATGTAAATAATCCTACTTATATTATAAATGTCAAAGTTTGTGACGATGGATGGATGTTTGTTACTCTTTCACGCAAAAACTACTGTACGGATTTTTATAAAATTTGGTATGGTGGAGCTTGAGCTCTGGATTAAAACATATGCTTCTTTTTATTCCGAAAAAGTACAGTGTTCCCGTGGGAATACTGATTTACGCGGGCCGATCCGCGGGCAACAGCTATAAATCATATTATCATTAAATATTTTCAGGATTCGACTGCAACGAAAAAGGTCTTTTGTCGGCTCATAACGCACTGGCTCCGAACCCTGACGTCGGCATCAGCATCCAGAACGTATCGGCCAAGTGGACCGACGACGCCGTCACGCTGAGAGACATCAACATCACTATTCCCAAGGGCAAACTTTGCGCCATCATTGGATCTGTGGGCTCTGGAAAGGTAAACTTTACAAAAGAGTTAGATTTAAAATGTTAAGGTCCTGTTTCGCAATCTATCGAAAGGTAAGTGTCAGATAGCTTATTTGCATGTTTTGTCTCTTTCGCTCAGTGAAAAGTAAGCAGTGACAAAACTTCCCAATAACCTATCCGACACTTATTAGAAGTTTGTGAAACAGGCGCAGACTCAAAGGGATTGAAAAACAATATGATATTTCAAAATTGCTTTGTAAAGTCATTGAACATACTATAAATCGTCCCAGTTCGTCGAAGAACGGTCAGCCTTAGCCATAGCTTTAGTGACTGCAAGTAGACTGTGTATTTACTAGCTTAATACTTAGAATAAACTATAGTACCTGGGTAACCGAGCTTAGCTCGGTGTTCTAATAAATTAAAAATAAAAAAATGAATCACAAAAATATTTATCTGACCAAAGTTCGATCCCACCACATTCCGAATTTCCAAATAAAGCTAATGATGCAAACTAAACTGCCAATCAAACTGACACTGAAGTATCGAAATTATCGATATATGGTTGCACGACGAAAGAAAAACATATATTACTTAAAAATGCGCTGTTTCCAGGGATAAGACCTAGCAAGATCAATTTTTCTCCCCCAAAACTCCCTGTATACAAAATTTCATAGTAAGCCATTTTCGAGAACCGATTATATATACAAGATTGTCTCATTTAAAGTATAAGATTTTTCTATGCAACGAGATTCCAAACAAAAATAATTATGATTTCAGAGTTCCGTCTTACAACTGCTTCTCAACGAGCTGCGTGCCACAAAAGGCAACATTTACCTCTCCGGACCGCTCTCGTACGCCTGTCAGGAGCCCTGGCTGTTCGTAGCGACTGTGCGACAGAATATCCTGTTTGGCCTGCCTTATAATCCAAAAAAATATATGGAGGTTCGTATCATGAAACTGGACCAGTCACCGTGAAAACTATTTCATCTTTTAAATTAAGTAAAGAAGTTAATGTAAAAACAATTTAATAAAAACACGTAAAATTCGGATTGCGTTCTAAACCGCGGAGGGATATATGCGGTTTAGACTGCATATTGAATTGTCGTGACTCGTAGTTCGTACTCGTACGTATTACGACTAAAGTAGCGTCAACAGCTTGGACTGCTGACGTCATACATATTTAAACGCGGATAAAACTGTGCAAAACTGCGCTCTCATCGACATACCAGATCGAACTGTCAGCCCCGCGCATCTACATGTTTGTTTGCGAGCGAGGGTTGGAACGGCGCGTGCAGTTCCCGTATTTGGATCTTTACGTGTGGAGGGCGCTAATGATAATAACATTAACAGGTTGTAAGAGTGTGCGCTCTACAAAAAGACTTTCAACAATTCCCCCACGGAGATCAGACGCTGGTTGGAGAGAGAGGAGCCTCACTTTCCGGAGGTCAGAGAGCACGAATTAACCTCGCCAGAGCTGTGTATCGCCAGGTAAGGTATCTTCTCCTGTTTACTTATGTTTCTAATTTTAACTTCTTATACAGTCTAGGTATTTAGTTGCAAGATAAGTAGCTGAAACATAAGTTTAGCCCTCCTAAGTTTCAAGGCTCTAAAGTTCGCAATACTTTTATATGCGACTTACATACATACAGTTGATGATAAGAATCTATCGAAGTAAAAGTCATTATAATACGATTTTCGGTCGGGTAATAATAGAGGCAAAATAGAAAAGGATAATTAAAGTTAGGTTGATAGCGATATAAAAGGAAACCAAATGCCAAATGTTAAAAATTAAAATCCATAATAATGATCATACTTATTAGAAATACGAGATTATGTTAGATAGAATAGCTTGAAATGCCCAATCCACGGTAAGGCCCTAATCTGCTATATGGTAAACCGGTACGATATATCAATGTGTTTGAAATGAAGATTATTGTTTGACAGGCGGACATTTACCTGCTGGATGATCCACTATCGGCGGTAGACGCACACGTCGGTCGGCAACTATTCGACGAGTGCATCAACGGCTACCTGCGCCACACCACGCGGATCCTTGTCACCCACCAGCTGCACTACCTCAAAGCCGTCGACTATATCGTCATATTAAACAACGTAAGATTTTCTTTCTTTAAAAAAAAACAAGGTAGGGTAGCATAAGAGATTTTCTTATATCTGACACACGTGTTATAAAAAATTAAAATCAGGTAAATGTCCGCCTGTCAAATAATCTTTTAACAATTTTTCGTATTTATGCAGGGGTCCATCGAATCTACAGGCAGCTATTCAGAACTAGTCACATCGGGTAAAGACTTTGCCAAGCTACTGGATGCAACTCATGATGAGAATGAATCTAACGAGGATGCAGAAAAACCCATGCCCATGTCTCGTCGCGCTTCCAGGGTGAGTATACCTCATGAAAGTGGAATTAAAAAGTTAGGACTGTCACTTTTCTAATTTTTATTAGATAAAAAACTTTTTTTATCTAATAAAAATTTTTACTAGATAAAAAGTAATAAGCCAAAATCTTTGTACAAGTCGCTTTATTCAAAATGTATTCTGTTCAGTGTTGCCAACAAAAGAGAATGCAATACTTTTTTTTATATTTGGTATTTTACAAGTACAACAAGGACAAGGTTCATTATTTTACATCCTGCACACCAGGAAAATTAATATACGAAGGTATATTGTTATTTATAAACACATTTTCGTTAAATTGTAAAATTTTACAAGGTGTCTACAACTCGACGCGCCTCCATCGTTTCGACTTGTCGACGAGCGTCCTTAGCTTCGGTGGTGTCGATCGGCACTGAAATACCGGCGCAAGAGATGGAGGAGGAGGAAAGAGAGTCAGGCTCAATGGGCTGGCGCGTGTACGGGGCCTACATGAGAGCAGGCGGCAAAGCACCGAGACTGTTGTTGATGGTATTGCTTCTCGTAATTGGACAACTATCCGCTACACTCTGCGACTACTGGGTGATGTTCTGGTAAGTTAAAAAGTTCAATGAAATATTAATTGATTTAAGGGTACCCGATCAAATGAATATTTTTTTAATAATTTATTTATTGAATTTTAAGAGGGCGTACAGACTAATAACAATATAGTTAACGAATACAAATATGGTAAACATATCGCTAGTGACAAGCCACAATACAATATGACGTACAATGTTTTTTTTAACTATTATTATGTAAACAACACATCAAACATTCTTATTCTTTATAGATCTCGACGAAAGTGTTACAAATCAACACAAAAGAAATATTTTGCCAATATTCGTCTTGCTGTATTAGATTTTGTACAAAATAAGGCAATATCAATAGTCTGCGATATTTTATTAAAGGTTTACTTTATTTAATGATATGTTTCAGGACAAACGAAGTCACAAGGCTTAAGGAAAGAGAAAAGAATAACACAATAACTGATGATTTCGATATGGACGTCTACGAAAAGGCCAACTCAACATTTAGCTTAGCAAGTTACTTTACGGGAATCGAAGCTAAACCAAGTATGTAACACACATCTTTATGATAATCGTCTTCTTGTTTGGTGGTAACAAAAGTATGTAATTATTATTGGTGTGTAGTTTTTATTTAAGTAGGTGTGTAACGTATTTTCAAATTTTTTATGGTATCTTCAGGTATGGACATCAACGCATACATCGGTCCACTGGACACAGTACAGTATCTATACATATACACGATACTCATCATTTGCTGCATTTTCTTCATCACGGCCCGAGCGTTCATGTTCTTCAAGGTCTGCATGACGGCTTCTAGAAACCTCCATAACGACATGTTCCACTCTATGCTGCGTGGTGTTATGAGATTCTTCGATACTAATTCATCAGGTAAATAAAAATACTACCATCCTAAGAGTTGATAAATAACCAAATGATAGAATCCACCTATCTCTTATGACATCTCATTATTTAAATAATCTTTCTTCATAACTTGACTTTTCACATTCAGGTCGTATTCTCAACCGTTTCTCAAAGGACATGGGCGCCTTGGATGAACTTTTACCACGTTTCCTCCTGGAGTGTGTACAGATTTACCTCGTCATGTTTAGTATATTGGCGCTGAACGCCGCAGCTCTTGTATGGACCCTACTACCGACCACATGTATCTTGCTAGTGTTCTACATGATTCTCCAGATATATTTGAAGTCAGCTCAATCAATTAAGCGTCTTGAAGGAACAAGTAAGTTGTTTATGAATTGTGTTTTTCTAATGTGATAAATACCCAATATCTTTTTATACTGAGATCTTCAAAATCGCCATTAAATTCTTGACGTCTTGTCCGTCCAATTTATTTTATACTTTTACTTCTTACAGCCCGCAGTCCTGTATTTTCTCACATGTCGGCCACTCTCAACGGAATAAGCACTATCAGATCTGCTGGTGCCCAACAAAGACTTATCAAGGAATTCGATCGTTTCCAGGTGTGTTCTCTCTTCTATTCTAAAATGATTATCTTATACTTTAAACGAGTAATTCTTGTATACTTATATTTTTTTGTCATCTGAATCTCAGAAACGGCTTTAACGATTTAAATGAAATTTTTGAAACAGGGGGTTTTGGGGATAGAATAATCGATCTAGCTATGTCTTATCCCAGGGGAACCGCGATTTTTTTTTCTTTCGTTGCGTAATAATCAATTAATAAAGCGTGTGGCTCAGCTACGTATGCGTTGTACTTTTTGCGTTGTTGACAAATTGGTGTATCGGGTTCGAGTCCCGGTCAGACTTATTTTTTTAGTTAAGTTCAGTTTATCGATTATTTTTTAATACCTACCTGTCGTCATTTGTTAATTTATTTTTCTGTACTTCTAGAGTTTACTCGGGTAAAGCTGATTTTTAACCGACTTCAAAAAAACGGAGATGGCTATACTAACGGCTGTATTTTTTTATTATTTTTTTGTATGTTCCGCCGTCTGTGGACCGATTTTCAAAATTATTTTTTTGATGTAAAGGGTATATCCCAAGTTGGTCACGTTTTCACCAAAGTGGTGACCTGATGATGGGATCCATGAGTAATCGAGGGAACTCCTCGAAATTTATATGGACACATATGATGATTTTGACTTTTTCTGAAGTAGTCCAAGCATATACTACCAAAAAGTAAGATTTTGTACCAAGGTATATACCCTAGATCCAAAAGTACTGAACAGAACTCCTGACTCCTTATATAATAGATACATGTTTGGGGATTTCGGCGTTGTTTAAAGAACTGCAAGCATATGCCATCATATCACTTACAGTAATCATCATCATCATCACCACCATCTTCAAAAGATACACCAACATATTATTATGATGACATAGGTAGGTACTCCATATTCAATAGAGTTTTGTGCACCGATATCAATGTCTTTGAAATTTCGCTATTGCTAAAATTATATTCGTGATCATCATCATCACTATTATATTATATTATATTTATTTAATGCTTACTGTTACATTTTTTCTGTCGAGTATTACAATAGATAATAGTTATTTAATAATATAGTATCTAATCAATATCATCACTGGTGATTGTTTAGTAGGTCCACAGATCGGTATTGCTTATTTAAGGAAATACCACGGCCTCTCAGAAAACTGGCATATAACGCTTGAGTTTATTTTGCCGAGAGAGTGACAATAACAGAGGCTTGTTTGTATTTATATCTTTCTTAAAATATGCTAATAATAATACAACTAAAAAGAGAAAAATTATTATTATCAAACAAAAAATGAAAACCGACTTCCAAAGTACAAATGTACAAGAAAGTATGAAATTTATATATAAATAAAATAGTTATATTTATAAAAATGCATATAAAAGTATGAAATGAAACTTATTTTCTAACAAATTCCCTTTTAAATTCGTCTAAAATTTTAACTATTTCTCTACTCAATCTTCATAAGTTTGAAGTCGGTACCAACCAGCTTGAACGTGAGTTCTATAAAATATTGTTTTATCAGGTTGTTTTCCGACCGGATGCCGACTTCAACATTATGAAGACTGAGTAGAGAAATAGTTACAATTCTAGCCGAATTTAAAAGGGGAATTATTTAGAAAATATTTTTTATTTCATACTTTTATATGCATTTTTATAATTATATAAAAAGACACTTAATTGACTGATTCACAGCTTGCCATAAATGGAATGTTTCTTTTTAGGATGTGCATACTTCAACTTGGAGCAGCTACCTTGCCAGTGGAGTTACTCTTGGCTTTTGGCTTGACTTTATTTGTGTCCTTTACCTGACCATTGTTATCGTTGCCTTCCTGGTCATTGACAGCAGTAAGTAAAAATTTCATTTAAAAAATCGGAAACAAGAAATCTGATTAAATTACACAAGGCAAATGGCATTATTAACTATTTACTTATTCCTTTAACTTAACAATAAAGAAAATAATTTAATTTTGATTAGCTATACTTTAAAGTTGAAATGTAGTTAGGCACATTACTTGTAAAATGTAACATTCATGTAAATATTACGTAACAGCATTTTCTCCCCAGAAACCATATTCTCTGGCAACGTGGGGTTGGCAATATCCCAGACTCTGATATTGACTGGCATGTTGCAATTCGGCGTGCGGCAGACTGCGGAGGTCATCTCGCAGATGACGAGCGTGGAGAGAATCCTGCAGTACACGCACATTGAGCGAGAACCGCAGTGGGACAAGGGAGGTCAGTTATTAATTTTTTTTTAAATTATCTTTACATTTCAATAAGCTCAGAGAGAAGAGTGCAATATGGAAATAAAGTATACCTATTACCTACAGGGTTTTTCAAAAAACCAAGCCTTTGTGGAAGCGACGAGTGTTCAGAGACACTCGGCCTTAAATATCTAATCGTTCATATTGTTTTTCTACTTAATAAAAAACCATATCTAAACGTAGGTACATTTAAGATTGTTTTTTTTGCAGTTGAACACGTTTTAAAACGTTTTATCCTTGGAAATACTTCGAATGTTTTACACTTGGCAACTGCCTCCAATTTTTATAGGTCAGCGTACTGATAGTTTTATGTCCTGCTATTCTGATAGGTTTTTTACCATTCCAGCCAAGGAAACGCCCAAAAATTGGCCAACTCGAGGCCAACTAGAATTCAGAAATTGCTACATGAAGTACACGCCAGAAGATTTGCCTGTACTCAAGAATCTTAACTTAGTCATTGAGAGTGGATGGAAGGTAAGACACAGGTTTTTTTCATAACGAATACGTTTTGAGTCATAGACGCTCATAGACGTGTAGTTTCGAAATCTTTGTTATAAGTATTTATATTTTAATCTCTATGGCCTACCTGTATTTATTGATTACTAGGGTCACATTATGTAGTTTGAAAGACTTGGTCAATGAAGCCGAAATCATCATCCTACTTCTAACGGACGTGCATCGTTTACACCGTAGGTTTCGTAGGGTTTTGTACGAAGTTTTTCAAGTGAGCGCATTTTACAAGTTAACTCACTATAACTTCTGACCTTATAAAGTTATATGAGCCGTTATAGTTTTCCTTCAAGGTTAAAACATGGAATATGCGCTATGGAACCCTCGAAACTGATTTTTCTCTTTGTTATTGTATATTTTGTACACAGGTGGGTATAGTCGGGCGAACGGGAGCCGGAAAATCTTCGCTGATCTCTTCACTGTTCCGACTTGCTATCGTGGAAGGCGAAGTTCTGATTGACGGTGTGGATACGAGCAGCTTAGCCCTACAGGTAATAATTGTAGTACCTATAGTATAGGTATATAGTCCTATACTGCTACATGGGATCTAGACTTACGTTCTAGGATGTCGAAAGTTACTAGTTCTAGAACTATCATTTTGTAACATTTTGTTGTTTTCACAGGACCTGAGGTCTAAAATATCAATTATTCCTCAAGAACCAGTGCTGTTCTCTGCGTCGATAAGATACAACTTGGACCCGTTCAACTCGTACGAAGACGACGCGCTGTGGCGGGCACTCGAAGCGGTAAATATTAACATATCTCTCTACGCTTATATTTCGTACTAAAAATTATGCATTATTCACTTATATTCACCACTTAATGGATTTTACATGTTTATCGCTATTGCAGGTTGATCTGAAGGCAGCTATCCCAGCGCTGGACTTCAAGGTGTCTGAAGGTGGATCCAACTTCTCGCTTGGCCAGCGGCAGCTGGTGTGCCTCGCTCGAGCTATACTGCGCGGGAACCGCATACTCGTGCTGGACGAGGCCACTGCTAATGTCGATCCTAAGTAAGCTTTCGGTGTTTCCCTGAATTGATATTACTTACCTTTTTTAACCTACTACCAAAAAAGGAGGCGGTTATACGTTCGGCTGTATATATTTTTAAATTGTGTTGTTGTTAAATATTAAAAGTATAGTATATATGACTAAAAAGAGAAAAAATGTTATTTTTAAAGATAAAAATTAAGACGGATTTCCAGAGTAAAAATGCACAAAAAAATTTAAATAAATCTCATTTCTAAATAATTCCCCTTTTAAATTGGGCTAGAAATTTAACTAATTCTCTACTCAATCTTCTTTATTTTAAAGTCGGTACCTACGAAATATTAAGTATGTCGTTGTGAGAATAGTGGTGGCAAGCCCCAACGGGGATCTCCGACCCAGCGAGGTGGTATGATCGGTCAGGCCGAAGCCCTCTTGTAAGCGTTTCAGATGTTGTATATATAGCGCCGAATTGTGAAAACTTCGATAGCGCGATGCAGGATTGTGGCGCTAATTCGTCACTCGATAAATAAACGTGTTATGACAACGATCGAAATATTGGCCTAAAGTAGACCTTAATCTGAGCAGAATAAGCATTATTAAGCAAAAACACTGTATTCTTGAAAATACTTAGTGTTTGCCCAATCCACGCCAGCAAGCGAGGTGGTATGCTCGGTTAGGCCGGAATCCACTTGTAAACGTTATAGATGTTGTTTAGATAGCGCCGAACTGTGAAAACTTCGATAGCGCGATTTACTAAATCTACACACACCGGCATATTTAGCGGAACATAAAATAAAGGTTTGATATCAGTATCATATAAGGTTGCTGGCTGGTTTATACGTCATTTAATTTAAAAAGAAATATTTTCAAATTAAGAAAACAACTGAACATCACATTTTATGCAATTGTTTTAATTTTATTCAAATACACCTTATCTGGAACGAACTTCGAGTATTTCTTCCTTCTGAGTTTGATTTAAAATTTCATTGAAATACTGTTTTTTGTTAGTTTTTTTTTAATCGCGTATCTTTTTGGAGTTGAGGACTGAATTATGCCTGACTTAGCCCCAACGGAGATTGCCAGGGCACTCGAAATGCGAAGAAATGGTCAAACCTACAGAGTGATATCCAGAGATCTTCGTCGACCAGTTTCAACGATCCATCGCAGTATCCAACGGTTCAGGGAGACCGGTACTTATGTGAGAAGAGCAGGACAAGGCAAAAAAGACGCACTTCGAGTAGGGATGATCGTTTCATTCGGCTTCGTGTACGTAGGAACCCCCGTTTGACGGCCGTCCAAGCCCGACATGAGTTAGAAGCAGTACGGGGTTTAACCGTAAGTACGCTCACTCGGTACGAAGAAGGTTCGAAGAAGCTGGTTTAGATTCATTTGTGCCCGCCAAGGCTCCAAGGCTCGAGGTAAATCATCGTAGAAACAGGTTAACTTTTGCTCAGGAACATCGACTTTGGAACGCGGACCAACGGAGTGTCGTAGTAAGGTATTGTTTAGTGATGAGTGCAGAATTCTCTTAAATCAAATTGACGGCAGGCAAAGAATATACAGACGCAAAGGAGAACGATACATTCAGACAAATTTTGAAACTACAGTTGCATACGGTGGTGGATCAATAATGGTTTGGGCGGGCATTTGTTTGGGAGCTCGCACAGACTTGGTAGTGATTGACAGAGGGAGTCGGACTGCAGACCGCTACATCAGAGAAGTTTTAGAAGAAAATGTCGTACCGTTTGCCCCATATATCGGTGACGATTTTGTTTTTATGCAGGATAATGCTCGGCCGCATACCGCTCGGGTAACTCAAGCTTATCTTAATGATATGAATATCACTGTTATAGACTGGCCGGCGAGATCACCGGATATGAACCCAATAGAGAATGTTTGGGACTTGCTGAAAAGAAAAGTTAAGTCCAGAATTCCAGCTTCTGCCAACGTGGGTGAACTGCGAATCGCCGTAGTTGAGGAATGGCGGAGACTATCCCAGGAGACCATCGATAACATCATTCTCAGTATGCCTAGACGGGTAGAAACTTTAATAAGAGCACGTGGAGGAAATACGCGATATTAATCACCATTTTTCTAATTTAATTAATTGTTATTTTAATATTAATTTTCACTTTTCCCGGTTACATGAAAAGTTCAAAAATGTACCATTTTTCATAAATAGCCTTTACTCGCAAAATCTGTTCTTAATGTGATCTCATTTTAAGATATTTTTTAATTATGGACCTTTTTTTTGTGTTCCGCTAAATAGGCCGGTGTGTTTATTACAGAAAAATTTTGAGCGCATGATTTCCTGCTTATGTTAAGATAATAATTATCAAACAAGTTTTTTTTTAAAATAACAAAATAAAATTACATTGTACTCTTTACGACGGTGACCAACTTGAGGTCAAGTTTCTGTAATTAATTATTACAAAAGCTTTATTTGTTACGAAACTTAAAGATAAAACTTTGTATCACCTTAGCTGGTTATATAAAATACGACCATTATTGACACCGAGGTCGACTAACACTCGATTGTTATTTGTGCCAAAAAACGATTAATTACCTAATAACAATTAATATTTTTCCAGAACCGACGAATTCATCCAAAGAACAATCAGAACAAGGTTTGCGGATTGCACAGTGCTGACAGTGGCGCACCGCCTCAACACCATCATGGACTCGGACCGCGTCATGGTGATGGACTCCGGCCGTCTGGTGGAGTTCGACTACCCCTACCGCCTGCTCAGCAACCCCGAGGGACACTTCACCAAAATGGTCAACGAGACCAGCGACAAAATGTCCGCGCAGCTCTTCGAGATCGCGAAGAAAACGTTCATCGACAGCGGCGGATCCGTGGACTAGTGTACGAACTGTATTTGTTAAGTTTTTCGCGAATAACGTTTTGGAATAATGCAGTTAGGTACTAAGAGATATACTTAGTCATTATCGTATGCCGCTGGCCCGGTGAATCTCCAAAAAAGTTTACTTCCGTTGAGGATAATGACGGCAGGGTTGTTTGAGCACTGCGCGAAATATTATCGTCGGACTATTGTTTTACATAGAATGAAATCAAGAGACGATAAAATGTCGTGTAGTACAAAATGCCTGCCACCATTATCCTCAACGGAAGTCAAATGTTTTGGAGATTCACACGGCCCTACCGTTCGCATAAGTTACGTTGCCATTTTAATAAAGTATGTGAAATATACTTATACCTAAGTAATCTCCAACTTACATTAGTTTACTTCCCGTAATTATAAGTTACTTGCCTATCATTTGGAAGGTCTAGCAGGTCGGTGTACCCATAGGAGGTACGCATAGATATAATAATATTTAAAAGGCATCAGAATTTCTGTCTCAAAATAATTGAATAGGGTCAAAAATGCGTCCATCCTATGTCTAATTTACCTAGATATGTTCCAATCGTTAATTTGGGATTGAAGCCTTCCTGTGTAATGCGTATTCAACTTATGCGGATATAATTAATGACAATTTTTTGATAAAAATTCTGGCCTAGCAATGTAAGGAACTTTTGAATTTATATATATTTGGAATAATATAGGTTGATAGGTAAGTGTATGTTAAGTACCTTTTGTACATAATGACTTAGCGGCATTTTATTCCAACACGGACTGATAAATATGTAAGTGAATGATGTTTAGTTATTAAGGAAAGCGAGTAGGAGAAATTGTTATTTATTTTATTAATTTACAATCATAACATTTTGTTAATATGGGTATTGTGAAATAAATATTGTGATTGCCATAGTTTGACCTCGATCAAATAAAAGTAGGATATAATTTTTCTTTTATTTAAATAACAAACGTCATACATGGTCCCGCCTGAGCCATTCGTTAAGTAAATAGGATCTTTATCAACATACGAATACATTTCGTTACTCGTATGTTTCGTAGTATGGGTACCTATTCTTATTATTTTTGATTGTATCATACAGATTTTATACTGATTTCTTTTTATATATTTTTTGTTTAATTCAGATTTAAAACAGTTTGCTATACAGATAAATTGTGCAATGCAACTGGCAACACTGAGTCAGCGGGTGGAGGGGAGCGGTTGAAATACTCGCAAACGGTTTTAAGTTCCAAGAAATCGGTACTGTTTCAAATCACCTGAGTTTCAAAATCCCTCGGTCTACTGATAAAATATTATATATAATTATTGTAGTACAATAAATGTATATACAGTAAATTGCGTACCCACTAGTTTACACGGTGAGTCATTTCATAAGTACAGGTAAAGAACGAACTTGTACTTCGGCCATAAGGTTGCCATACCTAAGTACATATTTTGTAACGGTTGAATAAAAACTTCTAGCATGACAACTTTTTATTGCAATAACTGAGGCCCAAGAACATGCCAATACGCTGTCACTGTTCAAATATTGACTAATGTCAAAGAAATAGAAAAATTAAAAATGTTTACTAAATAAAAACTAGAAAAATGTAGTATACCTGACCAAATCACCTGCTCAAATAAGCAAAACTTTAATAAAGCAGCAAAATTTAACTCGCAAAAGCTATAACAAAAAAATGGCAAAGGAAATATCACAGACTAATGTCGGGAACCCAGCCCCGCCGCCGCCGCCACCGAAACCCAAACCTACAGCAGCTTCATACTCATTTAAAGATTTGTCGAATATGCTGACAAACGCTACAAACATCCGCGACCACAAAACACAATCGATATTGCTCGTGGGTTTGCTGTTTGTTCTGGGTATAGCGTTGTGGTACGGCTTTAACACCAACTGCTTGAGGCGACGACGCCGAAGAAGGAGATCGCCTTGTGATCCTTGTCGGTAAGATTTTAAAAATATTAGGGGCGACTGGGGACAATTGAACCCTTTGTTTCCCCTTAATTCCTACATAATATTATTGTCCTATTTGAACAAAATTGGCACTGGAATACGTGGAATCTATATGGCTACAAGAATTTGCGACAACCAACAGAATATATTTAAATTACTAAATTTTATTAATCCATCTTGTACTTTTATTACCCGACTGGGTTATGTTGTTCGCGCGTATGTATGTAGATTTATTTATTCCTTTTCCTTTTACGTATCTTTCAAACGGCTGGATGGATTTCGACAATAGGGATGACGACTACATCTAAAATATTTAGTTTCATTTATAGACTCAGATATATTGAGGCATTACTACTTGGTAAATTTAAAAAACAATAATATTTTATGTGTAGTTTAGTAGTTAGATACATCTAAAAAGTACAAAAAAATTTTTTTTTTTCTAAATTAGTATGTAAGTAAACAAAACCTACATCATTAGTTTACTTACATCATGTACAAAAACATTAATTATGTTAATTATGAACTTAACTATATATACTTATACTTCATACACTTTAACCTAGGCGTGACGTCACAGCTAGGTACGACTTTAGTATGGAGCATTTTCACGAGAATTTTGTATACAAATAGCTGCACCTATTATATTGACTTTTGATATACTTACTGTTTCTTCTGAGAAGTTACTCATATTTAAGAGTACTATTCATTTATGCAATAAGAAAAATTGTCATCATGCCTTTTAAGGTATCGTTAGATTTGTCTCAATAACCCAAATGTCCTTTTAAAGCTAGTTCAAAGAATGTACAATGTCAATACAAAATGGCGGATTTAGGCGCCAAATTGTAAGTAGTTCAATTTTTTTTGACCAAACCTTTGGAGTAGGGTATCAAAATAAAGGAAATTAAAAGGAGGTTTCAAAAATATACGTATATGTCATGTATTTAAATTTAATCAGGAATAATAACAATCTATATATAATAAATAATTTTAAAAAACTACTGCAAAACAAGACACATACCCAAGGAACGCACTAAAAAGACCGAAACAAGATTGAGAAAACAGACTACACTATGAGCTGAAAGCCGAAGTTTGATAATACGCTTCTTGACCTTGTTTTTATTTATATCCTAAACGCTTCATAATTGTTTCATTACATACAAAAAAATAATATAACATTATTTTGAAACCTAAAACCCACATAAAAATTTTAAAAATACATTTTTTTAAAACTGCCGAAAACACTATTCTCCATTTTGGTTGATAGATTATCTGTCTTGTGACGTCATACTAGTACTATTTGTAATCTGTGCTATAGTCCGTAGTAGTAAAATGGCGGTGTTACGTTCCGTTTGACGTTTTGACATAAATAACTTTTTAAGATGTTATGAACTTTTTATTTACAGAAACGTTCCGTTTCACTACATGTGTGTTAAGTGTGTTTTTGTCGTCACATCCGTGCCGGAAGTTACTTCGAGGTGTTTTCATCAAGTAGAAATTAAAAAACAAAAATACATTTTTAAATCAACTTTATTTATCAATCTTAAGTTTTTAATTCATGACATCGCTAGAACACGTTTTTCTAATCCAAGTACTTAAGGAAATACTCATAATACTCATAATACTAATACTCTTCGATGTATGAAATTAAATATGAGTCATGTCGCCTATTGACATTATGTTTGGTAGCAGACGGTACCCATTTCTTTTTGTACGATTTATAAATAATTTGCAAATGGGCAATTTGCCTGCTAACAAACATAATGTCAATTATTAAACTTAGCTTACAGCTCATAGTGTAGTCTGTTCTCTCAATCTTGTTTTGGTATTTTTAGTGCGTTGCTTAGGTATAGGCTCTTTTTTTGAAGTAGGGTTTAGTTTATTTCTAACCCAAGTACTAAAGAAATATTCATTTCATGTATAAAATTAAGTATGAGTAAATTAGTCAAATTACACTTGAGGACCGTCAACGTCAAGGAATTTTGTTTCTTTAAACCATTTTGTTTATCGGATTATTATTAATTTTTTTATTTTTGAAAACTTTTTATGATTTCAGGTAATGCAAGATATTTGTTCACGATAGGGCAAAAAAAAGAAAAATAAAACACATTATTATTAACCAATATGTATATTTTTGTAAAGAATTGAAATACAATTTTATTTTACTGAGAAATATTGCAAAAATAATAATGCATACTGAAATAAGTAAAGTCTACATCTACCCCAGTGAATAGATCTCTGGATCTTGATCTGGCTCTGCTTCATCTGAAAAACAAATAAATGAATGTAGAACAAAACCTAATTGTCTTGTGGTTTTATTGCTTGCATACAAAGTTATTTAGTACCTAAACATCCTACTAACCAATTTAATATGCAACTTTCAGTTTTCAGTTGTTTTGGTAGGATTTCGCTTCTGCAGGGCAAAAACATTTCTGTGACGCTTTTTGTAAAACTTTTTGTAAAATATACCATATTAACTGGTAGTAGGCCATTTTTATTTCCATATTTTATGGAAATGTTAGTCTTTAGATAGTTTTACTATAGAGTAATTATTAGAAGCATTGGAAATCTATAGGGGAGGCCTATGAGGACATAGGCCAGCATAATATTGTCCCCAGGCTAAAACCGATGAGATAATGCAATAATTTACCTGTTGATAACAGATGCTATTCTGGTTTGACGGGCTCGTCCCAGGTGCCGTTGCCGTTTTCCCAGTCGTCGTGGTTGTCGTCCGCAACAGCGCCGCCATCTTGCCCTTTTGAAATTCCATACATTTGTGTTGTTATTTACTTACAATGCCTCCTTAAATGCATGACTACCGCGACCGTTATAAGCATGGAGCTAGTACAAAGAGGAGTCGTTGTAAATTGTAATTAACTTTTAGTATGAAACTAAGCGTGATAATTTGCGGGGTATGGGGGTTGTCAGATTACGCCCACTTAGGTTATTATCGACCTTACTACGGACGACCTTTTGCTATCTAACACTAGATGGCACTAACAAAGCATGACATTTTGCAGGGTCAAAGGGTGTCAGACTCCGCCCACTTCTCTTGTTATCGACCTTACTACGTAGTTTTGCTATCTCACACTAGATAAACACTAAAAGTGCTAGGATTCGGTGCGGAGCGGACCACGGATTTGATCCGCTCCGTACCAAATCCGACTCAGTGTTGCCAACTTAGGTATTTTCCCCCAAAATTAGGTAAAAATATCTACGTGAGTTCACTAGGGGGCACGATTTTTAAGAGTTTACTCCTTAAGAATCAATTTTTATGTGTATATAGCCCGGGGTATGAAAATTTATAGGGAATGAAATCGGATTAAGTGACACGTTAGTTTTATGTCATTTACGCGTAAGTCTTTATGTGTATAAACACAAGTTTTTGAGTTTCTAGCTTATTATCTCTTATTTATTATAATTATATTATTATTCATTATAATATAATTGGCTTATCCCAATTACAATTATAATTGGGATAACCCAATTATATTCCAATAAATTCAGCGTAAATCTTGTAAATAGTATAACTAATCAGGGTCGAATTAAGGGTTAAGTTTGAGCAGAAATATTTTTGAGACTTGGTATCACTGCACGATTTCAATTGATTGCTGGAATCATCGTCGTCGTCGAAAAACAGCACTGTAAATAGAACTCTGCGCTTATACGATAGAGCTGAAAATCGAACACACGAGTGTCGCGTTTCAATTCGGTCTGCCGGACCAAATCCGTGCGTGTGTAGCGACACCGGATTCGGTACGCGGATATGGTTCGCGGACCAAGTTCGAGTGTTTGTTACCACTATAAACGCAAGATTACATATTGGTCGACAGGGGCGTAGCTATTAAGAATTTTTAAACCAGGGAGTAATTTTTATTTATTTTGTAAGCCATCTCGTAATGTTTTATTTAATTAAATATTATTATTATTAATATGAAAGTGTTAATTAAATGGCTTGTGGTAAATGACGAATGGAATTTGTTTGATCTTACATTCAGTTTTTGAAACACTATTGATCTTCTTCGTCATTTACCACATTTTTTTATTATAACACTTTATTAATACATAATACTAATAATATTTCAATAAGAGAACAACAACAGTGGCGGATTCACGCAATTGCCGCTCATAGACTATTTAAGTATTTGAAGCTTTTTTTATTCGATCGTTAGTTTTTTACAATTATGTAGAAAATATTTTTGTTAAATATCGATCTAGCGAAGAGAACGAGCAAAAATGGTTCAAGGAATAAGGGACATTTTTAATCGCCGAAAAACCAGAGGAGGTCCATCCTTCCAAGAGGACCTTCCATCGTCGGTTCGCCCGCGTTAATATAGTATCGGATATTCCACGGAAATACTGTACTTTTTCCGGATAGAATGTAGCCTGTTTTAATCCCGAGCCTAAACTACTACTATACCAAATTTCATCGAAATCCGTTCAGAAGTTTTTGCATGAAAAAGTAAGAAACATCGATACATCGATTCATACCTACATATGATCCATCCAGCCTCACAAACTTTCACATTTATAATAGTAAGTAGGATGTAGTGTTCATATACAATTGCGAATGCAATTACATACCTAGCTAAAATTAAGTATATTTATTATGTAAGTAACGATGTTATTTTTGTTGATAAATCAAGTAAATCATAGTTAAATAAATTACTTTCCATTTACGAAACAATATGGGTTTCCGTAAAAAAGTAAGTAGGCAAAATTAATCGAAATACGCCCCTTTTTGTGGTCTTTATACTCGACGATGGTTGGCGTTTAATAAATTATGGAAAACTAAATATTACTTTACTACTGAAAAGTCTTTCGGAAATACAAGTTTACAAGTTAAGACACAATACTTCATCCTTTTCTTCTTAGAAACTCGAAAAGTACAAAAAGTTATCGTTATCACAAAGTTGTGCACATTACGAACTCTCTTTGTACTAGCTCCATGGTTATAAGTCACAGCGTCTAATATAAGCCCAGCCTCACAGTCTGTTAGATTATTGTTAACCTAAAAAAAAACGTGTGCGTCTCGGAACGCCCGACAGAAACTATTAAATATTGAAATTGTTTAACTTGGAGAAGCTTAGGTTGTTACTTAAATTTTATGCATGTTAATATGATAATGTAAGGATAGGTTATTTATTAATAAAATCTTGATACGGCTAGCGCTGTGGGTGAGAGAGGAGTAGCCTGCCTACCGCTGCCGTATGCGTGAAAGAAAGAGAAAGGGAAGCCACAGACTGACTGGCGCCGTAACGCGTTACGTAACGAAGTGGTTTACACTGCCATAAGAGATCACTTCAAAAAGCATTTGCGGCGCCGCCACTTAACAGATCGCTCTAATAGTACCAACAGATGATCGGATTGGGTACGGAGCGGAGTAGTTCTGCGAACATAAATATTATTGAGTGCGCCGCGAGTCCGCATCGGGTATCGTATCAAATTGACAGTTTTACTGTGCTATAGAAAAAAAACAGAAGACAACCTACTAATGACAGGTTTTTTTGAATACTCACCCAAGTCCTCTTTGACGTCCGCGTCTTGTTCAGTAATCGCTGAATCGTCAGCTTCATCTTGCTCTATAAAGAATATTTCATTGGATTATCTATTTCTTTCTCTTAGTTTAATTTGATATATTGAAAGTTTTTATTATTTTTAACTTTCTAGCTAATCATTAGGTTTATTCGGAAACCTGTCCTTTAAACCCTGTATAATAGGTTTTTACCAATGAAATTGCCGTTCTGCAGTACTGGACATTTCAAATCAAAATAATTTTTGTTTGGCTAAGAATTCTAATTTCAAATTAATTTTATTTTAAAAACATGGAATTCTTTTTCCAAAAGTAGTCATTTGTTTATTGATTAGTGTTACATTTTCTTCGTATTACAATATTTTTCGTCATCATGGATACGTTAAAAATTCGAGTAATTATGGAATATGAGTACCGTCGTGGCAGCAACGCGGCACAAGCGGCACGCAACATCAACGACGTTTACGGAGCTACAAACACTACAAACCAACGCACCACCTGTTATTGGTTTGCTCGCTTCCGTTCTGGAAATTTCGGCCTGAAAAATGAACCTCGCGGTCGTCCGAAGACTTTGGTCGATAATGACGAATTAAAAGCGATTGTGGATGCTGATGATACACAATCTACGGCTGAATTAGCAGCAGCTTTCGACGTCGAGCAGCGTCAAAACAATATTGGTCCATTTGCGTCAAATTGGCAAGGTAAAAATGCTTGACAAATGGGTGCCCCACCAACTCAATGATCGCCAGCGCGAAGCACGCGTCGAGACGTGCCTTGCACTGCTCAACAGACACACAAATGAAGGAATTTTGATCCGTATTGTTACCTGCGATGAAAAATGGATTCTGTTTGATAACCGCAAGCGCTCAGCAAGTTGGTTGGATCCTGGTTCAGCACCTAAACAATGCCCTAAACGAAAACTTACCCCTAGAAAAGTGATGGTCACTGTTTGGTGGTCTAGCGCCGGTGTGATTCATCACAGCTTCTTACCGAACGGGGTGAGCATTACTGCAGATGTGTACTGTGAAGAACTGAACACAATGATGGAGAAGCTGGCACATCTCCAACCAGCATTGGTCAATCGCTCGTCTCCGCTGCTCCTGCACGACAACGCGCGACCTCATACTGCACAGCAGACGGTCTCCAAGTTGCAAGAACTGGGGTTGGAAGCTCTCCGTCATCCGCCCTACTCACCAGACCTTGCGCCTACAGACTACTACTTTTTCCAGAATTTGGATAACTTCTTGGCGGGAAAAAAATTCAATACCCGAGAAGCTGTACAAAATGCCTTTGAAGAATTTGTTGCCTCCCGTCCAGCTGATTTCTTTAAGAAGGGCACCAATAAACTGCCACTGCGTTGGCAAATATGCATTGATTGCATGGGTGATTACTTCGATTAATACAAATAAAAAATACATGAAAAAAATTCGTTTAAATTTTTTCATACAAAACGGCAATTTCATAGGTAAATACCTAATATCAACCTACCATATTAACGTCTTTAAATACTCACTGTCTCCCTTCATCATTCTAAGGATATGCTGCTTTTCCTTTGCGAGATGACGTTTGCCGTTCAAGTGCATCGTCATTTGTTCGCTGCAAGTCACGGACGTCTGTAAAATAAATATATAATATATAATAAGTATATATATAGTAAGTTATATATAAGTTGTATTGTAAAAGAAATAATGTAAAATGTAAAATAAAAAATAAATAATACAATATGTGCTAAGTGCAATTTGTAGTTTCAGTCGTGAGGATAACATTATATTTTTTCTTTCTTTTCTCGCAGTTCATAGGGACACAAACGATTGATTTATTTTTACTGAGATTATAAATCATTTAAACATTACCTTGCAAATATCGCAGTAGAGTTCGGGAGAGACGGTGTTGGGCTTAGTCTCGGAGGTGGGCGCGTCAGACGACTCCTCACCCTGAGGCGACTTGAGGAACTTCTTCTCGCGACGGATGAGTTGCTCACTAAAATAATATTACAGGTTTAGAGTATACATGGCAGAAGTAAAACTTCATTCATTATTTTAAAGCAAAATTGTGTCACTCGAGTCGTGTCGCAACCTTTAAATTCTACTCACAACACGCCTAAAGAGTTTCACTTCAAAAATAAAAAGGTATACTGTGAGAAAGCCACGCTACGGCACAAGTAGGTCGATTTGACTAGAACGACATAACAATGGTATTGACATGCTCTGCCCATAGATAGCGATAATCGCTTACCTACCAGCAGATGAATGCTCTGCTATAGGTACCAACCGTACCAAAAAACAATTTAAGAAGATGCCGAGTGTGGGGTTTTTGTTTACTTACTCTAATGTTAGGTAGTAAGTATAAAGTTAAATACAGTAACTAAGAGTCAGTTTACACCGCGACGGATATGCGACGCTACGCGGCGCTGCATTTTCAAGATAGCTATTTAAAATGTAACTTTATTCACTACACAAAAAGATACAAGTTTCATATTAAATCAGTCATACACTGCACGTGCAGTGCGGTGCAACATGACATTCGAACTCTTACAATGAAACGTGTATCTTCTTATGTAAAACAGCCTCCGTGGTCTAGTGGTTAGAGCTTGGCTCTCGACTCGGAGGTCGTGGGTTCGATTCCCGCATTGGAACAAAAAAATGTTATTTCCCTGTTTGGTTAGGACAATTCAGGCTGATCACCTGATTGTCTGACAAGAAAGATGATCCATGCGTCGGATGGGCATGTAAAAAGTCGGACCTGCGCCTAATCTCTCGCCAGTCGTGTCGGTTATCCGTCCCACTGGGTTACGAGAGTAAAAGGAGGAGAGAGTGCTCTTGTGTACTGCGCACACACTTGGGCACTATAACATAACTCCTGCGTAGCTGGCCTGGTTTCAATGAAACAGGCCACCGTCACCGAAATCGGTGTGGGAGCTATTACTATTATGTAATTAATAAAGTACAATTTTGAATAGCTATTTTAAAAATACATCGCCATGTCGCGTTTCGTTTCGGTGTGAATTGACTCTAAGTGCATACTTATTACTTACACCCTACTTTCCATTCCACGCTGGAGCAAAAACGGATTGCGTGGATTCTTGCGCCCGTCGACGATGCTGTTAAAGAAGGTCTCTATTAGTTTGTATACAGGTTGTATTGATCAATGAATGCTATACAAATCTAATAAAAGGTATTTTTCATTTAAGCTGTCTTTTTAGGGTCCCGTAGTTTACGTCTCGGAACCCTTATGATTTCTTCGTGTCCGTCCGTCCCTCCGTCCGGCTTTGGCTTATGGTCAAAACGGTTAGTGCTAGAAAGATGAGACTTTGCATGTATACTTTTTTATTAGTTCAGGCGTTAAAGAGATAACTCCTGAACCAATAAAGTTATCGAAGCCGTTATAGTTTTACCCACAAAGTTGCTATTAGAGGGGGGCGCTTCGTATTTTAACAAAAAAATGTGCTTTAAAGTTGAATATCTCGCATACCTAAATAAAAAAATTGTCTTAGCTCCTGTTTTTAAAAGACCTATAGACCTAAGGATACTCCATAATATGGGGTAGTCGCAAGGAAAAAAATCATCCCCACTTGTAATAGGGGAGGCCAGTCTTTTTTTATAGCACTTCGTCGACGTGGTAAATTCCCATATTCATACTAAGTTTCATCTTTCTAGCACTAATCATTTGGAACGTAAGCCGAGGACGGACGGACGGACATGACGAAACTATAAGGGTTAGTTCCACTTTAGGGTTCCGAGACGTTAACTACGGAACCCTAAAAGGACCTAAATGTTACAAAGATCAAATATAGACCAAAATGGTAATATAAGAATCAAGAAAAACTAAAGGCTTATTAGTTATCACTTATCACTTACGCCCTATGCGCTTTCCCGGAGTAGTGCGAATCGGAGTGCGCTTTGGAGGTGATGTGCACGTCGCAAAGCTCGCAGTACAGCTCACGAGACTTTATCGGAATCTACAGTTATAATGGCGAATATAAACAAATTCAATTCAAATTCAAAATTGGTAAAGTTTTATTTCCATATAGGTTAATACGCAATCGTCCCTACGTGATGCCTCCCACCGGTTCGGGAACTAACCCGGCGAGAAGAACCGGCGCGGCTTAAGAAACGTTCAACGTCAAAGAAAAATTAAACCTAGAAACTAATCCAATATTTGTTATATTGAAGTAGTTTAAGGATTTTTTTTCTAATATTGTTTTATTATTAATTTTATTCACATTTGATTGAATTTAATAAGATTGAAGGCATAGAATCTGTTGGTGATCTTTAAACTGAGAAACCAAAATAATTATAATAAAAAAATGGGTCTATAAATAGAAAAAAAAATTAAAAGAACTTCAAAATAGTATTATTGATGTATTTGTTGGTAATAAATTTCTGTTTAAAAATATAAACTAAAAACTCGGTATAAACAAGGACACTAAATGCACGAATAAAATATAATATTATACTAGTCGTCCACTAAACGGACGAATACAATATATTACAATAATTTCACACATCGCCCGTAGGTTGTACCTAGGGGGAGGAAGTATGTGAGGTAGTTGATATAGGAGTAGGTAGGTAGTGAATGCAGGTTGTTAATGTAGTTGTTGGTATAGGAACTATACCTATGGTATAGGAACTATACCTATAGGTTAATGTGAAAGCACCTCATGCGTCGGTGGTGAATTTTGACATTTGTATGCATGATTTACTTCCTTCTCAACACGAATTGACTAGTTATTTATTTCAGTGCATAACAAAACAAGTCTGTAAGGGTTTGTTTCGGACAACTAGCTTCAGCGTTTTTGGGTCCAAATAAACAAATTGACACACATCCTGTGACTGTGAAGGGCCGTGGAAAGGGTTCATAGTACGAAATCTCTCATGTACTACTATAATCGGAGAACAATCCCTTAGAATCTTTAATCAATATAAGTTTTTTTATTTCGTCGTGCAACAATATATCAATAATTTCGACTCTCTTACGTCAGTCTGATGGGCAGCTTATTCTACTAAAACACCGAGCAAATCTCGGTCACCCAGGTAGGTACTAATATTTATTTGTCCATTATGTGGACAAATATTTTTTTAATTACTAATACGCTTAGTGGACGACTAGACACTCCATATAAACAAAATATATTGTTTAGATCTTAACGTGTCAGAATAAAGTGTATATCACTTGATGTGTTCCGTCAAGTGATATATTATACCTTTGTTGAGGGACCTCACGTCTTTGAACGTGATGTCTGACAATTTGTTTCAATGTAAGTTTCAACTTTACCGACAGCATTCACATAAACTTCACTTGAAACAATCTGTTAACGGCACCGTCGTTAACAGCGCATCAAGCAAAAGTACCACTGGATTTATGTGAATACAACATGGGGTAAAGCTTACTAGGGAAACGTTACGTTGACAAATTGTCGAATTACCTCCTTATTTTTGCGAGAGCCCTCATCGGATTGCTGTGATAACCATTTTTTCTGATTCTTCATATGATTTTTGGAAAGGTAATGCATGCGAGCTGCAAATAAATTTCTGTCAACAGTATCATGGAAAACACATAGTAATACCAAACAACAATGCACTATTCTTTGATATTTTCAGCCTTTAGATAAATTAATTAATAAACATAAAATATTTTTTCACTATATCAGTTCAAATATGGTAACCTAAAAACAATTCTTAACAATATTGCGGAAAACCAACCCCCTTACTAATAAAAATATTTATACAGTGTATTAACTACCTATATAATGTTTTGTCCTTGTCTGATTCATCGAAAAAGACGCTTGACAGAAAATATATTATATTTTTCGAGCTTGGGAATAAAAAATCTTCGAATATCAGATATTTCATGTGCAAAATCTATTATCTATTTAATCTATGGATGCTTCACAACACGTCAATCTGGCCCCGTGCTAAGTATCCGAAGAACTTGTGTTACATGTACCAGAACGGGCAGGGTTATATTTAGTTTATATTATACACTAGCTATTGCCCGTAGTTAATAGTGCCCGAATAGTGTTCTTGGAGAAAAAACTTATTCAGCAAATAGTTCTACTGACTGCAATTCTTCTGTATACAATAATTGAAAATGTTTTTTAGGGTTTCGTACCCAATGGATAAAAACGGGACCCTATCACCTCGACCCCGGCCGGTCCAACCCCTATATCCCTACATTTTAAATCTGTAATATCTTCGAAAATATTCATTTAAATTACATGCTGTCAAGGGCCTTATTAATCTTTATTAAATGCACAATGTATTTAAGGTACTTAATTGGATAAGGATTAATGCTGTATTGCTTAAAATCGATTCGTTAATAAGCCATTATTTCTCGTAAAAAGTAAAGGATAAAAATGGTTATTGTAGGTTATCCCTAAGAGATACGTATATACCATCGCGGACTTTTTTGTAGACCTTTTTAAGGTGTACAATACTGTGGTACATTATTTTCATCTATCTCGTAGGGTTCAGCCAGCGTTTGCAATGTAAGCGCAAAAAAAATTTGTTTATTTACGACATTAAACGTTCCGTTTCACAACTACATAATATGTGTTTAGTGTATTTGTGTCGTCACATCCTTGCCGGAAGTTACTTCGAGGTGTTTTTATCAGTAGAAATTTTTCAGATGGCTTTTTTTGATCCAATGTTCATAAAGTACAACTTGCAATAAATATTTTTTGTGGCCACGTATTTTAATTACCAGGCAGTAAATGTATGGCGACTTGCCATCTCCTTTGTATAACTTATACACTGTATAATTATTTTTACTATTAAGGGGGCTGGCATTTAGTGGTTTTATACAATACTAATTAAGTAAAAAAAAGTATTATTATACAATACTGTTTACACTGTGAACATGATCTCAATGTCTTTCCGGTATTATTGTTTTTCATACATCGTCATTCATTTCCACAAATTTTAACAACATAGTTTAATCAAACTATATTGGAATATATACACAATTAGAAATTAAATTCAAAATAAAGTCTGAAAGATTTTGCACTAGAAAGGAAAACTCAGCAGATATAACGAATAATAGGTACAATATAATATATACCAGGGAACGAACCCATACTATGTGACCACATTTTTACCATCTCTAATACCTTCTGGAGACCATCCACAGTATATACCGTGATATCCACGACTTTTCACATTTCACAAAACTAAACGACTTAAAAATATTTTTCGCAAACATACAGCATTTAAATTGACTTGAAAAATCACAGGTATTTCCTTAAGATGCAGACTATGTGACAAAAAATTAAACACCTCTTAACTCCCAGTGACCAAGTTTGAAGAACCATAAACAGTATGAGTATGTTCCCTTATGTGTATTATAAATACAGAAAACATTATACTCTTTAAAAATAAAATCATGTTACTTACAAACTGCATGGGTGTCGAAACTGTGGGCGCATAATCCACAATATTCTGGTTCATATAAGGCCAGAAGATTTTTTGGCAGATTCTTTAAGTTTTCCTTTGTTACACCACATCCTGTACAAAAACATGAGCAAACTGATGTTTTTAATTCTCTGTAATTCCTAAGATATTGAAATAATTACTATAGAAAATTAAAACTTACTATTTCTATAAGATCCTACTACATTCCGAAAGTTCCTCACAGATAGATAGACGGATGGATGTTTTTTGCTCTTTTACATAAAACTACTAAACAGATTTTAATCAAATTTGGTATGCTTATAGTTTAAGCTCTGGGTTAACACATAGGCTACTATATATCCCGAAAAAGTGTTCCATTCCTGCTAGTGTTCCCATGGGACACTGTATTTACACAGGTGAAGCCATAGACAAAAGCTAGTAATTTATAGATTTAAGTGTCAACTTACTCATCAGGTATTTTATGGTTTTATCTTCAAATGATGATTTCTTCATTGGTGGCCCTCGGGGTCCAAATCCCCTTCCCCAAGGGAAGTCTGGGCCCGGTCGTGGTGGACCTGGTGGAAACAATGGTGGTGGACCAAAATCGTTAGGTGGTCCGCCAAAACGATTTGGTGGTCCAGGTGGGCCAAAACTTGGTGGAGGTCCTCTCCAATTATTCCCAAAACCACTGGGAGGCCCATAACCTCCTCTATAGTCTCCATATGCATTATTGTATACATTATTCCTATGAAAATGCATGCTGTAAAAATAATTACAGAAATATAATAAAAAAATTTATATTATTATAAAATAATCTAAACTATTTACTCTTATCATTTCTTGTTTGAAATATTGATAGTTAAATGTTTGGTAATAAGTACAATTCTAGATACCTTCTTGGATGATTAAATCTTGGAGAATGCATAGGTGGTCCACTAAAGTTATCTATCCTATCATCATCATCAAATCCATCATCATAATAATTCCCATCAAAATGCATAGTGTTTTCTGCAAATAATAAGAGCCTAATTTTGAGAATGTTTTTTTAGTAAAGTATTAAGCATATTACTAATTTTTGTCTTCTACCTAAATACAATATTAATTTATAATGATTGTGCTATTAAATTTTTTAAAAAGTAATCTTAAATTCAATAAATGTTTGGTTAAAATCTTGCTCGCGGCGCGACGCGATTTCTGTTTAATTATATTTGTTTTTTTTTCTCAATGCTCTTGCATCACTCAATAATAAATTGATTAGGACATATTTATAGTAGGTTCTGTAGATAAAGATCTAAACGCGTCACGCGTTCGGAGTTACTGTTAACACTTAACAGTTCAGGTAAGATCGGACTAGTCGGCGGCAGAGCTACGACGCGACTCTACTAGTAATACCGGAATTGAGTGCCGCGTAGCGTAGTTCCACAACCGCGTAGTTACGCCTCACCCATAATAAATTGTATGTAAATAAGAAGGAATTCATTAAGGGAACACATAGTTCGTCGGTAGGGAAAGACTCTATCGATCGATGCTCAGTTAATCTTAATCCTTATTGTAAAAAAGAGGAAATAAAGATGTTTTATTACTTACAACTTAGTTACTAATCGTTTTAATGGCAAAAATCATTAGTTACTTGGCGATTTTTTGCAAGACCAATTACCTAGGTACCTATATCACTGAAAGAATTAATGCCGTTCACGATTCACGGATAATACCTAGGTACTTCGATCGCAGGAATCCCAGACGCAATCATCGAAGAAAGAAAGTCAGAAATGTCAAATGAAGATTTTTTTTTTATTTATTATTTATATATAGCATCGGCTTATATCCATTTGCCAATGTCAAGATAAAAAGGCGGGAAATAGAACTTTCATTTCAATTTTCTACACCGTATTACACACCTATATCGTCAAGTCTAAAGTCTAGTCAAAATCCAAATAAATAGTCAGTACAGTCCATGAGTCATGTCAGTCGATTCAGGATAATGGTTGAAGCTATACTGAAAGTTCCTAGGGAGTTTTGGAGAGATCACAATTTTTGAAGTTACATACCCACACTTGTGCACGTTAACGAATATTTAATGGTTAATATTAAATTAATATAAAGCTTCTTACTTTATTGAATCGACTGACTTGACTCATTGACTGCACTGACTGTTTATTTGGACTTTGACTAGACTTTGGACTTGACGATTTAGAAATACGGTGTTATAAACTAAATAGAACGAAAATTCTATTTCCCGTCTTTTTAACTTTCCACTGGCAAATTATTGTATTGTAAACTGTAACGCCGTAAAAATAAAAAAATAAAAATACAAGTGTGACATCATTGACTCTTCACAGTTGACAGCTGACCTAATCAGCAAGATTTTTGTAATTTCCATTATTTGTTATTTTCAATTTATTAATCATTTATTAGATTAGCGAGTGTCTGAAGTTTGTTATCCTATGTAAATCAAAACATATGAAGTGTTTTTTTATGAAACGTTTCACTTGCAAATGATAATGGACATGTTTATTAGCACTTTGGATTAATCTATTTATTTTTGTGCTACTTACAATTCCTTCTAACTAATACGATGTTTAAGAAACTCAAAGACAAGTTAGCAGAGGAAGTTAAGTCATCACCTCAGAGGCTACATCAGTTTGCCCAGGCAGCTCAGGTAATTTTAATGATATTTTTCATAATCACTTTCCAATCGATTCCTGGTCATTTTAATATTAAAATACTATCTAAAGTAATAAATATAAATAATTAAAATGTATGTAAAAAATGTATTTTTTTTTTCATCTAGTATTAGGCCATTACATATGAAATTAGCTTTTTGTAAAGGAGGAACATAAAGTCGATTTTTTTTAAAGATAATATATTTATTTAATCAAAGTATATACCATTGCTATCCATGCCCTTTTGTCATCTCATATGTAGTTCACTGATTCCTTTACTAAAAAAACGATTTGTAGAGGAATCAATAAAATCTTTGAAGGCGCTTTGGACTGCCCCATCGGAGTTGAATTTTTTCCCTTGCAAGAAGTTATCCAAATTTCGGAAAAAATGTTAATCTGTTGGAGCAATGTCCGGGGAGTACAGTGGATGTCTTAGATATTCCAACTGAAGCTCCTCTAATTTGGTAGCCGTCTGTTGTACAGTGTGTGGTCTAGCGTTGTCCTGAAGCAGCAGTGGCCCAGAGTGAATGACCAACCTCGGTTGTTTAGCAGCTAGCTTTTCCATCATGATTTGCTGGCAATAGACATCTGCCCTAATCTTCTGGCCATATTTAAGGAAGCTGTAGTGAACGACAGCGGCACTAAGTCAATTTTCACTTGGGGCAGGCTTTGGCTGGTTCGCCAGTGTTCAGCCATTGCAATGAATCTTTCCGATTATCATACAGGATCCACTTTCATCACAGGTAATGATTCGATTTAAAATCCCTTAATTAATGTGCCAGTAGAGTAATGTAACGCAGATGTTGATGGGCATTTTTCGGTTTGCTGCACTAAATTCATGAGGTACCCACTATTCAAGCTTTTTCACTTTCCCAATGCGCTTCAAGTGGATTAAAACAGTTTTATCACTAACACCGCAGCCTGCAGCTAACTTGGATGTGGTTTAAAATGGATCCGCTTCAATATAGCTTCATTTATTCTTTTTATTTCATAGGCTATTCAATAGCCTTCAATTCTTCATTATCAACTTTGGTCTCAGGCCGTCCACTGGGCTTGTCCTGCAGGTTAAAATTTCCAAAACAAAAATGTTAAAACCAACAACGCTCTGTGTTTTATTTTGCGACACCACCCCCATACACATCATTAATCCTTCGAGCCGTTTCTGCAGCACTGTGCCACGGTGGAACTCATACTCTAAAATAATACAATATTTCAAGTTTTCCATTTTGTAAACAGAGTGACGCAAAGAAAAAACCAAAAGAGGAAAAAACGAATGAATTACTGTTTTCGATACACAAATGCATGAGTAAATAGTGGTATAAATTTAAAATTGGAATTCCTAACCAAAGAAGATATATTTGAGATCAAAGTGGCCAATACGACAAAACGCCAATTTCATATGTAATGACCTAATAGTATATATGTATATATATATGTAGTATTCTGTTAAAAATTTAATAATGACAATAATAAACATATTTACACTTTTCAGGCTGCTGTGACCTCTGCTTCTAGTAGTATATCTGACATTACTAATAATGACCTATTTTCGATTGGAGACACTGGTATCTAAAATTATTTTTTATAATATTTTTCTAATTATTGTGCTTAGTTATAAATAAATTATCATACTATTAATCATACATTTTTAGATACAACTACAAATAAAAGCCCTACACCAAACGCCAAACCCCATTCGGGAACATCTTTTGGAAAACCAGAGAACATGAATGTTAGTCTGGAGGCACCTGACTTTCAGCTAAATGTATGTATACTAAAACATAAGCTGTAATCTAAATTGAGTAATGGTTGATTTACTCATATCAAATCTATACTAACCTAAATGTCAATCTAGTTAGCAGTAGGAATATTTAAAAAAACCCGGGCCCACATCCATGTATAGGGAGCCACCCTTCAAATATAAAATTATTGTTGTTTAATTTATAATGCGGAAAATAAAATCTGTATAACTGTACCAAAGTTCATAAACTTTTTTTCATTAATATTAATATGGGTGAGGTACATTTAAATCTTAATTACAAAATTAAAGTGCTAAATTATTATATTTATGTTTTTAGGATAATCAAAGGCTTAGAAGACTTTCAAATAGCTCATTTTCCAGTGACATTTCCTTCAGATTACCAAGTTATGAAAGTCCATCAATGTACCACTTGCAAGTATGATAATATATTTTAGTTACATTTTTAATATAGCATGAATCTTTGTGAATACAAGTTTCTTTCCTTTCAATTTTATCCCCTTATTTCAAAAACTATTTAACTGACAGTGTAATAAATAAATGCTATAGTTGATGAAGAACCAAAGCAGAAGAAAAGTCACCTAAGTGTCGCGTCGCCGCATGCGTGCATCTCCATACATCCCCATTGTACACTTAATGTAAGCGACGAAACTGTCGCCGACATAAAAGTTGCCTGTGCGCGCTAGCCCTTACAATGTAACAACAAAATAATCTGTAGCTATTAAAAGTGTACAGTATGGCATCTTATATGACATAGATGGCATTTTACTAATATACCAATATTATTTCAGTCTGACATGGAAGTATCAGCTAGTGAAGCAGAAGAAAAGACTCCTTTTGGTGGCAATGCTAATCTTGATCGTGTTACTAAAGAGCAATTATATTCAGCATACAGACGCACACAGGACCGATGTAAAAAATATAAGACACAATATTCTGACTTGGCGAGACACTATAAATTATTAGAAAGGGAAAATGCAAAAGCAAGGGTAAATATTTTCATATTTCATTTTAACTGGTTGACAAATAAGAAAATAAAAGTAATATTTTTATTCTTATTTTTACTTATTTGTTTCAGAATGTATTGGTTGAAACTCAGGATAAAGCTTTGAGAAGAATATCTGAATTGAGAGAACAATGTTCTTTGGAGCAAAGTGCTAAAGTATGTTTTTTTAACCAACTTCAAAAAAGGAGGTTCTCAGTTTCACCTGTATGTCTGTATGTTTGTCCGCGATTTTCTCAAATACTACTGATGCTATTGGGACGGGGTTTTCACCATTAAAGAGCACATTTATCAGGGAAGTTTAAAATACAATGTTTCAAGATCTGATGAAGATCGTCGAAGATAAACCATGGAACTCTTCAACAACGAACATCAAAGTGACGCGCCACTGCTGCTATCGGCCCTTAGATTAAACATCCAATTTCAGATAGTTAATCAGGCGTTACTTTGCGGAAATCCATAGCATACAATTTAATTAATATTATATCTAGCAATATCCCGCAAAAAAATACTCACAACATGCAAGCAAATGTGTGAGTGCACGCATAAGCATGCATAAAGCACCTCCCTCCTCCCACACTGCTTATGCGTACACTCAGAAACAAGATTGTGCAAACACCACCACCACACAAGCAACAATGTAAGCAAGGTCGTGCAAGGCCCCACACCACCATGCAGTTTGCAAAACTCGACGCGCGTTTCGCCCCGAATCCGAAGCATCCGCAGGAAGTGGACCTGCGAACAAAGTTCGTTAGTAATGAGCGGTGACGTAGTCAAACAAGTTTGGTCATTCAACAATCGGGTTCGGGGTAGTGATGTGGGGCCTTGCACAACCATGCTGACATTGTTGCTTGTGTGGCGGTGGTATTTGAACGACCTTGTTTCTGAGTTGAGGGAGGAGGGAGGTACTTTACGCATGCTTATGCATGCACTCACATGTTTGCTTGCAGGTTGTGGGTATTTTTTCGCAGGATATTGCTAGATATAATATTAATTAAATTGTAAACCGATTTCAGATTTTAGTACACATAAACATGTACTAAAAAGTAGAAAATAAAAGGACAGAAAACAAAAACGATATTTAACGTCTTTCTTTTTAACGAAAAAGGGAACCGCCTTTAAAAAAAACCAACCCATTTAAAAGCTCAAAAATAATTCAATTTAATATAATATACAAAACTGTTTTCCTTAACTTTAATTAACTTTTTGAATACTTATTTTAAGAATATAACAAATTCTAAAATAGCATACATTTTTTATTTTTAGGCACACCTTGAGCAAGTACTTCGTACTGAAATTGAGGAAAAAAATATGAAAATAGAGTCACTGAATACCAATTTAAATCTTTTGAAATCAGACAGTGTTTATCAAAATGTAGAACATAAACAAGAACTGCAATGTGAACAGCTACAAAATACTGAAACAGAAGCTCCTTTAATTAACTTTGATAACAAAGAAAACTCAGATTCATTACCAAATGATATAACAGTTTTGAATGCAAAAGTTGAAAAAATGGAGCAATTGTTAAATAAGTACAAAGAGTCATTAAAAGTATCAAAAGAAAAAAATGCACAATTAACAATAGAAATAAAAAAAAACTTAACAGAACTTGATAATAGCTCTAAAGTAAATGAAAATTTGCAAGCCGAAATAAATGTATTACGTGAAGCCAAGAAAAAAATTGAAGAATTAAATGAGACCATAGAACAACTTCAAAATGAAAATAACACTTTAGAATTCCAGAAAAATAAAGAACTATCAATTGTTGAAATAAACCATAAAAATGCGCAAGAAGAAATAGCTAATTATAAAAGAAAAATTGAAGTATTAAGCAAAAGAGAAGAGGAATATGCAATATCTTTAGCTGAAAATAAATTAAGTATTCATAAAGAACTTGAAAGTAAAGAAACAGAAATAAAAGCTCTAAAAATTAGTTTATCTAGTACTCAAAATGAAGTTAAAAGTGTAGAAAATAAGTTAAATGAATACAAAATAGCTATTGAGGAAAAGGAAAAGGAACACTTGCAATTAAAAACTAGTTTAAATGAACTTGAGTACTGTAAGGCCAAGGTTTCAGACTATGAGATACAACTGGGAGCACTGTCTGAGAAATGCAAATTACTAGAAAATTCCAATACCAAGCTAGAAGAGGAATACAAATGTTTACACTTACAATTAAAACAAGAAACTGCGGAAAAGTTAGCTATGATTGACAGAAACGCCTACCTACAAAATAGAAATGAACAATTATTAGAAGAGAATTCGAAAAAGAACAATAAAGTCAAAGATTTAGAACACGAGTTAAATAATATAAAAGACCGCACAAATAACTTAAAAGAGACTACAGATCATTCTGAAGAAATTACTAATTTAAATGAACAATTATTGTTGTGGAAAAATAAGTGCACCAATTTAGAATCAGAGTTCCAAGACGAAAAAGTAGAATTAGGGAAATTACAGGCCGAAATAGAAAAGCTATTGCAAAATTATGAACATGTACAAAAAGAAAATCAGGACATGAATGACAGTCTAGAAAAAACAAAGACACAAAATCGTTTATTACAAAGCAAAACAATAGACACCGAAAATCTTAAATGCAACTTCAATAGACTCAAACCTAAATTCAAAGATTTGCGTCACATCCTTGAAGATACAGCTGGAGAAGTAAAAGCTTTAAAATCATCATCTACTCGAGAAATAGATACATTCAACAAACAATTGAATTATTTGATGCAACATTTAAACATGACCCAAAATTCTAGTTTGCTCGAACTTGAAGAATTAAAATTAAAACAAGTATCTTTGCAAAAAGAACTACAAGATAAATCGCAACAATATTTACAAGTTGTAGAAGAATTAGACAACGCTAAAAAAGAACATAAAAAAGTATTACTTGCAATGAAAGAACATAACGACACTTACAGAAAATATGGCGAAGAGATTAAGACTATGAAGGCGGAAAAATGTAAAATAGAAACTGAATTAATGGAATTCAAAAAACAATGTGGTATTTTGGAAAAAAGTGTAAGCAAAGCTAATACAGAAAAACAAGCTGATTTAGAGGAGATTAATACATTGCAAGAAAAATATTCTATGATATCAAATGACCTTAACGTTTTAGCGGATGAAAAGAGACAAATGAATGAAGAGCATGAAAAAAACATTATTTTACTTAAAGAAACACAAGAACGTCTGATATCTTTAAACAAAGATTACGAAGAATTATTGAAAATTAAGCAAGATAATGTTAAACAAACTGTATATATTGAAAGTTTAGAAAACGAGATTAAAAAATTAAAAAAAGAGAACATATCACTTAAAGAATCTTCTGACAAAATTTCTAAAAGTCTGGATGACATAGAAATCGAGATGAAGGAGCTAAAAATATCACACATAAATATAGTCGAAGAAAAAGATCGCCTTAACAATATAATTGAAAAACTAGAAGAAAATAACAATAAATATTTTGAAGATAAGGAAAGCCAGTCAGATCCTGAAGATTTAGAGAGAGAGAAAGTTGCATCTCTTAAAGAGGAACTAAAATCACTTTTGCAAATGAATCAAGAGCTGACTGAAAAATTACTGGTTAAAGATGAAAAAAAC
This sequence comes from Phengaris arion, assembly GCA_963565745.1. Lineage (NCBI taxonomy): Eukaryota > Metazoa > Arthropoda > Insecta > Lepidoptera > Lycaenidae > Phengaris > Phengaris arion. Next base: position 12,006,492 of record OY751440.1, on the reverse strand, counting down.
ACAAGCAATAAAAATAATGATTTATTTACAGAGTGTGAGTTTCTAAAGAATGAAAATAAACGATTACTCTCTGATATCGAAGGACTACAAACATATATGTCTAAAGTTTCTAAAGAAAATGATGAACTAAATAATAAAATAAGGGAACTTATATCAAGTGGCGAAACTACTGCAGAAAAGATAGGCGTTTTAAAAGATGATACACATTCCAACAAAGAGAAGATAGAAGATTTATTAAGAGAGAACAGTCTATTGATCGAAGAAAATTTAGAACTAAAAGATCAGATACAATCACAGACATTAAAAAGACATGATGTTTTGAATAAAAATATCGAAAAAAATGGATTTAAAAATAAAGAGGAGTATGAACAATTAGTAAGAAGTAAAATTGAGTTAGAAAACAGATTAAAGGATTTAGAAGAAATGAACTATAGAGTAAACAGCGATATGCTCACAATGCAAGAGAATAACAAAAAATTAAAGCTTTCAAATGAAAAATTGGAGAGGAGGCTAGACGAAGCGCTTGTTAGCTTACGTCATTTACACTCTTTGCAGGAGAATACAGAGCTAGAGTACTTGAAAAATATACTGTATGAGTACCTAACGGGTTCCGGGACACATTCCTACACTTTAGCAAAGGTATTGGCGGCGGTTGTCAAATTTGACGATAAGCAAACAGACACAGTGCTTCAAAAGGAGAAAGAGAGACAAGGAGTAGTAAGTATACTTTATATTGTTTATTAAAAAAGCTTTCAGCTTTTAAATTGCCTTCTAAGTTTGTTTTATTTTATTATTATAACTTTTAATTTTTTTTCAGTTGCGCCAGTTAGGTATTATTTGATCGATGACATCAAGCAATTTGGGATGAAATGGAAATATTATTGATTAAGAACATAATTTGTATATTAATTAAGTTATTACGTAAATTATTTTAATGTACAAAGTTTTGTTTTATTAAAATTATATGAATATGTTTAAAATTCTTGTTTAATGAGTCATAAGATTAAACATTACTGGAGTCCACTATCCATATACTACATAGATGTATGTAGTTTTAATTATGTATTGTGTTGTATTTATTTAACCGACTTCCAAAAAAAGGAGGCGGTTATACGTTCGGCTGTATGTTTTTTTTGTATGTTCAACGATGTTGGAAACGGCGGACTGTTGGACGATTTTCATAATTCTTTTTTTTAAGTAAAGGGTATACTTCGAAGTTAGTCGCTTTTTCACAAAAGTCGTGATCTGATGATGGGATCCATAAGGAATCGAGGGAACTCCTCAAAGTTTATATGGACACATATAGTGATTTCGACTTTTTCTGAAGTAACCCAAGCATATGCTACCAAAAAGTAATGCACCAAGGTATACCCTGGCTGAATCCAAAAGTACTGAACAGAACTCCTGACTCCTTATAGATACATGTTTATTGTTTGGGGATTTCGGCGTTGCTTAAACAATGCCGAAATTTCCAACGCGTATCTTTAAAGACTGAGGAGTTCTGTTCAGTGCTTATGGATGTAGGGTATACCTTGGTGCAAAATCTTATTTTTGGTAACATATGCTTGTGTTACCTACTTCAAAAAAGTCAAAATCACTATATGTGTCCATATAAATTTCGAGGAGTTCCCTCGATTCCTCATGGATCCCATCATAAGGTTTCCACTTTAGTGACAGAAGGACCAATTTCGAATGTTTACCCTTTAATAATTACCCTTTACAACAACAAAATAATTTTGCAAATAGGTCCATAAACGGCAGAATAATGTTCAAAAATATCCTTGTCGGTGTTAAATACTATGAGAAGCGCCTTTTATATCATCGTAATGTGATAATGGTGGTGAGGATGATGATTACTCTAATTGACATAGTGGCATATCATTGCAGTTCTTTTAACAACGACGAAATTCCCAAAAATGTATCTATAAGGAGTCAGGAGTTCTGTTCAGTACTTTTGGATCCAGGGTATACCTTGGTGCAAAATCTTACTTTTTGGTAGCATATGCTTGGGTTACTTCAAAATCACTATGTGTCCATATCAATTTAGAAGAGTTCCCTCGATTCCTCATGGATCCCATCATCAGGTCACCACTTTGGTGCCAACGGGACCAACTTGGATTTATACCCTTTACATCATAAAAAGAATTTTGAAAATCGGTCAACAGACGACGGAGTTATCGTTGAACATATAATATATATATAAGTATACAGCCAAACGTATAACTGCCTCCTTTTTTTGAAAGTCGGTTAAAAAGAAATGTATGTTGCATTTAAGGCTGTGCTATTTGAATGCATTCTATTATAATTGCATGAATTTTAAGTTTATACTTTAGATTAAATAAAAATAATAGCGTTTTAGTGTTTAATCTGAGCTTATACCTAATAAAATATATTGCTCATTGCTCAGCACCTTAAAGAGCTAATGTAACTTTATCTAGTACTTACTTTTTTTTTTGATCTTTTTAATTATATTTCTGCCTCAACGTCTTTACATAAGCAGTAGGTAGATCATAATATTCCCTAAATGTCCGTAATTGATTTTGAAGAACCTCATATTTCTCATGTAACCCTATCGGAATCCATTTTTATTACAATATCATTGCTCATGCTACCTACTTGTTAGTAATAAATAGGGCACTTGATCCTACATTACTTCTAGCCCTCTCCTCCCTGAATCCCGGTCCAAAAATGTAGTGTCTGTCTTATTAATAATTACATTTTTTTCTTTTCAGCTCATACTTTTAGCTTAAAAGTTAAAACGTTTGTAATCTATCAAGCTTTTTCTTGTCAAGTTCATTCCGTTTTCAGTGTGTTCATGCATAGTATTTTAATTTATAAAAAAATACATTTCAATCATTACCCTTCGCCGTAGTCGGGTAAAAATATAAACCGAGTTCCAAAGTAAAAATGCACAATAAAGTAATGTATAAAATATAAGTAATAAAGTAAAAGTTGATTATGGTGGTGAAGTTGATGATTACTCTAATTGACATAGTGACATAAGGTCTTTAAAGTACTGCAAGCATAGGTATGCCACTATATGTATAACTTACAGTAATCATCATCATTATCATAAATACAATACCTAATGGAAGCTTGGCGCGTATTCAATTATACATTCGATCGTTTACTTTAAACTTTCTTAAAATGTATTAATACTATAAAATTCTTAAAATGTAAGAATAATTTAACAAATACCACTAAAAACTGAAAAAATATTATTTTTAAATAAAAAATTAAACCTAACGTAATGGCACCAGTCTTGGACAAGCATCCAGTAATGGACAAAAAAAAACATTAAATTTGAAAAATAACACAAAAAATTTCGCTATGCAATCTGGCAACACTTAAAATAAAAGTTTGATTTATAATGCTGTCAAAATATGACACTTCATTTTATTCGGCCATTAAGTTTAAAGATGGCGTAACATTGTGTTTTGTCGCTCCGACTCGTTGTTGAAAAATCCGTTTCTACTAAAGAAATCCGTAAGGAAGTGAGTACACGAATTAGTTTTTAAGTATTTTTGTATTAATCTCAGTGAAATTTGATATTATTTTTTGTTATATTGGTTAAATGTGCGAAATATTTCACGATTTAGTGGCATGATAGGTTATGTTGTTTAAATAAAATTATGTTGCGTCCATAACTGGATTTTATTTTAAGGAGATGCCATTTATGGACAATTGTCGAAATTAAACTTTTGTTCAAGTTTTTAATGACATATGCTTTTTTGTATTTGCTTCTCTTTCTGTTTAATGATATACCTATCACGACCATTTGAAAGATAGGGTAGGTAGGGTCCAGAAATGGACAACGATTTCCCATGACTGGATTCGCCTTAATTTTGTTTCATTGATATTTTTTGTTTCAAGAATGGCGCCTAAAAAAAATTATACTCCCGAACAAATGGGTAACGCAATCAATGCCGTTAACAAAGGGGAAACAATAGCAAAAGCCGCTGAAAGATTTGGAGTGCCTAGAATAACTTTACACAATAAAGTATCAGGTAAAAGTCCTAAGGTCTGCTCTATGGGTCCAAGTACATATCTCTCTAAAGAAGAAGAATATTTATTAGAACAATGGGTAATTATGATGAGTGAGAAACATGTTCCCATTACAAAAGAAGAATTGTTGGACAGCGTCCAAAAAATTATTACGGACAAACGTCAAAATACACCTTTCCTCGATAATCGCCCGGGGAAAAAATGGTACAAACTTTTTTTAAAACGACACCTAATTCTGGCTGAAAGAACTGCCCAAAATCTAACTACCGCTCGGGACAACGTTACAGAAGTTGAAATTAAAAAATGGTTTAAAGAGGTTGACGACTATTTAGAGAAAAAGGGATTAAAATCTGCTCTGGAAGAACCTGAAAGAGTATTTAATACTGACGAAAGCGCCTTTTTTTTATCTCCCAAGCCAGGTAAAGTACTTGCAAAAAGAGGCGAGAAGCATGTTTACAGCTCTTCAGGAGATGAAAAAGATAACCTCACTGTCCTTGTAACTGGAAACGCAGCAGGTCAGTTAGCTCCACCCATGGTCGTATACAGTTACGAACGTATTCCGGCGGCAGTTGCGAATAAAATCCCAGGGAATTTTGGTGTCGGAAGGTCCCAAAGCGGATGGATGTGTGGCAGTACTTTCTTTGAGTACATTACAAATATTTTTCATCCCTGGCTTATTGAACAAAATATCAAAAAACCCATATTATTTTTCCTTGACGGACATAAGTCGCATTTAACGATGCACTTATCAAATTTTTGCCTAGAAAATGGAATTGAGGTTATAGCTTTGAACCCAAATAGTACCCACATACTGCAACCCATGGATCTTGCTGTTTTTAGACCTTTAAAAATTTCGTGGAAAAAAGCCATAACGAACTGGAAGTTGCAAAATTTCGGTCAAAATTTAAAAAAAGAAGATTTTGCTCCACTGATTAAAACAGCTTTGGAAACAATTTCCAAAGACATTATCAAAAACGGCTTCCGTGCTGGGGGCTTATGTCCTTTTGGCCCTAGTTACGTAGATATGACAAAAATCAAATCCCGAAAAATACCACAGGCCGAAGATCTTACGTTACAGAACCAGTTCCTTGAAAATCTGGAAAAAGAAATAAAAACTTGTTTGAGTGCCGATAAATTAAAACTTTTTAGGGAACTCTATTACAAACCCAGACACAAGTTGGATGACCAGTTGCCCACTGAAGACATCTCACTTTATTTAATTTGGGCAAGTGCAAAAAAAGACCTCATTGCGGCCGAAACACCCAGTTGCCAAGATCAAATAGACAAGACTCAATCTGCATTACCACAAATACTGCAAAACGAGCCTGGAACTAGCCATGGTGAAAGTACACTTTCAGACAAAAATAGTAAAAATCCATTGGTATCGGCAGATAAGAATATACCTGACCATATTATGCCACACAAAACTCCTGAAAAAGATAAGAGTCATGATACGAATATGTTAAAACAACCTCAGAATGACAATATTTTCACATCTGCAAAGTGTAAACCTCCTATTAAAATTGGAAAATGTATTGTGCCATCTCCTTTCAAAAGGAATTTGCACTGGCCGGACGATGACAACATGTTTAAAGGAAAAAAACGAAAGCTTAGAGAAAAGATACCTTTTGCAGTGACTGGTGATCAATGGAGAGAGTATCATGAAAAAAAAGAAGCTGAAAGAAAGCGTATACTAGAAGAAAAAGATAAAAGGTCCGTGGAAAGGAAAGAAAGGAAAATAATGAAAGAGAAACTTATTGAAGAAAAGAAAAGAAAACGGTTGATTAGCAAGAAGTTGAATACTAAGAAATCAGATGACACATCTACAGATGAAACGGATACTGAAGTGCAATATTGTGAGAGTGACGATAGTAATTATGAAATAGAAGAAGATTTGTCTGAAAATTCGTTTCAGATAACGGAAATACCGACAAAATCTAGCAATAAAAAGAAAGCTGTTTCTAGGTGCTCAATTAACTCTACCGATTCTGAATCAGAACATGTGCCACTGAGTAGATTGACGTCATCAAAAAGAAATATAACCAAGGGAAGTTATGTCATAGTTAAGTATGAAGGTGAATATTTTCCTGGTGTTGTTGAAATTGTTGATAAATTGTCCTACGAAATAAGCACTATGACATTTTCCACTGGGAATACATATAAATGGCCAGAGAAGCCAGATAAGATCTGGTACAATGAGAATGCCATTATTGAAGTTATAGATGCCCCAGTACTAACAAATAAGAGAGGTTTTTACACCGTTAAAGAGATGAGCAAGTATCATATTTATACTGTTTGATATACATATAAAATAGAACCTGCTCCAGTATTTTTATGTTTGTTGAAATTCAAAATGTTAATGACTGTAGATAATAAGTTCTTATCTACAAAATTTGTTATGTTTTTATTATTTAGTGATTAATACGAGACTGATCAATTAGTATTTTTAAGACTGATCTATAATAAGGATAACTCTTTATTGCACCAGACGACTTATTTTGTTGATTTGTTAATAAATAATTAGTGTTAACGAGACGCATTGTGATAATGTTTAGTTCTAGAATAATATAAGTACGTATGCAAAATAATTAATAAATACTTTGTTAAACAGTTTTATTCTATTTTCGACCATCATTTTCAGGATTCTATTGATAACTACAAGTTTTCTACATGTACATAACTGGAGGTTCAACATTGGGTACTGTCCATAAATGGGTGTTTATAACTGGATGTTGTTCGACATTGGGTGTCCATCACTAGATTTTTTCTGTCCATTACTGGTTAAAAAAAGTATTTTTGTAATTTATAAATTATTTAAGGATTTATGCATTATCTCCTTTTTTCTAACTTCAGTTACAATAAACTAACACTAAACTAATCGTATAACAAAAAAATATCTAAAAATATGTAAAAACCTACGAGAAATTTACAAAAAACATCAAAATTTTTCTTAACTTGTCCAATATTGGGGTCGTTACGTTACTTCCAAAGTAAAAATACACAAAAAACTATGAAATAATCTTATTTTCTGAATAATTCCCCTTTTAAATTCGGCAAAAATTTATCTATTTCTCTACACAATCTTCATAATTTTGAAATCGGTACAGCTAGGGGTTGCAATCCGGATACTTCGAAATTCGAAAAATCCGGATTTTTAGTTAAATAAAATTCGGATTTTCACATAAAAATCCGGATTTTTAGAATCTTGTTACTATTATGAAAAATAAAATATTTTAAATATATGTACTCTAGACGAACAATATTTGAATAATTCAATATTATTTGTTGTACTGCTGAAAATTTGACATATTGACACATTTTTCCATAATGATAAACAGGTTATTTGGTAGAACGTACAAGTCATTGCATGAGCCATTCCCTGCACTGTACGCCATCAGCTTTTCACTGAACATCTGCTGCATCACTCTGACGCTGGCAACTCCTATTACAAGGAAGGCTGTGCCAAAAGAAGAAGAAGAACGAAGTCAATCCGTTAAATGGAGATGCGAGGGATGAAGATCTGCTCTAATATGTATGGCCGACATTGGACTGTTTCTAAGATATTCACCATTTTATATTTTTTCAGTAGTAGTAGGTGACCCACAATATAAAAACACTGGAATCTGATTTCAATTGCTCAAGTATTAATAAGTACTTTAAGCAAAACTTAACCCAATATAAACCTGTATTTTTTTTATTAATTCTTACTTACGAAGGTCGAAACATACCTACTATTGCACTTTTAAGTTTCTTTTATCATAGAATGCCAAATTTATGTGACAACTTAAAAAGAAATGTAGTGGTTTAACTACATTTCATTTTATTATCTTCTAAATTATGTATACCCATAGCTGGGCATTAACTCGTTAATCCGTTAATCGTTAATTAACGAAGTTAACATTTTGATTAACGGATTAACTTTTGAGTTAACTTTTAAAAATGTTAACGGACACGTTAACTTCCATTAATATGCAGAAGTCCGTTAATCGTTAATCCAATGCCTAATAGTTACCGCACGGCACCGACAAGTGCCGGGCGGCGCGTGGCAGCGAGTGAAACAAAAACAAAACTAGATATATTTTGCCGGCGCGTGCGAGTGAGAAAGAAAACTGCGAAGAGATTTGTTTCGTTTGATCATTTCATTACTTAGCGCCGGTGCTTAGAGTGATGAGTGTTTTGTTTGTTTGTTTGTTGTTATTATAAATGACTGTCAGTGATCATTTGCGTGTTGATAATTGATGAATAAATTAGAACCTAAACCAACAGGTTTTATAAGTGCACTAACGCAACGATATAAAGATGCAATTTTACACATATTAACGGATTAACGATTAACGTTAACTTGCGTTAATTCTTCCGAAATGTAACGCTTTAACGATTAACGAAGTTAACTTTTTTTGTAGCGGATTAACGATTAACGAAGTTAACTATTTGATTAACGGTGCCCGGCTATGTGTATACCTAAGTCCTAATACCTGAATATTATACCTAAACCTCTATGATATCTGAATAAATGGTTAGAGTTTTGCCGAATGAATACAGGTAATAAGAAAGTACGTTTTTATAAATAAAATTAATTCGATTAAACTAACCTAACCCTAACCGGCCAGTAGAAAAAATGATTGCAAATCAACGCTCCTGTTTTTTTTTAGAAGTACGTAATTATTTTTTAGTTATTTTCATGGAGAATAGAAGTAAGGACTACCATCTCTCTAAGGCAGAAAAGCTAAAAAGTGTCCGACAAAAGTAATTAAATAATAGTTCCAAAACTGGCCATAATGGCGCTAGAGTGGCAAGGGTGTGTGCTATGAAGTTAGAATTTTTGATGACTATGACTAGTTTTTAGTAGTTAATTCAGTAAATCATGAATATTCTAATTACTCGTATAGTCGAAAATATTTTTAAATATAAAACTGAAGAAGATCCCAAGATTTAATTATCCGTTTAAATTTTGCAATGTTATGTTCACGACAAATCACTTTTTTGCACTTTTTGCAACATCCGCTAGCCTTACGCTTTTTTTAGAGGGGCAATAGGCACAGTAAGTACGTTTCTTTGGATTGGGCTCTTCTGTGTCGTCTTCGGTTGGTCCAGGAGCAGCTTTCGGTAACGTATTCTTTATCTCATCTGGCAAATATAGCTTCAAAGTGGGTGCTTCTAAGCGCTTGGCCATATAAGGTGAAGTTAGAGCCATGCTCAAGTGTTTCATGAATTTGCTGCGGTTTAGAGGCTTATCGCCTTTAGTGACAACATTGTGCCTGTATATTATATACGAATTTACGAATGCAAGGCCGAGACATGGTTATCAGACGACGAGAAGCTGTAGATGGTGGTACTTGTTCAGCATTTCCTTCAGGTGGTAGACTGGATGCTATTGACTCTTGGTCCCTCTCATCGTCGACAAATGCCTCCTCAACGTCACTGCACGTCGTCTTCGTTCAGATGGTCCTCGAACTCGCTGTCAGTGTCGGCAGATGAAAGACCCTCATCGCTCTCTAAAAGAGCCGCCAGGATGCTCTCGCCTTGTAAATTCTGATTTTCCATTGCGACCGGATATTCTATAATATTTATAATTATAAAATAAAGGTAAAACTATCGCTAAAACAAAGAAAAGTTACCAAAAAGAACCCTAATTAAAACGCATACAAAAATCTTAAAAGCCACGTAAAAGATCGGTGTCGCGACCGCCACTCGGTAGCTCCGCCCGGCGACTGAAATGTCCGTAAAGCACTGCGCCGGATTCGCGCGAATTAGAACGAGACAGCAATATTTCGAAACACACGGAGTCATTTTGACGTAGATTATCTTTCTAGGGTTAAAGGAGAATTATTAGGAGAATAAGTTTTATTTCATATTTTTTTGTGCATTTTTACTTTGAAGTCGGTTTAATTTTTTGTTTAAAAATATTAATAATTTTTCCCTTTTTAGTGATATTTGTTATACTATAACACATTTTAGGAATGTTTAAAATAAACGATCAAATGTATAATTGAATACGCACCAAGCTTCCATTGGGTATTGTATATAAAATAATGATGATGACTACTGTAAGTTGCATAATGGCATATGCTTGCAATTCTTTATACAATGTCGAAATTTCAAACGTGTATCTTTAAAGACTGAGGAGACCTTGGTACAGAATTTTACTTTTTGGTAGCACATGCAAAGTATGAAATAAAACTTATTCTCTAAATAATTCTCCTTTTAAATTTACCTGTAATTTTAACTATTTCTCTACTCAATCTTCAAAATTTTGAAATCGGTACCAGCCAACGTGTGTTCTATTTTGTATTGTTATTTAAATATTGTTTTATCAGGATTTTGTTTGGGCTGGTACCGACTTCAAAATTATGAAGATTGAGGAGGTAAATAGTTAAAATTTCAGCCAAATTTAAAAGGGGAGTTATTTAAAAAATAAGTTTTTTATTTCATACTTTTTTGTGCATTTTTATATGGTAGTCAGTTTAATTTTTTATTTAAAAATAATAATAATTTAATTTGACAGTCTGACGCTCGAGAGGTTAAAATAAAAAAAAAACGGTTTTTTATTTATTATAATATCAAGAAGAATTATTTAAATAAGTATACTATTCTTCGCAACCAGAATCACTTAAATCATCACTAGACCAATCTTCGTCAATGTTAAACTTGTCCATATCTGACAATAGTGTATTTATTTTAGAATCATTTTGTCCATCATTGTTTTTATATAAGTGTCTGTAAAAATATTAAAATGTTAATGTTATTTATTTATTTATTTATTTAATGCCAATAATAAAATCTATATGTTATCTAAACTGTACAAATTTCGTATTTTTTAAAATAATTATAATATGATATGGCTTCTGTACAAACTAGAGTTAAGAGTACTACTCTACAACGCACCATATTATACTGAATGCCACATTAAAATTAGATATCTTGTAACGTAATTCAAACATCGAAATAATTATTTCACCAGTATTTTTAATTTTACAAGAATACAGAAAGCTTATATTTAAAATTAGTGAACATTCTCCATTGAAACAACTACTTTTTTATTTACATTATGATTTAACTGATAATTGGGTGTGGTAATTTATATTCAAATAAGAAATAAGATGTTGCCTGCAATATTGTTTGCACTAAACAAATTTTTTTCTATTCTTACATATTATTCTAAAATATCTAGTAGACAATGTATTAATGGCTACAAACTGTACTCTGTTCAGATCCAATTCAATCTAAACATAAATAGTATCAATTTTTATAAAAAACTAACCTGACTATGTAAAATATATAGGCTATGTTACCCCTGCCACAGATTACTAAATAGTTACCATAACTAATTTTAAATGAATGTTAAGAAAGTATGCATTGGATTAGGGATAGGTTGCCTATGGCAGACCTCAGTCTGCCATAGGCAAGCATAGCTCTCAAGCTGGCAGCCATATTTTTTTTCAAATCGTGGCATCATTTTCTTTCAAATGTAAAATTCAATAAAAACCATATAGTTGCAATTTATATTAGCAAATTAATTATATTAAAATTAATTACAGGATATTGCGGCAAATTTTTTACAGGCAACCTATCCCTAATCCATTGCATACTTTCTTAACATTCATTTAAAATTAGTTTTATCAAAAAAAACAGATACCTGCAGAATGGAGCGGTGGGATACTGTACTATACTTTAAGAACTACTGTGTAACTAAAAAAGATGAATTTTTACCCAATTCATGTGTCACTGTAATACTTTTTTTTAATTGATAGCATTCTATTGTATATTTTTTGTTTACATATGTTTTGATTTAATTGGATGTGAATTCTGAACAGAGTATATCTGTGTTCCAAGCTTCATAAAAATCTGTACAACAGATTTTGCATGAAAGAAAAACAAAAACCTACTGTATTAATAATAAAAAAGTGGCATAAGGTTACCTGAGAATTGTACGTCTTTTTCTTTCTGGAAGATTTTTTAATTTTGCTTGTAAGTCTACATTTTCAGAACTTACTTTTTCTTTTGTATCTTCTTTTACTTCATTCTCACAAATCTATAATGGTTAGGTTAGGTTAGGAACATAATTATAATAGTCTACATATTCAGTAGCTTACATCAAGTGTATAAATGTCCAGGCTTACATACCGTTAGGTCCGTATTACATTTAGAACAAACTTTTTTTGCAGAAGCACACCCAGAGCATAATATATGATAAGCATATCTTATATTTTTTTGTTCACATCCTATACATTTCTTTGGAGTAGTTAATGGTTTATATTTCTTGTACTTGATTCTCCAGTAAATAATTTCTTTACAATGGTTACAAACACCAGATATTTCCATTGTATTAAGGAATTTTGTTTGTTTACTTGAATCATGTAAATCATTTTTGAAAGCGGTTCTGTTTTGATGTTTTTGAGGTCTAGTTCTCTTATTGTTTCCTTTTGAGCAGCTCATTTTTACAATATTATTGAAGTTCTATAAAAACCGTGTAATTGTATAAATTAGTGGATCATGATCATGAATATTTATCATCTAAAGATAACCACCAGATAAACCATATTTCCACATATTCTATGTCTAGTTAGAATATTTTTCAAATGATAGAACCTACAACTAATTAAAATAATTAATTTATGAGAATATTCAATTCAATAGGAAACAATTTCTTACATTTATTTCCAGAATTATATTTAACTCGCGTGGTTTAAATTTTTGGTAGATATGTCTTCTTCTTCTTCTTCTTCTTTAAAGTGGCCTCCCTTGAGGAATAGCCAGTTACAGTGCAGGATGAGATTCATAAAAAAAAATGTGGCCAATGATGATGACTTTCCGCAAAAGTGGGGCTTTGTAAAAAACAAGAGAAAAAATGTGTTGTTAAAATCTCGTAAGTGAATTTACAACATAATAAATCTCCTTATTACCTGGAACAATAAGACAAATACAAAATGTTAGTTTATTAGTAAAGACGCACACAACTACAATTTAATGATAATATTGTTATTAAAATAATATTGTACGCATACTTGAAGCTTACTGATATGAGATGGCGCTAGCGTGCTCGACCTCGTCTTGTCTCTTTCCTTCTCGTACCCTCTCGCTCGCAAAGCTACCTTGATAACCCACCATGGCGACGCCACCCCGTCTGAATTTTCGACCCGTCTGCACTTACCAACAGTTCATTTTGTGATAAGTGCTTAAGTTTTTATTCTATTTTATAAGTGTGAGCCTGATATAGCAGCTATTCATGTAAGTGCTCATTTTTATTTTCCTTACAAAGTGAATACAACTAACTAACAGTTTTTACCGTTCGTATTGAAAATATTTCTATAAATAGAACATTATTTTTATAGAATCTATAATAATTAAATTATATACGCTACCCTCTAAAGGAATTCAGTAATTTTATAAGAAAATTTAGAAAATTTTACCACTTATCTAGAAATTTATATCTACCTTCAGATAGACTTTTTTGTACTTATTTTTTAGATTTATTTATAATAAGATTAGAATATAGTGGCGACAGCGCCACCGTAAACGCAAGGATAGAGCTTTGAAAAAATTGACACAGGAAGTAGGCGAACTTAAAAGGCATCTTAGATACAACCACGATCACGTAGATAAAAGCTATTCGCCTTTAGCTATTGATAACGTAGACCTCAACAGAGACTATTATAACGATAATATTATTGACGATCAAGTTGGTGGTAGCCTTTATGATGAAGAACATACTAATAATGCCAAGTTAGATTTTAATTTTGATATTGAAGTTAAATTAAAGGAGCCTTCGGTACCAAAGGCACCTGAAAAGTTTCTTAATTTGCTGCAACAAATTCAACATTTTGATAAAGATGAATGGAGTGAAGTTCGCTATGCAGAAGTGAAAAAGCGGTATAATCATACGCCAGGTTTTACTGATTTAGAAGCTAACGATGAGATTAATGCTCATGATAGTCTACGTCATTTAGCTTACGCAGATAAAGCTTACGCCGGTATTACCTTTTGTTTGCTTTTGTTTTTGTTTGATAAAACTAAAAAGTTTTGGAACTACCTCGCAGGTAGTTAATAGTGGCTCTAATCATCCCCCGCAGGGAAATAGTCATGCGCCCTCGCGGGGAACATCTCAAGGTTGCTGTGGCTCTCAACACACACGACCATTCAGAATTACCAACCCTCGCAGGGAAGGTACACAAGTTATCCCTCGCAGGGTTTTCACGAAAACTCTAACGCATGGCGTAGCAATAAAGCTAACCGTAGTTCCTTTCGACAACGAGTCGACCGGCAGCCAGCGGTACGGCTTGAGCATGCGAAGGACAATAGAAAACGGCCTATTAATAGAGAATCCAACTAAGGTAAGAGAAGAAGATTCTGACTCGAGATTCCAGCGGGCTGACTTTGTGCGTATCACAGTCATTGGAGGGCGTTGAAGGAACCACGTTTTCGTTTAAAAATAATAAAACGTTAACGCATACCCTTTTACAAGAAACCTCCTCTTCGCCTCCCCGACATGACACGCACCTGCCTAGTGATGAGAAAGTGCGAAGCAATGTCAAAGGCAATTCAAAAGATGAAGGACGAGAAAGTTCTCGAAGTAGTTCGATCTTCCCCCAGCTTCATTTCGAGCACGTTTCTCGTTCCGAAACAAGACGGCTCGCACCGTCCAGTGTTCAACTTGAGCAAGTTGAACGAATATGTACTAACCGAACCATTCAGGTTAATAAATGCGAACAGGGTCCCAGACAAGCGAACGATTGGTTGTGCAAAGTGGATTTGTCCCAGGCCTACTTCAATCTACCAATCGCTCGTTCTCACAGACGATTTCTACGCCTGATTTACGACAAGGAAATTCTTCAAATGACGTGTCTTCCCTTTGGCCTCAGCACGGCTCCAAGGGTCTTTGCCTGTTTAAGCAACTGGATTGCTCAAATTCTAAAGGAATAGGGTATACGAGTCATAGTATACCTAGACGATTTCTTGGTGGTCAATCAAAATTACCATATACTAAAATCACATATCCAAATTGTAGTGGAAAGACTTCAATATCTGGGCCTTCGAATCAATTTCGAAAAGTCAACGCTGACTCCGTCCAAATGTCTGACCTTTCTGGGTTTTCAATGGGACCCATGGCGCAATGTAAAATCTCTTCCATTAGAGAAGGTGATAAACCTAAAAAGAAAGATTTCCGTAATCCTTCAAACTCAAAAAATACACCTAAAAGAGTTGCAAAGTCTTGTCGGACTCCTCAATTTTGCTCGGTTTGTGATTCCGAGGGGACGACTACACTTTCGAGACACTCTCATGTTCTTAAACGTTGCCATGAAGAGCCCGCTTACTGCCGTGCATCAGTTGCCAAACACAGTAGAAATGGAACTGCAGTGGTGTATGGCCAATTGCGACCTGTCGTCACAAATTCATTTTATATCTCCAACAAAATTCTTAACTACGGACGCCTCGGACGTAGCCTGGGGAGCCCAATTGGAGAAAATATCTTTGAGTGGAATGTGGACAGGTCCAGAACAAAATTTGCACAGTAACCAAAAAGAAATGTTAGCGGTGTTAAAGGCACTCCAAAGTATATGTCACAAAATAAAGAAATCCACAGTCTCCTACAATGCGACAACAAGACAGTTGTCTTATTTAAAAAACCAGGGGCAGGTCATTACCGTTGCTCCAGTTGACAAAAGAAATATTCCACCTTTTAGACTTACACCATATAGAACTACAGGTACACCACTTACCGGGAAGGTACAACAGTCATGCAGATCATTTATCACGACATCTGAGTCTTCCGGAATGGCATTTACTGCCTCATTGCACAGAGAACCTGTTCAAGAAATTCGGAACACCGATGATAGATCTCTTTGCAAGCGAAACGTCGGAAGTAGTTTCCAATTATGTGAGTCTGGATCAAACGGATCAGGAGGCGATATATCACGCGATGCGTTCTCCCTAACCTGGAATTAGTCCGCTTTCAAATCTCGAAGTGTACACACGTTCGTCTGCTTGACCGGTTTTCCCAGAGTTTTCCAAACTTTACTCAATATGTTTACTTGTGCATGTTGCGGCAAAGACCATACGGATGGTCCATCATGCAGTATCTGTAAAACAGCAGTACGATTTCTCTTACTCTGGAATAACGGAAGCCGGCTACCGTAAGCTGGGTGAAAGGAGGAACAATTGGCGCTGCCCTAGATGCAAAACCTGCCTGTCACCCTCGGGAGCTGCAACCTCTCCCCAGCCGAACCAGCTAGACAAATTACATGAGCAACTTAATGGAATTGCATTGCAGCTAAAGCCTCTTGCATCGCTATTAGAAGACGTCAAATTCATAAAGACTGAGCTCAGCGCCCTAAAGGATTCCCAGGAAATGACCCAACACCTTCTTTCGTCACTATCGGAAAAGGTGCACACACTGGAATCTAGAGTTATCTCCGTAGAGAAGGTAGCTAAACAGGTTTCTATTCTGGAAGGAGATATAGCCAAACTTCACCAAGAGCTTGAAACTCGAGATCAGTGATCCAGAGCGAACAATATCGAAATCAGGGGAGTACCAC
The DNA here is from genome assembly GCA_963565745.1 of Phengaris arion. Taxonomy (NCBI): domain Eukaryota; kingdom Metazoa; phylum Arthropoda; class Insecta; order Lepidoptera; family Lycaenidae; genus Phengaris; species Phengaris arion. The sequence continues at coordinate 11,989,954 of OY751440.1, read as the reverse complement.
AGAAAAACAACGAAAATCTATTCGATATTGTGCTAAAAATCTCGAACATATGTCACCTTCCATTACAAAAAGAATAAATTAACTACATATCACGGATACCCACCCGCCATCCCAATAAAGAAAAGTCAATAATTGTTGCTTTTCACTGTCGTTACGAAAAGGAAGAATTGGTGGCACTGTCGCGGAAAACAGAGCAACTGAATTTGGCCAATCTAGGATATAAATCATCCGAAAAGATCTTTATCAACGATCACCTGACCCAACGCAACAAAACACTGCTAAACAAGGCTAAATCTGCAGCCAAAGAAAATAATTTCAAGTACATCTGGGTTAAACACTGTAAAATCCTGGCAAGAAAATCGGACAACTCACCTGTATTTTTTATAAGAAGCGAAAAAGACATATCAAAAATAATTTGAAAAACTATATACAAAAAACTCGTATAAACTTATTTAATATAATGAATCCTAACAGTTTGAGAAACGCTGGCTTTTATATCACTTGTACTGTAGCAGTTACTCAAATCTCGCACGTAAGTTGGCTTATTATTGTAGAAATCTCGTACGGGCCGATTAGAATACGCTTTAACGCCTACAATCGCTTGTACTAACACTGTCCTGCGTCCGAACTTCCTTGCACCTCACCGTACTACCGCACTTCACATAATTTGGTGTTATAATATTTCTACCTCAAATACCTGCATTAAATATTTCCGAATTATTCATTTTATTATAAAGTTAAACGAATTCATAATGAGTTTTTTACGTTTATTAGCTATATACATAAGGTATTTTTTATTTTTTGTTTCCTATTTACGATGCCTAATAACTATCATTCGCCCGCTATACCATATTTCTACACTAAAAGCAAGTAAATTAACTACGAACATCAATTGTATAAACTTTCATAAAAAACGACACAAGATATACTTATTTAAATGATTCGCTATATCGCAATGTTCACAACATTATTTTTATTAGAACCAACGTCATGCGAACATATTATTTATACGTTACAATATTTCTAAAAGCAAGCGTTTTATCTACATGTTATTTTTTCACTTTCATTGTTTACTGTTGGTTTAGGATTAGGTATATGTATACTAAAATAACGGGTGAAACTTGTTGTGAGTTATATTGTATTCATACTACATACTATAATTGGCTTTTAAGGAAAAAAAAAAGCTTTTTTTGGACTTAGAACAAAAACCCATGACATTAAAAGAAATGTAATGCTAAACTCTTATGACTCGATTTCATTAACAGAGACATGGCTCGTCGGCAGCGTGTGCGACGGTGAACTGTTCGATGATAGATATGTTGTTTACCGCAGGGATAGGGATTACAACGTCACACATGAAAAGTACGGCGGTGGCGTATTATTTGCTATAAAAAGGGAATATACAGCAGTCGACCGGCCGGAATGGTCATCCTCTGCAGAAGATCTTTGGGTGACAGTTGCCTTAAAAACATCTCCCCATTCCAGGCAAATGATACATTTCTGCACTATTTACTTATGCAAAGCTAATCTTGGTAGGTAACTCTTTTAATATGCAACTAACTAATTTTATGCAAAATTTATCTTTAATTGTGAACTCATGTCCAAACGACTTATTTGTGATAATGGGCGACTTCAACTTGAGCAACATTATCTGGAACTCAGAATACGAAAATAATCTACAATATTCTAGTGCTATAGGTGAAACTCAAACAATTTTTTTAGATAGTTTAATCGAGTGTAACCTTTGTCAATTTAATTTTTGCAAAAATATTAACGGAAGAATCTTGGATTTGGTACTATCGAATACGCAATGTTCAGTTTTGGCTTGTGGTGCCCCATTAGTACCTGAAGATGCCCGTCATAAATCCTTAGATATAACCTTAACTTTGAAAAACCTAAAATTTCTCGAAATTAATCCGCGGAAGAAGTATATATATACTTTAGGTAACTATACTAAAATTAATATGGAACTAAACAAAATAAATTGGAATGAGTGTCTCAGCGAAGGTTCATTAGAAGATGCAACGACTGCCTTTTACGAGTGTTTATATAACATCATAGATACATATATTCCTCAAAAATATGTAAACAATCGTAAAAACTTCCCAGGCTGGTATAGTTCCGCCCTCAAAAAGATTCTTAAAGAGAAATATAAATACTTCCGTAAATACCTAACCTATGGGAATACAAACGATTACAATACGTTCTCGCTACTGCGTAAAAGGGCTAACTAAGATTTTGGAAGAAAGCTGTTATAAATCTTACATTGAAAAATGTGAATAAGTACTCAATAGTAAAAAACCCAAAACTTTTTTGGTCCTTTATAAAAAACAACAAAAATGTTAACGCTCTTCCTTCTTCTTTGTCCTATGAGGGGTATACCGCCACCTCTGGAGCAGATGCCTGTTCTCTTTTTTCGACCTACTTTAACAGTACCTTCCTTCCACCAATCACTAACACCACTTGTATAAAACAAAACTTATTTTATTTTAATAATTCTATCGTAACTAATATTGAAATATTACCTGATAACGTTAAGCAACTATTAACTGCAGTTGACCAAACCAAAGGTGCAGGCCCAGATAACGTCCCACCCCATCTTATAGTTCAGTGCTCAGATTCTTTGATGAAGCCTATTACTTTATTATTTAAACGGTCTGTACAGGAAGGCATAGTCCCAATAATTTGGAAATCTGCTTTCGTATCACCAATCCATAAGAGTGGCAGTAAAAACGAAATAAAAAATTATAGACCCATCTCAAAATTATGCATATTCACCAAACTTTTAGAAAAAATTTTTTACAAGCAAGTTTACAGCTCTCTCTCAACTCTCTTTATTCCTGAGCAGCACGGCTTTCTACAGCACAGATCGACCACATCCAATCTTTTATCTTTTATGGAATTTGTTACAGAGAATATGGATTCAGGTGGTCAGGTTGATGCCATTTTTACGGATTACAGCAAAGCCTTCGACCGTATAGATCACTCCCAACTCCTAGAAAAGCTTTATACGGCTGGAATCCATGGAAATCTGTACAGATGGTTCACTTCATACGTTCAAAATAGATCGCAGGCAGTTGTTGTCAACGGTTTTACCTCTCAATGGAATATAGTGCCCTCAGGTGTCCCTCAGGGCTCGCTGTTGGGCCCTTTGCTATTTAATATATTCATCAACGATATACATACATGTTTTCATCATTCTAAATTTCTTCTGTATGCAGATGACATGAAAGTTTTAAAAAAAATCGAAGGACGTACCGATTGTCTCTTACTGCAGGAGGACCTTGGCAGACTCGAGAGATACTGTAGTGCCAATAAACTAGACCTGAACATCAGTAAATGTTGTGCAATAACTTTCAGCCGTGCAATTAAAACCGTTGACAATTTCTCCTACTCTCTGAAGGATCAGAAGCTGAAAAAAGTTTCCGAGATTCGAGATTTAGGTGTCATTCATGATTGTAAGCTAACATATGTTAAGCACCTAGACTCCATTGTTTCTAAAGCTAATAGGTCACTGGGTTTTGTCATAAGAATGAGCTCTCAATTTAAAAATATAAAAATACTGAAGATCCTTTATTGCTCATATCGACGCTTGAAAGGCAAGAATTACCAAGCGACATGTATACAACTTTACACTAGAGCTTGTTAAAGTTTTTTTTTTGCGATAAAAATTTATATAAAATTACCTATTAGTCCAAACAACTTCATTTTAACGAATTTGAAATGTATTTCAAAGGCTTGATAAACTGCCATTTAGGGATTATGCAATTTATTTATATTCTCTAAAATAGTGTCGCTTAGTAATAATTTCTATAAAAATATAAACAGGTAAAAATGACTAACCGTCAACAAAATTTTGTCATAAAACAAGTAAATAGAGCTAAACATCACTAAATTATAATTATGTTGGAAGCAGAATTGCGCATCTAGAAATAACACATTTTTCACATAATGGTAGAATGATCTAAACAGAAAGTAGAAACACTTTTCTTTCAAACAATTTTAACTATTGAACTAATTAAAAAAGGTTAGTGTGGGGTGTTATTGAACAAGTATCAAAATAATCAGATTTTAATCGAAAATAACTATTCATATAAATATTTAGATAAAAAAAACAACTGTATATTTCAACGCATAATCATCATCATAATCATTACCATCCCTTTTGTGGTAATCTACATTCATTTATCGAGAATGGTGGACGAATTAGAGTATACTTCACCACACTACTCTAATGCAGGTGAGTGGAGGTTGTGGCTCAGTGAGCAACCCTTCGTTATGAACGTCTATAGATATATGTTTGAACGTCGATACAAGTATTTGTCATTGAATACTTACAAAAACTTAAATTAAGTGTTGGTAAGAATAAACTCAGGCATTTTTTTTATAAATTTTATTAACTGTACGTTATTTTACTTATTAATATTATAATCAACTTATCTTTAAAAGTCCTTAAGTTTCAAATCAGCCTTTTCAGTAACCTTACTTTCCTATTATTGCTTTGGAACATATATCGATACCAGAAGTATCAATTAATGTAAGGGACAAAACACTGTTTTTCAGGAGAGCCAAAAAACGATTTTATTTTTTTAAATCTCTCTATAACTTTTTACTGTTGCTTCCAATTTCAATTGTGTTTAGAACAAAGTTTCTTAGAATTTTCTCTTCTTTAATGCTATAAAGTAAATATTTTGGAATACCAAATGGCTTAAAATATAGCATGTCCCTTACATTAAAAAAATATGTTTAGTTGTCCCTTAAGTTACTAATATTTTATGTGTAAAGGGTGAAGCATACCGTAAGCAGCAAAATAAATAGAAAATTATACGAAATTCTATTGTAAAGAACTCTTATAGTATTGCAGTTCAATGTAACTATAGATTTTCTACTAAAATTATAGTACTTTGATACCATCAAAATAGGTTCATTGCATGATTAATGTTAGTTTCAGCTATCACAGATTTAAATTAAATTTAGGGATACAAAAATAAAACGATTTATTGTTAATATTTTTTATTTATTTTTAACGCGGATAAAGAAAAAATGTTTCTGAGACTTAATCAACAGTCCTATTTATTAAATAATGGAATGAATGTACTGGAAACAAAAGAAAAATGAAAAAATATGAATTGACTGAAAAGAATTTAAAAAATAATACAAATGATATGAACATTAATGTAATGTATGTATATATATATATATATATATATATATATATATATATATATATATATATATATATATATATAAATAAATAATAATTAGGAATGAACAGATTATGATGATATAACGATTAGTAAGTAAATTAAAATATTTTAATGGTAAAATTGAAAGGGTTGAAATAACTTCTACTATTTGGTATTTTATCTAGTTATCATCATCAGCTGTCATCACATCTTCATCGTCGTCAGTTTCAATGAGGGTATCTTTAACTGGCGATTTATTCGGCAGGTTTAAGTATTCAACGTGAAATCTTTTTGGTATTATACCGGTTTCACATGATTTTTTGAGATCATTGTATTTCGGAATGGAAATTGGAAGCCTCTCTTTATATAGAGATGGTAAATTGTCTGTGTTCCATTGACTTAATATGTCATTGCTAGTACTTTCAGTTGCAGATTCATTATTGCTGTCTATATTTTTTGTAATTTTACCGCTAGCAGCACTTCTTTTCCTAACCCCTTTACCCTTTCTTCTTGCGTTAGAATTCTTTGGAAGTAATTCTTTGGAGAGCTCTATTTCGTAAGTATCGCCAGTCTCTAACATTGTATATTTAACTTCAATTTTCGTCAAAGCATTTTTTTTAAATGTGCATACTCTTATGTTTTTCATACGCAGATCTATTATATTACTTAGGCGGGTCAATAAGTCCGTGACTTTTTGAATTTCTAACCTCCTTACTGAAAAAGCAACACTACTCCTGTCAAGAGGCATCTGTCAGTTGACTCCTATCAAAATTTGAACTTGCTGCGTCAGTTAGTTTGTGTTTTACAGCTATCTTTATCAGACTATCCAGTAACTTAAGGAAACAATGGAAAAAAGTGAATTCCGTGTGCTTATTAAGCATTATTTTTTGCGAAAAAAAACCATTACCGAGACCAAGGCTAAGCTTGATAAATACTATGGGGACTCTGCACCATCGATTTCAATGGTAAAAAAGTGGTTTACTGAATTTCGTTGTGGCCTTACAAGCACTGAAGATGCCGAACGTCCTGGACGCCCAGTTGAGGTCTCTACACCCGAAACAATCGAAAAAATTCACGATATGGTGTTGGCCGATCGAAGATTGAAAGTGCAAGAGATTGTGGAAGCCATAGGCATCTCGCATGGCTCAGTGGTTTCAATTTTGAATGATCACTTGGGCATGAGAAAGCTTTCCGCAAGATGGGTGCCGCGTTTGCTCACAGTCGACCACAAACGCAATCGTGTAACAACTTCACAGGAAGGTTTGGCGTTGTTTAATCACAATATGGAGGAGTTTTTTAACCGTGGACGAAACATGGATCCATCACAATACACCAGAGACCAAACAACAGTCAAAACAGTGTGTTTCTAAGGGTGAATCGGCGCCAAATAAGGCCAAGGTGGGTTTGTCAGCCAATAAAGTTATGGCGACTGTTTTTTGGGATGCACGTGGGATAATCCACATTGACTATCTTCAAAAGGGAAGAACAATTAATGGGGAATATTATGCCAACTTATTGGACCGCTTCAATGAGGATTTGAAAAAAAACCGACCTCATTTGGCCAAGAAAAAAGTTCTTTTTCACTAAGACAATGCAAGGGTGCACACATGTGCAGTTGCCATGGCAAAAATCCATGAATTGGGCTATGAATTGCTCCCACATCCACCCTATTCTCAAGATTTGGCTCCGAGTGACTACTTCTTGTTCCCAAAGCTGAAAAAATGGCTCGGTGGAAAAAGATTTGACTCCAATGATGAAGTCATCTCGCAAACAAAGGCCTATTTTGAGGACCTCGACAAATCATATTTTATGGAAGGGATAAAAAAATTGGAGAAGCGTTGGACAAAGTGTATAGAGCTCAAGGGGGACTACGTTGAAAAATAAAATGATTTATTTATCAAAAAATCTGTGTTTTATTTCAAAAGTCACGGACTTATTGACCCGCCCTCGTACTATTGTTTTCACACATTATTTATTTATATTACTTGTAGAACACTTTATTACATTAAAACATCACTTAATCCAAATATTAGCGTTGATAGTTGTAGACGTAACAATAACAATCTTGAACTGCGCGCGAGCCGCGAACACGTTACGTCGCGTCGTCGCGTCGCTGTCTTACCCCTCCCCTGATACACCCGCAACGTCTTTACGCTAGTCGCGCGCGCCGCCGCGCCGGAGGGATAACCATTAGGAGAATCAATTAATTAATGTAAGTACTCGGTATTTTAGCAACAATCTCACAAATAAATAAAGTAAAGCAAATACGAATTTGATTTCAAGTTATTACATAATCGGCATATTGTAGTAAGGAGCTGAAATTAAAGATAGTTTTGTGAGATAATAATGTAAGAGAATAATTTAAAAAAAAACTATAATCATGAATTAAAGTAAGGGACATGTTATTTAAATCAACTGATTTGTGGTTTAAGGTAAGGGTGTAAATTATTAAACACTATTACTTACTTTATTTTTCAGAGAAAAAAAAATGTAATTGTCTGTTACATCAATTTTTCTGTCACAAATCGTTTTACTCAGGCCAAAAATTTTTACTGTAAGGGATTTTTTTTATACGATAGAATTTTTTAAATAATATCATTCGATAGAGCAGAAAATTCTGAATCCAATGATATATATAACTAATTTTCGCCAAAATGTCCCTTACGTTAATTGATACTTCTGGTATCGATATACTAGAACCTCTTTAAAAGGAACTGTCTTTAAAGCCACAGGTTTGTGATAAAATCTGTTTATTAGATATGTATACATTTAGAATAATTACAGCAACAATTTATCATTTTAATGGCATTTAAAATACTTTGTACTATTTATCACAACTAAGCTTTCCAAAACCGATTACCTATCTACGAGCGAGGTATACTTAGATTACTCTTATTAATATAACTTGAGATCTATCCATTGTCATAAGTTACAAACAATGTTCTTATACCTAATCAAATATAGTAAATATTTAACCTCTTAGGAACTTTTATAAAAACATATCAAATGTCTCCATACAAAATAAATTATTCCATACCTCTTTGGAAGTTAAATAAAAATCATCCCTACGTATATATTTTTATATTATAAATGCAAAAGTACCTACGTCTGTCTACCTGTCTGTTACGATTTCACGCCTAAACTAATGAACCGATTTAATAATATCCGAGGTAAGAAATGTCTTCGAAACAGAACAAAATATACCGCAGCCTCTTAAGAAGTTGCATAAAAACATTAAAAATGAATCTCTATAAATAAAAAAATAAATAAAAAAATAGAATCATATTTGGAAATATGTAACAGCTTCATCATGCTCTTTGTCTTCGATATCTGATTCTGGTAAAACATCTTTTGTGGATGCAGAAAAAGGAATCTCGTTAAATTCTCTTTGGAATGGAGTAGGAATAACTTTGTCATGGCAAAGCTTAGTAAGGTCATTGTATTTTGCCTTTGATATTGGCAGACGTGAATGATAACATGCAATGAGAGGAACCCGGGTCTTAGATTGGATTTCAACCATGTTTGAATCAGTAGATTTGTTCATGGAGTACTTGATGGAAACTTTTGAAATATTGCTTTTTTTGAATGTCGCTATTCTGATTTTACTTATTTTTCCTGTTAGGTTACCTTTAAAGTACTTTTCAGCAATAGAATCCCATTTATAAAAATCTTTAAATGTCAGTTGTTCAACCTCGTAGGGGAAAGGATCTTTCCGGGCTGTTGAAAAAACAGTGTACCATTGTGACGGTGCATAAATAATTGTCTTTTTTAGATTAGCTTCAATAACTGCATGGACACTGTCGACCGGCATATACGTATGGCCAGTAAGTAAATAATTGACCTGTATGGTTTCTAAATTATTACATTGCTGTAACGTTGAGTGTATCATTGCCAAAACTACACGGTTCCGGTTTTGACCGGGGCAACAGTCACAATACAAAAGCAAGTTCTTAATACTACCCCTTTCGTCAACAGACAAAATGTATCTATGCAGAATACTAGATATTTCATTTGCACCTCTTTTGCCATGACTTTCGTCCCAATAATAGCAGAATACTTTCCGGGTTCCGTTTTCATAGAAACATAAATTGTATACAGCCAATTTTCGCGAGTAATATAAAAGCATTGACTCACCATGTGGAGTGTTTAATACCTTCTCTAAATCAAAGCTAACACATAAAGTGTTAGGGTCACTTTTGTGTATATTCTTATGAGCAACAAATCGGTTATAGCTTTCATTTTTTTCAGTTTCATGTTCAATTTTCCTTGGATCTTCATTATCTGTTTGTTCTAGTTTTAAGCATTTTAGGCATTTATCTTTCTTGGGCATATGGAAGCCTATATTAAAGTCATCAGAAAATATTTTACGGAACACTCTTTCGCTTACAAAATCTATACCATTATCTCCACATTTTCTTTTATACACGCTGTATAAATTAGCAACATTTTTGTATTCGGGTGCCAAGTAAACTTTAGTGGAATCATGTCGGCAATAATGTGACGGGACAGCAGGAAGACTTTTAATGAATTTTTTTACGGATTCTATTGTAACTGGTTTGCATTTATTAGGTGGTACATGTTTACCTCGTAAATCTTCTTTAGCGCAGCCCCAACTAGAGTTTTTGACAATATAGTAGATAGTTTTCGATGATATATTTAACGTAGCAGATAAAAATTGCAAACACACTGGTCTTCTGCCCTCTCCTTCATTAATATGATACTTGAAAGATGCCGAGCGTTTGTCCGTATCAACTCGTTTACGTTTTATCTCCTCCTTCTGTGTTATACTTACTAACCAGTCTCTTCGACGATCTACTGAGAGTCCCCAAAAATGATCGAATACTCTCTGCCTTTTTTCAGCATCAATAATTTCACAGTTTTTTCCGCATTTTTTAGGTTGAACAGATTTAGATTCCATTATTTTACCATTACTTCGTACATATTCTTTTCCAGACCTTTTTTCTGTAACCGTTCTTTTCTTAAATTTTGCCTTTTGAGTTTCAGACCCTTTTCTCCAACTGTTCCTTCGTGTGCGTCATCTAAATTAGTATTTTTCTTCTCAAGTTTTTTCTTTTTTGACTTTCTGACCTTTTTGGCTTTTCCTGATATTGAAATTATATCATCATCATTAGAAGAAGAAGTAAAACCTACCCATTCATCTGAATTTGCAGCATCTTCACAATCAATAAAAGTTGAGAAATCTTCATCTGACAAATAATCAATGTACACTTTATCAGTTCTGACTTTGCGTTTACGACCTTTTTGACACTTGACAGTTTTTAATCCATTAGACTGAGGGCATTCCAGAATTGTAGGATTAGTTAAATTTTCATTTCTTTGAGTGTTACTTGCAGCATACATTTCTGGTGCCAGTAATCCTTCAATGATATTAACTGTTTGTTCGTGCATGGTGCTTGCAGTGGACGTTTCCGGTATAGTCATCTCAATTGCAATATGTGTAGCTCTTGTATCCGATTCTTCTTCGGGTAGGCCAATTCGAACTATTGAATAATCATCTACAGGGACTGTACCCTGTTCATTATAAAGATTTCCAGGCAAACATTCCGCAGTGGGGCCAGATGGGACACCGACCACTTCTTCCATAACTACTTCAGTATTATTGCCGTGGTGATGTTGATTGTCATTTACTGGGACTGGTATCTCCATATTTTCATTTTCAGCAGTAAGAATCTCAGAATCTTCATCTGAAAATTTCTCATCCTGAAAATATTATAGCAATATTACGAGAAAACTTTTTTTGATACTTAAGAGCTACGTAAAAACTAGTTTTGGTACTAAAAGGGTGATTTTAAACTTCAGTAAGAACAATTTTTACTAGGGAGACAATCTTCTACAAATCATCACAATCAATCAACACAGATGCAGCTATGAGCGCTACAGTTAAATAAGTATCTTATTATTTACTAAAGAATTTCAAAACCTTCCCTATAGTATGGGAATGGTGCACACTAACAAAATTGTACTTATCACAAAATGAATAACTTAACTTAACATAAACATACACTATCACGATGCATAACAAATAAATTTATGAAATTAAAAACGTACCGGTTCATTAAACATCAGTCTTCTTCGAACTTTTTCCAAAAATGTCCGATGAGTACGCTGTTCACATTTTGAAATCTGAAATTTAAATTTATATTAACATTGTTTGGTTTTAGAATAATTAGGATTATTATAAAAATTATTAACGAAACAGGTAGGTACCGTACCGAGGTCAAATCTTTGCTATTCAAGCCTGCTTCTAACAAAGCTTGCTTTAGTATGTAATTTCCTCTCGTATTGCGATTCATAATGTAACTAAAACAATAAATTTAAATCAATTTAAAATGCATTGTTAAAATAAACAATGAAAAATATACCAATAATATCTTAATAACGAAACAACTTACCGAGTGTTAATCGCAAACTCCGCGTACTTTGTGCGATGCGCACGAGCGCACAGGTTGCCTATGCGACAGTCCCGCGACGACTAATCGATAATTTGTTACCAACAACCATTCAAAATACGCTTTGCAGCGCATATAACCGACTAAGTGAAATACATGTAACAGGGATAAACTACTTTTTACACAAATTTCACATCAGAAATAGTTATCTAAGTAACAAAAACAGTAAAAAAACGGCAGGTAAAAAATTACCAAACGACAAAACATATTATTTTTAGGGAAGATAAATACTACTATATTGCATTTTTATTTTCATTGCATTTAAGAAAAAAAATACTAAACGACTATGACTATGTAAATGAGGTATGTCAAAACGGCTAAAATTACGACAGTTAATAAATAAGTTTCAGGCAAAATTTCATAAGCTATACTCCCACCCTAGTTAGTGAAAGCTAAAAAATACTTAATGTTTAAATGTATCAATTCCAAATAAGGCAAAGATTACTAAGTACAAAATGTTAAAATCTAAAGTCGACCAAGTAAAAATAATTTGTAAATAGATAAAATTATAGTCGCTTGGACGCCGAAAACGGTGAAAATAAGAGGTTTTTTAAATTACCAAGCGACAACCAAACTCGTCGTAGCGATACGCCAGTAAGACCAATCGACGGAGAAAAATTCTCTGATTTCAGTGATATATATAACTCAATATCGCTCAAAATGTCGCTTGGTAAATTTTGCCTTTCAAGCGTCGATATGTTCGCAGCGTCCTTGAGTATTGCTCTCAAATATGGAACCCACAATACAGCACCCATATCAACCGGATAGAGTCCATCCAAAGAAGATTTACGAGATTTCTACAATTTAAGTGCGGGACACTTGATACTAACTACAAGTCGAGATGCAGAAGGTACCATTTTCTACCTTTATACTACAGACGTCGAATAGCTGACATCTCGATTCTACTGAAAATCGCACAGCAAAAAATAGATTCTCCTCATCTCCTTTCCAAAATAAATTTAAAAGTCCCGTCACAATCCTCCAGAACCTCATCCTATAACCCTCTCTATACTCCTATGGAGGAGTTTTTACGATAATTAGTATGGAATAGAAGATATGGAATAGAAGTATGGAATAGAATATAGAAGAGTTTTTACGATAATTAGTATGGACTAATTATCGTAAAAACTCTTTCTTCATAAGATCATCTAACTCTCTTAACGACTTAAGTAAGCTTCACGACCTTGATTTATTTAATTATTCAGTTAACGCTACTAAAAAGTTTATCACTAGGCAATGGTTTGAGGCTGTTTCTTAACTGTTTGTGAACTAATACGACGAAATCATGGTGACAAACTGTTTTGTACACTACACATACTTTTTCTTCATACTTACATCAGAAAAGCATTTGTTGTTACTTAGTATTATAATTGTGAAAACGTGTTTATAGTGTAAAGAATTTATATTGTATTTTAGATTTAAGAGTTTATATATATCACTGTATGTTTTCCAAATAAATAAAAATAAAAAAATAAAAAATAAAAATATCCCCTCGCTTGGGTGTTCCCGCCACCTTATCTAGTTCCCAAGGTGCTCATGCACTTGAACAAGGCGACAGGGTTCTATCTGTTGGTAATCCCGAGATGGGAACGAGTATTTTGGAGGGCGGACCCAAGAACCCGAGCAGTAGCAGCCCCGTTCACCATACAGAATCTACACCTGAATTTAATAGACATTGCGACAGGTCATCCCCCAGCAGGAACCCAAGACATGGAATTGCAGGTGTGGAAATATGGGGGTGGACAGAGGAGCTAAAGGACTGGAATATAAACCACCTTAATCTCCTAAAAAACTCTTGGCGTCCATCGACACTAAAAACTTACAAAGTGGCGTGGAACCGCTGGCTCAGATGGTGCCACACTAATAAAGAAAATGCCACTTATCCGTCGGGATCTGTTCTGGCAAAATACTAAGGCGGGTCAATAAGTCCGTGACTTTTTGAATTTCTAACCTCCTTACTGAAAAAGCAACACTACTCCTGTCAACAGGCATCTGTCAGTTGACTCCTATCAAAATTTGAACTTGCTGCGTCAGTTAGTTTGTGTTTTACAGCTATCTTTATCAGACTATCCAGTAACTTAAGGAAACAATGGAAAAAAGTGAATTTCGTGTGCTTATTAAGCATTATTTTTTGCGAAAAAAAACCATTACCGAGACCAAGGCTAAGCTTGATAAATACTATGGGGACTCTGCACCATCGATTTCAATGGTAAAAAAGTGGTTTACTGAATTTCGTTGTGGCCTTACAAGCACTGAAGATGCCGAACGTCCTGGACGCCCAATTGAGGTCTCTACACCCGAAACAATCGAAAAAATTCACGATATGGTGTTGGCCGACCGAAGATTGAAAGTGCAAGAGATTGTGGAAGCCATAGGCATCTCGCATGGCTCAGTGGTTTCAATTTTGAATGATCACTTGGGCATGAGAAAGCTTTCCGCAAGATGGGTGCCGCGTTTGCTCACAGTCGACGACAAACGCAATCGTGTAACAACTTCACAGGAAGGTTTGGCGTTGTTTAATCACAATATGGAGGAGTTTTTGCGCCGTTTTGTAACCGTGGACGAAACATGGATCCATCACAATACACCAGAGACCAAACAACAGTCAAAACAGTGTGTTTCTAAGGGTGAATCGGCGCCAAAGAAGGCCAAGGTGGGTTTGTCAGCCAATAAAGTTATGGCGACTGTTTTTTGGGATGCACGTGGGATAATCCACATTGACTATCTTCAAAAGGGAAGAACAATTAATGGGGAATATTATGCCAACTTATTGGACCGCTTCAATGAGGATTTGAAAAAAAAACGACCTCATTTGGCCAAGAAAAAAGTTCTTTTTCACTAAGACAATGCAAGGGTGCACACATGTGCAGTTGCCATGGCAAAAATCCATGAATTGGGCTATGAATTGCTCCCACATCCACCCTATTCTCAAGATTTGGCTCCGAGTGACTACTTGTTGTTCCCAAACCTGAAAAAATGGCTCGGTGGAAAAAGATTTGACTCCAATGATGAAGTCATCTCGCAAACAAAGGCCTATTTTGAGGACCTCGACAAATCATATTTTTTGGAAGGGATAAAAAAATTGGAGAAGCGTTGGACAAAGTGTATAGAGCTCAAGGGGGACTACGTTGAAAAATAAAATGATTTATTTATCAAAAAATCTGTGTTTTATTCCAAAAGTCACGGACTTATTGACCCGCCCTCGTATTTAGCTGATCTTCATCTTATTGATGGCCTAGCTTACAATACTATATTAGTACACAAGTCGGTCGTGTCGACATTGTGCAGTGTTGAAGATGCGGGCAAATTATCTTCACATGTTCTGGTAAATCATATGCTTAAGTCGATCGCTGTAAATAAACCAGTCTCTAGAAAAACAAGTTTATGGGATATAGACGATTTATTGCATTTGGGAAAGTAAATTATCGATAAAAACAATGTTTTCCAAACTTGTCCACATACATCCACCTTGCTCCTTTTATGCTCAGGCCGAAGAGTCCATGACTTGACATTATTAGCGGTTGATTCAGAACACTTCACTGTAAATGAAGACTCGATTTGTTTTTGGCCTCTTTACGGATCTAAAACTGATAGTGCGAACTACAGACAGTCGGGATAGAAGATATTTTCAAACAATAGTTCCAGAAATTTAGATCCTGTTTTTTGGGTTAAGCGGACCATTGGTTTATTAAAAGGAAAACGGAAAGAATGTAATTTACATAATCTTTTCATTAATCTAAGAAGAAACCCTAAGCCGGCCTCCAGAACGGTTATTGCTGGTTAGGTAAAAATACGTGTGGCACTCGGGGACTGCCACGGTAAAGCTATTGCATAGTAAGTCTACACGATACGTCCAGTCGCATGCACACAAACACCGTGCCGAAGTCTGCCGAACTGAAACGAGGTTAGACGATGCACGGCTTTCATCGCCGTGTAACGTAGTTACATTTTCTCTCCGTAAAATCAATTATTTCGGCGCACGTCCTTACTAAAACGGCGTTAGCCTTGCTTTAATATTTGGTTCAGAGATAGATTTTACTTCCGTCTTAAATCTTAAAAATAAAACGCCGTGTCGAAGACTGCCGAACTGAAACGACGTAAGACGATGCGGGAGTGTGAGGTTTTTTCGTTACGGAATTTCTGGATTCGGTCCCCGCGCTCAAGGCCCGCGATAGAAGCTATGCAATAGCTTAAAACTGTATTTCGTGAAGCAGGTATTACTGCCCCTCCAGGAAGTATTCGCTCTGCCGTAGCGTCTAAAAACTGGGTTGATAATTTACCTCTTGATCAAATATTGGCCAAAGAAAACTGGCGATCAAGTAATACTTTCTCGCGTTTTTATCGCAGAGAAGTAAAGTCTTCTCATACAGGTAAATCACCAAGTTTGGCTCAATTATTGAGCCCTACAAACTGATTTTATATTTACTTATACTTTATTCTGTAATTAATTTATACTTTATTAATTAGTACAAATCAATAAATCTATTGATCTTAGTAAGGTATTTTTTACATTCCTATTTTCTAAGCTCTTCTAATGTATAATAATATTATGCCTTCACATTGGCGTCTTTTTCCCACCAGGCGATAACAAACAGGTCTCATATCAATAAGCTTCAAGTATGCGTACAGTATTTAATGACGGTGTTTTACCTGTATTTAATTTTAGATCATGACCAATTAGATCATGACCAACTTTTCTCATGAATCTTCTTACTGCAATTATTTCATATGTAGATGTTAAATTAGTAAATAGTTCTTTATTCAATATATTTGCCGGTACAAATCGTATAATGCCAGTTTTCTCAATTTGAGCAGCTGGAATATACGCTTTCATGTCATATTTTTCGAGAAAGTTAATAGTGTTGATAAAATTATTGGCCGTGTTATGTTGTTTAAATATCACAACTATCTTATTTGCGTTAATACGCCGTATTAACTCTTATTACAATTATTATTATACAATTATTATATAACAACTCTTATTACTCTATTATTACAACTCCTTTTATGTTGGAAAATATACCGTTAAGATAAGATAAATTGGACTTTTATTTCAGTCTCTCCTGTGCTAGTTTGCTTTCTATAAATACTTTGAACTCTGTGTTAATTAATCGAATTTTCGGAATATAGTCTCTTATAATTTGGTTTTCTATAAGCTAAAAAGTTACTCTCACCACCTCCGCCGCCAGCACTTGAAGCCCCCCGAGGATCATCAGGAGGCCGATGTCTTTTCTTTGAGGTGGGCGGGTTATCCCCGCCCGCCTCGTATCCGTCCATTTTTATTATTTATGCACTATATTTATTTAAAATAAAGCTATTTATACTTATTTACAAACAAAATAATAAAATATATAAAATTTTTGTTCAATTCTGAAAAATTAAGATGCGCGCCTTTTCAAATTCCCGCCAAGTTCTCAACTTACTCTCAGATACATGTATCAACCATAGATGCTAAACGCTAAATATTACTCTCCATCTGTCAGTTGTCACATACAGTGTCACTTTACCTCTTCTTTTGTATCATCATATCATTGCGGTGGTCCCAGCTCCGTGGGACCGTGAATTTGGAGTTAAGTTAGACACTTCAGATCTTACATCGGTAAAAGTCGGTAGTCTTCATTTAGTTATACTTCTTGAGTTTAGATCCAACATAGATCTGATTCATTTATCTAATAAGTTTAAATGTAAAATAGCTTGTAATTTTTAACTTCAATAAATCTTTTAAATAAAATCGTTGTTTTTAACTCCTGATAGAGAACACTATACTTATGTCGCACGCACCCGAAAATATTGTCAAACACAAACTATACGCACACATGTACAAATACACAGAGGAAACAGCCTGTCTGTCATCTTTATACAAGCAACGCTAGTGCTTCACACTATCGATATTTAAATATCGATGAGTTCGGCGAATAATAACAAGGTACTTTCCATTAGTAACGATGATTCAACATGTAACAAAACAAAAAAAATACCATCAATATCAACATTAACGTAACAACGATATCTTTAGTAAATTGACAAGATTTCTTCTATAGAATATTTTAAAGTGAAACTTTTATTACATCGTCTCAAACTTTTTTCGTCTGTGTGTTGCATGTCGCGTGACGGTCGGCCGCGGAGTAGGGATAAAGTGAAAGGCGCTCGTCAGAGCAGCCGAGGCCAATA
Organism: Phengaris arion; assembly: GCA_963565745.1. Taxonomy (NCBI): domain Eukaryota; kingdom Metazoa; phylum Arthropoda; class Insecta; order Lepidoptera; family Lycaenidae; genus Phengaris; species Phengaris arion. The sequence goes on along the minus strand of OY751440.1, from coordinate 11,972,127 downwards.
TGGCGGCGCCTATAGTTCGCATCAACTGACCGTGTAGTGTATAGACTAGTACTCATTTGTGCCAGTGCTCCACGCTATTTTGTTATTAAGTTTCACTTTTACCGTGGTTTCATAAAACCACACAATCCTTTCTTTCTTTTGTGACAGTACCATATTTAAATTTGATTTTGTTTTTGTGTTCATAAACCAACCTTTTTCCAATACCAATAAATTTAAAAAGTTTGCATGTTTCGTAATAAAATTTGATTGAATGTGTTCTTGCATTATGATGCAGTTTATGTGTCCGCCAGTGTAATATATTCGTTCACAATGAAGTTTTACTAATACTTATTTGTTTGTGATTGTTTTAGATTATTCAAGAACATAGCATCAGTTATGTAGATCACTGTACCCTTGTTATCAGACTAAACCTACAATAGAGCAGTTTAAACATGTATTATTAAGCATTTTGACATTGGCAACTCACTGGGGCCGCCATAAATAAAAGAAGAAGAAGTAGCTTTTAGTTTAATTTTCACATCTATTTATTAACTCCGCATGAAACAGTTTTAAAAGTGGTCATAAATTTATACGTATTATAAGTTTTTAAGACATAAGTTGTGTAAAGTAAGTGTACATTGTCTATACACATAAATAATGACTATATCAACAAGAACACTAGTTCAAATTGCAGGTTGGGGAGGTCTGTGTGTAGCTTCCACAGGATTTTATTTACAATTTAAACTTATAGATCGTGTTCGACGTTTAGATTATTATAGAGAAGCGTTAAAAACTCTAAGAAGTCATTCAGGAGCAATTCACTATCTTGGCGAACCAATCAAAGATAAAAGATTTAAAATAACCGACTCTGCTAATAATTGCTCTGATGATATGAAAGCCAGGTTTCGTATTCCGGTTTCGGGTCCCAAAGATAGCGGAGCTTATTATATCTGGGCCGAAAAATCTGATGAACAAAAATGGTCAGTTGTACGAGCTGAACTGGAGCTTCAATCTAAACCAAATGAGAGACTGCTTATAGTTAAAGGGAAATAACTTGTATGATGTTCCTATAGGTCTAATGCATAATGAGTATTTTGCATTATTTTAATTACATTTATTGAAATATTATTGTTTTTAATTTATCGCATATATGACTGAATAGTATTCAAATGATACATATGTGTTATTTTTATTATATCAAAGCAATTCTCTTGATTCTAGATGTTTATAGGGACATCTAAAGAAAAATTCTTCTATCACAATACTTTGCTCTGCCTTGTTAATTCTCTGAAAGAGAAGAACATAACAGTGGATTTAAGAAATGACTCGTATGTTTGTGGGCAATTGGTTAATGTTGATGGGTAATGTTTGCTATACTATATTTGTTATCAAGTTATTTAGCCTTGATCCTTATTAGAATGAAATTAAAATGAATACTTAGTACAGTTGGTAATGAGAAGCTAAAAAACAATAAAATGACCAACATTTCCTTTCAGTTTTATGAATTTGACATTCTCTAAAGCTATTTATTGTGATACATGTGGGAATGAATATGCTTTTGATGATTTGTTTGTTCATGGACGGAATATAAGATACATTCATATTCCTGAGACAGTAAGTAAAAGCTTGGGTAACTAAACTTAGGTAACTTGCCTAACTGTAATTTTGTATTTTGATTTGACCTATATCTATTAAATATTGTTCCATTATTCATTATTTATGGAGTAAATTATTGCTTTCCAGGAGTCTATTATAAATAACATTAAGAATGAAGTAGAAATCAGAAAAGTGAGGAAAATTATTCCTATCCCAGCAAAGAAGTCATTGAAGATGAAAAAGGCTTTATTAAGGCATATGGCAACTGTGGCAGCACTAAAAAATTAGTTTGCCCCATAATATTGTTTACCCAAGTCCAAACTAGTAACATTAGTTGTAGGTTTTACATGATAATACCTCAGATTATAAAACAATAAGCAGATGGAGCACAATAAACATCTGTGAAGCCACTAAAGCAATGCTTATTGTGACCCATTTTTAATACAATGAGTCCAGTTGTACAGTTGTAGTTGTCCAGCCATGCACATGATGAACGTCCTTGACGTTCATCATGTGCATGGCTTGTTTTGTTTTGAGTATTATTGGGTAATTGATAGTTTTAAGATAGCGATTTATGAAAAATATGACATCTCAACTTCGTCCTAAAGCATTTACGATTGAAGAGAAAGGTGCAATAATATGCAGATTATAAAATGGAGAATCCAACTCATCTCTCACAAAGGAACATAACGAAAACAGATTTTTTATTTTAAAATGCTTTGTATGACATCCGCTTAGTATGACATGTTTGTTATTTCTCTGCGATTAGGTAAAAATAATTCTATGCAATTACTGCTTTAGAACCTGTTGTTGGATGAGAATTTTTAAAAACACGTAGGGAGGTTTTCTCTTTCTGGTATCTTTATATCTGGTATAATGAGACGTACACAGATGTGGGTATCAACAGTGCTTCTACACACACGTGTTTAAAAAGGTTCACTCTTTTCGTTATGTGCCTTGCATCTGCCTATTATACTTAATCTGAGGGCAATAGACTTAAATTTGGAGATCTTGTACATCAATTTCAATTTTATGTTTTCATAATACTATTTTGTAATGTGTCATAATGTGTCTATGTAGTTTAAGTAAGGACACCTTTTTCAAATAACAATTAAATAAATTCACAACTCAAATGTTAAACATTTATTTAAATTTTAAAGTGGTACAAAGCTATCATAACATCAATCCCCATTTCAACCTTAATTTAATTTTCACATAATCTAACATAATCAACCAGTATCTTTCATTATCATTGTAAGCAATATTTAAGTTGCGAGAGTAAAAAAAGTCATTTTACTAACAAACAGTTATCATAAATATTTTCCTAATTTCTGGTAATACTTACCAGAAACCTTGCTTTACACTAATTAGATGATACACATATTTGGTAATAGTCTGGCTACTGAAAGATGAGACTGGCTTTTTATTCCATAAATGACTATGGTAACACTCGTCTCTAACGTCATTGTCACTTATAGCATGTGTTGTATATGTGTCAAAGTGAAAAATATTTGAGGAGCTGGGGAACAAAAGCGGACTTGTCCACTGTACTCGATTTTTGTTTTTTTGCACTCTTTAAGCTCATATCTAAAGACCCCCGGAGTATTTTGTATCAAAAGCGATCCGATCTAATAGAAAAAAATAGTTAAAAATCATGATTCCTTTCAAAAGCGGACTTGTCCTGTTAGAAATTAAATAAAATTCTAAGGTATTTTTCTCCAATCAAAACCGGACAAAAACGTAAGGAGAATTGCCGTTAGTACGAAAAATGTCAAACAAAACCGAACAAGTCTAAAAAAACATGCTTTTTTGTTATGATATCCCTAAATCAATTGTGGCAGCACTGATAAATTTAAAAAAAATCAGCTGTGTGACGGTCACTGCTTTTGTAATTTTGAGAAGCATTTTACTAGAAAACCGACCAAATTATGGACGAAAACGAAGAAATAGTGGCCAATATAAATGATGGCACACGTAAACGAAAAAAAACAGGACGACAAGCGAAAAACAACAGGGATTCGAAGTATGTGTATAATTATACCTACCGGTGCGTGTTTGTCATTATTCTAACCTATCATGAATTTAAAATTGCTATTATTTTGTTTTAGGTACGCAGATAAAGACCCATTCAGATGCTTTGAATTTCGAGTCTGTGTGTGAACATAAAAAGGGAAAATTTAAGTGCCAGACTTTGACATTAAACGAAATTGTATATAACCGCAAACTACTTTATGAAAAAATTGGGAAAAATTTACAGGATACTTACTTGTCACGGCTCATATCACCATGCCCCATAGAAAGAGAAATATCGAGAAAGGAATCTCGCAAGCCGCAGAGGAATAAGTACTTTGTGACATACTTTCTGTTCCTTGATTCAAAGAGGTTAGTTAAAGTATGCAAATCTTTTTTTTTGGCTGCTCTTGGGCTCAGTAAGCACAGGATGAACTTAATTGCGAGCAAATTATTTGAAGGCAAAACTCCACTTGACGCCAGAGTAGGAGACAGAAAAAGTTTCAAAAGTATTGATAAAAAGGAATCTGTAAGAAAATTCCTCGGTGGTTTGCCAGCAAAGAAGTCACATTACAATCGAAACAAATCGAAAAGAGTTTATCTGTCATACGAGCTAAACGTAAAAAAGTTGTGAGAGTTGTACAATAATTCAGCGACTGATGATTTAAAAGTCACACAATCGATGTTCCGAAATGTTTTTGAGAACGATTTTAATATTGGGTTTTCATCTCCATCTTCCGACGTATGTAGTACCTGCGAACTGCTGAAAAATAAGCAGAAGACTGAAAAGAATCCTGAAGAACTTCGTTCATTGAAACTTCAACTCCGAGTTCATAAAGCTAGGGCCAAAGCGTTCTTTTCCCTTACCAAAGAAACACCTGAAAATTCAATGACAATATGTTTTGATCTCCAACAAATTCAATCCCTTCATAAAACGCCAATCCAGGAATGTTTCTATTTACGACAAGTTGGACTTTATTCTTTCTGCATCACTGATATGCCTACTAAAGAGCCACATTTCTTCATATGGACAGAAAACCAAGCTAAAAAAGGCGCCACCGAAATTGCGTCTGCTCTTTTAACATACCTGATGTTTACTGATTTTTCTGAAGTGGAAGTTTTACGTCTTTTTTCGGACGGGTGTGTGTGAAAACAAAAATTCACAAGTCGTCCACACTTTGATTTTCTGGTTGAAAAACTACGCCCCTCAAAATGTCACCAAAATCGTACTAACCTTTCCTGTGCGCGGTCACAGCTTCTTGCCGGCGGAGCGAGTGTTCGGGAGGGTCGAAAAGGATTTGCGGAAGAATCCTTTCATTTTGGATCCAAAAACATATCATGAACTTTACGCAAAGCATGGCAAAGTTCAAAAAACTTGAAGACTATTACAAGAAAGTAGAAAGTATTCGAGATGCAAAAAGAATAATAATAGAAAGAAAGTCAACCATCATCCAAACAGAAACTCCTAGTCCATCTCAACAATCAACACGAAGAAATCAGGGCCGTAGTAGGGGCAGAGCACGTGGCCGAGGCAGTGCAAATATACGAAGAGATCCTAGCGCACTTTTAAATCACGTAAACTTTGGCGTGAAAGTCCTAAACACCTACTTACTATGGAGATGAATCATCAGAAAATGCTGTATCATTGTTAAAAATGACAAAACACATCCGAGTGTACTACAAAGACTTTCAATGGGTAAAAACCAAAACCAAAGAAGAAAAAAGATGTTGAAACACTCTTAAAGAAACAATTCGGAGATAATTGGATGAATAATCAAGAGCTTGATTGGTTTAAAAACAATATATTCCATACCTCACCAGTGGCAATTGCTGAAACAAGTCAAATGACGAAGACGATGACCACAATGAAGATTGTGACTGTTGCGAACCAGATGTGGGAGAATTCGTATAATTTTTTAATAAAAAAATACAATAATAGAATCTAGTTTTTTGTCTTAACCGGACATGTCCATAACTCTTTCAATCATAACCGGAGTTGTCCATCTTTAATAATCAAAACCGGACTTGTCCATTACAAAAAAGAAAAATAATTGAAAACACATATTTTTGTGACCAACAAGCAGGCTATTGGTTATGTTGTATTAATATATAATACTATATTATACTGAAATGCATAAATTTCAGCCCATATGCATATACCTAATTCAGTTTTTTGCTCTAGTATAATTAGTTGGACAAGTCCGCTTTTGTTCCCCAGCTCCTCATTTGTGGTTTACGTGATTTTCTAATTTGAAGGGTACAGGGGCAAAACAAGGAATGTCACTAAAATTAAAAAAGTTTATTTTTGATGGCAATATTTTCTTTTTCCCGCGTATTTTTATTTGGCATTACACAAAATGCGTAAAAACAAGTATAGTCAGATGTATCACTTAAGTTTCAAAACTGTATACAGGAACAAAACAGGGAAGGTCCATAATGTAACGGAACATAAGAAGGAATGTCCAAGCCGTCAAAATTCTGATGTCAACTTTGAGGTTATGTCGAGTGTTTATTTGGAGCGGCTGTGTATGATTTCGAAGATATAGTTGTTTTTGTTTGTTTACCTTTAGTAAAATGAGTGACAGTGAGGAAGAAAATAATAACAGCTTTGTGCATAAAACGAAGAAACGAAAGAAAACAGGAAGTGCGGGAAGTGATGAAAAAAATGATACTTTCTACGCACGAGCCGGGAGATAATTGTAAGTGTAAAAGATTGAAATGTTTTGATAGAATTATAGAATACCATCGGAGCAACGTGTACAATTACTTAAAAACTTCAACAGTATGAAGAGCACAGATGAACAAAATTTATACTTATGTGGCTTGATGAATGTATGTTCAATTAAACGAAGGCGAAGTAGAAAGACAGATGAAATGGATGCTAATTTCCACCAAAACCATATCACTTACAAAGTGAGGGTGATAGAAAATGATGAAACATTACCTGTTTGCCATGAGGCATTTTTATCCATATTTGGGATTAGTAAAGGAAAACTTGAACATCTTCAAAAGTCATTGAAAATTACAGGTACTCCACCAAGTGACAGAAGAGGCAAGTCAAGTTCAAACAAGAGATTAGACAGTAACATTAAAGATCTGATATGTAGTCATATAAATTAAGGAAAAGCAAAGGAAGGTTAAGTCACTACAGCTTAAATGATACAAAAAAAGAATATCTGCCTGAAGATCTAAACATAAATGTATAAGTTATACTTGGATGCATATGAGTCACAAAATCATGTATCTTATAGAAACATCTTTAATACCAAGTTTAATATATCATTTGGCTATCCAAGGACTGACACTTGCAGTGCCTGTGATGAATTTACAATAAAAGCAAAGGCATTATTAGCAGAAGGAAATTCTGTTGAACTTAATCGGTTAACTTTTCTTAATAATTTGCATAAGAAAAAGGCTCAAACATTTTATGATCGCAAGAAGAATGCAAGAATGAAGAGCAAAAGAGATGTGGAATTTGTGTGCCAAACATTACCACAAATGACGTGTATTATAAGCGTCAGTTATCAATGTACTCTTTTAATATCCATGCATTGGGAGATGCAAATTCTTACTTTTATACTTATCCTGAAACCTGTGGACGCAAGGGATCAGATGAAGTGGTTTCATTTTTGCTTCATTATTTAACTAACCACCTGGATAGTCGTGTTAAGCATTTAGAAATATTTTGAGATTCAGCAGGTGGACAGAACAAGAATTACACAGTGACGAGATTCATTCATTTTATTGTCCATAAAATGAAACTTTTGGATTCCATTAAAATTACATATCCAATCCGAGGACATTCATAATGTGAATGTGACAAAAATATGGGTCTTATCAATTTAAAAACCCATATGGAAGTCCCATACCAGTGGTTTGATTTGCTGCGAGTTAGTCGCCAAAGACCTGAACATTTTGAGGTGATTGAGGTAGGAATAGGCTCGCCTATTCCTACCTCAATCACCTCAAATAATCAGAAAATTTACAGATTTTTTTAAAAATCTATATCTCAAAAAATGCTTATTTCCTGTGCAGTCCCAAAGAGAATTAATGTGTGTAAGACAACACCCTAGACACACAGACACGTTTTACACAGAAGTAATTATAATGGTATATGGGAGAAATCACCCATAGTGGCAAAAAAGGGAATTGGATCAGACACATCAAATGAATTTGAATTACCAGGATTTTCATATCAAAATTTATTACCTATTAGTGCAGAAAAGTACAAGGACTTAATGGATTTAAAAATATTTTGTTCTGAGGGGGCTCAATCCTACTTTGAAGGCATTTCTCATTTATAATTAATAAAAAAATATTAAGTTGGACATTCCTTGTATGGGACATGGTAGACATTACCAGTTTTTGTACATTCCAAAAGTGAATTACTTTAATTTTTTAATTATTAAAAAATATATATTTTTATTTCAATACAATATGTTCCTAAAAATAAGACTCTATAAGGTAAACTAAAGTTTCTGTCAGATGTTTAAAGTTTTAAGCGACACTGAATATTTTTGTTAACTTTGAAAAATTAAAATGTTGATTACACAGCTTTTTGTTTTAGTGACATTCCTTGTTTTGCCACTGTACCCTTCATTTATACATGACGAAAACTTTGAAAAGAGATTTGCGAAAGCTGCTTTTTGCTATGATTAGTAAATACGAACAAGAAAGAAGTGAAAGGGATGACATTTTTAAACAAAAACAAGATTGTTTACATGAAATATCCCAGTGCCCAATGCACAATAAGTACGAGTAAAAGATTTTGATACTTTCAATTACAATTAATTAAAAATCATTATTATTTATCATGTGTTTGAATTTATTGTTTTGCAGGTAACATGGATGATGCAAAGGATTCAGTTATGCAAGTTATAATATCAAGCATAAATAAATTAAGAGATGTATTCCAAGAAGTGATTAAAGACAAAATCAGTTCCTTGATGAGATTTCTTCTTTGACCGGTAAGACCCTAATGTTATTTTAAAAAATACCTGGAAGCAACCTTGTTATTTAATGCTAACTTTATTTATTAACATATTTTCAGATGTCAGTGTTTGTACCCTAAAAAGGATTAAAAAAGAAGGTCAAATAAATAAAGGCGTGTAGAATACACCAGGAAAAAAAGACCACATCAACCAACAGTATCAGCGTTAGATACTTTTGATATTAATGCAATAAAAAACAAAATCAATGAATTTTATATAGTTAAGAAACAAATCCCAACATTAAGGTCTCTTTTAAGTGAATTAAGGGAAAGTATTAACTTTACTGGCTGTCGTGAAACATTGCGTCGCATCCTTTTATCGCGTATTTGAATTCAAGAAAAACCAAGATGAACGTACAATACTTATTGAAAAGAATGATGTAGCAGCATGGCGACACCATTTCTTGCGGACCATTGCTACTAAACGTAGAGAAGGCAAAGAAATTGTATATCTCGATGAAACTTATGTTCATCAGAACTATAAATCAAAAAAATCATGGCAGGGTCCTTCCACAAGTGGTGCTGTAACAAATATCTCTTCAGGCAAGAGATATATTATAGTTCATGCCTGCTCAGAAAGATTGTTTTGTGCCAAACGCTCTTCTTGTGTTTAGTACAAAATCAATAAATGCAGACTATCATCACGACATGAATTCTCAAATTTCATGAAATGGATATCTGAAAAACTATTACCGAATTTAAGCAAACCAAGTGTTATCGTGATGGACAATGCTAGCTAACACTGTGTACAGATTAATAACGGTCCAACGACTAATTCCAAGAAATCCGACATTCCGGCATGGCTCTCTTCAAATGGCATTCCTTATGAGGAATGTCTAACACGGGAAGAGCTATTAGTTTTGACAAAGGAACATCGGCAAGCCCCAGTGTACCGAGTTGATGAACTTATAAAGCACCATGGGCATGAAGTCTTTAGACTACCGCCATACCACTGCAATTTAAACCCTATAGAGTTAATATGGAGTTTGGCAAAACGTAGAATTGCCAGCAAAAATATTGGTTTGTCTGCAGAAGATATGGCAACATTAATTCACGAGTCATTTAACAGTATAACGGCTGAAGATTGGAAAAAAAATACGGACCATGTGATGCATGTTGAGGAGCAGTATAAAAGACGAGACGGGATCACTGCAGACATGGAACAGTTTATAATTAGGGTCAGAGACGACATTAGCAGTTCGGATTCGGATTCCTCACTTGAGATAGAATTTTTAGAATCAGATTTTGACTGTAGTGAATAAACAATTAAAAACAATTGTACATTTTGATTTTCTGTGTTGTTTTTTTATCTCCACTTAATCCTTGGTTTTTAATCAACTTGCAAGGGGTGTTATTAGTTTCAACAGTCACCTGTAGGCATGTACAAGTATATAATAAATATACATATTTGAGTAGGTATAATCAATACAATCTATGATGCTTGCGAGCATGTGTGCTAATACACTTTTAATTGCATAATATAATATAGGAAATTCATCAACATTCAAATTAAGTTATATTTAAACTTAGAAACAGTAGGGACAATTTAGTTTAAGAAAATGAAGTTAATTGTTTGATTAAATTTTATTTTGTAACATATTTCATGATATATTAAAGAAGAAGTATTAATACTCCGACAAAAACATGCACGAGTCTTGCATGCGTTTAATTCATCATAAAATATATTGCAAAATAAAATTTAAGTAAACAACAACAATAAACTCCATTTTCTTGAAATGAGTTGTCCCTAACAAAATATAATATTATTGTCATAAATAATCAAGTATCAAAACTATAATTCCGACTATAGACAAGGTTGCCATACGTAGATTTTTTGAATTTGCCGCCTTTTTCCAGTCTCATCTTTCGCTAGCCAGACTCTATAAGTATTCCTTATTCAAACCGTATTGACTAGTTGATTTCAAATCCTGATTCAAAAAACTTTAATTTACTTTTAGGATCATATGCGATGGCAAATTTTAATTTTCGGAGGAATGATCTTTTTTCGTTTCGGTGTACTGAGTTTCATTTTTTAATGTAATTGTGTGGTTATGTGACCCACTCTCTGATTCTCTAGTAACAGTTTCATCTTTAGGTATAAATTTACCAGTAAAAGGATGTGGTGTAAAATTTGGATTGTCATTTTTGTTTGATCCATGTTCTGTATAATAATATTTGGCTCTGGTTAAGTTATATTTGTCCACTTTAGAATTACTGTTGGTAAATGTTTCATTTTTCTTTGTATCCTGATTGGTAATTTGAAAGTCATTAGCATAATTTTGGATATGGTTGTTTATGACTAAATTTTTCAAGTTATAATTATTTATTTTTCCTGGGTGTGGAAACTCCAAGTTTTGTTTAATTTTAAAGGTGTTGGTAATGTAGTTATTTTCTGTTACAGAAGTGTTTCGTTGGTTCCTCTTTGGGTCTTCCTGAACAATTAAAACTTGTTTAAATTGTGGCTTCTTAGAGTCTATATTGGAGCGTATGTAATTTTTATTTGGTCGTATAAAAACATCTTGTTTGTAAATATCTGGAGTATTATTTGACAGAGGTTGTGACTCTGGTGCTTGGCTGCACAAATAATTTGATTGATTTATGCTTCGTATTATGGAAGTGGGACTTGGGGAAGACTGCATATTAGGTCTCTGAATGACATGGGGATTCAATGCACCTGTAAACAAAAAAAGTTACTTAGTGAACACTCCTGTTTTTTTTTGCTTATGCAATTAATTAGTTGTATTAGTCTTTAACATATCCTCACCTTGCGGTTTGTATTTTGCAAGTTGTGTATATACTTGCTTAATTCTTTCAATATTAATTTCAGAGGCTTTGGTATGATCCACCATTGGAAGTGGATAGTCCCGACCAATAATACACTGAGCGGCTTCTTGCACTGTCTGCGGTGCGACCCATGGCTCGTGTATATATTGTGCTGGCATGTTTTTCAATGCCGGAATGTATTTTCTAAAAAATATGTATATATACATACAGGCGAACATATAACCGCCTCCTTTTTAGGGTTCGTTAAGGAATATAGTTTCGCTCTGTCTCTCCGTCTGTCTGTCTGTCCGCGCTTCTAGCTTCAGTAATTATGTTTATAAAAAGATGAAATTTGGTATAGTTAAAGAATGTGTATAGATCTCAGTTTTGGCATCATCAAATAATAATATTTTTATATTTTAGGGGTGGCTCTCCATACCTGTGAAGTGGGGATGAAAAATATTTTTTCATTCTACCCCATTGTGTGGGGTATCGTTGGATAGGTCTTTTAAAATAAAGGTATGGTTTCATACATGACTTTTTTACAAAGTTGATCATTTTTGAGTAATCGGCCTCCAAAGTGGTTTATCAGTTGGTCCCCCTCTGGCATTTCTAAACTATGAGACTTAGAAACTTACAATTTTTTATGCTGATAGATCATGCTATATACTCCTTAGGAAAATTATTTTGAACGAAATCGGACAGTAACTTAAATTAATTTGAAAAAATCTAATACGCGTTCATAATAGGGAAGATGACTACATCTATAATATTAAGTTTCGAGACATTACTACTTGGTAAATTTAAAAAATATCGATTTACATTTTTAATATTTCATACAACATCACTGTTGTTAGAAATCACAAAATAGTTACTTCTTGATGAGTATTGTTCATAATGAGATTTATAAAATTAAGTACTTACGCATTTTACAAAATAATGATTTACCTGATAAAATCACCATTTGGGTCTGTTTTGCGACCAAACCGAACGGGGCAATAGCAGTGAAAGAATTGTTGGAAGAATGAAGAACATGATAACCACATCCACATACCAGCATTTACTGACCAATCAGCATCCAAAAGCAACTCATCGAACACCTAAAATAAGTACAAATTTTATTTTCTGGAGTCTTAAAATATATTTATGACTCAAGGCGTAGATATTACAAAAAATAGAATGAAAGTAGGATCTAATTCAACGGTAGACGTTACGGCATATTTGTTAAGACTCGTACCCTCTTACTAATAAAAATATTTATACAATGGATAACCAATACAACGTTGCTGCCTTTATCTGATACGTTGGAAAAGTCACCTGACAGACAAAGACAGCAACGTTGTTTAAGTTATCCGTTGTGTAAACATTTTTATTAGCATTATTTATTAGCAACATTTTTATTTTTATTAGCGAAATGGCAATACTCTAACCCCCTTAGGGTTAGAGTATTGCCATTTCGCTTCATTTGTTGTTTCGGTTTAAACTGACGTCAAGATTTTATTAGAACTAGTTTTTTATTTTTATGACAAAATATAATTTATACAATATACATTGTTACAAACCGTAAGTAAATATTTGTAACGAGAATGAATATTTCAAGTGGTTCTTTTTAGATTTAGCACTAACGTAATTTACATATTTAGATTTTTATAGATTACACCAAAAATGTTGATTAAAAAATTTGAAGTCATCAATACTTCATGGGAATTCGCAAATTAGAAAGTTCATTTAAATACCATCTGGCACCAATGAACTTACCTTCATGCCCTCTTCCCAGGAAATCCATAAATCGCCACGCGTTAGAAAACACGCAACTGCATGCCGAGCCAAATGATGGATCCAACCCTCATCCCTCAGTTGAATCATTATAGCGTCTATCCATGGGAATCCAGTTTGACCCTGTTTACATTAAACGAGCATAGTTTTAGCATTAATAGGACCTAATATACAATGATCAATAGCAAAATTTAAAATACCACTTGTTTTACATTGTAAGGAATTGTGTAGGACTAACTCTTTCGTTGAAAACGTCTCCCTTTACCTTCTGTTTATTATATTATTACCTTTCTTATGTTACTTATTACAAAGTAGTATAATAAGTCATCAACTAAACATTTTTGTACATACTACCTATCTACATCATATACTTAGTGGCTTAACAGCATATATGATGGCTTAAAAATCTAATATTGGATATATAATTTCGGAAATAAACTAGATAGTTTATAATATTACTGTATTTTTATAAATACATCATCTGTGAAAACTGTCTAGCTATCACAGTTCATGAGCCTGGTGACGGACGGACAGCTGAGTCTTAGTAATAGGGTCCCGTTTTTGCCCTTTGGGTACGGAACCCAAAAAAGGCCTGGCTGTCAATACATAAACGGATAACGAAAGATACCCAAATATCAAAGAGCCTCAGTTTCCTTATGTATTAATTTACATAGACTTAGTTTACACTGTCAGACTGTCTAAGTATACTCCTTCGTTCAAGTAATTTTGATTGTCTAATTACGCAATATTTTAGGTATTTACACTAATATTTTTTAAAGTTTTACTCACATTAGCCCATTTTGCTAACGCTTCCTGATTTTTTTCCCATGGTATTTGTACACAAATCGGATTACCTTCCATTCTGTCAAAATTTGGGTTTCTTGTTGCGGCGCAATAAAAAAATTCTCTCCACAGTATTTGTCCGTGTAAAGACAGCGGCGGACGAACGCGTTTAACCCTTTTGTACAATTCTGTCAATTGGAAATAAAACAATCTTGTCGACAAACAACCGAATCTGAAAAAAATTATTGTGTGCGTGATTAAAGAAAATCCATAATTTTTATAGCCCCAAGAATCATGTTTGATCTCCGTGTTATTGGTTTTTGTCTTAACACGAACGAAGTTGGTAAAAGCTGGCTTTTTGTATAATGTAAGGATTGCGTTTAGAAATCTCACCTTAAATATGGTGTTAGGCCCGTGGAACTAGCTAGTAAGGATTGTGGTGTCATCTTAGGTCGTCCAAAAGTGGCGACCCACGCTTTGCGTTCTAGATGTCTCTCAAGTCTCGCTAGTGCTTCTTTTTCGCCTCCTATCCATACTGGTGGTTTAAGGTTTTCAGTGTCAAATCCTAAAATGTTTTTGTTACATACATTATTTTCATACACAGACAATGATCAAACTAAAATTAAAAACAAAATAGATTTTTTATTAGTTCAGGTTGTATTACAGCAAACTAGGAGGCAATACTTATGAGTCAAACGTAACACCATCCGTTATTACATTATCTGATCCGATATCGGAGAAAACGCTCATAGTGGATCGATCACATTTATTGTTTTTGTGGCAAACGTAACATTGTCAAACTATCTGTGACAGTTTATAATAAAATGTGTAGCGTGAAGTTCCTCGAGCACGTTTTATGCAACGTGGCGCTAGTACACCGTGAGAACGAATGAAGCGTGTATATTTGATAAAATCACGTAACAAATGTGTTTCAAGATTCGACACTGAATGACGACAGATAACTAAACGTATTACTATATTAAAAGTTCAGGTCCATATTGTTATGTGAAAACAAAAAGTGGGCGCATTTAGCATTATGCAATTGTAGGTTGGGAATAAACAATTCTGCGGGTTCACGTCATATGCATGGTACGTTAAATCGTGAGCATAATGCGTGCCATTTACTACCTGTATTATCCTCGACTTTCTAAAAACAATTTTATTTCCAGTGCAGGTAATGAAAAATGGAAAACTACCCTCTCTATGTACAGAATGTGATGAAATAATCATTTTAATTGTAATACAATGTGTTAAAAAACTGTTGTCATCAAGAAATAAAAAGAAAATGAATAACTTATTGATACTAGCATGCACACTAAGCAATAGCAAACCTGTTCACATGCACTAAAATCACGCCACCTTCCTCCCGCGTAGCAGGTGCCAGGAAGCATTCTCAAAAATCACACGACCGATTTTTGAGCATACTCGAAATACGAGGGCGGGTCAATAAGTCCGTGACTTTTGGAATAAAACACAGATTTTTTGATAAATAAATCATTTTATTTTTCAACGTAGTCCCCCTTGAGCTCTATACACTTTGTCCAACGCTTCTCCAATTTTTTTATCCCTTCCAAAAAATATGATTTGTCGAGGTCCTCAAAATAGGCCTTTGTTTGCGAGATGAGTTCATCATTGGAGTCAAATCTTTTTCCACCGAGCCATTTTTTCAGGTTTGGGAACAAGAAGTAGTCACTCGGAGCCAAATCTTGAGAATAGGGTGGATGTGGGAGCAATTCATAGCCCAATTCATGGATTTTTGCCATGGCAACTGCACATGTGTGCACCCTTGCATTGTCTTAGTGAAAAAGAACTTTTTTCTTGGCCAAATGAGGTCGGTTTTTTTTCAAATCCTCATTGAAGCGGTCCAATAAGTTGGCATAATATTCCCCATTAATTGTTCTTCCCTTTTGAAGATAGTCAATGTGGATTATCCCACGTGCATCCCAAAAAACAGTCGCCATAACTTTATTGGCTGACAAACCCACCTTGGCCTTCTTTGGCGCCGATTCACCCTTAGAAACACACTGTTTTGACTGTTGTTTGGTCTCTGGTGTATTGTGATGGATCCATGTTTCGTCCACGGTTAAAAAACTCCTCCATATTGTGATTAAACAACGCCAAACCTTCCTGTGAAGTTGTTACACGATTGCGTTTGTGGTCGACTGTGAGCAAACGCGGCACCCATCTTGCGGAAAGCTTTCTCATGCCCAAGTGATCATTCAAAATTGAAACCACTGAGCCATGCGAGATGCCTATGGCTTCCACAATCTATTGCACTTTCAATCTTCGGTCGGCCAACACCATATCGTGAATTTTTTCGATTGTTTCGGGTGTAGAGACCTCAACTGGGCGTCCAGGACGTTCGGCATCTTCAGTGCTTGTAAGGCCACAACGAAATTCAGTAAACCACTTTTTTACCATTGAAATCGATGGTGCAGAGTCCCCATAGTATTTATCAAGCTTAGCCTTGGTCTCGGTAATGGTTTTTTTTCGCAAAAAATAATGCTTAATAAGCACACGAAATTCACTTTTTTCCATTGTTTCCTTAAGTTACTGGATAGTCTGATAAAGATAGCTGTAAAACACAAACTAACTGACGCAGCAAGTTCAAATTTTGATAGGAGTCAACTGACAGATGCCTGTTGACAGGAGTAGTGTTGCTTTTTCAGTAAAGAGGTTAGAAATTCAAAAAGTCACGGACTTATTGACCCGCCTTAGTAAGCACGCTTATTTCTAGCAATGTACACATGCTGCTGAGTAGCAATTGGTCATTAATAGTGATTTGTGCTAATTTTGAGCATGTGCTATCTGTATCATAAAGGATATAACTTGTATTAAGTATGCAACATTCTAGTAATGTAGTAAGCTCTCTATACACCTGTACTAAATATTTACACTACACTAAAATAAATCTACAAATCACGCAAACAACTCTCCATATATAATATGGACTGAGATCCCAGCCCCGCCAGACTTCCCTTATATTCTTACTCATAAAATGTATTTAATATTATAGTATTAGTGTGTACAATGAACGTATGCATACCCGCCAGATTATGCCGTGGGCGAATTTTTAAGTACAAGGCGCTAAAGTTGCGACAAAATTGTACTCACTTTCTGATAAAGTATCAATAACATTTTTTGGATTCTGAATAACGTAAGGAACAAAACTTATTATAGTATTTTTTTCTCTAAACTTAGATGAACAGAGATATAAAGGTTAGAAGTTTAATTATTTTTATTTCTATGTGGATGATTTTCCATTTTTTATTTTTATGAAAACTACCAACATAAAAATAAGCAATCCGTGTAAATTTCACTTTATAATATTCAAATTCTCCTATCAAAGATTTCAAAACTCACGATAGGCTATGGCGTACATTTGACAAAAGAAATCTTCATATAATTAAAAGTTAAAGTTTAGTAAATCTTGGGTTTCACCATACTTCAAATGTCAGCCATCTTGTTTTCACCATACTTCAAATGTCAAAATGGCCCCAAAAATCTCAAAATTTGAGCCATTTAACTGGATCAACATGCCTCGTCTATAATATAAACGTCTATGTCTACTATAATATACGTTAGAATAATTTCTAAGGCTGTAAGAAAAGTTAGTACAATTTTTTTGTACCTACTAACTTTTTTTTAATACTTGTATTGTGGATAGGGCTTGTTTTTTGCCATTGATTTTGTTGTCTTTTATTTGATTACACGTCATTTTACATATATATACGTCAATATAGTTTCTTATAACAATTTTTACATTTTGAATTATACAATAAAATACAATACAGTTTAAAATTACAATACAATTAAAACCGCAATATAAATAGTACAACTTCAATGAAGCAATAGCTAGCTAGGTAGCATAGGTTGCAATCCGGATACTTCGAAATTAGAAAAATCCGGATTTTCCAGCGGCCAATAAAATCCGGATTTTTAAATGAAAATCCGGAATTCTCGATGTAATTAGGTACTCTAGACGTACAATATTTGAATAATTCGACATTATTTGTTGTACTGCTGAAATTATTGACATATTTTGCCATTGTATACAGGTTATTTGGTAGAACGTAGTCAATCCGTTAAATGGAGATGCGAGGAATGAAGATCTACTATAAAATGTATGGCCGATATTAAACTGTTTCTAAGATATTCACCATTTTATATTTGTTCAGTGCCTACCTAACCTACTACAGGTGACCCACTTTATAAAAACACTGAATATGGTTTCAATTGCTCAAGTATTAAGAAGTACAATAAGCAAATCTAAACAAAATTTAAATCTGTAATATTTATATTTATTGAATTCTTACTTACGAAACATACTTTTGCACTTCTAACTTTCTACAATCATAGAATGCCAAATTAATATAACAACTTAAAAAGAAATGTAGTGGTTTAACTACATTAAATTATCTTCTAAATAATGTATACCTAAGTCCTAATACCAATCAATCAATATTATCTCTATGATATCTGAATAAATCCTTAAAAAAATTGGGAAGTAGTTTTGGGAGTCGATAATTACTGATTGGCTGGTTAGAGAGTGTTTTGCCGAATGAATAGAGGTAATAACAAAGTACATTTTTTATAAATAAAATTAATTCGATTAAACTAATCTAACCTAAACGGTCAGTAAAAAAACCGAATGCAAATCAAGGCGCGTTGATTTGCATTCGGTTTTTCGAGTCGACTCCAAAACTACTTCCCAATTTTTTTAAGGATTTATTCAGATATCATAGAGATAATATTGATTGATTGGTATTAGGACTTAGGTATACATTATTTAGAAGATAATTTAATGTAGTTAAACCACTACATTTCTTTTTAAGTTGTTATATTAATTTGGCATTCTATGATCGTAGAAAGTTTTTGCAAAGAAGTAATTATTTTTTAGATAATATATTAGAGATAAGATGTAGATGTCAAAAATAGCACTAACAGTTTGTGTAAGACAGTGTTAGTTTTTTTAGTTATGTAGTTTTCATCCTATGGTCGCAAAAACTTCAAAGTGCAATGACGAGTAAGATGTTACTATTATATACTGATTTGTAAGTAAAATATTAAAACAAAGATCTCATAACAGTTGTGCTTACATTTGTTAATTGTACTTCTGTTAGCTAACGAGGGAATTAAAAGCACCATTTAGGTATTTTATTATAACCCAAACAGGTGGGGTTTTTACTTTTAATAACTCAAAAGTGGTCCAATTTCGACCATACATTGGGGCTTCAAAATATTTGTCTTCACTCCCCGAATCTCAATTTAAAAGATATCAGTTTCCTACGTTTTACTAAACTTTACTAATTTGCCTACGGTAGTTTCACATAGAAATGGCACTTTACGAAAACGGTGGTGGGGGTGGGGATATTTAAAAAAGCTTTGAAAAGATCACAGGCTATTCCACTTTTTTATATTTCTTTACTGCTGGAACATTAATTAGTATCTAACAAGATCTCACCGAACAGAGTCGACGATTTTAAGTTTTTCAATATTAAGATACTTAAAGAACAGTGAGCTTACCTAGTACATTATTTCCAATAATGTTGATTTTTAAGATTTAAAATGGGTATAATAATAATAACTGAGTACATAATTAATTATTTTTACCCACTTTGTTAGATTTTATTATGCTATCACTATCAGCTACGCTTATTGAATGAATATTTTTAATACATACGAGTGTGTAACAAAATACTAACTATAAAACTGAACATTGAAAGAATTTAAGTAACTTTTAATGTTTCTAAAAGTGAAAAAATAAATATAATTATATAATTTTGATATATTCAGATTGTGTTTTTACATATTCAGATTGTAATATTTATACTTACAGCTTAAAATAAGAATTTATTTCAATTATTTCATAAAAAAGTAACGATTATTTAAAATAATAAAACGTCAAAGTTTTATATAAAATATGCAAAAAAATTAAACTATTTTATAAAACTTCGAAAAAATCCGGATTTTGCAATCCCTAGCCAATAGGTATTCGACAATTTAAAATACCCTTGTTATTACGTTTTTACCAGAGTTGTTAATACGTTTGTACCTGAGAACTGTCCCACCGCACAATCCGGCGGGTATACAAACGTTAATTGTCCACAACTAATACTACAATATGACATACATTTTATTAGTAAGAATATAAGGGGAGTCTGGCGGAGGTGGGATCTCAGTCCAATAGTATGACTGTGAGCGTCTTCGTAGATAGCACGCACTATATCCATATATATATAAACTTTTTCAGTTATATCACCAGTTCCAATGACTGCCTGTTTACTAACCGAGCTCCTCAAGAGTTGGCACCCCAAATCTGTCGTCATGGTCATGCAATATTGGCGTCGTAGCTCCGTTCAACGTTTGCTTCGTTATAGTAGATTCAGCTGGCGGTGGTGGAGGCATACTCGCAATGAGCGCTTGAAATTGGTGATATGTCAACGGAGCCTTACCGCCATTACGCTCAATGATGCTATGAAGAAAACATAAATGTATGCCTCCTTATTAACAAAAATATTTAAACCACGTATATGCTAATCCATTTTGCTGTATTTGTCTGTCGAGTGACTTCTCCAACGTATCAGACATGAATAAGCGTATCCGTGGTGTAAATATTTTTTAATAGTAAGGGGATTAAACTTTTCGAACAATAAATACGGTAAAAATTTCTTGTGAGCTCAATTTTTGTATACACCTTTATTACGGCGTTGTAATGAAGATGTGAAAAATCGATATTGATATCGTGCCGGATAAAAAAGCTATAAAGGTCAAAAGTTCACGAAAATAACGATTTCGCGACGAAAATCAGTTTCGTGACCTTTATATGATTTTTCACATCGCTACAACGCCGTATTTATAAAGGTGTACACAGAAATTCAGCTCACTAGGAATTATTCGCTGGGTCTTTTTTTTTGGTTGGTCAAAAAATAACACTCAGCGCCGGGTTTAGCATTACCAGTGTCCTGGACGATTTCTACTAGAAAATAATATACTATGTATAAGCATTTTAATATTATGAATTCTATAAAATACGGAAGGAGGAAATAACTAACCTATCCAATTTATATAATGTGTGAGATACGCGAGATATCACTGAAATGCCGACTTCTTGGCATTTTGTTGAAATATTTTGATCCCGAACGCGACCATATGGCTCTGGATCTTCTTCGAACGTAAGAAACGTAGTTCCCCATTCTCGAAAGAGCTTTGGTAAAGCATCTGCAGGCTGACCTCTCACGACGAACAGCCGCGAGTTTAGCTTTTTTAGACTATTGTCCAAATCTTCAAGACATTGCAGAAGAAACCTTGTAGATGATGAAAACGAATTAATCAAACTATAATACGCTATTTTATAAACGAAATTGTAACTATACATACCTCCATTTATTAATTCCTACGTTAGATGAGCTTGCAAACCAAGGGTCGATTATAAAAACACAGCGAAACGTCACTGCATTGAGGAGCCCTTCTCGTAAAGCTGGGTTATCGTGAAGGCGTAATCCCTTCCGAAACCAGTGAACGGTGTGTTTTTCGACCGGTTTATTGAAAACGGGTTTAGGTACAGGCGCTGGCGGCACAGAATTTTGAGTTACCGACGCTCGCAGCGTCTTAGCAGCACCGGACATAGCTATGTCACCGACATCACTGTGGAAAAATGTCTTCTTGTTATAGAAATACGACTATTTATGTCTTATTGCGTCCTTGCGAAATTTTAAATCACTCTCAAAGTTCTTAAAAACACGATAACTGAAATACGACTATTGACATGACACCAGTGTTAAGTGTTTCACAAGCCTAGCTTTTTTTTACAATATTATGATATTTACTGATGCTGTGCTTAATATGCATGCGATATAGAGTATCGTAAAAAAAAGTTCACTGGGCTTGTTGATAAAATAAATAGAATGCTGAAGTACATAACAAATACAATATTGCAAGTATTTCAAGTAAAAAGCAAGAATGGCCAGCGGGATCAGGAACACTAAAAGAAAGTGGTCAAGCTGTTTGCACTCATGTTTTTCTTTACTCAATTTAGTTTCATTAAGTCCATTCATAATAAACACTGACCACTAACACCATCCCCCTAATATTAATAAAAATATTTACACCGTGGATACGATAATCCATGTGAGGAGGGTATAGACCATGGAGCAGATATAGAGAGGAGGTGGCAGAAGCCATTGTGCACTGTTCGTTACTGACGTCATCACAATGGGCGTGGCCTAAATGAATGTACTGTCAGCATTCGTGCTGTGCACACCTCTTTGATTTCGATAACTTACTGTGCTTTTCGAGTTTCTAAGAAAAAAAAGGATGAAGTATTGTGTCCATAGAGGAAATAAAAAGAGGAGACGTTGTAATGAGATTTCAGTATGAAACGAATCGTGAAAACGGTTGTTATCGACCTTACTACGGAGTTTTGCTATCACACAATAGATGGCACTAACAAAACATGACTTTTGGGGGATGTGAGGGTGTCAGACTCCGCCCATTTCTCTTGTTATCGACCTTACGACGGAGTTTTGCTATCTCACACTAAATGGCACTAACAAAGTGTGACATTTTGCGGGGTGAGAGGGTGTCAGACTCCGCCCACTTCTCTATCAAACTTACTACATAGTTTTTTAACAACTTACAACGCAAGATTACATATTGGTCGATAGTGGCGTAGCTATTAACAATTTTTCAACCAGGGAGTTTTTTTTATTTATTTTGATAGCCATCTCATTATGTTTTATTTATTGAAATATTATTATTATGATAAAAGTGTTATATGAAATAGTATAATTAATGTAAAATACGATGAAATGAATGAAATATATACATAAATATAAATATATAAATGACGAATGAAATTTGTTTAATCTTACATTATGTGTTTTCACATAAACACAGCGTCGATATGAAGATTACGATTGTAAACTCATCTGCTTGTAGCTACCTACTATAATTTTCCTTGCTTGTCACCCTTAAATATTGTCTCTGCCGATATATGTTTGGCAACACTAGACTTGATCTATCCATAGCGTTTTGTGAACTCAAACCGATAACCGCCAAAAAAAATTTTCAGGATTTTTTTTGTGTTTATTCACATAAAATAGTGTTTATGTCTGTGTTTGAAGTGTGTGTTTATTTTTATAAATGATGAGTGACCAAGAAGCCGAAAATCTAGCACCGGAGTCGCCGGCGCAGCTACCGAGTTCCTCTGACTCTGATTCCTCGGATTCGGAGTCCGAGTCTGCACACCCTCCAAACAAGAGGCCTAAGTATGGTAAGTTAGAAGCACTAATAGACCATGTAAATAACCTATCTATATCCAACATCACGTAACTCAAGCACCAGTGCCTAATGCTGCTCAAAACTCCTCTGTGCAGCCACTGTCCTCCTCGGTGGAGGTATTAGGTAACTGTAATTGTTCAGCGAAATTTTTGAATAGACTCGTGAGTTGGAGTAGTAGAAATCTCTATTGATAACTTCTTTACAATAAGATCGGCCCCGCAGTGCTATTTAGATGCTTTAAATGAAATAAGTTTCAAATATGTTTTTAGTAAAGAAAGCCAGTGGAGGCCTCATGCCAATTTTCGACCTGCGGGGGTTAAACCAACCCATTCACACAAAAGGGTTCCAGCTTTCCAGCAGATTTCACACACATCGGTACCCGAGTTTCTGCAAGTAAGGGATTAGATGGTGAAAATAGACATTTCAAATGCTTCACATTCCAATTGCAGAGACCCATCGCTGTTACCTAAGAGTGTCATACGAGGGCAATTTACTCCAAATTACAGCTCTTCCTTTTGGTCTCTCTTCAGCCCTCACATTTGCCTCAATAACAAACTGGTTTGCGGAAATCCTTCGTGTCAAGGGAATAAGAAGTCTAATTTATTTGGACGATTTTTTGCTTGCCAACCAGGACTCGGCCAAACTGGCCTTACTGCGGAAGCCAGAAAATTTTGGAAGATTTAGGTTGGCCAATAAACTACCGAAAATCAATTTTGACACCCACTCAACAATTGGAGTATCTGGGCATCACTTGGAACACCAAAGACAATTTAACGATCCTTGCACCAGAAAAAGTAAAAAAGACAAAAACACCAATTTCAAGCATATTAAGAAAGCAAGTATGCAATCTAGTTCAGGTGCAAAGAGTATTGGGTCAATTAAATTTTGCCAATTGGGTAGTTCCAAGTGGTCGCGAACATTGTCGGTACCTAAAAATTTTCCTAAGACGGTTCAAGCAGAACCAGAAATGGAAGTTGAAAATAAAGCCAAAGGTCTACAATGACTTGAGGTGGTGGCTCAGGGCAGTAGACAGCAACACGGAGTATACAACTCCGCACCCATATACACACTACCTGACAACTGATACAGCGGATACGGGATGGGGGGCCCAGTTGAACGAAAATCTAATGTCAGGGAGTTAGACAAAAGATCAGAGGAATTGGAAAGAGCTGTTCGCAGTATATGCTTCGATCTGGAATCAATTTCTGCAGAACGCGCATATATTAGTCCAATCCGACAATCGCATGTTGGTGGTTTATATTCGAAAGGAAAGAGGGTACTCACTCCCTGAGCCTGCAGAGTCTTGACGTGCAAGTTGTTACAGCTGACAAACAGACAGAACATATTTCTGTCAGCTCATTATCTTCCGGGAAGATTCAACTCAACCGCCGATCGTCTATCCAGGAGACGGCAGCCAGCAGAGTGGCATCTACTGCCCACTGCAACAAACCGACTTTTTCGTCGTTGGGGAACTCCAGACGTCGACCTGTTCGAGTCTGCAGACTCAACCGTAGTTAGCAGATATGTTTCACTAGACTGCAGAGATCGATCAGCACTCTTTACAAATGCTTTCAGCCAAAAATGGGACTTGCAACTAGGTTGAATATTTCCACCCCCAAACCTCATACCTCGAGTACTAGCGCGTCTAAACAGTGCAAGGGGCAAATACATACTCTTTACACCACTTTGGGAGAAAACATTTTGGCTGCCAGACATACGGGCACGAGCCCTAGAACCACCTGTGGAAATAGAACGGCTCTTGGAGAGTCTAGTGGACATAACGACAGGTCTACCACCCGATCAAGTGAGCCAGCTGAACTTTCAAGCCTGATTAATTGGAGGTGGGGACAGACCATTGCTGGATGGTCCGATCCAGAGAGGAAATTATTAAAATCAAGCTGGAGGAAATCGTCCCTGGAAACATATTATCCGTCAAGAAAAAGTTTGCAAGAGTGGTGTAAAATACATTGTCTGGATATGCTTAAGCCAAAGTTCGTTTGTTCTGAACAAATAGCCAGATTTCTAACCTTCTTGCATTTCAATGAAAAGCTAGCTTATAGCACTATATTAGTCCGTAAGTCTGCAATTTTTACATTTTGCAGATTGGATCAGGATGGTCAAGACCATATGCTAATTCGGAAAGTTATTAATGCCTATTAATAATTAGGCTAATTTCCTCATCTCAGCCATCCAAACCAAGGCCGCAAATATGGGATCCAGAAATTGTCTTTAACTGGCTTTCTACATCAAGTTATCAGGATAACTTGTTTGAGACATCGCAGAGAACAGCAGTAATCCTCTTACTAGCATCCGGTCGGAGGGTTCATGACCTAACCTTGTTAAAAATTACAGAGTCTCATCTAAGAATCACTGAAGACAAGGCAGTGTTGTGGCCCACATTTAGTTCCAAGACAGACACTGGAGAATATAGGCAGTCTGGTTGGTCATTCCTTAAGCATCCAGAAAAAAAAGTATGCCCTATAAATTGGTTACGGAAACTATTAATAATGACTAAGGACAGAAGAGAAATTTTAGACAAATTGTTTATAACAGTGAATGGCAGATCACGTCCTGCTTCCAGAACTGTTATAGGTGGATGGGTCAAAACTGTACTGAAAGATGCGGGTATTTCTGCCTCAGCAGGATCCTTTAGATCTGCAGTAGCCTCAGCAGGTTGGATAGATAACCACTCAATAGACGAGATTCTTGCTAGAGTAAATTGGAAGAGTGAAAACACTTTTAAAAAGTACTATTAGAGCAAAGAAATATGTAAGAAGAGTAACAGATCTGAATTGTTATTTGGAAATTTTATACCAAATTAGTTATATATTAGTTAGATAACAAAGTTTAATTTTGATCTCATGAATAATTTAAGTTAACTTAGAATGAGTGGTAGAGGATTACCACAAACCCCTTTTTAATTTTTAGCTATTGCATAGCTTCTATCGCGGGCCTTGAGCGCGGGGACCGAATCCAGAAATTTCGTAACGAAAAAACCTCACGCTCCGTGCATTGTCTAACGTCGTTTCAGTTCGCCAGTCTTCGACACGGCGTTGTGTGCGTGCGATTAGACGTATTGTACGACTCTACGAAACTCGCACGAATCGAGACGAGCTGCTCCGAAATCGGACGAATACATAAGCAGCTGTTTATGAGAAAGTAATTGTAAAAAATAATAATTTAAAACTTTATTATAAATACTAAATACTAAAAAATAATATCTTTATTAAAAATTTATTATTTTACAATACATGTGTATTGTAAAATAATAAAAAATATTTTAAACAATATTAACTTTTTATTTATTTAATAAAAGAAAAATTTGTTTTCTTATCGGTCACCATGCTCAAAAAGTGTAACTTGAATTAATATCAAAGAAAAAGAAATACTGCATAACTAAAATAAAATAAATAAATAATTATAATTGCATAAGTGATACAAAATGCTATGCAATAGCTTTACCGCGGCAGCCCACGAGTGCCACACGTCTTTTTTTAAATGACTGAAGGAATACAAATAAGTTATGTTGTTGATTTAAGTTTGTTTTATTTTTATTTACAATTTTTTCTTTTTTGTTTGCCTCTTTTATATTTAATTACATTTGATTTTTACATTACTGTTATTTCAATGATTATTTCATTTCAGTATAATTATAATATTTTATAATGAATGTAATCAAGTTATTTCACATAGCGTTTTGTGTTTGTCACCAGCAGATATCAAACAGGTCATCATATTGAAGCTGTGTTTATGTGAAAACACATAATATGATATTTTTCATTACAACAAAATAGTTATTATGTGTGAAGCATAAACACAGCATCGCAGGAAAAACTTCCTGGTGAAGACTATGGATAGATCAAGTCTAGTGTTGCCAAACATATATCGGCAGAGGCAATATTTAAGGGTGACAAGTAAGGAAAATTATAGTAAGTAGTTACTAGCAGCTGAGTTTACAATTGCAATCTTCATATTGACCCTGTGTTTATGCTTCACACATAATAACTATTTTGTTGTAATTTTGGTAAAAATGTATGCAAAATATCATATTAAGTTTTTTAAACAGTATTGATCTTCTTGGAATATGTTTAAAGTAAGTCATAATATGTATCTCCATTTGTCATTTACCACAATTTTATTATTCTAACACTTTATTTATCTATACCAATATTAAAAAGAGGAAAATTTTGTTTCTTCGTTTGGCTCCAAAACTACTGGACTGATTTTGATGAATATAGGCAGAGATATATAGTAGACCAAGGGATGGGACATATTATGAAACCCTGTATTGTCTTGTAAATGGAAAGTAATTTATCAGCAACCATGAGTAACACGATTACAGAGAGAGAGAGACAGAGAGAGAATTAATTTTTACTTTGGGATTATTATCAGATAAAAGACAGACATAATATCTGGTATAATTATTGCTAGACTATTAGTAGAGGTCGCCCTGTAGTCGAAATTAACCCATAATAATTCATATAGTTTTCATGTTTGCAGTTCGTAAGGGTAATTTTTTTTGCCTCTTGGAAAAAAAATGCCAATTTGTAACAAAATTAATCTAATGAATCTATCGAAAGCACAGTAGTGTGTGTGTACAGTACCACACTACCAATCTGAGGTAGTGTGTTGTTGTTACTTTTATAAATTTTACGTATTTTTAAGCATTAAGAAAATATAAGCTTTATTCACACCTTCCTCCAATCAACATAACTGTGCCAAATATCGTACTCATCTGTTTACATAATTCTTGTTAAACTGTACTGAAAGTTTGTGCTTCACATTTTAATATAATAATGTTGACGATGATAATGTAAAGGAACTAATAAAACTATCTGAATGTCTATCACTATTATATTAAATTGGAGCTAAGCAGAGTATTTCATATATACTTATATTTTGGCAAAGTGTATAAGATGTCTAGGTATGTAAAGAGATACTTGTTAATTTTTTGAGTGGGATGATGTCATTTTTGCAAAAAAATAAAGTTAATTTGCAAATCTCTTACTAATAATTTTAAAAAGTAAAATAATTATAGAAATTGTATATTTACAAGAAGTTATCTTACTGAGCGCACAATGTCGAAGGCTAAAGTGACATGTATATTCTAGAAAGATTCATGCAGATACTGCAAAAATGAATACTTACTTTTGTAAATGACAAAGAATTCACGTAAGTAAAACTATCGATCACTCACATAAATTAGATTTTCACAAATTGTGTACTGTCTCTACCGAAAAACTACCAATAATAACTCTCAAATCGCAATAGATTATTATTTCTCGCAATGGGAACACTCGGAAAGACACTGTAAAATAAATAATATTCAATATAAATCCAATATTATTAAATGGATTTCATACAGATCTAGGCTGATCAATAATTGTAAATACGTCCAAGTTTCTAGAACAAGTAAATTTGTTGTATTGACGGGGTTATCACAACACAGTGAACAGACTACAAAGCTTGCAAGTTGTAAAATAATGATTGTCCCACGCCGCTTGCAACGTGACTTCGAATTATCTACCTACTGAAATTCTCATTATTATTACCTAACATCTATGACTGAAATCCAGAATGGTTATTGACAGTCATAGATGATAAGTAGTACTACTGAAGTTGACAGTTTACTACACCTCACCCTACTTACTACTCAGAATATTATCTATAGCAACTTTAGCCCACGTTCTCACGAGCGTTTTTTTGGGTCGCGCCAGAAAAAACTACACTGTAAATAGAACCCTGCGCTAATACAATAGTGCTAAAAATCGAAGTGTTAAGTGTCCAATGTCAGATTTGATAGCTGTATACAATTTTAAGCTTTATTGTAACAACCCATAGTTTTAGTTACATTGCAGTTTTTTTTGTCGCGACCACAAAAAAAAACGCCTTCTTCACGTTGGCTATCATGATAGCCATAACGCAATAGGCCAGCGCGGCATCGTGTAGAGGGATTGGTGTGTGTTAGAATCACGGAAGAAGGATATAAGATCATTGAGGTAAGACTAAAATTGAATCCTTGCCTTTTGAGATAAAAAGAAGGCAGCTATTTGTCTCACAAAACATTAAAGCTAAAAACCCATAAGAGTGAAAGAAAGAGCCATCTCCATGTCTTTTTTTTTTAAGGTTGGCTCAGGTTTTCTTTCTAAGCTTTTCGCAAGTTGGCGTTAGAGTCCAGTTTTACGACGTTGGAATTACGACTTCATAACGCTACAATTATATGACATTGGTAGCAATTTACTGTCTCCATGTTGTGAACTGCATTACTGAAAAAAACGGCGGAAAACTCGAACGAATAAATTTAAGGGTTGAGAAAAAACAAGACCGGGCGGTCTTGTTTTTTCTCAAGCCTTAAATTTATTTTCTTTTAAATAGTTCAGTGCGGATGTATAGTATATATTTTAATTATTTAGCTTTAGTTTTCTATTTACTTTGTTTTCTCTCTATTATAAATTTAATTAATAGTGCTAAAGATTAGCATTTTCTTCTTCATTTTGTTTTTTATCGACATAAAATGCCGACTAGGGACATCACTGGCGTACAATATTTAGATATGAAGTTGCTGTCATACAACTTGTAACTAACTTCAGACAAATCAATCAACAAACACGAGCCATCTACAAAAATTGTTTGTAACGAACGATTTGATATCTCTTTCTTCCTCATTGGTATGTGTCGTATAGGGGGATAAAGAACGATAATATTTTATTTTCCTCTTGCTAATAGCTGGGTCTCTATGCTTCGTTATGGCTCTGAGATTAGAATGATGGACCACAACTGTCATCGCAACTTGTCCTGAATCCGTGCGGTGTCGGTTTTTTTGACGAAAGATGAAAGGGTTGTGGCCAGAGTTATGGCTGTACCATTCATATGTTGGCGCATGCTTAGTTTGTCATAGTAGTACTACTTATCATCTATGGATTAAACCTTCACAATAATAATAATAATTAAAAAAACGTTTATTTGAATACAATCAATACAATTTACAATCTAAACTTGAATGTAGACGTACGATTCTATGCATAGAGTAGCCAAGCTATTAAGTCTATTTACACTCATTGTAGAACGTAAGAAGTTTTTAACTCTTTTGAAACAAGAAATAAAAAATAATTAATTTATGAGAGTTAAATAAATTAAATGTGCAATTTTGGGCTCACTGAATTTGGCCCCACTTTTTTTGATTTTTGATTTTTTTATTTTTAATTATTCTATCCAGCCTCCGTGCGTGATTTATTAAGACCGCAATTATTTATTAAAACCGCCGTTAAAAAAAACAGTAAAGGGTGTGAGTTGCGACTTCTGTAAGACGTTCTAAAGTGTCTTTTAATTTTTTAAAATTAGATGATGTTTACGGCTTATGAAATACAGACATTAAACATTTCGAAAAAAAAAACCTAAAAATTTGACGTTGTCAGTTGTCACTGTCAGATGCAAATTGCACAGGTGACAGGATTCTACTCATTCTTTTCATAGTGACTCTCGCTAAACATGTACGTTTATTTTTGAGGACTTTTAATCTTTTGTAATCTTAAAGCTAAGCCTAAATTACATAAAAGTTCTTTTTAAATATTAAATAACATTTAGTGAACTATATGTAGATTTAAATATTTTAATTATGTCTTGTAAAATAATTTCAGTGTGGCGGTTATAAGACTCGATCATGGGTCGTGTAATTCGTGCCCAACGTAAAGGTGCTGGTTCTGTATTCGTATCACATACGAAGAAAAGGAAAGGAGCGCCCAAACTTCGTTCCTTGGATTACGCAGAACGACATGGTTATATCAAAGGAGTTGTTAAGGTGTGTAAGTATTTCACTGAGGTTATAATTTTAAGTAGTCTTAACAGCATGTACTTTTTCAATTATTTTACTATGAATTATCACTTGTATAAATGTTTGTAATGTATTCGATGACAGCACGTTTTAAAATGCTGTTAGTTATCTTAAAATGTATTGTTTTCAGTCACAGAAGACAGTGGTTACAATTACCACTAAAATTAATTAATCCAATGGTATCTTTAACATATTTTGTTATGGCTAATGCTTCAGTGGTATCAATTTCTGTGAAGTGTTTGTAAACAATTTTTTTGGGTTAGGTGCTTAATTTTCTTTCCTATGAGATGTAGTCTGTGAGGCTAACTCGCATTGAAATACTATGTAATTGTTATATTGCAGGACATCATCCATGACCCTGGCAGGGGTGCTCCTCTAGCAGTGGTCCACTTCCGTGACCCTTACAAGTTCAAGACACGTAAGGAGCTTTTCATTGCCCCCGAAGGTCTATACACAGGTCAATTTGTATACTGCGGAAAGAAGGCTACCCTTGAAGTTGGTATGTTCTTATGTATTATTACTACAAAAATTTTTATTGACAACTTTATTGACTGACTTGTTACACCAGATCAATGACATAAATATTTTATGTTGATTGATTATAATAAATCAAAATTGAATTTCAAATATAGTTTTGTATTATTTTCACATATGGATAAAACTGAAAATTTTAACAATTAGATAATATAGGGTAGGTAAAATATAATGCCAATTAATTTAAACTACATTAATAGTGTTTTGAGATGTTTAATTTTAAATTAAAACTTGAGAAGACTAAATTTATTAGGGTGTTAAATTTTTTAAATGTAAGTTAATATTAACATATTCATGCTATTCTTAGAAGGACTGCTGAATTTTCAATTTTCAAATATTATTTTAGGAAATGTTATGCCCGTGGGGGCCATGCCTGAAGGTACTATTGTTTGCAACCTTGAAGAGAAAATGGGTGACAGAGGCCGGCTCGCTCGTGCTTCTGGCAACTTTGCCACAGTGATTGGCCACAACCCTGATGCCAAGAGGACCAGAGTTAAGCTGCCCTCAGGTGCAAAGAAAGTTCTACCCTCAAGCAACAGAGGAATGGTTGGTAAGTGAAAAACTTGCACCAAAAACTGTTCCACATGTGTTATTTTTCTATGATGACCTTTACTTACCTACTCTGAAAATTAACAATGATTACACAGAGGCTCTTTCTGATAAATAATATTATATAGTGATTTATAGTGTACATATAATCATTTTTTAATGAGATCTAATTTGTACAGGTATCGTCGCAGGAGGTGGTCGTGTTGACAAACCTATCCTGAAGGCTGGTCGTGCGTACCACAAGTACAAGGTTAAGCGTAACTGCTGGCCATATGTAAGAGGTGTTGCCATGAACCCTGTTGAGCATCCTCATGGTGGTGGTAACCATCAACACATAGGTAAGAATATTTTTTGTTTTTTTGTGGGACTTTATACTGAAAAAACAACATGTTTTCTCAGTATAAAGTCAAATAGTGGCCTTATTCCAGTTTCAATGTCAAGAGGTCTATGTAAAAAATAAAATACTTATTGTTGTGTATAAGTGCGCCAGAATGAATCTGGGGGTGACTGCATTATGAACATTATTATTTAAAGAAATGGACTGCTTAAATGATGTTGTTTGTAAATTACAGGTAAGGCATCTACTGTCAAGAGAGGTACATCTGCTGGTCGCAAGGTTGGTCTTATTGCTGCACGCAGAACTGGTAGGATTCGTGGTGGAAAGACTGAAGCAAAAAAGGAGGCGTAAAATGTTTCTTGTGACAATAAAAAATTATAAAACTTTATCATTTTATTTTGTATAAGGATCACCTTAGATTTTTGAGTAGCTAGTATGCTGGTATATCTACGTAGACGCGCCCCACTATCACGTCGAGGATAGCCTATCCTTGACGTCCTGATAGTTGACAATTTTTTTTTTTTTGCATAAAATATTAATTACTCTTAAAAATAATATGAGTAACTTCTTAAGGTGAACGCGCGCCTAGACGCGCCGCAGTCATCGCTTTTTATAAATAATATGAAATCGTATGCAACGCCGCGCGCACCTATCCGCGCCGCACGAATCGCATTTTAGTAAAATGCTGTAGGTATACTGATTTCACCAGCGCTTGCGGATGACGTCATCAGCGCAGTCGATGCGTGCGGCGCGGACGGCACGGATGACTTTATCCGTATTCTGAGTGTTTTAACTTACAGAAATTAGAAACGATATTTTTTATTCTAACTACCTACATCATAGGAGAATTTAGAATCTATCGACTTTTTGTACCATCAAAAAAAAAAATTATGTTTAGAACAGTTAGTAGACGAGCCAATAATTTAGTATACACTGAAGCAACCAGATAATATTACTAAAAAATAGCTAACATCTAAGAGTGCAAAGCCATCTCGCACTCACACTCTCGGAGTAACTACATTATTACGGCTACTGTGCTACTTGTCTGGTGAAGAGTGCATAAACATCTGAACGCCATACCAATAAGAACATAAAAATGTCTACCATAAGCGGATCGTTTGCGACAGCGGTATCATCTCAAGCCGGTAAACCATGTAAAACAGTTAAGAAGGCGTCAAAGAAAGAAGATCTCTCTAACAAAACGCCTTTGGTAAGTATTGCCGAAGATAAGTATAGAGTTTTGCCGGGGAATTCAATTAGTGACGTTATGGATTTTGCATTTCTTTCATAAATTTGTGTTATTTCGGTTCTTAATGTGTAATATTGGTAGAATATTAGCCATTAAATATTCGTTAACGTGCACAAGTGTGGGCAAGTGGTATAACTTCTAAAAACGTGCTATTTTGAGTTTCCCTCCAAAACTCCCTAGGAACTTTCAGTAAAGCTTTACTGTTACTTTATTACCACTTTACTGAATCGACTGACATGACTCATGGACTGCACTGACTATTTATTTGGACTTTGACTTGACTTGAGACTTTACGATTTAGGAATACGATGTTGAAAATTGAAACGAAAGTTCTATTTCCCGCCATTTTAACTTGACACTGGCAAATGGTTATAAGCCGATGCCATATATAAATAATAATAGGCGGCTACCAAATTAGAGGAGCTTCAATTGGAATGTTTAAGACATCCCCGGACATTGCTCCAACATATTACCATTTTTTTCGAAATTTGGATAACTTCTTGCAAGGGAAAAAATTCAACTCCGATGAGGCAGTCCAAAGCGCCTTTAAAGATATCATTGATTCCTGTCTTGATGGTTTTTTCAGTAAATGAATCAATGAACTTCCTATGAGATGGCAAAAGTGCACAGATAGAAATGGTAAATACTTTGATTAAATAAATATATTATGTTTAAAAACATCGACTTAGTGTTCCCTCTTTACAAAACGCTAATTTTATAATATGTAATGATCTAATGTTATTGTTTTGCAACATCGGAAATTATATTAATTTTAATTTAATTTAAATTACAAAATGATCGTATTTTCACAGTCTTTTAAGGTTTAAAGTTTAAACAGATTTTACCTGTTAAATAGGAGAAAACAAAATTATTTAGTGCCAATGTTCTGTTTTAGCCGATTGATTTTATGGTATTTTTCCGAAGTTTTTCAGTGTTTTAGTTTGAGGTTTGAACAGATTTAAACCTATAAAATGGGAAAAAATGTTTTCTCGCTCGCTCCGCTCAATCGTGTTTGGCTTATATTAAGGAACATATTATAATATTTAGTACTGACGTCCAGTTTTAGGCTATTGATATAATTGTATTTTTCCGAAGTATACAAGACTGTGTGTTCAGGGTTTAAAGTTTAAACAGGTACTTAAAAGATCAAAAAAAAAAATCGGTTTTTGTGGCGATTACTTAGTACATTTCCAGAAGTTTCTGAAGTCCTTCTGGCAATGCTTAGTGGCTAATATATCCATTTTTATTTGTTCTTGTTGATTTTGACACCTCCATTTCGCCCATTCGCATCGCCCATTTTAAGTGCGACTTAAATATTTTCCTCGATTCACACATTTTAACATATAATATGTGTCCACTATTAGGACGGCCACATAATAACCATTCTCGAAAAGCCGCCCTGGCCTCCCGCCTGACTTTCACTCACATATTTATTCCAGCCGATAGTGTTTTGCCTAATTTTACGCTTGTTGCACCCATGCTTACCCCCCAACCCTCCACAGAGGCTTGTGATAAGGCTAGCACGATGTCAGAGTACATTATATCAATTACAGACATATGACAAGGATTTTTACAATAATAGTTAGCACCCTTGACAAAATCTTCTGGAAAACCTATTTGTCGTAAGCGTTGTGACATTCAAAACGATATGACAAAATTTGGTCATCTGACCTTTCACCCCATACTATATTATTATTATTATTATTATTTAAATTACTTTTGATCGGTGTTAGGCATGCGATATTACATTCACAAACGATGGGTAAATGGTCTCACCAGTGTATGTCATACTTTACATACATACACATTACACACCGAGCACTCAGCATCTAAAGATATAACACAATGATCTAGCCAACGTTTCGACCCGCTTACTAAATCTACATAAGTAAAATTATTTTCTGTATTATTATTTATGTCCAACATTTTTGTGTCAATAATTAGCCTATTAGAGTCATTGCAAATACTCGTCAATTCCTTAAAAAATAATGTAGGTACCCGGGTGCGTGTTGAAATCCCCTAATATATAAATAGGTTCGTTACAATATTCATTATTAATAGCACTTACAGTTCCCATGCACTCACTGAGTGCATGGGAACTGTAAGTAACTGCGATCCATCAACACCCGCGTAAAGGAACACATCGCAGATGTTAAACACCGTTGCAACAATAAATCTGCAATTTGCGAACACACACTGGATCAACCTCGCCATTACATAAGATTTGATAAGCCACAAGTACTGGCAAAGGAACACCGTTATCGCCCAAGAATGATACGCGAGGCTATAGAAATTAAAAAGTACCCTAATTTTAACCGAGAAGATGGCTGGGTACTGCCATCTAGTTGGGATCCAATAATTAACAAAATAAAATGTAATTTAAAATCACCGCGGCTTCAAGATACTGTTAGTATGTTTTGCGTGGATCGGAACACAAATAATAATTGAAGAATCTTCGGGTAGTTTGAATAACTTCAACAAATAGGACAATTGACACCTCAGTCCTCCCGTGACCACGGCTGCTGGAAATATCCGAAACGTCGGGAAAAAGAAAAGTGCACCGCGACACAATCCGTAAGTGTTTAAAACAATGAACAATATTCGCGTAAACCTAAGAAATCAATAGCTATAATTAAGTTTTTTCTTCTTTTTCTTTATTAGTTGCCATTCCTTATTAGTCTCTTTACTATTTCTCTCTGGCGGACTGTATATTTGTTGTGGTTGTGTATTAAACATAGTATTATAAGATTGATTTTCCGTTATAATCGGTGATGGCACTGAAAGATGCACTATCGGTGAACACACGACAATTTCAGCGCCCGACAACTTGTTAATCTTATCACTTGTTGTGCCATCATCATCATCATGTCAACATCATTTGTTGGGTCAGATGGAACCCTTAGAAATTGATCACAGCGAATCACGCTATTTACTTTCTCCAAGTGATCGTTACGCTCCATCACCACTATTGTGTTACCCTTACCCGCTTTAGATATAACCAAGCTATTATTATCTATTGTTTGTTTTAATGACATCAAAGCTACTCTTTCAGGGTTCAATGAATAACCGAACGGAGTACCCCTGATCATTGGCTAGTAAACCCTTAACCATGTTATCCTTTTTATTAACTACAGTTGCTATCTACGAATCAACCGCAAGCATTTTCAAAGCATTCTGATTAATATTAGGAGTAATATTATATTTAAGACCCTTTCCAAAAGTGACATGTTAGAAAGTGGCACGTTAAAACATAAAGATTCGCCATCCCTGGCCTTTAACCAAACGTCGCGCGTCGGTACAAATAAGGCGCGCTAGGCTGCGAGGGGCGGCTAAGCTGGCGTCCCGGGCTATGGCCCCATTGGCCCTATAGTAAATACGCCACATGTCAATAATCAAAAGGCAATATTAGCTGTCTACTCAAAGAAAATAATCATAAAATATTGCTTTATTATGGTCATTCGGCCCATTATTTATAGTGTACCCAGGGCCTCTAATAGGCTAAAGTCGACCCTGCCTCCTTTGCAGTTAAGTATTAATACGCTGCTACGAGGGTCGAGAGTTAGGGCAGCACCATTCATGGCCGCGGGCCGTAGTTTGATGACCACGACTATAGCAGCTAGGTAGTATGTATATTATGGTAAAATAATAAAGGCTAAATGCATGTTAATGATTATAAAATATTAATTATTATATTCATAAAAGTAAAGCTTACATTTAATTCTTGATTTGTAATCCTCCACTATCAGTATCGTCTAGTATAGAACTACCTAGGCTAGTGTTGCTACCTCCAAGGTTTATTCCTCTTTGTAAAGGTACGGACAATACGTCAACACCTCCTTTAGGAGCTGTAGAAAGTGTTTGATTTCTTCCCATCAATTTATTCTCGATAGTTTCCTTTAGTTCTGTGAACTTAGGACTTTGATACTTGGAAGAATTAGGTTTCGTTTCTTCTTTTGCGATTTCAGGTAGTACCAAGTTTTCAATGCTACAAAATATATAATGTTGTTCTAAGGTACAGAGCTTATAATAATAATTTATTAATGGTTACCAGTGCCCCAATTTTGTTTATTGGGTTCACAAAGGTATACTTTTGTAGTTATTTTAATATATTAAAGGTATACTTGTATATATATAATAATATATACAAATTCTGTTAGTGAATTAGGTAGTACTTAAGTAAATATTGGATTACCTTGATACGTCCCATTCTTCCGTATCCAAGTTGACTATTCCTAATTCATAAGTTTCATTGTTGTCACTTTTTTCAGTTGTACTCTGTGACGGTGACGCACTTACTGATTTCATCTGTATGGCATCCATATCAAATATAACTTTTTTCTTATTCAGGGACGATGTAGAAGAAGCGTTTTTTAAGACGCCTTTAGTTTGTTTGACGCTACTGATATTGTCTTCTGATAAAGCCTTTCTTGGTGGAAACTCTACTAATGATTCAATACCATCACTGCTGTCATCATTTCTATCATTATTTACAATTATTTCAGGTTGATTCTGTGCTATATTATTTGAATTATTAAGCCTTATTGGTGACTCGTATGGCGTACGTACGGTTGACTTAAAGTTCAAAATATTTTTATTGGTCGGTCTTAATTTATCTGGATCCACCAAGTCTTGATCGCTTGATTCTGAATCAATACGGCCATTACTTACTATAATTTTATGTTTAAGTTTCTTGGAACTTGTACTTCTAATCTTTTTCTTATTTTCGCTAGATTCTTCCTCTGAGCTAATTTTGGAAATAACATCGCGATTAATTTCATCATTAGATGTACTTAAACGTGTTATTTCTGGAGAAGATTTTATCAGAGCAGTAGGCTTCTTCGCAATATATTTGTATGATTTCTTAGGAGAGTTAGTTTCTTCATTCAACTTAACGAGGGATAAAGCCTTAGTCTTTACATTTGAAAGAACTGAAGAAAGACTAAAAGCTTTAGAACTTTTACTAGGTGATAGGACATTATTCTCACTATTACTTCGATATGAATTTGTGGCTTTTGTATTCAAATGAGCGAGTATGGAATGTAATACTTTTTCACGCACTGGACAATTCTGAAAAAAAGTTACAAATTTAAACTACACTACGAATTACAATTATACTATTTATATCCAAATATATAAAAACCACACAAACCTCTAAATATGCACGTTCATATTTAAAGGTTTGTGGCAGAACGAACGACTTATTGCTTTAAATAAGATTTATTATCCTTGTGATTAAAGTAAAAAAGGTTACCTTTAATTTTATTTCTCTTTGTTCCTGTAAAAGCATGCGTTGTTTAAAGTAAGTTGTTTTTGGTAATTTATTTTTTAAAGGATCTATTCCCAAGTTTGCAAGACGATAGTTAACCTCTTCTGTTAATTTGGCTCTTACTACTTTAACGGGACTGAAATAATAAAAAAATGATAAAATATTTATTATTTAAAATTGTAGTTAATATTTAGTAAAACAAATATGTATATATAAATATATATAATATCCGTGAGAGTTACTCAATAACCTATATGGACAATTATTTTGATTTTTAATCAGTTAAGAGGTGGTTATAAAAGGTTTAGAAATAGTAACATATTTTTTCTGACGATTTTAAAACTTTAATTTGATTCTTAAACCATTTCACAAAAGGTTTTTCTGTATTTAATGCGAGAACTTGACAGATTATTGTATACCTATATATAGCAGTGCCATTGTCTCTATCTACGTGCATTTTTCGTTTATTAAGTAAAAGCGCACTACACATCTATATATTTGAATTATAGGTAAAATTCAGTACGATTAGATCAGAAAAGCATAATAGTAGCAGTTCGCCAAGGTTTTAAAAAAGACTGAAGGAAATTCCATAGATCAATTTTATTATAAAAGCCGCTTTTATTATAAAACGACGCTAATGAACTAGAACCCATGGGATGTCTAGACTTCGCGCGTCTAGATAAGTTAGACCGCCTACCAAACCTCCACCTATCACCTGACTTGAAACTTTCTTTAATATGTTAATATTTTACATATTTTCAGCTGGAATAATAATGGTTTATGGGTAGAGATAGTCAGAGAGATAGTGTCATGCAAAAGTATGTTCCTTTTGACACGGAAAAATAATTGCATGTATTAATATTATTATTATATTGCAAGTATCATATATATATATATATATATATATATATATATATATATATATATATATATATATATATATATATATATAGTGATTGTAGGTATTTAATTACTTTAATTACCTTCCTGGACTTGGAAAACTCCTGTCTTTTTTTGTATTGGATAGTTTCTTTTTGGCCTTAGAAACTTTCTGCGTCTTTATGTCGTAATTGAGAGCAATTTTAACTTGGTTTTGTTCGTTTACATCAAAGTGGCTATTTTCACCATAGTCGCTCTTCGAGTTAGATCTTTTTGTTAAAGTATTTTCTTTTTTATTATTGTTAGAAAGTTTCTTGTGATTTTGCGAATTCATGTCACTCATAGTAGACGTTTCACTGGATATTTGGTCTATATTTAAAAGTTCTTGTGCTCGTTCTTGAAGTTTTTTAAGAACTATTTGTTCTGCTGTAGTTGTTGATATTTTATTCATTACGTCAGGTTTCTTTCGTTGTTCTGTGCCGTCGTCTGATATCTAAAAATATAAAACGCTTGTACAATTTAGTTAAATGAAATTCTTTCTGTTTATTGCAATTACTTACCGTTTTTGATTTATGTGATGGAGAAATTTGCTTTGCTGGGTGTTTACTTGGAATACTTAGATGTTGCTGCAATAGGCTTTGTAACTGTCCGGATTTTTCTTTTTCCGCCTCAGCTTTTGCACGATATTCTCGTGCCTGATTTTCAACGTCACTCAACTTTTGCTGCAGGGCTTTAAAATCCATTTCTTGGCTTTCAGCTTTTTTACACCAGTAATTTAATTGTGTTTCTATTTTGTGACGGTCTTCTGTGTCACGAGCGTTTTCTTTTCGCAATTCTTCTTTGAGGGCTAATATTTCGTCGCCTTGACTTTTTATTGTTGCATTAAGCTCTTCCATCATTTTCATTTCATTTTCAGAATTCTTGTCTTTAATCAAATCAAGTATTTGTGTACGCAAAAGATGAATTTCTTTCGCGTAAGATTCTTGTTCGGTTTTCTTCACTTGTTCTAGTGGACCAATTATATTATCGCTCGTCCATACTTCAGCATCTTTTACAGCTTTCACGGGTATATTATGTATGGTACTCTCTGTATTACCTGTAGCAATGTCATTACTATTCTCACCAGCTTTTGTATTAGAATTAAGAATCAAGTCTTCCATTTGCTTCAATTTTGTTTTTAAATCAATGATTTCGTTATTGAGCCCTGTATTGCTATTAATTTTAGTTTCAGTATCTTTTTGTGGTGCCTCAAGAATATCCCCATGTCGTCGAGAGATATGACTTTGCAAATAAAGTTGATTTAAAAAGGCTTTATCACAGTAATCACATTTGTTATAATTCATAGTATCTAGATGTGAGGAAGACTGAAATAATTCAGCTTTATTATGGCTTAGTGCATTAATAATCATTTTGGCTATATTATCATTTCCATAAGGCAGTTGGGTACGAGTTGGATGTTTTACTTTTCTTCTCATTTTTCTGATCTCTTCTTCTTTTTCTTTTAAAATCTTTTTTGTTGTGTCGAGTTCCTAAAAGGTGATTTTTAACGAAAGGTTACTTTTTATAAGGAAAATTATTTAAGTATACAGAAAACTATGGTTTTGACTTAAGATTTACATTATTTTGTTCTTCGACATAGTTTTGAACATTACTACGTTGACACTAAGAACTCTTAAGGAACTCAACTTACGTGTAAAAGATTAGTGATTTCTTCTTTAAGAACAAAAACACTGCGATCTAAATAGTGCCGACAAAACTGCTGGTACTCAACTGCAAGTTGTGCCAAACGAAATATTTTTAAAAACCCTTCGTCCAGAATCCGTACATCAAATTCCAAATCGATCACGCAGTCAAGTATCTGTTTGAATAAATGTAAGTAAGTAAGAATAATGTTAAAATAAATTAGTAAGACAAATATGGTTAGAGGATTTCATAAAAAGTTACACTTGAGTCGGTTTTGTTTAAAAACTACTAGGAAATCATAAGAAATATTACTTCTAGCACCTACAACGCCGATCAGTTTAAATACATACTTCTACACTATGTTCCTGCATACTTACATCATTAAGATGTTGTTCAACGATGTTGAAGTTTCTGTTTCTCACTAAACTCTCGATGTCGATCAGCTCTGAAATAATGAACATTCCCTATTATTAATAAATGCACTAAGGTAAATGAGGACTTTAAGATTTTTTTAATAAAAAACTAAACAAGTTGTCGGTTTATTGTTGTAGTTGGTACATGATTTTTTTGATAGTTTAATCAATAAATATTTTATTTCATATTGTTTTTAAATAAATAAAAAACTCACGAAGTACCGTACTAACACGAAATAACTCTTACGACTCTTACCTTAATCACTATTGATAAAGATATTGATTCCTAATCCTTGTTGCAATCTAATGATCACATTATCGGTATCACTGATGATGGACTAGTACCTACCTCGGAGACCGAGCTTTGCTCGGAGTTTTAGTTTTAGAACTAAAATAATTAAAAATAAATAAAAAAATGTAAAAGAAATAATAAGAACCATAAAAATATTTATCTGACCGAGATACGAACCTACGACTTCACAATTTTGAAGATTGAGTAGAGAAATAGTTAAAATTGGAGCCAAATTTAAAAGGGGAATTATTTAGAAAATAAGTTTTATTTCATACTTTTTTGAGCATTTTTACTTTAGAAGTCGGTTTAATTTTTTGTTTTAATAATAATAATTTTTCCTTTCTTAGTGATATTTGTTAAATTATTATTAATACATTTTAAGAACGTTTAAAATAAACGATCGAATGTATAATTGAATAGGCGCCAAGCTTCCATTAGGTATTGTATATAAAATGATGATGATGATGATGACTGTAAGGTACATAATGGCATATGCTTGCAGCTCTTTAAACAATGTCGAAATTTCCAAACGCGTATCTGTAAAGACTGATGAGTTCTGTTCAGTACTTTTGGATCCAGGGTATACCTTGGTGCAAAATCTTACTTTTTGGTAGCATATGCTTGGGTTAATTCTGAAAAAGTTAAAATCACTATATGTGTCCATATAAATTTCGAAGAGTTTTATCGATTCCTCATGGATGCCATTATCAGCTCAACGCTTTGGTGAGAACGAGATCAATTTCGGATTATTGGGTACATAAAAAAATAATTTTGAATATCGGTCCATAAACGGCAGAGAAATGTTCAAAGATATCCGTGTCGGTGTAAAATACTATGAGAAGTACCTATTATCATATCTTTATAATATTGTCATGATTTATGGTGTGATGATGGTGGTGATGATGATGAAGATGATTGCTTTAATTGACATAGTGACTTATGCTTGCAGTTCTTTATACAATGTCGAAATTTTCAAACGCATATCTTTAAAGACTGAGGAGTTCTGTTCAGTGCTTTTGGATCCAGGGCATACCAATTGGTGCAGAATCTTACTTTTTGGTAGCATATGCTTAAGTATGTGTCCATATAAATTTTGAGTAGTTCCTTCGATTCCTCATGGATCCCATCATCAGGTTACCACTTTTATGAAACCGGGACCAACTTCGGAGAAACGGGAATAACTTCCCTTTACATATAAAAATAATTTTGAAAATCGGTTTTCAGACGGCGGAGTTATCGTTGGACATACAAAAAAAATACATACAGCCGAACGTATAATCACCTCCATTTTTGGAAGTCGGTTAAAAACACAAAAATGTTCAAAATTTCAAGGAAATGACTGAACGTAAAAAAAACTATTGTGTCTTGGACCGCCATCAGCCATGATGTGGTGTAGTTGACGTTATTGTAAGACTATTTGACATTATTGTAAGACTATTTGACATTGAAATAAGAAAATGTTTCTACTTTAGCTGTCAAAAGAGGCCATTTTGTGAGTTCATGCTCGGGAAGAAAAGAAATGTTGTTTCTCATAACGACGATGCATCGACATTGGTGCCTTACAATAAGATCTATTTTGCTCCGAATATTATTATATTATTATTAGTTTATATATATATATAAACTAATAATAATATAATAATATAATAATATAATAATATATATATATATATATATATATATATATATATATATATATATAT
The DNA here is from genome assembly GCA_963565745.1 of Phengaris arion. NCBI lineage: Eukaryota > Metazoa > Arthropoda > Insecta > Lepidoptera > Lycaenidae > Phengaris > Phengaris arion. The sequence goes on along the minus strand of OY751440.1, from coordinate 11,928,212 downwards.
ATATATATATATATATATATATATATATATATATATATATATATATATATATATATATATATATATATATATATTATTATTATTATATCTATTCAATCTCATTTTGTCATTTTGTCTTGTGATTCTTCGGTGTTTCTAGGGTGCGGACAAATTTACTAACTTTAATAGCGCTGATACAATTCGCCATTTTGTTTATTTAATTTGTTTCTTTTGAAATCAGTTATTAGTGTTTTCTGCAAATGAAATAATTACTTAAAGTATTATTAAAATTAACAATAATGTCAGAAAAAAATTATAAAATAGTGAAATTATATTTTATATAATTTCACTTAGGTATATTATATAATATTTGTATAAGTATAATAAGTATATAAATTGATTTGAATACTTATTTATACATATATTAAAGTAAGGTTAGGTTCCCGGTTAACGCTAACATAGCGTCCTAGAGGAAAATAGCAATTAGCAGTTGACAGGGCTTAGCGTTTAGCGCCATTTTACTTACAAGCGCATCCGAGCGCTTTTTTCCGCCAAACACATCCATTGTTGCACGCCGAAAGAAAAAAAACATATATTGCTTAAAAATGCGCAGTTTCTAAGGAATAAGACCTAGCTAGATCGATTTTTCTCCCCCAAAACTCCCTGCATACTAAATTTCATTGTAGCCGTTACCGAGATACCGATTAATTATATATATACAAGATGGTCTCGTTTGATGGATAAGATAATAGCAGAGTCGAGAAGTTGCTATTTCGTCACACAGGCACAGGCCTACATGCGGTGTGAAGTACAAAAGTCGCCTAATGACATCTCTCGTGGTAAAACTTATTACAATTTACATTACTTACTTATTTTATTCCATTGTATATGGACGCGCGGTCTGTGTGTGTTGAATGTGAAACCGGCTTCTTCGGCCAATTTCGGGAAATTATGGTGGAGTTCAAACGATGTTTTACAAGCCATGCCTTAAACAATTCCAGCAAAACGTGTGTAACTTATTTTTATATAAGCTGATAATTTTACTAAAAGTTCTAAATATAGCACTTGTCAAAATGCTCTGACGATATTTGTGTTTGCGGTAGCCTAGCAACCACTTACCAAATTATCAAAGGATGACCAAAGGGGTGCCAGGTCACAGGTGTGAGGTGTGGTGTAATTGCAGTTGTATGTTGTAACATAATTATATAGTAATACTAGCTTTTGCCCGCAGCTTCGCCCGCGTGGTTGTGTTCCTGTCAAAAACTTATTTAGCAAATGTAAGTACCTACTGCAACATAGTAATAGCCCAGAGTAAAAATATATACTTACTTATATTATAATATAAAACTATTGCGTAAGTATTATATACTTTTACCCTGTGCTATTATGATATTGCAGTAGGTATATGTGCTAAAGCGTAACTGCGGGCAAAAGGAACATACAGACAGACAGACTCAGGACTTAAATTTATAATACATTTTAGAGTAAAGTCGAATGTGTGCTTGTGAATGTTCAATGTGTCGGTTCGAAAATTTTAATTTTCCCAAAGTCCGCTGCTTGCCCAGCCCAGCCGCGCTAGTTAACACGACGTTTAGTTGTAATATTGTCCGGAATCCGGTAGGCCGGGGAAAATTCAAAGCATTGAAAATAGAACTGCGGTAATACAATAGAGCTGAAAACCAAAATGTCGAGTCTTAGCGAGTCTTAGTCGAGCTGTCATATAATATGACATTTGACTCGATGTGTGTGTGAACTGTGTTCGATTTTCAGCTATATTATCGCATTGTATTATATTAATTTCTAATCGATAAGGGAGCTTTTCTCAAATACGATTTCATTCGTTCGTACTTATACTATTGCTCTGTCCGTCCGATTCTAGCTTCTGTAATTATGATTTATGAATATAAATTGATGAAATTTGGTATAGATATAGACTGTGTATAAATCTCGGTTTAGGCATTAAATAATAATAATTTTATATTTTAGGGGTGGCTCTCCATACATGTGAAGTGGGGATGAAAAATATTTTTTCATTCTACCTCATCATGTGGGGTAGAAGGAAAAATATTTTTCATCCTTCTAAAATAAAGGCAAGGTTTTATAAATTACTTTTTTATAAAGTCGGCCTCCAAAGTGGTTTATAAGTTGGTATAGCATTTCTAAACTATAGGAGATAGAAACTTGTAAGATTCCATGCTGATAGATCATGCTAAAAACCCTTTAGGAAAATTATTGGAACGAAGTTCCTTATGGGGCGATAGATATGGAGGGATAGCCGGGAAAAAACGTCCGTAACGTAAGATTTGTATGTATAGACTTTTATTTTCTTTATACCTCGAATAGAACTTAAAATTAATATTTTTATAATACGGAACTTCGTTCCTATCCGGTGTCCCACGACACCACACGGCTTTTTTTTGAGTGAAATCAGACAATAACTTTTGAAGACGGTAATTAAAAGAGAACCAATAGGTTTTCTTTTTAATTACCGTTATTAATAGCGCGTTGATAGTTACGGAACCCTCCTTAGATAGACAAGTCCTGACATGCCCTTGGTTAGGTTATTTTCGATTTATTTTACAAATACCACGGAAAATACTTAATATTATTCGGGTTAATATATTGCCTATGACACTCACAAATAATGTGGATTTCTATTGGTAAAAGCACGGATAAGATAAATGAGGTTATTCATTTATCTTATCCATGGGTAAAATAATTTAAAAAATCAGTTGAAACTTGAAGTAGATCCAGAGATTACCCCTTACAATCTCGGTAATTTACAAACTCACAAAGAGACAAACTTTACCTCTTTATAATATTAGTATAGTCCAAATATTAGCCGCGACTTCGTACGCGAAAAAGAAATCCCGGAGAACCGTACTTTTTGCTGCGAATAAAAGTAGCCTATGTGTTAATCCAGAGACTAAACTACAACCATATCAGATTTCATCAAATCCGTTCAGTTGTTATTACGTGAAAGAGTAACAAATATCCATACATGCATACATACATACATATTCCATACATGAAACTTTCGCGTTTATAATAATAAAAGTAGGGATATCTTCGTCGTCGTGTTTTAATGATTTCGAAAATCTTTTGAATAGGAAAACGTTAGTAGGTATTATTGGCGTATAGCTTTTGACTTTAAACATATTTGGCATTGTGGTCACCCATCCTAGTTGAATACACGACCGGCGTTGCTTAACATGAGTTAGTGCTACGACCATAATAGAACTTCTCACTTATTCCTCCTGGTATTAATATACTTCAACGATTAGGTATTACCTACGTAAACTTTCAGCGAATTCAACTGATCACTTATTCTAAAGGATTTGATATTATGTTATATTCTTTAGACTGACATAACTTTTATATCTGTGAACCGATTGGAATGAAACAAACATTAGATTTTAAGTTGAGCAAACCAAAACGTATTAGTGAAAACCGCATTCAAATCGGTTAAGCTGTTGACTTTGTACGCGCAAAATCAAATATCGCGGGAACCGTACATTTTTTAGCAATGAAAGTAGCCTATGTCTTAATTCAGAGTCTAAACAACTACCATACAAAATCTCATAAAATCTGTCTAGTTGATTTCGAGATAAGCGCGTACAAACGTACAGACAAACAGATAAACAGACAAACAGACAAAAATTCTAAAAATAATTATTTTGGGTTCTATGTAGTTCACAAAGTCCCCCTGTAATAGTTTTTCTTATATATCTTCCATGTACAGACAGCGACCAGTTACGAGTTTATTGTATGTATAGATTAGACTAGCTTTTTCCCGCAGCTTAGCCCGCGTGGGCGACTGTTCGTGGCAATAAACTGCTATAACAAATATACCTGTAATATATTAATAGCACAGAGTAAAAATATATACTTACTTATATTAAATTTTCACACGTACTTTTTAATTTTAATATATTTCCTAGATAAGGATTAGGTAATATTGTATACGTCTAAATAGCTTCTGAAAATACCACATTACATGTGATAATTTAAACTTAGAATGGGTATAGTAACCTGTCTTTAAAAAATAGACATATCTATGCCATCGCGGACTTTTTTGTAGACATCATGCACGTAGACTTCAAAAATATGAAGATTGAGTAGAGAAATAGTAAAAAAATAAGAAGGAGAATTATTTGCAAAAGAAGTTTTATTTCATTTTTTTTTGCATTTTTACTTTGGAAGTCGGTTTTAATTTTTTGCTTAAAAATAATATTTTTTCCCTTTTTATATTTACTATTAACACATTTTAAGAAAGTTATTAATACAAAAAAGCCTCCGGTATTCTCACTGTCTCGGCAAACAAACTCAAGCGTTTTTTTTATTTCGGTTTTCTGAGAGGCCGTGGTATTTCCCCAAATAAGCATTACCGATCTATCTATATAGACCAAATAAACAATCACCAGTGATGATAATGATTAGACACTATTATTAACAAATAATTATTATTATCTATTGTAGCAGTCGGCGGATAAAATATAGCAGTCAGCATTAAATATAATATTATAGTGATGATGATGATGATCATGAATATAATTTTGGCTATAGCAAAATATCAAATACATTGATTCGGTGTACAAGACTATGAGGAGTACGTATGTCACCATAATAGTATCCTATGAAGATGGTGGTGATGATGATGATGATGATGATGATGATGATGATTACTGTAAGTGCCATATGCTTGCAGTTCTTTATATGCTGAAATTTAACAAAACGGTACACCTTGGCACAAAATTTTACTTACTATTATTTTTAAACAAAAAATTAAACCGACTTCCAAAGTAAAAGTACACAATTAAGTATCCAATATTTCTTAATTTCTTAATAATTCCCCTTTTAAATTCGGATAAAATTTTAACTATTTCTCTACACAATCTTCATAATTTTCGACGTCGGTACAAGCGCAAACAATATCCTGATAAATAATCATTTTATAGAGCTCACGTTGGGTGGTACCGACTTCAAAATTATGAAGATTGTGTAGGGAAATAGTTAACATTTTAGCCGAAATTAAAAAGGGAATTATGTAGAAAATAAGATTTATTTCATACTTTTTTGTGTATTTTTACTTTGGAAGTCGGTTTAATATTTTGTTTAAAAGTAATATTGTTTCCCGTTTTAGTCATATTTGTTTTATTATTATTAAAACATTATAATTGAATACGCGCCAAGCTTCCATTAGGTATTGTATATAAGATTATGTAGATGATTACTGTAAGTTACATAATGACATACTATAATAGGTCTTTACCTATGAAATTGCCGTTCTGCAGTACCAATCAAAATAATTTTTGTTTGGCTAAGAATTCTAATTTCAAATTAATTTTATTTAAAAAACATGGAATTCTTTTTCCAAAAGTAGTCATTTGTTTATTGATTAGTGTTACATTTTCATCACAGTTCAATCTTTTTCGTCATCATGGATACGTTAAAAATTCGAGTAATTATGGAATATGAGTACCGTCGTGGCAGCAACGCGGCACAAGCGGCTCGCAACATCAACGACGTTTACGGAGCTAACACTACAAACCAACGCACCACCTGTTATTGGTTTGCTCGCCTCCCTTCTGGAAATTTCGACCTGAAAAATGAACCTCGCGGTCGTCCGAAGACTTTGGTCGACAAATACGAATTAAAGGCAATTGTGGAAGCTGATGATACACAATCTACGGCTGAATTAGTAGCAGCTTTCAACGTTAGCCTCAAAACAATATTGGTCCATTTGCGTCAAATATGCAAGGTAAAAAAGCTTAACAAATGGGTGCCCCACGAACTCAATGATCGCCAGCGCGAAGTACGCGTCGAGACATGCCTTGCATTGTTCAACAGACACACAAATGAAGGAATTTTGAACCGCATTGTTACCTGCGATGAAAAATGGATTCTGTTTGCTAACTGCAAGCGCTCAGCAAGTTGGTTTGGATTCTGGTTCAGCACCTAAACAATGCCCTAAACGAAAACGTACCCCTAGAAAAGTGATGGTCACTGTTTGGTGGTCTAGCGCCGGTGTGATTCATCATAGCTTCTTACCAAACGGGGTGAGCATTACTGCAGATGTGTACTGTAAAGAACTGAACACAATGATGGAGAAGCTGGCACATCTCCAACCAGCATTGGTCAATCGCTCGTCTCCGCTGCTCCTGCACGACAACGCGCGACCTCATACTGCACAGCAGACGGTCTCCAAGTTGCAAGAACTGGGGTTGGAAGCTCTCCGTCATCCGCCCTACTCACCAGACCTTGCGCCTACAGACTACTACTTTTTCCAGAATTTGGATAACTTCTTGGCGGGAAAAAATTCAATACCCAAGAGGCAGTACAAAATGCCTTGAAGAATTTGTTGCCTCCCGTCCAGCTGATTTCTTTAAGAAGAGCATCAATAAACTGCCACTGCGTTGGCTAAGATGCATTGATTGCATGGGTGATTACTTCGATTAATACAAATAAAAAATACATGAAAAAAAATCGTTTAAATTTTTTCATACAAAACGGCAATTTTATAGGTAAAAACCTAATACTTGCAGTTCTTTAAACAATGTCGAAATTTCCAAACTCGTATCTTTAAAGACTGAGGAGTTCTGTTCAGTGCTTATGGATCCAGGGTATACTTTGGTGCAAAATCTTACTTTTTGGTAGCATATAGGTTACTTCAGAAAATGTCAAAATCACTATATACATTTCTAAGACTCCTCGATTCATTCATGGATCGCTTCATCAGGTCACCACTTTCGTAACTCAGGGACAAATTTCGAATTATAACCTTTACAACAACAAAAGAATTTTGCAAATAGGTTCACAAACGGCAAAGTAAAATTCAAAGATATCCGTGTCGATGTAAAGTACAGTAAGAAGTACCTTTTATATCATCATATTGTGATGAGGTATGGTGGGGGTGATGATGATGATTACTTTTATTGACAGAGTGGCTTATGCTTGCAGTTCTTTAAACAACGCCGAAATCCGCAAACATGTATCTATTATATAAGGAGTCAGGAGTTCTGTTCAGTACTCTTGGATCCAGGGTACACGTTGGTACGAAATCTTACTCTTTGGTAGCATATAGGTAAGCATATGCTACCAAAAAGTAAGCCTTCGGAAAAAGTCGAAATCAACATGTGTCCATATAAATTTTGAAGAATTCCCTCGATTCCTCATGGATCCCATCATCAACCACTTTTGTGTAAACGGGACCAACCGGATTACTATATTTATATGTTCAACGTTTGTATGTTCAGCCGAACGTATAACCCCCTCCTGTTTTTGGAAGTTGGTAGAAACAAAAATATGTAAAAATATATAATTCCATCCAACGAGCTTCAAACCCGTAAATGTTTGAAAAACCGTTCAAACGTGCTTTGTAAACGATCGAATTGGTTTGACACAAACCCAAATTTACGTGTTTGAGTCAAACCGTTCGATCGTCTCGGGGGCTCATAACTTCACTGCGGCCCAAGTGGCTCTATTGTGGCATAAAGCTTAGGGTGAGTTCACTGCGACGATGCGTGACGCGATGCATTTTTAAGATGACCTCTGTGGCTCAGTGGTTCCGCGCGTTGGTGCTCAAGCCGGGGGTCGTGGGTTCGAATCCTGCCGAAGGAACAAAAAGTTTTTCTGTGTTCCTGGGTCATGGATGTGTTTTAAATATGTGTATAATATACTAAAAATCTTAAATATATGTATAGTATAAAAGTATTAAATATACTTCCCGTTTTCTGGTACCTGTAACACAAGTTCCTCGGATACTTAGCACGGGGCCAGATTGACGTGGTGTGAAGCGTCCATATATATTATTATTATTATTATTATTATAGCCATTCAAAATTGAACTTTATTCACTACCAAAAAATATACACGTTTCATATTATGATATCAGTAAACTACACATGTGATGTGCAGCGGCGCGGGCGGTGCCACTTGACATTCGAACTCTTACAATGAAACGTGTGTGTTATTGTGTACAATTGTAATGAATAAAGTAAAGCGATCTCGCTTTACCTGAAATGCATTCCAATGAAAGGCCCCATATCGCCAAAAATGTTTACGGCCATTTTTAAAGTCGATGTTTCGTAGACTAGACTGGTCGTCTATAACTAAGGGTCAGTTCATTCATTACACAAAAATATTCATATTTTGAAATATATAATAGTAGCACATAGGGGTCTATGAAATAAAAAAAAATAACTTCGTGGCAATTTACCACTTTGCTTGCCAAATACTTTATTTGTCCAAAATATCATATGCCTGTGTCGTTTGTAAAGAGTCCGTCTTAAAACTAAGGGAGCAGTCTCATGATAACGGGGCAGCCTAGCGACATGTCTCCCATTTTTTTTTACATTTTTATGCCGCTGACTAAAAGCCGCTGATATAAAAAATGTGCAACTTTTAACTTGATAAACAAAACGCGTACTTAAAATATGCAGACAAAAGTCGTATTTTTGGGAAAATAAGCCCGAATCTGTATATTCTACGTAGCCCACGCTCTGCGCACAATTTAACATCACTGTCTTGTAAAGAAAAATATAAAAACAATAAACCTTAACGATATAGCATCACGTTTCACCATCGGAGCCAGTAGGTTCAGGTCGTCGGTCGTAAATAGTCACGAGAGTTCCGGTTTAAGTCCTATACTTTATTTATGCTGATGGTTTTTCTTCCTGCACCGCGGTGCCAGATGAAGCCACAGATCCAGATTCATCTGCAGATGGCTGGCAGGCCAGGCTAGGGAACCGCGCGTACAAGGCTGCTCGGTATTTAGGATGGCTGAAATAAAAAGGTTGCATATGGAATGGAGAAGTATCACAAATTTGAAATGCGAGTTTTCTTTATTCTCCGTGGAAAATAAAGAATACTTGTGAAATAATAATTTCGATACGTCAATTAGTTTCCAAGATATTTAAGTTTAAAGCATAGACTAATCATTGATTTCGCTGGGCGGTCGAGCGCCCGCCGCCCAGCGTGATTCCTTCTATGCCACTTTTGACTTAAATAAATTACAACAATTATGTATTTGTTCTATACATATACAAAATTACTGTAATTTATTTAATATATAGATCTGTATAGATTTTATTTTTGGCATTATAAAATAATAATACTTTTATATTTTAGGGGTCCTCATACATGAGAATTATTTTTTCATTCTACTTCATCAGGTGGGGCTCGTAGAATAGGTTTTTTTTTAATAAGACGAGGTTTGATGTATAATTATAAATTTTTAATTAAGTGAAGCACGTCTTTCGAGTAATCAGCATTCAAAGTGATTCAGACGTTGATCAGTCCTATAAATCGTTGAAATTATGAGAGTAAACATATAAGTTTTCATGGCTTAGTAATATGTTAAATACTGATTGATGAAAATTATTTTCAGATACTTAATCAGAAATCGAACAGTAATATTTCAAAAAATTTTAAAAAAGGTATTTTTGCAATTTATAAAGTTAATCCTTGTTCCATTATTATTAATTAAATCCAAAGAACAAAACGCGTGATTATAATACTACAACTGTTACTAACAGACGGTAACTTGCGAGTTGCGACTGAGCGGTGCGTAGCTTTTTTTAGCGCGAAAAATGTACGGTTTCCACAAGATTAACTTTTGCGCGCACGAAGTCGCAGACAACATCTAGCTAGTGTTTAAATAAAACAAAAACTACAATTTTAGTATCAGGATGAGGGCTAACGTGATGTAAATTAATTATTTTTACCTTATGCCATAAACAATTGGATTGTAGATAGCGTTGGCCTTGGCAAAGACGGAGCCCCAGATGGTGGCCAGGGGACTAATCAGTTCTGTCTTGAAGATACCGGCAAAGTTGATGATCAAATAAGGTGTCCACGCCATGAACCAGAGTGAGATGGTCATCAATGCAACCTGAAATCCATGAAAATTATAAGTTATGGAATATCGAGGCGATGTAAGTAAGGCGATTTCTTACGGTTGTCGCGTATCATCTTAGAGCATTCAACCAATCGTATCACATAATGTACAGAGCAAAAACAAAATATTTAGAGCTGAATCGTTTCTTTAATTTTTTATTTATTAACTCAACTTAAATACTTATTATATTAATATTTTTACCTTTGCTAGTTTGCATTCGGCGCTTGTGTTCGCTTGGTCAGATGATCGCAGAGATGCAACGTTCATTTTTTTAGCCTGTTCCCTCATGGCTTTCTCGTGAGCCGATACTGCCTGTATAAAAGTAAAAAAAAACACTTTTTTTTTCTTTCACCAATATCAATAACATGTAAACATTTATTTCAATATTTACTTACCTGAATGATAAACCAGTACGAGTAGATGATGAGGAACAACGGCATGAAGTAGCAAGCGAACGAGTAGAGAATGATGTAGCTGCGGTGGACCCAGGATTTGTCCAAGTAGTCAGTGCCACAGACGCACATGTTGCCCTCCGGTGCATACCTTTGAATCATAACTATTTGATACATTCTAGTTACTTTTTTAAATTCGTACCCAAATACTTCTAGTATTTGGGTCCATCTTAATGATTAGCAGCATAATTTATTTTGTTTTATTTGTCGGGGTCGCCAATCTGGATATATGTGGCAGCCCCAAAGGGAGATCTCCGACCGAGCGAGGTGGTATTTTCGGTCAGGCCGAGGCCCACTGTAGTAGTTTTCGGTCTGTATAGCGCTGAACTGTGAAAACGATAGCGCGATTCAAGATCGTGGCGCTAATTGGACCGCCACATTTTTTCAGATGTTTTTTTTATATTCATTAAATTAATCTTAATTGAATAACTTACTTGCCCCATCCGAAGAGTGGTGTGATGGTCCAGGCCAGTGAGAACAGCCAGATACCAAGGATTCGCAGCAGAGCGCCGCTGTTTGTTAGAGGTTTAGCGGCAATGCCTTTTACGATGACGTTGTAGCGGTCGAATGCAATCATGGTCATCGACCAGATGGAAACACATCCGAATAATGAGCCACAGCACGCATAGATATCGCATGCCAGTGGTCCTATAAAACGAGATAAATGAATGAATCCAGGAGCTTTTATGACAAAGCTCAAACTTTAAAATTATATACTGCGCCTAAGGCGAGCTTTTTTTACAAGAACAAGGTAATTTGAAAAAAAAATATATCACACAAAACTTACCGAAAATCCACGTTTCGTAATATGTGTTCACCACCACTGGAGGAGACATGGTGGTGATAATTAAAAAGTCAGACAACGCTAGATTGACGATGAACAGATTCGATGGTGTTTTGAGTGTCTGGAAATAAATTGGAAATAAGAAATCACGAAAGTTTTACTTAAAATTAAAACAAAGATTTCAAGAACTTAAAGACGGACCTTCGTCGTTGTAAAAATGTAGATCACCATTCCGTTGCCTGCCGATGCAATAATAAGGATGACTGAGGTAATAAAAGCCAATATTCCGTGCCATAATGGGTTCATAGGTGGAAACTGATACCTTAAACATAATACACATTGGCTAATAAGCATTGCAATGAGAAAGTATTCACAATTGGCGAGTAGCGTTCTTATAATTACTTACCAGTGTGGGTCAATTCTGTGGAGCATTTCTGGCATCACCTTGTCAACAACGGTTTCGTTGTTGAATAAGGCCGAGGCCTGGGGTGCCCATGATTGCAAGGCCGCAACACCCGGTGCTGGATCCAAGCTCATGATCGTCATTTTGATTGTTTTAACTTAAACCTGAAAAATCAAAATATTATACTCGGAAACAATTTCTTACTTAGGACACAAGGAAAATGTTTTTTGACAGATTGAATAGCTGATTCCACTTAAAACATTAAAAAGCAATTCTAAAAAAATCTGGCTATAAAAAATAATGACTACAAATTCAGAATATTATCAATACTCCAATTGAATGTTCCTAAAGACTCACTAATGAAGGGAAACAAGGAAGTAGGTCGCCCCGAGATGGTTAATACCAAAAATACTGAAGAAAATCGCTTCACGAACTACTCCAGTCTTTGGTCGTGTATAACCGATCTCCGGCGGAAGCCGAGGCGGTCAGAAGCTACTCGGGCTCCAACTAACTGGGCCGCGTCTTATATATACAACTTGAAGGAAGGATTAGGAGTATCGTAATACAGAAATCGATATTCATAATTAAATATAGGTAATATGGCGAGCACTTACTGCCTTCTTGTATCTTAATGTTAACGAAAGGGCCGAATTCCAAATTTCGTAAAACTTTTTTGCAGATCTTAAAATAAATCTTTTACACGTCATCATATCTATTTTTAATGCGCTAATCATCAAATCCACATCAAGTAAATTTTTGGCCATTTGGATATAAAGTCTGAAATGGCTGGAATTAAATCGGGACTCTCAAAAAAGATAGCTGAAGATACTAGAATAACTTAGGTTAGGTACGATGCTTACAGGTATTCCCACGGTCGCGGGCAAAATGTACAGTGGACTACTTTAGACTAGTCACTAGTAGATATCCTTTGCGCAGGGTTCAGACAACATCTTGTATTTTGAACCGACTTCATATATGTAGGTTTAAAAGTATCGCTTATTGTTTTTTAGTACATACGAAAAAAAAAATATTTTGTATTACTACCTCCCTGAGAATATGGTTAAGTCTCTTAATATCGTTATGACGCCACAAAGTAGATATAGTATTAGAATACAAATATCCTAACAAGATTATGAACGTTCATATTTGTTTTCTATAAGAAAAATACTTTGTTGAATACTTACAAATTTAAATACGTTGTACTGTTTTGTTAGGTAAGTATACTACGAATTTGCTTTTGTACCTTTGGTCAATGGTCATGTCAAATCAGGTAGATAATATCAAATTTCAATTTGATAAATTCATAATACATATAAATTTCAGTTGTGTATAAGTCTCAAAGAGCACTTTCAATCTTTAACTGATGCCTGATGGGTATTCTTTGAATTTTATTCTTAACTAGATCGTGCGTGTTCGTGGTAAAAAACTGCTTAAGCAAATATACCTACTACAATATAGTAATAGCACAGAGTGAAGATATATATACTTAATACTTATAATAAATTGTGTACGTGTGGACTGAGGGACCTACCTGAATTTCTCCAAAATAAGTAGGTATACCAAATTTTAGTAGAAGTCTAAAAGAAATTATAGAACAAATCTGGGAATTTGTAAAAAGATAGTTTAAGAACTACAGCCCTCAGTGAGGTCCCTTAGTTCATACACCGCTATTTTTCAGATCTGGAAAAGTATGTGGAAAATCGGTTTTTTCATTACAGAATTTTAGTAGAACTGTTGTAAAAGTTATAACAAATTTATCAAAACCATCTGAAATAAAAAAAATCTATAACCACCGAAGTATGGTCTCTCAGTTCACACAAAAGTGACATATTAATTTCGCGTTATATTACTGATTTTTTTTAATTATATTTCTACGTAGGATTTTTGTACAAAATTTGTAGAATTTGTAGACAAAATTTCAGATAAACCTATCGGCGTATTTTGAAGATATCAACCGTTATGTTGGGTCCCTCACACACTGGTGTATAAGAAAAACTCAATTACCTATTAAACCATAAAAATATCAGAAAGTTTACTGTACTTAAATTTTTGTAGAAGTTTTTTTCTCTTGGATTAGCACGTAAATAATTATAATATAATATTATGCATTTGGCGATTAATGTAATTGTTTTTCTCTATTGATTTATTTCATTTAAGCCGGTTGGTAGGCGATTTTCCATCAAAAATGACAAGGCGATTTGTGAAGCGACTAGTCGCACGGTTAAAATCAACCCGTGTAAATCCTCTTTAACTTCTAATGACATAATCACCATCTACAAAATATGTTATCCAAAAAGCAGACCCTATGGTGCTTACGTAATACTTAACCGGTCCCATATGTATTTATTGAAAAGTTATTAATTTAAAATTACAAAAAAGTGATTTATTAATTAGAACAAAGGTTTTTATTTTGTATTAAAGGTAAATGTATAAAAGGCAAATATTAAGATAGCTTTCAACAAAGTGTAACTGGCCATTCAGTCAGTGTGTCAAACGTCGAATCAATTATAAATAAGCTATTTAATTTACAAAATTGTTTTAATTAAGACCGGGACACCCAATCCATTAAAGTAGTCATCAAAATAACAATAATATAATAATATAATAATATCTATGGACGCTTTCACACCACGTCAATCTGGTCCCGTGGTAAGTTCTCGAAGAACTTGTGTTACACCCGTAACCAGACAACGGAAATATATTTAATAATATATATATATATATATATATATATATATATATATATATATATATATATATATATATATATATATATATATATATATATATATATATATATATATATATATATATATATATATATACTAGGTCTTTACCTATGAAATTGCCGTTCTGCAGTACTGGACATTTCAAATCAAAATAATTTTTGTTTGGCTAAGAATTCTAATTTCAAATTAATTTTATTTTAAAAACATGGAATTCTTTTTCCAAGAATAGTCATTTGTTTATTGATTAGTGTTACATTTTCATCGCATTTCAATCTTTTTCGTCATCATGGATACGTTAAAAATTCGAGTAATCATGGAATATGAGTACCGTCGTGGCAGCAACGCGGTACAAGCGGCACGCAACATCAACGACGTTTACGGAGTTAACACTACAAACCAACGCACCACCTGTTATTGGTTTGTTCGCTTCCGTTCTGGAAATTTCGACCTGAAAAATGAACCTCGCGGTCGTCCGAAGACTTTGGTCAACAATGACGAATTAAAGGCGATTGTGGAAGCTGATGATACACAATCTACGGCTGAATTAGCAGCAGCTTTCGACCTTAGAATCAAAACAATGTTGGTCCATTTGCGTCAAATTGGCAAAGTAAAAAAGCATGACAAATGGGTGCCCCACGAACTCAATGATCGCCAGCGCGAACTACGCGTCGAGACGTGCCTTGCACTGCTTAACAGACACACAAATGAAGGAATTTTGAACCGCATTGTTACCTGCGATGAAAAATGGATTCTGTTTGATAACCGCAAGCGCTCAGCAAGTTGGTTGGATCCTGGTTCAGCACCTAAACAATGCCCTAAACGAAAACTTACCCCTAGAAAAGTGATGGTCACTGTTTGGTGGTCTAGCGCCGGTGTGATTCATCACAGCTTCTTACCAAACGGGGTGAGCATTACCGCAGATGTGTACTGTGAAGAACAGAACACAATGATGGAGAAGCTGGCACATCTCCAACTAGCATTGGTCAATCGCTCGTCTCCGCTGCTCCTGCACGACAACGCGCGACCTCATACTGCACAGCAGACGGTCTCCAAGTTGCAAGAACTGGGATTGGAAGCTCTCTGTCATCCGCCCTTCTTACCAGACCTTGCGCCTACAGACTACTACTTTTTCCAGAATTTGGATAACTCCTCGGCGGGAAAAAATTCAATACCCGAGAGGCAGTACAAAATATATATTTTAGATTTTGATTACATAATACACATCCATGACCCAGGAACACAGAAAACTTTTTGTTCCCTGGCGGGATTCGAACCCGCGACCACCGGCTTTAGCGCCAACGTGCTAACCACTGAGCCACGGACGTCGTCAGAATCTGTCTAATCGTTTTTTTACAATCTTTGGTCCTGTCCTTATCTTGCCAGTTGTGTGGTAACCCTACTCTTCATATATTGATATTATCAAAAAATTAACATTAACTCAGCTAGAAAACAAGAAATTAAAATTTTATGTGCTAATCCAAGAGAAAAAAACTCCTACAAACATTTATTTAGGTATAAGACATTCTGATATTTTTCTCGTTTAAAAGATAATTGAGTTTTTCTTATACACCAGACTGTGAACTGAGGGACCTAACATAATAAACACACCGGCATATTTAGCGGAACACAAAGAAAAGGTCCATAATTAAAAAAATATGGTTTTATTTTAAAATCTACTTACTACACTTCTTTTGTTATTTAAAGTTTCATTTGTTTTACTTAAAATGAGATTACATTAAGAACAGATTTTGCGAGTAAAGGCTATTTGTGAAAAATGGTACATTTTTGAACTTTTCATGTAACCGGGAAAAGTGAAAATTAATATTAAAATAACAATTAATTAAATTAGAAAAATGGTGATTAATCGCGTATTTCCTCCACGTGCTATTATTAAAGTTTCTACCCGTCTAGGCATACTGAGAATGATGTTATCGATGGTCACCTGGGATAGTCTCCGCCATTCCTCAACTACGGCGATTCGCAGTTCACCCACGTTGGCAGGAGCTGGAATTCTGGACTTAACTTTTCTTTTCAGCAAGTCCCAAACGTGCTCTATTGGGTTCATATCCAGTGATCTCGCCGGCCACTCCATAACAGTGATATTCATATCATTAAGATAAGCTTGAGTTACCCGAGCGGTATGCGGCGGAGCATTATCCTGCATAAAAACAAAATCGTCACCGATATATGGGGCAAACGGTACGACATTTTCTTCTAAAACTTCTCTGATATAGCGGTCTGCAGTCAGACTCCCTCTGTCAATCACTACCAAGTCTGTGCGAGCTCCCAAACAAATGCCCGCCCAAACCATTATTGATCCACCACCGTATGCAACTGTAGTTTCAAAATTTGTCTGAATGTATCGTTCTCCTTTGCGTCTGTATATTCTTTGCCTGCCGTCAATTTGATTTAAGAGAATTCTGCACTCATCACTAAACAATACCTTACTCCATTGATCCGCGTTCCAAAGTTGATGTTCCTGAGCAAAAGCTAACCTGTTTCTACGATGATTTACCTCGAGCCTTGGAGCCTTGGCGGGCACAAATAAACCCAAACCAGCTTCTTCCAACCTTCTTCGTACCGTACGCTCACTTACGGTTGCACCCCGCACTGCTTTTAACTCATGTCGGGCTTGGACAGCCGTCAAACGGGGGTTCCTACGTACACGAAGCCGAATGAAACGATCATCCCTACTCGAAGTGCGTCTTTTTCTGCCTTGTCCTGCTCTTCTCACATAAGTACCGGTCTCCCTGAACCTTTGGATACTGCGATGGATCGTTGAAACTGGTCGACGAAGATCTCTGGATATCACTCTGTAGGTTTGATCATTTCTTCGCATTTCGAGTGCCCTGGCAATCTCCGTTGGGGCTAAGTCAGGCATAATTCAGTCCTCAACTCCAAAAAGATACGCGATTAAAAAAAACTAACAAAAAACAGTATTTCAATGAAATTTTAAATCAAACTTAGAAGGAAGAAATGCTCGAAGTTCGCTCCAGATAAGGTGTATTTGAATAAAATAAAAACAATTGCCTAAAATTTGATGTTCAGTTATTTTCTTGAAATATTTGAAAATATTTCTTTTTAAATTAAATGACGTATAAACCAGCCAGCAACCTTATATGATACTGATATCTAACCTTTATTTTATGTTCCGCTAAATATGCCGATGTGTGTAGTTGATATCTTCCAAATGCGACGGTAGATTTTTCTGAAATTTTGTCCACAAATTTTGTACAAAAAATCTACGTAGAAAAATAATAAAAAAGCTGACTTTTTTATTACGTGAAATGAATATGTCACTTTTAGTTTGAACTGAGGGACCACACTTCGGTGGTTAAGTTTTTTTATTTCTGATGCTATTATGTATTTGATAAATTTGTAGAAACTTTTACAAAAGTTCTACTAAAATTCTGTAGTGAAAAAAACATAATTTTCCACATACTTTTCGAGATCTGAAAAATAGCGGTGTGTGAACTGAGGGACAACACTCTGACGGCTGTAGTTCTTAAGAGGCATATTACATCTCGACTGTGATTTTTGCGTAAAATGGCTAATTATGGCGTTCTTGATCTCAGAAACAAAGATACAATTTTGTTTAATTTAACAATTAATAAATCTGAAGAAATAGCATTTGCATTGTCAGAATTCACGCAAAAAATATAGAAATTCATATTATTTGCTTAACAGAAACCTTTATAAAAAAAGGAATGGAGTCTCTACTTAAAATACCTGGCTATAGAATAATTTCTTCGTACTCGCGTAACACGAAAAGGGGTGGATCATGCATACTCGCTAAAAATAGTGTAGAGCATCTATACTCTAAGTGTGTTCCGCGGTACCCTAGGGTTCCGCGATACCCATGTAGGGGTTCCGCAAGAATTTAGAAAAAAAAATCAAAACACCTCTCTCTGGTCGAACGTTTTGACTCCGCCCGCCGCGCCGCCGCCGCGCGTATACTTGTGAGCGCGCAGTCCCTTTGATAAAAGCCGCCTCTGAATTAGACACTATAGTTGTGAACAAGCGACTTTCGGCTCTAACTTCAAAAAATAAAGTCGAGATTGTTTACAACGCATTTTTTGTATTTCTATTTTTATTTCCGCTTTTTGTTTATCAAAGGCGCCGACTCGAGTATTTTTGAGAATGTTCGAAATCGAGTCTAGGACTAAGTATAAAAGCGGCGATCGCGCGTCGCGCCTCGTCAGTCAGTTGACGATTAGCGTTCGGAGCGATAAGTTCCTACCTATCTACTTACAAGCTGGCTAGCGAATTGCGGAGTTTAAACGTGATATGTAACTAGTGTTTATTGTTCTACTGCCTGCTGTATTCTGATTGTATCAGATTTCTACATTTCTTCTTTGGACTAAACTTAGTCTCTTATAAGCAGTAACGATTGTGCATTATTTTGACCCCACCATCCTGACCCATCCATCCTTAGTTATGGATGAAGCGGTAAAAATAATTAATTTTATCAAATCACGACCACTACAATCCCGATTGTTCTCATTATTGTGTGAAGATTATGGCAGCAAACATAAAACACTGCTGCTCCATACAGAAGTGCGATGGCTGTCTCGGGGGTAAAACTTTAACAAGGCTATTTGAACTTAGAGCGGAGTTACAAATGTTTCTTTCAGGTGATACTTCTTTTAATTTGAAAGACCGTTTGTATGATAAAACTTGGTTGTTCCGATTGTCTTTTATGGCAGATATCTTTCAAAAACTAAACGAATTGAATTTATAATTGCAAGGTAAACAGACAACAGTGTTCCAGGCCTATAACAAAATAATTACCTTCAAAAGAACATTAGTTTTTGGATTGTTTGCGTTGATAAGAGAGAAATAGAAAGCTTTACGTTACTCAGTGAGTTTGTTAGCGATAACGACTCAGAAATGTTTCAAGATGATATGTTTGAAGAATTGGTCCAATATCTCCCTTCGATGCGCGCATCTTTTGAAAAGTATTTTCCCGAAGAACAGAATACAAAAATAAAACTGAATTCATGGATTCATAAACCTTTTTTACCCAACTTGCAAAAGCCCGAAAGTATGTCAAAGGTGATATATGAATCTCTTTTAGAAATGTCATCTGACACAAGTATGGAGTCACTGTTCGATGTTCAAACGATGCCTCTCAACGATTTTTGGTGCAGAATTCGTAATGAATATTCAATGCTT
Organism: Phengaris arion; assembly: GCA_963565745.1. Classification (NCBI taxonomy): domain Eukaryota; kingdom Metazoa; phylum Arthropoda; class Insecta; order Lepidoptera; family Lycaenidae; genus Phengaris; species Phengaris arion. Next base: position 11,908,792 of record OY751440.1, on the reverse strand, counting down.
GGCAAAATGGCTCTGAATATTCTTCTCCCGTTCCCAACAACATATTTGTGCGAAACAGGATTCTCAACGTATGCAGCCACGAAAACAAAATATCGCAATAGACTGGACGCAGAACCTGATATGAGACTGCAACTGTCTTCTATCAAACCTGACATCAACCAATTAATGAAAAATAAAAAACAGTTTCATACCTCCCATTAGTTAGATTTTTTATTGTATCTTGTAATAATGTACTTGCCATGTGGCATATTAAAGTAAGTAATAATCAGTAACTGTTACATTGTACTTAATATGTTTATTAATAAAGAATACACTTTTAAAAACTATTGTTTTATTGTAGGGTTCCGTCAAGTATTTGGTTTTCCAAAAGGGTTCCGTCACCAAAAAAGTTTGAGAACCGCTGGTATAGAGTGTAAAAATCTAGTGATAGTGAATTTGTTAGTAATATTAGTTTTGAAGTCTCGGGTGTTGAAATTGTGTCTCCAAAAATTTTAATTTTATGCATATACTGAACCCTAATATTTTTATCGAAAAATTAGAAGTATTGTTGTCAAAAATAGCAAGAAGATTTAAGAAAATTGTTTTATGCGGCGACTGGAACTTCGATACACTAAATTCCAATAAAAATTATCAAGACCTTATTAACATATTGAACATTTTTAATATGAACTTACATATAACAACACCAACGAGAAAAAAGGCATGCATCGACCAGTTTGCTAGTAATATAAGAGAATGCTCTGCCGAGGTTTACCATCTAGGTCTATCGGATCACGAAACTGGTCAAATTCTCACAGTAAGGGTAAAAAATAAACATGAACTGGTTTCCTGGACCAGGTCTGTTAGAGACTTTAACAATGAAAATATATTGAAAGTTTGTAAATGTTTATCATCAATTAAATTTTCCGAAATATACGAAACAAACAACTCAAATTATGCCTTCAAGGAATTTCATGAAATATTAGTTTTATTTTTTAATTTATATTTTCCTGTAATAATATGCAAGAAAATTAATAAAAAATCAAATAAAACTTGGCTTACTAAGGGTTTAAAAAATTCATGCATCGAAAAAAGAATACTATATCTAAAATATAAAAGGACAGGCGAACAAAAATCTGAAAATTATAAAAAATATATTACTTATTATAGAACTCTAAAAATATGTATTTATAAATCAAGACATCTTCAAAATAAAAAATATATACATAACAAAAAAAAATTAAAGCAGTTTGGGACATTACGAGTATAAATAGTAATATTAATGACATAAAACCCAATATGGACATAAGCACAATTTCTCATAATGACAAAGTTCTAACGGCTCCTAATGACATATGCAAAGCTTTTAATAAATACTATATAGAATTGACTAATAAAGAGTTTACATTTAAAACAAGTGACATTGCCAAAACATTAAGTACACAAAATTTTAATACGATTTTTTTAATACCAACCGACTAAAATGAAGTACTTCAAATAATAAATAATCTTAACAACACAAATTCGGTAGGAATTGATGATCTGAATACAAAAATTACTAAAACCTGTGCTAAGCATATAGGTAGACCCTTAAGCCATATTATTAATCTTTCTTTTGAAGAAGGCGCATTTCCCGAAATATTAAAAAAATCTATAGTTAAGCCTCTATTTAAAAAAGGAGATATAAATGATACAAACGATTAATTATAGACCAATCACATTAATTTCAGTGATATCAAAAATATTCGAGAAAATCTTGGTAAAAAGACTATACGCATTTGTCACCACAAACAATATACTTAGGCCAGAACAATTCGGTTTCCATAAAAATAGCAACACAACTTTAGCTTGTTTTAATCTGATAACATATTATGTAACAGAAGCTCTAAATAATAAAGAGCCTGTAGTCGCTATATTCCTAGATATGAGCAAAGCTTTTGTCTTCGTAGATTATAAGCTTCTACTACATAAGCTCGAAAAATATGGCATACGTGGCAAAGCTTGGGATTGGATTAAAAGTTACCTATCTGGACGACAACAATGTGTACAAATATCAAAAATTGACATAGAGAAACAAATTACTAACAGGTTGGACTTTTTGTGTAACGATTTCGGAGTCCCACAAGGCAGTATAAGTCCATTACTATTTTTGCTTTATATAAACGACTGACGACCATATAATATAATATGTAAATATTAAAAATAAATATAATATAATATAAATAATAGGTCTTTACCTATGAAATTGCCGTTCTGCAGTACTGGCCATTTCAAATCAAAATAATTTTTGTTTGGCTAAGAATTCAAATTTCAAATTAATTTTATATTAAAAACATGGAATTCTTTTTCCAAAAGTAGTCATTTGTTTATTGATTAGTGTTATATTTTCATTGCATTTCAATATTTTTCGTCATCATGGATACGTTAAAAATTCGAGTAATTATGGAATATGAGTACCGTCTTGGCAGCACGCAACATCAACGACGTTTACGGAGCTAACACTACAAACCAACGCACCACCTGTTATTGGTTTGCTCGCTTCCGTTCTGGAAATTTCGACCTGAAAAATGAACCTCGCGGTCGTCCGAAGACTTTGGTTGACAATGACGAATTAAAGGCGATTGTGGAAGCTGATGATACACAATCTACGGCTGAATTAGCAGCAGCTTTCGACATTAGCGTCAAAACAATATTGGTCCATTTGCGTCAAATAGGCAAGGTAAAAAAGCTTGAGAAATGGGTGTCCCACGGACTCAATGATCGCCAGCTCGAAGTACGCGTCGAGACGTGCCTTGCACTGCTCAACAGACACACAAATGAAGGAATTTTGAACCGCATTGTTATCTGCGATGAAAAATGGATTCTGTTTGATAACCGCAAGTGCTGAAATGGCCCAAAAACGGAAATCCGCCGAGGTAAAGGTGCACTTTGACTGTCGCTGTAGCAAAAGCTATGAGAACTATTATAACACGGCGTACATATTATGAATTGTTATATGTGTGGTTATTAGTGCAGTTAAGTGCATAACATTTGATAAAGAATTTTATTGAAAACTTTTAAAAAACGTTTTTGTCGCGAAATCCTAAAATTCTGCGCCACTTTGTCAACGCCACCATATTCGCCTTATCTTTTTAAAGTTGGAAGTCGGGGACATAAAAAATTGAGAGGTGGCAACATTGAGCTCCTATAGTCTATGGCCAGCGCCTTGCTGGACGCCATTTTGAATGCTAATGTCATGTGAACGTGAGTGTCGGCGCGTGTACACAGAATTTTCGAGACAAGATTTTTGAGCATAAAAATGTAAATACAACTTTTAAATAAACCACTTTCAATGCACCATGTGAGAAAAAGTGATAGCCATCTTTTAAGTTATCATTCAACTCAAATTGTGCGTTATTTCCAGAGGTATCTTGTGAATTTTCAACGCCACGGTAGCGTTGGAGTGAACAAACGCCACCAAATTTGTACTTCACCACCACCGGTGGCGCAGATATCCGCCACCTCCACTACGCTACCAAAATTAGGGTTAGTGTCCACTTACATTTTAAAGTAATAGAAGATGTACATATTGTAAATACCTAAATATATATATAAAAAATGTGCTATAAATGTTTATCACATTAAGTATAGGTGAAGTAAGTATTAAAGTTAATACATATTAATGAATTTATGGTAAATATAATTACCGTGAAAGAAATTTAAGTGTGTGTAAGTGTTAAGTGCTAGTTGACTATGCCTTCGTTTTTTGTCGAAAGTTCAAGAAAAAACTTCCATTGTTTCACTGTATTTGGATGGACATTTAAGCCGAGGATAAGAAAAAAACAAACAAACATTTAGATTTGTTTACAAGATTAAAATACACGTAGTTTAATCATTTGGTCTTTTGTGTTATTTAATGCGAATACATTTTATTTACATACTACAGATGCAGTTATCCACAGCAGAAAAATCTAAAAGATACAGAGAGCGACTTAAAAACAACCCGGAAAAATATATCACTTCTAAAGCTAAAAGCAGAGCAAGATCAGCAAAACATTACAAACAAAAAATGAAGGCCCTAGATGAGGATAAAAAAAATGACCTGTACTGTGAAAGAAAAACGTGCGTTTCATGATTTTAATACTGAATTTAACGAACGGGTCCTAAGCGCCGTAACGAATTGATAGGTCATCTATAAGTACCTTAAGGCCTATTCAAACTGGAGCGGCATCCGCTACCGCTGTGGGTAGCGGTATCCCGATGGGTACGCGATTAACGCGCTAATAATGAACGCGATTAAGGCGATAATCACGTACCCATCGGGATACCGATACCCACGGCGGTAACGGATACCGCTTCGGTTTGAATAGACCTTTATACGGGTAACTAAGTTAGTTTTTAATCTGTGATTGTATAACGTTTGTTCCTATTCTATGATTAATGATTATAGTATTTACCTTATCTAATTTCGTTCCTATTCTAAAATATAGGTAAGTGCCAATGATAAAAATCTTATTGTTCCTATTCCATAATTATGTAAGTACCTATCAAATTTTTTACTTATTCTGTGATTATAATTTACCTAAGTAGGTATTATTCTAAGATCGAAGTGCCTTAGTTACTCTAGTAACTATTGTATATAATCTGTGGCCTTAGTTTGTTTCTATAACTATTATGATTATAGTGCCAAAGAACCAAAGTACCTACCTCTTATGTTCCTATTCTATGATTAATATCAAATAAGGCTGTACTTATAATAGAGGTACCTACGTATAATAATTATATTTTTTATATAAACATAAAAAAAAACATTTAAGTAATGATAATAATATATATTTATAAAAAAAATAATGTGTATTACTACCCTTACAATTATTCGCCACTATTCTACGCCACCCAACGTCACCGTTGCGTAGAAGTGTCAACGCTACCTACGCAATACTTCTACGCCACATCAGCAAAAATTGGCGGCCTGACCCAAATAACCATATAACGTGACGGATCAAAAAACTATTTTATTTGCAGACGACACAACGGCTATAATTAAATGTGAGAATGTAAATTCGTTCCAAAATGACATTTCTATTACAATTAATAAAATTATGACTTGGCTTAATTACAATAATTTAAAAATTAATCTAACTAAAACTAAAATAATTCAATTTAGAGATTATAGGACACGACCAATTGACTTCAATATAACTATTGACGGAATCAAAATGTTAGAAGTGAATTCCGCAAAATTTTTAGGAGTTATTGTAGATAGGCAATGTAATTGGAAGGATCACATAAACCACCTGTGTGAGAAACTCGACAAGTTTGTATACGCAATTAAAGTGTTACGCTTAAAAGTCTCGACCGAAGCCGCAATATGCGCATACCACGTCTATGCTCTCGTATGTGCTATTGCTGTGGGGGAACTCTGTTGAAATTGATAAGGCATTTAAGGTTCAGAAGAAGTGTGTAAGAGCCATTTGCGGAACATGGCCTTTGGATAGTTACAAATCATTGTTTGTGAAATTGCGGATTCTACCTTTGATATGCTTATATATTATAGATATTTGTGTTTTTGTAAAGCAACATCCGCACTACTTTCCAAAAAATGCTGATGTTAATAATAGAAGTGCTAAACCTAGACGTTTGTATAAATTATATCTGCCACAGTGCCGCTTTGATGTCTTTATGAAACATGTGTACATCAACGCTATTATCATTTTTAATAAGTTACCCGACCATTTTAAAACTTTAAATGGAAATAATTTTAAAAGAGAAATAACTTAAATAATTGCTTTTACACATTAAATGAATATATAACATTTAAATAAAAAAATAATATATAACATTTAAATAATTAATATAATGTAATGAATTTGATTTATGTAAAAAAATCTGACATGACATTTCAACAATAAATACCAATTTAATAACACAAATTATTATAAAAATTATATGACATTAATAAAGTTGATACTCTACTAAGCTATATTGAAAAAAAATAATTAAATAATTCATAATTTCTTGAGTTTTAATTTCATTTTTAGTTTTATTTTGTAGTAATATTGCATATTGCACGCCATTGTGATGGCAGAATGTTAGAATAATAAGTAATTTTGTGTGAAAGTGACAGACGCCGGACGGACCTCTGCGCGCGATAGACGTACCCAAGTTATCGATAGACGGGTAATAGGTTGTTTACGCATAGCGAGTGCTGCACCGTACCCAACACGCGTGCACAGCGCTGCGCCCGAGCACCGCTCACCTGCTGTTTTTTTTTTTTGGGCCCATTTTAATTTTTTTACATTTATAATTATTTATTATTAATACATTTCCTGTATATCTTGTTCTTACATCACTTTTATTCCATTTCCTTTATAACATTTGCGACATTTAGCTATTCTTTTACATTTCCTTTTTTTTTTTTTTTTATTTGCTATTTTAATCTATATTTAACTTTACTTTTGCTACTTTATGTCACATTTTCTTCTAAATTCTTTCTCTTTGTTACATTTTCTTGCTTACATCTACAACTCTATTTTCTTGCTTACATTTATACATTTCCTTTACATTAGTCACTACATTAACATTTACTTTACACTACTTTTCTCTTTTGCCTTTACATTTCTCTTTTTTAGATTCACATTTCATTTTTCTTTATACTTATTTACATTATTTCTATATAGTTACTTCTCTATTGCAAATTTTCTTTTCTGTCTATAGATTTATATCTTTTAATATCTTTGCATTTCCATGTTGATTTATATTCGAGCCTAGTTTTACATTCCGTCACACTCCATCCTTACATTAAATTTCTGTTTAATTCTATTCAGTATTTTTAACATTCTTTTACTACATTACATTTCTTATTACATGTCTTATTTGTTTAACTTTTAATTGTATACATTTTTGAAATTTCAATTACAATTTCCTTTATTGTCCACTCATTCAGGTCGAAGTGTCCGGCCCGATAATACGTATGCTCAGCATTTATACTACATATAAATCCTTTGCATATTTTGTGAGACTCCATGGCGCGCGCGTATGCATATAGTGCCAGTTTTTGGTTACTATGGCTATGTATGCTAACTTATGCTTACCATAATCATACATATGCCTAGGTCCCTCCAACAGTGTCGTACTGTCCACCCGTTTTTTGTCTATTGGTGCTATTAGTGCAATTTAATATCATCCAGTTAGATCCTGACAGCACTGACACTATTGTTCTTCTGGACTATATGCAACTGTCGCACGCGCCATAGCGTCCCACTTCTGCCGGACCGGGCACTCCGCACTGAACGCGTTGTGTTCCACATTTCCATTTCCAACCCTTTCGCAGTTATCGCATGCAGCGTGGTTTGCTGCCGGACATACGGTCCTCGCACCGAGACTGGTGACGCGTCCCGGAGCAATGGCTGCCTGCCTACCTTTCCTCGGTGGTACTGCAGAATCGCCTCCCATGTCCGTACCCTAAACAGCTCGAGCACTGTATTAGGGGGGACTGGTCAGCGACCCGAACACGCTGCATGTCTATATACAACTGACCCGCCTTGGTAAGGCACAGCCACATCCCCGGCGACACAGTCATCACCACGTGCTCGGTGCCCTCATCTTTTCCACGCTTCCTATACTTAACCTTCATCCTATCCTCATCCCCGCCCAGGATATGCTGTATGAGGTGCTTGTTTTGGGTTCTTATTGCGTCATAAATGTCTTTATCTGTGCTTGACTTAAGCACCCCATACAGCACAACCTCTGTGGATCCTTGTTATCTATTCCCTGTACTTCTAGTTTACTTCCGCTTTTTTCTATTTTCTCTTTAACCTTATCTCTATCGTTCCTATTACTCAAGCCTATGATGACTTTCCTATCTTTCCCTTTTCGAATCCTATCTATTTTTATTCCTTCTTTCTTCGCCTCTATAATTGCTCCTGACATAAAGTTCTCCTTATCCGTTACCACTAAAGAGTGCAGGGTCACGCGCCTCGGCTCCGGTGGCGTGACTTCCCCTCCGCCACCGACCACCTTTTTTTTTTTTTTTTTGACCACGATTTTGAATGCTAATGTCATGTGAACGTGAGTGTCGGCGCGTGTACACAGAATTTTCGAGACAAGATTTTTGAGCATAAAAATGTAAATACAACTTTTAAATAAACCACTTTCAATGCACCATGTGAGAAAAAGTGATAGCCATCTTTTAAGTTATCATTCAACTCAAATTGTGCGTTATTTCCAGAGGTATCTTGTGAATTTTCAACGCCACGGTAGCGTTGGAGTGAACAAACGCCACCAAATTTGTACTTCACCACCACCGGTGGCGCAGATATCCGCCACCTCCACTACGCTACCAAAATTAGGGTTAGTGTCCACTTACATTTTAAAGTAATAGAAGATGTACATATTGTAAATACCTAAATATATATATAAAAAATGTGCTATAAATGTTTATCACATTAAGTATAGGTGAAGTAAGTATTAAAGTTAATACATATTAATGAATTTATGGTAAATATAATTACCGTGAAAGAAATTTTAGTGTGTGTAAGTGTTAAGTGCTAGTTGACTATGACTTCGTTTTTTGTCGAAAGTTCAAGAAAAAACTTCCATTGTTTCACTGTATTTGGATGGACATTTAAGCCGAGGATAAGAAAAAAACAAACAAACATTTAGATTTGTTTACAAGATTAAAATACACGTAGTTTAATCATTTGGTCTTTTGTGTTATTTAATGCGAATACATTTTATTTACATACTACAGATGCAGTTATCCACAGCAGAAAAATCTAAAAGATACAGAGAGCGACTTAAAAACAACCCGGAAAAATATATCACTTCTAAAGCTAAAAGCAGAGCAAGATCAGCAAAACATTACAAACAAAAAATGAAGGCCCTAGATGAGGATAAAAAAAATGACCTGTACTGTGAAAGAAAAACGTGCGTTTCATGATTTTAATACTGAATTTAACGAACGGGTCCTAAGCGCCGTAACGAATTGATAGGTCATCTATAAGTACCTTAAGGCCTATTCAAACTGGAGCGGCATCCGCTACCGCTGTGGGTAGCGGTATCCCGATGGGTACGCGATTAACGCGCTAATAATGAACGCGATTAAGGCGATAATCACGTACCCATCGGGATACCGATACCCACGGCGGTAACGGATACCGCTTCGGTTTGAATAGACCTTTATACGGGTAACTAAGTTAGTTTTTAATCTGTGATTGTATAACGTTTGTTCCTATTCTATGATTAATGATTATAGTATTTACCTTATCTAATTTCGTTCCTATTCTAAAATATAGGTAAGTGCCAATGATAAAAATCTTATTGTTCCTATTCCATAATTATGTAAGTACCTATCAAATTTTTTACTTATTCTGTGATTATAATTTACCTAAGTAGGTATTATTCTAAGATCGAAGTGCCTTAGTTACTCTAGTAACTATTGTATATAATCTGTGGCCTTAGTTTGTTTCTATAACTATTATGATTATAGTGCCAAAGAACCAAAGTACCTACCTCTTATGTTCCTATTCTATGATTAATATCAAATAAGGCTGTACTTATAATAGAGGTACCTACGTATAATAATTATATTTTTTATATAAACATAAAAAAAACATTTAAGTAATGATAATAATATATATTTATAAAAAAAATAATGTGTATTACTACCCTTACAATTATTCGCCACTATTCTACGCCACCCAACGTCACCGTTGCGTAGAAGTGTCAACGCTACCTACGCAATACTTCTACGCCACATCAGCAAAAATTGGCGGCCTGACCCAAATAACCATATAACGTGACGGATCAAAAAACTATTTTATTTGCAGACGACACAACGGCTATAATTAAATGTGAGAATGTAAATTCGTTCCAAAATGACATTTCTATTACAATTAATAAAATTATGACTTGGCTTAATTACAATAATTTAAAAATTAATCTAACTAAAACTAAAATAATTCAATTTAGAGATTATAGGACACGACCAATTGACTTCAATATAACTATTGACGGAATCAAAATGTTAGAAGTGAATTCCGCAAAATTTTTAGGAGTTATTGTAGATAGGCAATGTAATTGGAAGGATCACATAAACCACCTGTGTGAGAAACTCGACAAGTTTGTATACGCAATTAAAGTGTTACGCTTAAAAGTCTCGACCGAAGCCGCAATATGCGCATACCACGTCTATGCTCTCGTATGTGCTATTGCTGTGGGGGAACTCTGTTGAAATTGATAAGGCATTTAAGGTTCAGAAGAAGTGTGTAAGAGCCATTTGCGGAACATGGCCTTTGGATAGTTACAAATCATTGTTTGTGAAATTGCGGATTCTACCTTTGATATGCTTATATATTATAGATATTTGTGTTTTTGTAAAGCAACATCCGCACTACTTTCCAAAAAATGCTGATGTTAATAATAGAAGTGCTAAACCTAGACGTTTGTATAAATTATATCTGCCACAGTGCCGCTTTGATGTCTTTATGAAACATGTGTACATCAACGCTATTATCATTTTTAATAAGTTACCCGACCATTTTAAAACTTTAAATGGAAATAATTTTAAAAGAGAAATAACTTAAATAATTGCTTTTACACATTAAATGAATATATAACATTTAAATAAAAAAATAATATATAACATTTAAATAATTAATATAATGTAATGAATTTGATTTATGTAAAAAAATCTGACATGACATTTCAACAATAAATACCAATTTAATAACACAAATTATTATAAAAATTATATGACATTAATAAAGTTGATACTCTACTAAGCTATATTGAAAAAAAATAATTAAATAATTCATAATTTCTTGAGTTTTAATTTCATTTTTAGTTTTATTTTGTAGTAATATTGCATATTGCACGCCATTGTGATGGCAGAATGTTAGAATAATAAGTAATTTTGTGTGAAAGTGACAGACGCCGGACGGACCTCTGCGCGCGATAGACGTACCCAAGTTATCGATAGACGGGTAATAGGTTGTTTACGCATAGCGAGTGCTGCACCGTACCCAACACGCGTGCACAGCGCTGCGCCCGAGCACCGCTCACCTGCTGTTTTTTTTTTTTGGGCCCATTTTAATTTTTTTACATTTATAATTATTTATTATTAATACATTTCCTGTATATCTTGTTCTTACATCACTTTTATTCCATTTCCTTTATAACATTTGCGACATTTAGCTATTCTTTTACATTTCCTTTTTTTTTTTTTTTATTTGCTATTTTAATCTATATTTAACTTTACTTTTGCTACTTTATGTCACATTTTCTTCTAAATTCTTTCTCTTTGTTACATTTTCTTGCTTACATCTACAACTCTATTTTCTTGCTTACATTTATACATTTCCTTTACATTAGTCACTACATTAACATTTACTTTACACTACTTTTCTCTTTTGCCTTTACATTTCTCTTTTTTAGATTCACATTTCATTTTTCTTTATACTTATTTACATTATTTCTATATAGTTACTTCTCTATTGCAAATTTTCTTTTCTGTCTATAGATTTATATCTTTTAATATCTTTGCATTTCCATGTTGATTTATATTCGAGCCTAGTTTTACATTCCGTCACACTCCATCCTTACATTAAATTTCTGTTTAATTCTATTCAGTATTTTTAACATTCTTTTACTACATTACATTTCTTATTACATGTCTTATTTGTTTAACTTTTATTTGTATACATTTTTGAAATTTCAATTACAATTTCCTTTATTGTCCACTCATTCAGGTCGAAGTGTCCGGCCCGATAATACGTATGCTCAGCATTTATACTACATATAAATCCTTTGCATATTTTGTGAGACTCCATGGCGCGCGCGTATGCATATAGTGCCAGTTTTTGGTTACTATGGCTATGTATGCTAACTTATGCTTACCATAATCATACATATGCCTAGGTCCCTCCAACAGTGTCGTACTGTCCACCCGTTTTTTGTCTATTGGTGCTATTAGTGCAATTTAATATCATCCAGTTAGATCCTGACAGCACTGACACTATTGTTCTTCTGGACTATATGCAACTGTCGCACGCGCCATAGCGTCCCACTTCTGCCGGACCGGGCACTCCGCACTGAACGCGTTGTGTTTTTTCCATTTATACATTTCCATTTCCAACCCTTTCGCAGTTATCGCATGCAGCGTGGTTTGCTGCCGGACATACGGTCCTCGCACCGAGACTGGTGACGCGTCCCGGAGCAATGGCTGCCTGCCTACCTTTCCTCGGTGGTACTGCAGAATCGCCTCCCATGTCCGTACCCTAAACAGCTCGAGCACTGTATTAGGGGGGACTGGTCAGCGACCCGAACACGCTGCATGTCTATATACAACTGACCCGCCTTGGTAAGGCACAGCCACATCCCCGGCGACACAGTCATCACCACGTGCTCGGTGCCCTCATCTTTTCCACGCTTCCTATACTTAACCTTCATCCTATCCTCATCCCCGCCCAGGATATGCTGTATGAGGTGCTTGTTTTGGGTTCTTATTGCGTCATAAATGTCTTTATCTGTGCTTGACTTAAGCACCCCATACAGCACAACCTCTGTGGATCCTTGTTATCTATTCCCTGTACTTCTAGTTTACTTCCGCTTTTTTCTATTTTCTCTTTAACCTTATCTCTATCGTTCCTATTACTCAAGCCTATGATGACTTTCCTATCTTTCCCTTTTCGAATCCTATCTATTTTTATTCCTTCTTTCTTCGCCTCTATAATTGCTCCTGACATAAAGTTCTCCTTATCCGTTACCACTAAAGAGTGCAGGGTCACGCGCCTCGGCTCCGGTGGCGTGACTTCCCCTCCGCCACCGACCACCGCCGCATATGTCGCGGGTCGCGGGCCCTGGCCCCCCACTCTTCAACGGCCCTAGTTAAGTTTTCCTTATTTTCTTTTATCGAGTCCTGATTTAACTTTCTAATTTCCTCTACCCTACTATTTATCTCCCCTTTTATATCCCTACATTCGTTTATAACATCCTGATTTAGTTTGTTTATCTCTTTCAATTTATTACTTGTGTCACCTGCTGTTTGTTATCTGAGCGTCTATTGTACTTATATTGTGCCGTGTGTAATAATATTTGTTATTTATTTACAAATGTATTTCATTGACTTAGGTTACTATGCAAATTGATAGTGACGAGTGTATTAGCAGTTGTAAAAATAAACAGGGGGATGTAGTGAACGAAGTGGGTGGAAATGAGGAGGATGAGCGACTTATTACTATGGAGAATTTACAAGCTGAAGAAGTTTTTAGTAGCACTATACCATTCAAAAGAAGACGGGTGGAAGAAGATGATGAATGGGAGACTGTGTCGAGAAGTATAAAGAAAAAAGAAAGAAGTCTCGAAGTATATATTTCATGCCACGAAATGTTACCTAAGCAGTTTGCTCTTGCCAGAATGTTCAAAAAAGTTGATGTTATGGATATTGAAGCAATAAAATATTTAACACCTTACAAAATTCGTGTAAAATTAGGCAGCGAGATGTGTGTTGAAAAACTGATGACCTGTGAAGAATTTATTGAAAAGGGATGGAAGTTTCAGAGACCCTATCAGGTTGATTTTTCAAATGGCACGATTCGAAATGTAGAATTGGAACTTTCAGATAAGGACATTCAACAACTGATTCGATGTCCTAGCCCCGGAATATTGAACTCGGCGAACCGCCTTCTCCGTCGTGATGTTGATGGAAAATGGATACCGAGCGAGACAGTAAAGTTATGTTTCAAAGGATCGTACCTACCACCATTTTTATATGTAGATAGTGTGCGAATTAAAGTCGACCAATTTGTATTCCCTGTGTCACAATGCTCAAAATGTTGGAAGTTGGGTCATAGCTAAAAGATGCCCATCCAGAAAAATCATATGCCCGAAATGTGGAAGTAACCATCCAATTGTGATGCGGAAACGTTTAAATGTGTGAACTGTGGCGGTAATCACATGTCTCTTGCTAGGTTATGCCCCGAATTCAAGAAAGAAAAGAGGATAAGAGAGTTAATGTCGGAATTTAATTGCACGTATAGACAGGCTCGCTCAATGCTGGTGATAGAATCATCTAGAAGGGACATCAATTCCGCTGATTTTATACATGACTTACAATGTACAGGCAGAAATTTAAATCTAACTGGCTATGAGTCAGACATCTTAGAAGAAGCTATAATACCATGATCAGAGGCAGTACAAAATGAGGAAGATTTATCATCTTATGCTAACAAATTAAAATTTAAGGCAGCTGCTCATCAGAAGAATAATAGAAAATTAAGAGGTAAAGCAAGCAGAAACTATGAAGTATGTGAAGAAGAGAGAAAAAATTTACAAAGAAAGTGAATAGCTAAAAGTAAAAGCAACTGTTCATACTGACAAAGTTAAAAGATCTAGAGATAAAAGTGACAGAACCTATAAAGTAGGAACAGAAGAAATTATACCAAAAGCAAATAATACAAATAAAAAGATTGAGGATCGTGTTACATTTTGGGAACTACTAATAAGATTAAAGGAGATCATATTCTTAAGAGAGGTTTCTATAGAAGTTAAAATACATAAAGTAATAAAATGTTTAGCGGAGTCGTTAATACTTAAGCTGACAGAAAATATTGCGAATGGGACAGTTATAAAAAATATTTTCGATATAGTAAATGGATAAATATAGTTCTATGGAACGCACAAAGCTTAAAGCCTAAGTTAGCTGCTTTTGATAGTTTATTATGTCAAGAAAAGGTCCACATTGCTTGCATAAATGAAACATGGTTGGAAAATGAAACTCAGGTACATATTCACAATTATAATATTTTTCGCTGCGATCGAAACGATTCGTATGGTGGCGTAGCTATTTGTACACATAAAACTGTGTAGTGTAAACAAATAAGTGTTAATTTGACTAATCCCGGTATCGAAATCATTTATTTAATGCTCTTCAACTGCGGTGTTGTTGTTGATTTAATATGTGTGTATTGCCCTCCCGCAGTTAGGATCAGTATTGGTGATTGGGAACAAATTTTATCACTAGCTAGAGGTAAAGCCGTAGTAGTTGGAGACTTCAATGCTCACCATTCGAGTTGGTCACGCAAAACAGATTATCAAGGTCTACAAATTTTTGATGCATTAATGGATTCTCAGTTTATTACTTTAAACGACGGTACTCCTTCTCGTGTGAAATTGGTCGATGGTATTCTGCAACAATATTCACCCGATGTTGTCTTTGTGTCTTCTAGTATAGCTATTAAATTTCAATTTAAAGTTTTATGTGAAACCTTGGGAAGTGATCATAGTGTAGTTAAAATTTCTACTGTTGTTAATACAAAAAAAAAAAAATATTCTAAAAAGACAATTTAACAAAGCGGATTGGCTGTCATATACAAAATTACTTGATGATTTATTTATTATGTACCTACATACCTAATCATAACCTTCAATTTCAATACGACCAGTTTGTTGATTTTATGAACATTGGGGCAGAATTACATATCCCTACTACTAAGTTAAACCTAGACGTAACTTGTAAATTTACACCTAGACCTTATTGGAACACAAATTTATCTAAAGCAATAATTGCTGAACGTCGATTGGCGTTAGCAAAATTTAGAAGGAATCCCACGCCCCAAAACTTAGATAGACTGAAGGATAGGATAGGGTTTGCGCAATCTTATTCGTAAAACGCGAATGGATAGCTGGCGTGAGTTTTGTTCCTCCTTAGACAAATCTAGTTCATTAAGTAGCTTATATTTATATAGTACTATTAAGTAGCTTATATTTATACATAGTAAATGCGATGGATAAAAGGCTACAAATCACCCCCCCGATTTGTTGAAGAAGAAAAGTTGAATAAACTCTTGCACAGCTTGACACCCGATTCGGTGACGCCTCAGGCACCTATTTTTAATTCACAGAATGAAAAACTAGACACAGATATTTCACTAACCGAATTAATTAACGCAATTGGTACACGAGACACTTGCCCAGGTAACAATAATATCTCCTTTAGTATGATCCGAAATCTTCCTCAAAAAGGAAAATTAATCTTATTGAATTTATTTAATCGATTTTACGAACGCAGTTTTGTACCACATCTATGGAGAGACATATCTGTAATTGCAATTCCAAAACCAGGTCGTGATAGAAATGACGTGTCCTCTCTGCGTCCAATATCCATGATGTCTTGTTTGTGTAAAGTATTTCACAAAATTCTTAACAATCGTTTGGAATGGTATTTTGAAAAAAATAATTTATTTTATAAGCACACTACGGGATTTCGAAAGACACACTCTACTCAACATATCTTATAACTTACATATTAGTTGATTTTAGTAACAAAAGAATTACGTTGGCTTGCTTTATAGACATTAATAGTGCCTATAATAATATTGATATAGTTTCTTTACTCTTAATTCTTGATCGTATTGAGGTTGGTTCAAAAATATGCACATACTTGTGGAACTTCCTTCATAACCGAAACCTTACAATACCATATTATAATGCTACAGTTATGTCTCGTTCTTCCAATAGAGGTCTAGCTCAAGGTGACCCATTGTCACCCTTATTGTTTAATATTGCAACAATTGATATTTGCAGGGCTATAACAAATCTAGGTATATCTCAATATGCGGATGATTTTGTGTTGTTCACAACTTGCAGTAGTATTGTTCAAGGAACTTGCCTTTAACAAAACACTTTAGTCATTTTTAACGTTATGTTAACGAGTTTGGGTCTTGAAATATCAGTATCCAAGACTAAGGTATGTCTATTTTCTCGTGGTTTTAGGAGATTGGTAGATGTAAATAACAAGTCACTTATTGACCTTAAAATCAATGGTCAATTAGTGGAAATGGTGTACAATGTTAAATATCTTGGGGTTTGGTTAGATCAGTCTCTCAGGTGGACAAAACACATTAACGAAATATGTGAGAAGTGCTAGAAATTTTTGAATGTATTTAAAATTCTGGTGGGTCCAGGTTGGGGTGTTCACCCGTCACATTTAAAACGTTTATATTTGTCGCTTGTGAGAAGTAGATTTGATTATGCTAGTTTCCTTTACGATAATTGTTCTAAATCTAATCTTGCTATAATTGATAAAATACAAAATATGTGCATGAGATTAATTGGAGGTTTTATAAAATCAACACCTATCCATGTTATGGAATTAGAACTAAACATCCAACCCTTGTTTATAAGAAGACATTTACTTACGGCAAAATTTTGGCTTAAATGAAAATCACACGAAAACTATGGTTACATATTAGATCAACTGAATAGGCTAGAATCGCTATGTTCGCAAAGTTACTGGCGACGAAAAAAGCTACCCTTGTTAGTACATATCCAGAATGTGCAGATCCATAGTAGTAATGTATTAGAAATGTTTTCTTTAGATATTTGGGTGAGCAGTGTGGACTTATCTAGCTGTATAAAATGTAATTTACAGTGTTTAACTACATCAAAGAAAAATTGTAATGTTCTGTATTTTAAAAAGGATTGTTACCAATTCATCAATCAATATTACAGTAAGTACTATAAAATTTATACCGACGGTTCCAAAATTTCGCATGATATTGGTTCAGCTTTTTTAGACCCACATAATAATATTAATAAACAATTTCGAGTTTCTAGTAGAGTTTCATTTATGTTTGCTGAATTGGTAGCAATAAGAGAAGATTTGTTATACTTAAATGATTTACATTTTTTATTATGTAATACTGTCTGATTGTAAAAGTGCTCTGCAGCATTTGGCTCGATGCAACTCGACTTTTCGAGGACTACCGTTAGCCTATACAATAATAGATAGTATTCGTCGTTTGCACAGTAATGGTAAAAATGTAATTTTACAGGGGATCCCTGCTCATATTGGAATAGTCAACAATGAACGTGTAGATCTTTTAGCTAAACAGGCGGCGGTGGACGGAATTCCGTACGACTGTTTGCCTTATTTTTCTGATATGTACTATATACCGAAAGAAAAATACAAATTTTTTTGGAAGGAGTACTTTGACGAAAGGTCATGCAGGAAAGGCATATCGTATAAAACGATACAACCGTACGTTTCAAGTAATATAATATTCAACAGTACGTTTCAAGTAATAATAGTGTCACCAATATGAGGTTGTCCTAGCGTTAAGGTTCAGATCCGGCCACATTCATGCAACAGTTTTGCGCATTTGATGGGCAAATTGGAATCCCCTAATTGTTCGCAATGTGGGTCGACTGAGGATGCCTATCACTTGCTCATGGAGTGTGCCCGCAACGCAGCTGAACGAGAACTATTTTTTATCAACTTTAATTATAATTGTCTTAACGTAGGATTATGTAATAGTATACTGTCCCTTCCTAACTCAGAAGCTGTCAAACATTTGTATAAAATTGTTAACCTAGGCTTAAGCCGAAGAAGTACAGATAGCTTGTAAATTTAATTTGTGTATACTATGAGGGTGTCATTTTCTACTTAGAAAAAACCCTTTCTAAAAATAAAAAAATAAATAAAAAGTAATTTTGTAAGACCACTGTACCTATAACATTCTTGCAATAAGAGCATTTGATTTGAATTGATTTAATTTAACATATTTAATAGTGCAGAATAGCTATTGGCCTAGTTCGTAGCGGCCTCCCTTTTTGTAAATTTTGCTTAACTTTTTAATTACTTCTAAAAAGGTCAGACCCAACAGTAATAAAAGAAATTTTAATGACTGGGCAACTGCAGAAATAAAAAAGTAGGCAAAGATTATACGAATTATATAATGAAAAATCGATAAATAAATACTATTAGATTTAAAACATATTTAATTATTTTTTATTATTCAATTATTATTTTTAATTATGTTAAGTCAAAGTCAAAGTCAAAAAATTTTATTCAAAATAGGTATTTTCATACTCTTTCTGAACGTCGATCTACATGATGCCTACCACCGGTTCGGGAACTAGCCCGGCGAGAAGAACCGGCGTAAGAAACTCGCGCGCGGCCATCTTTTATCAAAAAGATGGAAAATTGTTCTTTTAAAATATAAAAAAGGCATATATAACAATGTTATGACTAAGACTACATAACAAGAGTACAATAATATATGTAATTTAGAAGTAGCCTTGCAGGGGGTCACCTCATTCCCATGGTGTGCTATCATTCATAAAATCATTAACTTTATAATAGGCTTTAGCACACAAACGTTCTTTAACTACTTTTTTAAATTTATTGATTGAAAAATTTTGAACGCTTTCTGGGATCTTATTGTATAGGCGTATACACTGGCCTTTAAACGAGTTCTTTACTTTACTAAGTCTAGTCACTGGTACATCAAGCTTATGCTTATTTCGGGTATTTCTATTGTGGTTGTCACTTTTCTTTTTGAATAGGTTTAAATTTTTTTAACATATAATACATTTGATAGAACATACTGAGAAGCTACAGTTAAGATTCCAGTTTCTTTAAACTTCTCTCTTAATGAAGTGTTGGGGGCCAGCTTGTAGATTACCCGAACAGCTCACTTCTGCAGCACAGTATTTATATCGGCAGCATTTCCCCACAATAGAATGCCATAGGACATTATACTGTGGAAGTAACTAAAATATACAAGTCTTGCTGTGTTTTCGTCTGAAAATTGTCTTATTTTACTCACTGCAAATGCTGCTGAACTGAGTCTGTCGGCCAACCCAACAATATGAGGGCCCCACTGTAGTTTTGCGTCTAAAGTTATACCTAAAAAGACAGCTGTATTTACTAGTTCCATATCTTTTCCATTCAATAGAACATTGGTTTCAGTTAGCCTTACATTTGGCAACGTGAACTTTATACATTTAGTTTTTTTGCTATTTAACAAAAGATTATTAACACTAAACCAGTGTACTATTTTTGAGAGAGCATTATTTACTTCATCATAGCCTGAGTTTTGGCGATTAATATTAAAAGTAAGTGACGTGTCATCGGCAAATAAGACTATCCCGTTTTTTCCATTAATAAGGTATGGTAGGTCATTTATATAGACCAGAAAAAGAAAGGGTCCTAAAATGAATCCTTGGAGGACCCCCATCTCAATTTTGGTACCTGTGGATCTTTTTCCATTTATCTCAACCCTCTGAGTCCTATTTGATAAATAAGATTTTAAGAGGACGAGTGCTGGTCCCCTTACTCCATAGTGGCATAGTTTCCTGATCAATGTTGTGTGCTGCACGCAATCAAATGCCTTAGAGAGATCGCAAAAAACTCCTAGAGCATCCTGCGACCTCTCCCAAGCATCAAAAATATAACTAATCAGATCAACGCCAGTATCTGTTGTAGAGCGACCCTTCTTAAAACTAAATTGTTTATTATGTAAAATGTTATTAATATTAAAGTGTGCTAGTAACTGAGTAAGTATTATTTTTTCATATATTTTAGCAGATAAAGCTCTTAATATAAAAGATAGAATCAGAAATTCTAATAACAAAATAAAAACCACATGGAAAATAATTGCTAGTGAGACTGGTAAAGTCACCTGCTCTGAAATGAAAAATGAAAATATACTTTATTGTGCACAATCAGTAGTTACACATACACACAAATATAGAAAATACTAAAGACACTACGATAGTACACAAAGGCGGCCTTATTACTAAATAGCAATTTCTTCCAGACAACCTTTAAAAGAAAGGAACAAATTGCTGGAGAGGGGTATTGCGCTAAAAGTATTTAACTTGATACTATAAACATAAAATAAAATAAATAAATACATACATACACAATAATACATATACAATAGCTTAATTAATAATATAAGTAATAAAAACAATTTACGTTATAATAATAATATATATAACACTATATGCATATCGTTACATCTGACACAGTCTGAGGTAGTACTCTTTTAGGTAGGATTTAAAAGTATTCAATGTTTTGGCTTGTCTTATTCGGGTAGGGAGAAAGTTCCAGAGTAGGACGGATTGTACAAGGTATGAGGAGTGGGAATACTTAGTGTGATGGATGGGGATATCAAGAAGGAGATTTGTAGAGGACCGCAGCTCTTGCCTGTCGGAGCAACTTGAAGAAGAGAATTACCTCTGACCCAGCAAATTATAGACCGACATCGATACTACCGACTTTTAGTAAAATATTTGAAAAAAATATTTTAAATCAACTAACAGTACACTTTAATACAAATAATTTATTGCATACTACACAATTCGGTTTTACTAAAGGTCGGTCTTCTACAGATGCAGGTATCGAGCTTCTTTGTAGTATATTCGAGTCTTGGGAGGAGGCGCAGGATGCATTAGGGGTTTTTTGCGACCTTTCCAAAGCATTTGATTGTGTAGACCATGCTACACTAGTCAGAAAATTACACCACTATGGCATAAGGGACTCAGCTCATATTCTTTTGAGTACTTATCTTAAAAATAGGACTCAAAGGGTAGAGGTCAATAGTAAAAAGTCCACTGGGATAAATAGAATTAGGTGTCCCACAGGGATCTATTTTAGGTCTATTTCTTTTTCTCATCAACGTAAATGACTTTGCCTTATCTAGTCAAAGATAGGCATGAGATAGTTATATTATATATGACTATCTGTTATATATACTTTGCCGATGACACTTCACTAATATTTAATGTGAAGTGACAACAATCAAATTACGACGAGGTAAACAGTGCTCTTTCAAATATAGTAAACTGCTTTATTGTTAATAATTTACTTTGAAATGCAAATAAAACAAAATTTTTATAGTTTAGCTTGCCAAATGTTAGGCAAGTACAAACCAATTTACTACTCAATGATGAGAAAATGAATTTGGTAGACTCCACTGTATTCCCAGGTATTGCGCTAGATTATAAATTACAGTGGGGCTCTCATATTACTATACTAACCGAGCAAATAGATCAGTTCTGCAGCATATGCAGTCAGAAAAATTAGAGAAATTTCAGATGAAGAAACGGCACGCCTGGTTTATTTCAGCTACTTTCATAGTAGAATGTCTTTTGGCATAATTTTATGGGGAAATGCTGCCGACATAAATTCAATATTTGTGCTGCAGAAGCGAGCTATTCGTGCTATTTATAAAATGTCCCCTTTTAAATCTCTGAGAAAAAAGTTTAAGCAAGGGATATAATTAATGTTGCGAACAAAAAATAAGCTGGCGACTGCACATGACCATACTGTATTTCCCAATTTGGCAGCGAATTAATATGTTGGCGACTAAATTACTAAACTGGCGAAAGCACTCAGGTGACAAAAAATACAAAAATCGGATAAAAAGTGGCGAAATTTAATCCAAATTGGCACCGAAATTTATAAGTTGGCGACTTAATTTCCGAGTTGGTGACATTATACGATGTAAGCAGCTATTAAACCAGATTGGGTTGATAAATTAATGGCTGCTAAAAGTTCAATTTGCAGGCTACGGAAAATGGCATTTTTGGAGTTGGAGTTTGTTTTCCTTTGGTATGGGTATCGTTTTCAAAGTTTTTGGAGATGCAGAATAATATGAAAATTAAATCCATTTTGAAATTCTAAAATGGCGTACATTTTTTCCATAAAAATTAATATGGGTGTCCTTTTTCTGGAATTTCCAAAATGGAGAATTTTCATTCTTCGTAAAAATGACATGAGTTATTACTACACTAATTTAAAAGTTGTTACGAATGCTGATTAGTATTGATGATTATTAATACCAGCTATGTAAGCTATATAAATTTAGAAATTCAGGATTTTCAAAGAGAAACTTATTATGAAGAAAATACGTGGTTACGGGGTTACTTGGTTTATTTTTTCAGTACACCACCATCCACCTGTTCTCGAGATACAAGTGATTATAGAAAAAAAATATGGCAAAGCTCAACTTTGAGATACGAACGATGTATAAAGCTATAGAAATGTTGGAAAATTCACGATTTTCAAATTTCTTTTTCTCCCATCATGAAGAAAATATGTCGTTGCGGGGTTACTAAGGGAGGGGAAATTTTTATTATTTTTGAGATTTACAGAATTTTACAGAAATTAAAATACATCCGCCATTTTAAAATTTCAAAATAAACGTCTTTTTTTGTAATGAACATCCCCTAAACCTAGAAGAGGACACGTAGATTAATTTTATTAAAAATAAATGTCCGCTATCTTTGAAATTCAAAATGGATATCATTTTTGTATTCAGCATCCCTAAAAACCTCGAAGACGTATAAATTTTTCAGAAAAATAAATATTCGACATTTTGAAATTTAAAATGAATGATTTTTTGTAATCAGCACCCGCAGAAACCTACTAAAGGACATACATATTAATTTTTATAAAATTAAGTATGCCCGCCATCTTGGAATTTTAAAATTAATGTCATTTTTGTATCTAACACCCCTAATAAACCTGGTAAACGACACCCATATCAATTTAAAAAAAAATAAATATCAGTCATTTTTAAATTTCAAAATGAATCTACATAATATTGTAGATATTATGTAGATTCATTTTGAAATTTAAAAAACCCCCCTAAACCGAGAAAAATTAAAAATGGCAATTTTATATGCTCCTTTACGTTTTTTTATGTGCACTCGATTTGCTACTTTTTTTATTTTTTGAATTATATACAACAGGTAAAATATATGTGCTTATTCTTAAATTAAATGTGTACTTTCAAATTGTCGCCAAGATGGTTATTTGTTCGCTAAAATAATATCTGTCTGCCAGTTTGGAATATTCAGTGAAAGAAACTGGTATTGATTAGTCACCAGATTTTTAAATTGTTTGTTCCTTATATTCTTTCGCCAACTTGATAATTTAGTATTCAATATTCGGTTTTTTCACACCCAATATTTTGTTGTTATGTCGCAAGTTTAAATACATGCCTTATAGAAATAGGTGTACTGACCGTAGCTTGTCAGTATATTTTGGATAATTTATTATCCACAGACGAGAGGCCGATCGTTTCAGTTAGAACTGACGTCAGTTCGGCCTGAACGGATTCGAGCACATACGCGGAGAAAATCGCATCCGACCGAACTGACGTCAGTTCGGCCCTTAGATTAGCAAATACACGGAAAATTGCCGCAAGCTTCGGTCGTATTTTTAATACTTAAGGAACCCTTATAATTTCACTTTGCCCGTCCGTCTGTCTGTCTGCCGCTCTCCTAGCTTCTGTAATAACTTTATGACAATAACTTTTGTAGTAATTCAAAGATAACCTATTGTGCGCATTGAGTTATAATGTACTACGTAGTACATTATAACTCAATGATTGTGCGTTGATAGTTACGGAACCCTCCTTAGACATGTCGTGACATGCTCTTGGTCAGTTTAGGCTATTATTTTATTTATTAATTGTATTTTGCTGCAATTGTAATCACGCTATCGACGAAACCGAATTATTGTGCCATACATTTTTCCAGTAATATGTTATAGAAATCATTTCTCTTTGTTTTATAGTAATAGTCTTTGGATTTTATCAACTAAATCAAGTGGCTTTAAAGTTTTAAATACTTCAATAAACTTGAATAAATTTCTTTAGACCACGTGCCATTTTTAGGGTTCCGTACCTGTAGGGGACTGTATTATTCCACAGGGATTCAACCGCCGGCTCAGATTAGACTCGAAGATAGCAAGGTTACACCGATTTGGGCAGAGCCGGGGCGATAATAAAACACTGAATTGAGGTGAACATTTTTTCACCTTTTCGCTTTGCTTACCTGGCTCATGGCAATGCCGTATAGAGAGCCCCGCCCGTACGCCTCTTTCGGGCCGATCTTCCCTTTCACTTTTACCTCTCTATACGGCTATTTTCATATTTTTCCCCATTTTTCATGAGCCAGGTGAAGCAAAACGCATTATGTGAAAATCTTTATTATTCAGACCATATTTATCAATCCTTATATACTACATATCTTATTTCCTAAAAAAGTTATATACATTTTAAGTGTCCTTTACATGAAATGTTGTACCATTTTTACCACTATTTGCTTAATAATTTATTTACCATTTATTATATGAACTTAAACTTTACATTACACGTTATAAACTATTCTTATTTACCTAAGTGAAAAGAAGCTACGTTAAAATTAGCTATCGTTTAATATATATGAGCAAAATAACCCGCACTCGATAAAACACCATTTTGCACTATTTTTCACACTGATACCATATAAATCTATACATATAGTCACTCGATATTCACTGTTATGATTTTATGTACAATTTAAATCACTTGTTTATTGTTCAGATTTAAATTCACTTAAGTTTCACATTACGAGGCCGCTGTCCTTAACATCCTCCCCCCGGCGCAGTAGCCAGGATCTACGCAGCCTCCTCAGGTGACTGCGGGCTCGCTGGTCCCGCCGTGGACTGCTCCGGTTACTGCGAGTTGTCCGTGCTCGCTGTAGGCTGGTGCGGAGGCGACTGCGGGCCGTTCGCGCCCGCCGCAGGCTGCTCCGGCGACTGCGAGCTGTCTGTGCTCGCTGTAGGCTGCTCCGACGCTCGTACCGCGTCCGGCGCCGTCCCCGGCGTCGTCTGCTCCGCCAGCGGACGCGACTGCGACTGCGGCGCCTCCTCCAGCACCGCCAGCTTTGATGTCGGCCTCCGGAACACGCCACTGCGCGTGCGCACGTCCGCACAGCGCACTTGTCCGTCCGGGCCGGGGTAGACTCGGTGCACGACCCCCCGCGGCCACGTATTACGCGGCAGTGTCGAGTCGACCACGACAACCAGGTCCCCCGGTACAAGGGCTCGGCTGCTCAGCGGGGCCCCATAGCGTGGTGTGAGCGTGGGAAGGTACTCCTTCACCCAGCGCCTCCAGAACTCGTCGGCAAGGGCTTGCGCGACTTTCCACGCTCTTCTGTCCGCCGGCACACACGGTCCGACGTACGGCAGTCCGGTGGACGACCCGAAGAGGAAATGATTCGGTGTAATCGCCTCGGGATCGTCGGGGTCCACCGACACGTGAACGAGCGGTCGAGCGTTCACGGAGTACTCCGCCTCGGCCATCAGTGTCTGGAGTACCTCTTCCTTGGGCGACTTCTCGTTCAGCGTGGCTAACAGGGCAGTTCTCACCGACCTCACCATCCTTTCCCAGACGCTTCCTTGACTCGGCGCCCCGGGCGGTGTAAACTTCCACTGCATCCGATGAGTGAGGCCCAGCTGAGCCATAGCCGGCGCCCACTCGGCGTACGCCTGCCGCAGCTCGACGTCCGCGCCTCTGAAATTAGTTCCATTGTCACTGTACATGACTGACGGCCATCCTCGCCGCGCAGCCATTCTTCTCATAGCCATCAGTGCAGAGTCCGTCGACAGCGAGGCCACCAGCTCCAGGTGGACCGCCCGCGTCAGACATGTGAAGAGAGCTCCCCACCTCTTCTCGTGACGTCGGCCGATGGTGACCGTCATCGGGCCGAAACAGTCGAGACCACAGTACGAAATGGGTCTCTGGAACGCCCCCAGCCGCTCGGCTAGCAGGTTTCCAGTTGGCGGGGTCCTCGGGTGTGCTCGTCGCAACCGACAGAACGCACATTTGTTCATGACTGTACGCACCGTCGGCCGCAGCTTCAATATCCAGAACTTCTGCCTGAGGTCGTTCACGACTCTCTCGCGGCTCCCGTGTCCCGCTCTGGCGTGCTCCCTTGCCACCAGTAACCTTGTGAAGTGATGTCTTCCATCCAGGATGATAGGGTTTTTCATTCCAGCCGGCACCTGAGCGCTGCTTTAATCCTTCCATCTAGTACGAGCAGCCCGTCCTTGTACACTGGGTTGAGCCGGTACAAGGAGCTCCATCTAGGCACCGTCTTATCACTTGCCATTTTCTCGATCTCTTGTGCGAAGCTGTCTCGTTGTGATTTTTGATACCACAACTCTCCAGGTGTCGTACGTCGAGGTGGGTCCGACGATCTCTGCACTTCTCGACGAACAGCAAGACCATCGCCGTACATCTTATGAGGCGCTCGTAGTTCGAGAAGCGCGTCACATCTGGTAGATGGTAGAGCTCAGCTCGCTCGCCTCCGTGGTGTGGAAGGCGACGTATTTTTCGTGATTTTCAATTGTAGCGGGACTCTCCGCGGGCCACTCGATCACAGGCCTGCGCAGGAAGTCCGGCCCCTGGAACCAAGGATCATCGTCGCCCTTCGGAACGTAGCCCGTTCTGGTGGCTAAGTCGGCGACGTTGCTCTTCGTGCTCACCCATCTCCATTGGTGGACAGACGTCAGCTCGGCGATCTCCCCTAGCCGATGTGCGACGTACGGTGTGTATTTGCGGCTGCCGATCTGTATCCAACACAGAACTACTTGTGCGTCGATCCAGTAGAAAACCGTGTCCGTTTTCCACCTGTGTTCTGCGGCGACGGCGTTTCCCAGCCTCGCCCCGATCAGGGCAGCCTGTAGCTCCATCCTTGGTATTGTTTGTGCCTTCAGTGGCGCCACCTTGGCCTTGGCGGCGGCCAACACGACTCGTACTTCTCCATTTTCTTGCAATCTGCAGTCCGCACGACTCCCCCCGCCATTCCATGGGGTTGTGACACCTCCCGCGTGCCACTGGAGTCCCGGTCCCGCCCTGCAGATTCTTCGGCTCCCCCCGTTGTAACTCCGGGGTAATGTGACGCCCTCTTTGCGCCACTGGAGCCCCACTTCGAATCGACCTTCTTCCCTTCGTTTGGCCGTTCTGCCAAAGAGGTCGATGACTCGCTGCTTTTTTGGTCAGCTTTGCCTTGGACGCTATTCCCCGTGCGTCTATTTCAAAGTGTTTCTTCACCATTTCCTCCAGTCGTTCGCCTCGGGTCTCGATCGGAGACACGTGCAGGATGTTCTTCTGTTCTTCCTGCTTTCTGAGGCAACTGGGGATGCTTCCATGGATTACCCAGCCGAGCTTCGTTTTCGAGGCTGCAGGCTGGTTTCTCTTGCCGATCCTGAGCTCCCTGGATACTATGAGCTACCAGTTGTCCGTGCCGATGAGAAGTTGAGGTTTCTTGTCTTCATAGCATATCTCTTCGTTTTTGAGATCACGCAGGTGAGCAAGTCGGAACAGTGAGTCCGGGACGGACTGAGTGAGTAGGTTCAACCCGTCCACGGTTCTCGCAGTGACGTCATATCTGGTACCGTCGTGACCCCGTACGCCAAGTTGTACGAGTCGGCTTTTTTCTTCCCTTCTCTCGGCATTGATCCCATGCATTCTCAGCACCTTCGGTGGGCCGTCTGCGCCGATAGCCTTCGCAACGTCTTCATCCAGTAGTGTCACTGTCGAGCCCTCGTCGAACAGCGCGAAGATATCCGCTTCGCCCCGTGGACCGACAACTTGAATTCTTCTCATCTTAAGTTTCACCGCGCGGTCGGAGGTGACCGATGCGGTTATCACGGCGTCATCTGTCTGTGGGGCGCCGCCGGACCTGTCTTCGTGCAGCAGCGCGTGATGAGGCAAGTTGCAGCCCTTCACGCCGCACGGCCTCGCTCTGCAGTTGTATCTTCTGTGCCTGCTCCGTATGCACCGGAAACACAGCCCTTCCTTTTTGACTGCGTCCCATCTCTTCTGAGTGCTAAGTTTCTTGAAAGCAGCACAGCGGAACAGAGCGTGATGGTTGGCACATAACGGGCACTTCGTTGACTCTTCGCGTGTTCTGTTTGGCTGGCTGCGACTCGGCGACTCCCTGCCCTCGTCTGCTATTGTGAAGACTGGTCTTCTTGTTCGGGCTTCGTTCTTGTTAGGAGGTGGACGCGGTGTTTCCTTCTTCGGCGCCGTGCTGAACCCGTAGCGCAGAGCCCTGTCCGCTTCTCTCATTAAGAATTCAGAGAGAAGGATGACGTCGGGCTCGTTCCTGAAGCGCGACGTTTCTTCTGCGTAGTCGTACCACTTGCTCTTCTCGTATGGGCTGAGCTTCTCTAGGATGTCTCTCGTGAGTAACGGGTTAAAGAGGTACCCGTGCCTCAGCTTCCTCAGGATGGCTACCATGTTCTGAATCTTCACTGCAAATTGGTTGAGTTCTGCCGCCGAACCTCCGAGCCTCGGTATCTTCTTCAGGTCTTCCATCATGCGATCGACCATAACCTCGGGTCGACCGAAGCATTGTTCCAAGGTCTTCATAATCTGTTCGGGCGGCGTCGCGACGCTCAGCAGTGGTGCCACGGCTTCTCTCGCTTCTCCCCGTAGGCAGCTTCTCAGACGAGCTAAGTTCTCGGTCGGCTTGAGCTTGTAGAACGCAGTGGTGTCTTCCATGGCTGCTTTGAATGGCAACCATTCTGTGGGAGCGCCCGAGAATATGGGCAACTCCGTAGTGTGGCGCGACTGGCGTTGGTTCAGCAGTTTATCCAGTGTTTCGGCAAGATGTTCCACCCCATTAGCCCTAGATGTGGGCGGTGTGGGTGAGCGTGGGCGGCGTTGCTGCGGCCATTCGAACCTCGTCTTCTGGGCTCCCTTCGGTGGCATGTCTTCTGGCTTCGGCGTCTCTCTTTCTTCCATAGATGTCGGCTCTTGTCTAGCCTCTTCGGGTTCGGGACCCTGTTCGCTTAGCCAGGCTCGGACACGTTGCTCCACCTGTTCTGATGGCTCGTCGTCGTCGGGGCTGCTACCATCTTCTGCAGCGGCGACGTCAGCGGCGAGCTTCTTCTTTATAAGTTCTGCTTCGATCTGCAGTTCCTTCTTACGAAGAGCGGCGAGTTTCTCCTCCGCCTCGTAATGCATACGCGCGACGACACTTGCTGTCGATCGACGCGATCTAATTGAAATAGCCTTCTTTCTGGCTAGGGTTTGTACTTCCGAGGGTGCAGGCGCCTTGCTGGTACCTGGTCTCGGTTTCAAAATAGTTTGAAGCAGATCCGCTCTTCCCTCGGTCGGCGGCGGCTGGCTCGTAGTGGCAGCGGACGGCGATCGTGGCGGATCCGGAAATCTACGTGGTTGCTGGTTCTCCTCGGCCCCACTCTGACTTCTGGTCATAACCATCTTCAAATGTTAAGTTCAATCTTCCAATGTTAATCTTCAAATGTTAAGTTAATCTTCCAATGTTAATCTTCAAATGTTAAGTTAATCTTCTAATGTTAATCTTCAAAATTAATTTTCCAATTTCAAGAATCTTCGGGAGGTTTTTCGGTAAAAATCTACGAATCCTTGCTTCCGTTCGCAGCGGTGTATCCTTGTATCCCCGAGTCCGATCTTCTGAGTCCAATCTAATCCCTGGCGTTGATTCCCGTTGATAAAATTTCCAATGTTCTAGCCTGATAATTTCTTCTATGTCCAATGTTCAGTAAAATTTTCTATCTTGAATCTTCAGAAATTTTCTATGTTCAATGTTCAGTAAAATTTTCTATCTTGAATCTTCAAAAATTTTCTATGTTCAATGTTCAGTAAAATTTTCTATCTTGAATCTTCAAAAATTTTCTATGTTCAGAACAGCTGACGAAAATTTTCTAAGTCCAGTCTTCAGTAAAAATTTCAATCTTGAGTCTTCGGAAATTTTTCTATGTTCAGAACAGCTGACGAAAATTTTCTAAGTCCAGTCTTCAGTAAAAATTTCAATCTTGAGTCTTCGGAAATTTTTCTATGTTCAAAACAGCTGTTCCAATTTTCTCTAAGTGCCGTCTTCGTTATTTTCAACTTGATATGGACTTCGAATATTTCTTCGATCTTGATATTCGGCTCGCCAAAGGACCACGCACTACTGTAGGGGACTGTATTATTCCACAGGGATTCAACCGCCGGCTCAGATTAGACTCGAAGATAGCAAGGTTACACCGATTTGGGCAGAGCCGGGGCGATAATAAAACACTGAATTGAGGAGAACATTTTTTCACCTTTTCGCTTTGCTTACCTGGCTCATGGCAATGCCGTATAGAGAGCCCCGCCCGTACGCCTCTTTCGGGCCGATCTTCCCTTTCACTTTTACCTCTCTATACGGCTATTTTCCATATTTTTCCCCATTTTTCATGAGCCAGGTGAAGCGAAACGCATTATGTGAAAATCTTTATTATTCAGACCATATTTACCAATCCTTATATACTACATATCTTATTTCCTAAAAGAGTTATATACATTTTGAGTGTCCTTTACATGAAATGTTGTATCATTTTTACCACTATTTGCTTAATAATTTATTTACCATTTATTATATGAACTTAAACTTTACATTACACGTTATATACTATTCTTATTTACCTAAGTGAAAAGAAGCTATGTTAAAATTAGCTATCGTTTAATATATATGAGCAAAATAACCCGCACTCGATAAAACACCATTTTGCACTATTTTTCACACTGATACCATATAAATCTATACATATAGTCACTCGATATTCACTGTTATGATTTTATGTACAGTTTAAATCACTTGTTTATTGTTCAGATTTAAATTCACTTAAGTTTCATATTACGAGGCCGCTGTCCTTAACAGTACCCAAAGGGTAAAAACGGGACCCTATTAATGAGACTTTGCTATTAGTCCGTCTGTCGCCAGGCTGTATGTCGAAAGACAGTACAGGCTGATCATCTGATTGTCTGACAAGAAAGATGATCCATGCGTCGGATGGGTATGTAAAAAATCGGACTTGCGCCAGTCGTGTCCATTATCCGTCCCACTGGGTTACGAGAGTAAAGGAATAGAGAATGCTCTTGTGTACGGGAACACACTTGGGCACTATACAATGACTCCTGTGTGACTGGCCCGGTTTCAATAAAACCGGCCACCGTCACCGAAACCGGTGCGGACTGCGGGGGGAGTTATTATTGTGAGGTGAGGTGTCACAGCGTAACAAGTTGCTAAAGTAGGCATTCGGACCGCCTCACGTAATGCTTCATTTGAATCATTATAAACTTTGTTATTTATTACATCTTGTTTGTCATGACAATATGTACCTAGTCCACTAAAAGTAGGTTACAAAAATGCAAAAGAAACAGACTTAATCCTTAATAAACTCCTAATTTTGGAGTCTGGACTAAACTGTGGGTAAATGTGTACCTACCTACATACACAAATAAGTAAATAAAGTTTCTGGTTGGTAATTTAAGTCAACAGCTTTTTACTAAATACATACCTATAAATTATATACGGGACTGATAATAATTTTTAAAAATTTTTGTCTGTCTGTTCTGAAACGGCTGGCGCGATTTTCACGAGACTTTCGCTTGCATATATCTGATGTTATGAGGAGTAACTAAGGCTACTTTTATCTTGGAGTTTAAAAATAGGGGTCCGTTTCCGTTAGTTCTACGCAAGCGATGTTATGGGCACCAGCTAAAACCTAAAACTTACGCCTTTTCATCCGTTATTGGAGGATTTATACAGTATTCTACGAGCGAAGTACAATACTGCAAGTAGCATGTATAATACCACTCTTGCAATACTGTAGTGCCTGGGACAGTAATTGGTTTTTAAATGTCGTATGGTTGCCTAAGCACATACGGCATTCTCACAACACAGTCACTGCCTAGTCCAGAGGAATAACTGGATACGTCTGGGGCCATGTGCGGGTTTCCTCAGGATGTTTTCCTTCACCGGTAGAGCGGCCATATAATGTACTTGAGATCTGAAAAAGTCTTATCGGTACATGCCACACCTGGGAATCGACCCTGCACTCTCTCACTATATTTAATAATAAAGCGTTCCCGACATTTCGCAATTTTGAATTTCGCAAGAAGTAATACCAATATTAAAACCCAATAAACCCGCAAACGAAATATCTTCTTATAGACCTATAGCGTTATCTTCAGTTCTTATTAAAGTGGCTGAAAATTTAGTTAAAAATGGATTGGAATGGTACCTAGAGCATAATAATTTAATGTCAAATAGTCAATTTGGTTTTCGAAAACGTAATTCTACGATGGATAATTTCAGCATATTCACTACAGATATTCGTTTAGCCTTTGTAAATAAACAACACGTTGTAGCTGCCTTTTTAGATATTGAGGCTCCTACGATAATGTTGTAATATCAATTCTGGAGAAAAAGTTGCACAAATTAAATATTCCCCTTATTCTTATAAAGATTATAGTAAATATAATAAAATAACGATTTATTTCTGTTTATATTAATGAAACTGAGTGTTTTGTCCGTTCTATAATCAAAGGATTACCACAAGGGTCAGGTCTACGCCCATTACTTTATAAGACATTTATACATACGATTATAACCTGTTGTTACGGAATTTGTGAAAATTTTTGCAATATGTAGATGATTTACGTCTTTATGCTATTAATGCTAATGTAGATATAGCTTGTAGCTCATTAAATCAATCCGTAAGTGCGTGTGATTGCGGGGATGATACGGGAAAATTGGATCACATTTTTCTCGTGTCCTTAACGTGATCATACTTCGTTTTTATCTTCTTTGCGCTCCCTTCATGTTCCCTTTACTACTTGTATGATGTGTATAATATATAATCCTGTAAAGTATTTTAGTGTTTTAAGTGATTTTATAATAATCAATGATTTAAGTTTATAAGTAAGTATTTTATTTAATTTTTGTATTATTGTACATAATAATTTGTATATTTCATGATATTATTTTCCTGATGGTATCCTTATCAAAATTTCTGTCCCTTGATTCCATGTTACTCCTATCACATTTTACCGCCATTAGTTTCCTTACCTTTAACACTTAACATTGGCAATAGTTTCATGCTAGTCGCCATATAAAAAAAACATTCTGATAATTGAAAGAAACTGTAATTTTTCGTGAAGTGAACTCGAAATCAATATTTATTATGATGAAACAATGATTTTGATAAAATAAATTCATGTATATAACCACTATTTAAACATGCTTGAACTCAAAGAATATCGGTGAGTACTTGTATCAATTTTTTCCATAACTTTTTGCAGGTATTGGATTTCAATTTCAAGGGCCCGCAATAATACTGACAACATAATATTATATGTTCGTATTTCAAGAATTCTCATTCGATAACGTTGCGCTACGTGGTTCCGCCGCAGTCAAATGTTCCTGGTAGGCCCACAGAAGTGTACCTATTTTGCACCAACGGATAAAGCTAATGCCGTATGTGATAACCTGAAATATTTCTCCTCCTCCTTTCGCTATAATACTCGTAACTCTAGAAAAACTTAAGAAATGTGTACCTATTTATTTATTTTGGTTCTATATTTTGTGTAGTTTTTGACAAAACAGCTCATACCTATGTAAAAACATCAAACTGTTAAACTTTATCAGCCTGATAAGTAAGAGTGGTATTTCTAGCGTTTTTTTTTTATTCTAAGATTTCGGGCCTCTAGGGCGCCCCCATCACCGTTGTACAGTAATAACCGTCAGGCTGATAAAGTTTAACAGTTTGATGTTTTTACATAGGTATGAGCTGTTTTGTCAAAAACTACACAAAATATAGAACCAAAATAAATAAATAGGTACACATTTCTTAAGTTTTTCTAAGCTAATAAGCTTTACCAACCAATTACCAAAAACCAATTAAATTACTTACAAAAAATATATGATGGTCTCTTTTTAATGTATTTAATATTGAAGCTAATGAAAAGGATGGCAAATCTATGATACACACATTTTTATTCCTAACAAATATCAAAAGCTATAGCCAATTGAAGACAACTTAAGTGGTGTCAAATTGCTTTCATTGTTTAGTATACTTCGCGACTGGATTACAGTGTGTTGTGAAGTGCAATTTTGTTAAGAATGTTTTTGGTAAGTAGCTAATTTATCTAAAATAAAGGAAATATCAATTTTCGTCATAGTTTTGCTATTATGAACTTCTATTTTATAATTTAGTTGCGTCCATATACCAACCCAAATAATAACCGTTACAAAAACAGTTTATTGTTATAATAAACTATGAATATTTCTGGTAATATTTAAATTCTAATAATAGAAAATATTATTAACGATTGTTTTACTATAATAAAAGAACTAGTTAGTGTTATAAATAAATCAGAATATAAAAAAATAATAATACGATGCTTGTAAGTAAGAAAAGCCTAAGAAATGTGTATTTATTTATTTTGATTCTATATTTTGTGTAGTTTTTGACAAAACAGCTCATATGTAAAAACATCAAAGCGATAATGAGGTGTAAACTTTGTAACAGTATGTTCTGTCTCATTATATCTTTTGATACATTCACGAGCAATAGTTGTCCAGGCTAAGTTATTGTTATTTTCATTTATCTTACATCTTATTTTATTTACAATAGTTTGGTTTAATCTCTCATTTAAACTATTTGAAAACGGCGCATTCACGGCAGTAAAAACTATAGTTATATTTTCTGTATCTAAAAATGATTTAAATTCTTTTGAATTTATACCTGGATATTGATCAGATAAAATAATGTCAATCTTATGTTCCTGTGTCTCTTTCTGCAATAACTTTTAAAATCATTTGACTTCTGTGTTTTCGAGGTCAAAATGTAAGCATATCTTGTAAAGTGATTTTCGAGTTTTCACCACTAAGTCTTCTATTAAGGGAAACGGTTGTGACTATGGTATTACAATTTTATTTAAATCTCGGAAATCAATGCATAATATGGATTTCCGCCCGTCTTCTTTTTTATATGCCAGAGTAACAGGTGCTGCAAAAGGACTATACGATTCTTCAATCAAATTTTCTTCCAATAATTAAATCTTCCAATAAATAGCAGGTGGCTAACCTGCATTTCTATCTCTTTTTTGTCTTCTATTCAACATCTATATGGTCTTTTAGCACAGTACTTATCGACCAATAAATCAATGAGCTTCGTAATCTTTTACTCTACCAACATCGTACTTGCCTGTTGCCAAAAGTGATTTATATTTTTATATAAGGTTATCAATCTCATTCCGTTTATACA
Organism: Phengaris arion; assembly: GCA_963565745.1. Taxonomy (NCBI): domain Eukaryota; kingdom Metazoa; phylum Arthropoda; class Insecta; order Lepidoptera; family Lycaenidae; genus Phengaris; species Phengaris arion. Next base: position 11,873,142 of record OY751440.1, on the reverse strand, counting down.
CATTAAGGTGATTCACCATAATAGTAAAGTCATTTTCCTCTAGATGTTCGTTAAAATTAATTACATATTCCTTGTTTGCTTTGTCAAAGTTTTTTGTTCTATAAAATGTCTTTGTTTTATAATATATCTTATTCTCCATGAATGGAATATTTTGTTTTATTTCTAAGTGTTCATCTTGAACAAGATGAAATTTTTTTATTATGTCTAATTCAATAAAAAAATCGTAATCAAAGTTTTCTTCGTCTACGACAAATACATTGACATTTATCTCTATATCGAAAATCCTTATTTTGAGTGTTATCATACCAACACTTTTTTTAACGCCATTAATCGTCTTGAGATTCGCATTTATATCGTTCTTATTATTTTGACTACCTTTTAATGATAAAATTTTGGAATTTATTAAGGACACATTCGAGCCTGAATCATAGATCCCTTTTATTTTCAAGGAGTCATTTAATTCAACTACAATTTTGATTAATGGCGGGATTTCAAGTTTTTTGGATCAATTTCATTTAATTCAACTTCTAACTCTGAATTGTTAACGGTTTCTTATGGGGTATCTGTTTTCTCCTACTCCTCGTCGGTTTCTTGTATTTTTATTTTGTTTTTCTGATTCTTTGTCAGCATTCCTTCTAAAATTGTTTTCAAAATTATTTCTGGTAACTAAATATTCTAGAGCTCTTATTTGGTTAAATAAATCTTCTGTTGTTCTTAAAATATTTCTGTCGATTTTATTTATCACAAACGTAGGTTAACGTAGGTAGGTAGTAGGTAGGTAGTTGCAATGAAATTAATCAACGTACAAACATCAATGTGTTTGTTCACTTCCAATAAAAGTCTCTCCTTTTTCAAGGCATAGTCTAATAAATAACCTTGTCTGTATTGAAATAAAATTGCATACTTGACTGGTGACCAAGCTTTGTCATAATTATAAGTTTCACATAAACATTCCTTCCATGTTTTCCATTCCGAATTAATTGTATATTTAATCATCATGGAGGTATACCAGTCTAGGTCCTCTAAAAGTGCTCTTATAATCTCAATTATTTTCTTTGCATCTTCAACAATTGATAATCGTGAACATTCCTCTTCAAATCTATTCATCCATTGAGATGCATTATAGATGTCCTCCTGTTAAACTTTTCCAATATAAATTTGTCTACTATATTTCTCGAAGTTTGTGATTTATTTGATTCCATGCATTTATGTAATAATTCTATCAAATACTGTTCCGAAATTTCTATATGTTGTGGTGCTCTTTCAATTTTTGAAGTTATTTCCTCTAAAAAATATCCGTTAAATTGAATGTGTCCATCTTCATCTATATAGGTATCATGTATTTCTTGTGTCATTGTAATCCATACTTGTCTTCTCTCATGCCTTTTCATCAATGTTTTTTTTATATTATCATATACTTGCGTCTTAAGAATAGCATCATGTAATTTAGCCGGCTGAAGTTCTTGCGGAATCAAGTATATTCTTTTATCAGTATCAGTAATCGAAGTTAAGCAGATAATATTAGATTTTGGATCATCACTTGCCTTTACTACAAATTCAAATCTTAGTTTTTCCATTGTTCATAAGTTATAGCGAAAATGTTGTTTTATAACAAGATTATTTAACAATATGGAAATAAAAGATAATGTGTTGCTTTACAACTAAAGAAACAACATTTAATGCTAATATTTCACAATTTAAATAATATTTCATACAAATAATTCTTAAGAAATTAAATATAAGTCTCATTCCCTTGACTGTTGACATTCATTGTCATATGCCTTGCCTTTATAAATATTTAAAACTAGACATTTTGCATTGCGATTTGTCACTGTCAAATGTCAATGTTAATTGACATTCATGCATTCAGCTGGAGTACGTAAATTCAAAATTGTAAACAAGTTTTTTATTTTGTATTCGTTTAATTCCTGTTATTTTATTTATTTCGTGTCGCTTACATTCAATTGCATTTATAATTGAAATGGATTCAAAAGATATTCAGTTAAGCGACGAGGAAGAGGAGGTAACTGCTGAAGCGGTATTGAAAGTTCTTCAAAACGCATGGCAAAATGAACGTTTGGCTCCAGAGATTCTCCCCCATCGTAACGATATGATTGAATGTATGCTAGGACAGATTCAACACATGGAACGTAATATTAATAAACTTCCAAAGACAGATTTCCGAGCCCTAGTTCATAAAATGGAATTAAGTAGGATTAAGTATATCATCTGCAATTATTTGAAGACAAGGTTAGATAAAATAGAAAAGTTTTGTATTTCCATAATAAATGATGAAAGACAACGAATAGAAAGTGGTACAAATTACTTAACAGAAGCGGAATATAGGTATGCACGGGATTACTTGCAGAATATGCAGTCCCACATGAATGTTAGTGTGTTGAATCATATTCCAGGGAACATGCAAACTTTTGAACCTAACAGAATGGCTGTTTATCCTAATCTACAGTCTCATGTGTTTCTTAAAGCAGTAAATACTGTTAGTGGTATAGTTTTAGAGAATTTATTGGAAGATCAAGATGAAGAAATTGATTTAGAAGGTAAATTTGTATGCTTTTACTTTATTTAAGATATAAAACTGTTTTGAAATGCGTTTTTTGAAATAATAAATATAGTTATTATTATATTAAAAACTATTTTTGTTTACAGAGGGATCACAGCACGTACTACAATATAAACCAATTGCAGATTTAGTGAAGAACGGAAGTGTGCATCTTATTTGATTGTGCCAGTGATATTGTGTAAAATCACTGTTAAACCTTTTTATTAATTTATTGTGCTACGAACATTCAAACATAAAAGTTTGGTGATATGATAACAAACATAACTTTGTTATCATATCTGCATAAGATTTTTTATTTAATAAATTGATTTTGTACAGTCTAACCACTGAATCAAGGAGTTGATGAGATAAGAACTGTATATTATAACTATGAATGTATATCATCACTTTTTGTATCAAAAATGTAAATATATAATATAGGAAAACACAAATTTATTTTACTACATATTTTAAATGATGTAACTGAGAAGTTTACAATTAGTATTTTAAGTAAGACTTTCTAAGTGCAAGCCAAATTTTCCAAAATTGATCATATTTGTTAGGTTGTCCAAGAAATAATAAAAAACTTAGAGAAAACATTTATTAAATAGATAAAAGTTATCACAAAATAACTGGTTTCACAAATGCAATCCTTGTGTAAATGCACAAGCCACACTATTGCCACTATCTATAAAACATTCTACTAACATTTTATTTGTTTATAATATACATATTTTACAAAAGAGGCCTGATTAAGGTAAATATAATATGTTTTTACCATTTCAAAATTTATTTAATTTCAACAGTATTTTAAAGCCATCAGTAATTCAACAATTGTGAAAGCTCTTAAGTAAGTGTACCTACATACTTCAAGTAATCCTTAATATTAAATATCTCCTTGGTTTTTATACTTTTAAGTACTAGGAAAACAAAATATAGTAATTTCAAACATATAATTACTAGCAAAAGATGTTAATTTTACTTTTCATATTAAATTTTTTTGACACTGTCCATAGTGAACTTATTTTATTTCCAAAGCAAGTAACATTTAATTATTATTCCTACTTAAATAATTTTTATAAATTCATTTCACTAAGTACACCAAGTATTTTATTTTTAAATTTTAAGTATTAGTACCTACTTAGTACACAATACTATTATTGGTACTTATTAGTAGTAGTGGTAATTTGGGATAGGCACACCAGTCTTCATTTTTTATTTCACGAGTAGTAGTGTTTTGTTTGAGCTATTATAAAATAATTATAGTAGGTATGTATAGAATCTATAAAATGAAAAATATGTAGCACCAAATATTCCATTTGTCATATTATTATGATAATTTATTTACAAAATAGTTATCATCATCATCGCAAAGATGGGTAGTAGCTATTTGAAAGGATTTCTGTGTGGCACTATACTAATTATTTGTAGTAAATAAAATATATTTATAATAATTGTGTACATAAACATTATTAAGTATAAATATTAGGCACTTATTTTACATCAATAAACAATATTTAGATTACATTAAATTCATTCTAAAGGCAAATGACAAAAATCACTTTTATAATATGCTACTTAATATTAAGTATTTATAGTTTTTTCATATATGCAGTCATCGAAAACAAGTCATAAGACATGGCCAAGGGCAAGGCTGACGGTCTAGCAAAGCGGTAGTAGTGAAGTCCCGTTTTTACTGGCACATTGGGATAGGCCTTGTTAAATTCTTATTTTTGAATTAGACATTATTATACAATTTATTTTTTGATTTTGAAAGATCAGGTTTTATATTAATTTTTGTATCTCATAAACAAAAATACTATACTTGTTGTACATTTACAATTTTTGATCTCGCTGCGCAAGACATCTAGACAAATGTATTTTCCCTAAAATGTCTCTTTTATATGTCATTAATGACACTAGAAAAAAACTCGAGACTCCATTGTAGCAGCTACCAGTAAAATGTTTGCAGATGTCTCCCAGTGGGCAACTCCCATCTCCAACTAATAATATTATTGCTAGTTTTTAATGCTTTAGACTGCACCTACAATTTATTTATGTATCACACTGTTTAAGTACTATGTTTGCGGTTGGTCGTCTGCGTCGACATATTTGATGTGTTCTAAGTAAGCTTTGTGGGCGGTTTCCCGTAGGCTCTGTTCAGACGCGTTGCCCAGCTGTTGTACCATGCGGGTGAAATGTCCGGTTTCATTCTGCAGCAAGTCGTGAGGATGACCGCACTCAACGATGCGCCCAGCCTCCATGACCTATGAAACGATTTTGTCAGTTAGTAAACAGAAACGAATCTTAACTTGTTTTAAACCTGATTGTATGTGAGGTAAGAAAAGGCATAGTGCTGGGCTGGGGCGGCTCGAAAATATCTGATACATAATTATTTTTAGATAATAATTACGATGGTGTTGTCATATTCTTTAGTGTAAAAGCCTCTAAATAAATAAAGATATTAAAATATATACCTATATATTTTAAGCAAAAAAAATGTACCTACCTACCTAATCCGACTTCCAAAGTAAACACAATAATATTCTTAAAAATGCACTTAAAACTATGGAATAATTCGTATTCTCTAACGCCCGAATACATTTCAACGTTCCTAGGATTAGCTTCACGTCAACTTACGTCAATTTTTTTTTGAGAATCTAAGATTGAAGTCAATCTAAGATTTTAGATACGATAATAATTTCGGGCGTAAATAGTTCCCCTTTTTAATTCAGATAAAATTTAACCATTTCTCTAATGTACGAGCCAACTTGAACGTGAGTTCTATAAAATATTGTATTTATTAGGATATAATTATAGTGGGCTTAAATTTATTGTTAAGAACGAAAAACATATTAATTTTATAAAATTTTTATAGTTATGACGATTGGCAAATATTGTAGAGATAACAAGTGCCAATATAGGAAATGGCCCGAGTGGTAGTCACTGATAACAGTGATGAAATAATATTTGATTATGCTTCTCTTGAAGCATTTATATTCAAGTCTACTTAGCCTATATAAAATACGAGTCTATGTAAAATATGATAACAAATTATGTACTGTTAGGTTTTGAACTGTAATATGTAGCAAGAGCTAATTTAGTATGCTGCTAGAAGCGTGAGCTGTTTTGGCACGTACGGACCGGCTCGTCCTACTATGGCCACACATAAACCCGAAGCGAAATAACGCTTGCACTTGTGTGAGTGAGAGTAGGTAAATCGTCCCTGGCTTTTTCATGTTGTTCCCGTAGAACAATCATACATTCCACCTGGTGTTTAAACAGTACCTACGTAGAGTTATTATAATGTATCGTTATAATAACGGTCAGTGAGTATGTCATACACCTGGGTTTATTAACTAAAATAATTATGGTAATAAAACAAAGTGGTCCAATAATAATATAGGTATGGGGGTAGGTACGTAGATTGTATTTTTTCACCTTTTTCGAGCTAGTCGTTTAGCTTTTAGAGCGGGGGCAAAGTTTCTTCTTTCTACCACTAACCGTTTGGACGGTAAGCCGAAGACGGTCGGACATGAGGACACCATAAGGGTACCGAGACGTGAACTACGTGAACTAAAAATTGTGTACTTTATTTTTAATTCAGAAAATACCACTTCACACTTTTTAAGTGTGAAGTGGTATTTTCTTTTTTTTACCCAGTAGTCAATACCCACTAATATAAGGTGTTAGCAGGTCTGGTACAAGCATACACAGTTATTTAGTTTCATAAGGAGGGTTAGCAAGGTACGTCGACTTACAACGACCCTGTCGGAGTCGGCGACGGTGTGCAGCCTGTGGGCCACAGTCACGACGGTGCAGTCCGAGAAGAATTTCCGGATCGACTTTTGGATCAGCGCGTCCGTGCTGGAAAAAAATAATTGTTAGCTTTTCTACTACTACTACTGACCCACTTTTGGGATTGTATGGGGCCATTAGTTATCTTCGACGTTTTGACATAATAGATATGCTTTCCGCAGTTTATTCAATCTGCTTAATTATGACAAAATCTGAAATCAAGATGGCCATGGCGTATCTTTTTCTTGTATGAAGATTTTTTCTGTCGAATGTCGTCATAGCCAATCCATTGTTATGAAATCATTGCTTAGAGCACTGCTTTGTTTGTTATCACTTCCCATCAGGCGTTGCGCTGTTCGTTTGCCAGTTTATAAACCAAAATAATAATATTATAAACACTTTTACAGTAATAATAGGTCTTTACCTATGAAATTGCCGTTCTGCAGTACTGGCCATTTCAAATCAAAATAATTTTTGTTTGGCTAAGAATTCTAATTTCAAATTAATTTTATTTAAAAAACATGGAATTCTTTTTCCAAAAGTAGTCATTTGTTTATTGATTAGTGTTACATTTTCATCGCATTTCAATCTTTTTCGTCATCATGGATACGTTAAAAATTCGAGTAATTATGGAATATTTTTTAACGGGCAATTGGCCCACCACACTTACCCACCACTGCAACTCCTGTGTAGCCAGGATCGACAGTGGTAACCAACCGCAAAAACCCTTTGATATGATCTCAGGGGTGCCCGGGGGACATGCTAAATCTGTCTTGGAACCCGCAACGAAATTAATCAGAAGATTGTAGGAGGAGTAGGAAGTATTCCAGTTTTATGGAATGGCAATTATGGAATATGAGTACCGTCGTGGCAGCAACGCGGCACAAGCGGCACGCAACATCAACGACGTTTACGGAGCTAACACTACAAACCAACGCACCACCTGATATTGGTTTGCTTTCGCTTCCGTTCTGGAAATTCCGACCTGAAAAATGAACCTCGCGGTCGTCCGAAGACTTTGGTCGATAATGACGAATTAAAGGCGATTGTGGAAGCTGATGATACACAATCTACGTCTGAATTAGCAGCAGCTTTCGACGTTAGCGTAATAACAATATTGGTCCATTTGCGTCAAATATGCAAGGTAAAAAAGCTTAACAAATGGGTGCCCCACGAACTCAATGATCGCCAGCGCGAAGTACACGTCGAGACGTGCCTTGCACTGCTCAACAGACACACGAAGGAATTTTGAACCGCATTGTTATCTGCGATCAAAAATGGATTCTGTTTGATAAGCAAGTCAGCACTCAGCAAGTTGGTTGGATCCTGGTTAAGCACCTAAACAATTCCCTAAATGAAAACTTACCCCTAGAAAAGTGATGTTCACTGTTTGGTGGTCTAGCGCCGGTGTGATTCATCACAGCTTCTTACCAAACGGGGTGAGCATTACTGCAGATGTGTACTGTGAAGAACTGAACACAATGATGGAGAAGCTGGCACATCTCCAACCAGCGTTGGTCAATCGCTCGTCTCCGCTGCTCCTGCACGACAACGCGCGACCTCATACTGCACAGCAGACGGTCTCCAAGTTGCAAGAACTAGGATTGGAAGCTCTCTGTCATCCGCCCTACTCACCAGACCTTTCGCCTACAGACTACTACTTTTTCCAGAATTTGGATAACTTCTTGGCGGGAAAAAAATTCAATACCCGAGAGGCAGTACAAAATGCCTTTGAACAATTTGTTGCCTCCTGTCCAGCTGATTTCTTTAAGAAGGGCATCAATAAACTGCCACTGCGTTGGCAAAGATGCATTGATTGCATGGGTGATTACTTCGATTAATACAAATAAAAAATACATGAAAAAAAATTGTTTAAATTTTTTCATACAAAACGGCAATTTCATAGGTAAAGACCTAATATGTCTACTCACTTAGGATCCACATTAGCAGTGGCTTCGTCCAGTACAAGCAAACGGTTTCGTGCGAGCGCCGCGCGCGCCAGACACAAAAGTTGCCTTTGACCGGCGCTGAAGTTTGTTCCGCCGGATTCTACTTCGGACGTCAGCGCTGTCACACTGCCTTTTAGCTCCACCTAAAAAGAGAATAAGTTAGTACAGGTTTTACGAGAAGACAAAAGGAAGGTAACTGTTGCGGTGTCACAGATCCAATGTAGGTATTTTACGCTCCCTCCACTGGGGTTACACTACAATTTAAAAAAATGGTTCACTTTTAACTTCCTGTGCCTCGTCCATTTGTCTGCAATGTATCAAAATGATTTAAGCTAACTATTAATTTTATTTGTTAAAAAAAACACTGACCTGTTCTAACGCTTGCCATATTTCTGCATCGGTATATTTGTCGAAAGGGTCCAAATTGTACCGCAAACTTGCCGAAAACAGCACGGGTTCTTGTGGAATGATCGAAATTTTTGATCGCAGTTCCTGTTATAAATAAGTAAGTATGTACTGTGTGAAGTAAGTAGATAAAACCGAGAAACGAGTAAACGGATCGCCTGAGGGTAAGCGATTGCCTCCCATGAACTCTCCGTTATTTAAATAATGGAATTTACCTTGAGAGCGATATCTCCAGTGTCGACGTCATCAATGTAAACGTGGCCCTCGATAGGCGCCAGGCGGAACAGCGCTGATATCAGCGATGATTTTCCTGCTCCGGTGCGACCGACTACTCCCACCTGTAAATATATTGACTAGTAAAGAACATAAATACCTTACCACTTATTTAAACGAAGTGTGATAAAAATACACCGTTATTGCTTAATTATATTAACTGCGGTCGAAACTGTGGTTATAAGAATCGTCGTTTCAGCCTGGTGACGTCCACTGCGGGACATAGGCCTCCCCCATAGATCTCCGGGCGGTCGGTCGCTCGCGGCCTGTGTCCACCGACTCCCTGCGACTTTTCTCGGGTCGACTGTCCACCTGGTGGGAGGCCGTCCTACGCTTCGACGTCCAGTTCGTGGTCTCCCATCAAGAAAGTTTCGGCCCCAGCGACCATCGGTTCTACTATATGGCTATATGTCCAGCCCATTGCCACTTTAGCTTGCTAATGCGCTGGGCTTTGTCGGTAACTTTATCTCTGCTACGAATTTCCTCATTTCTGGTTCACGTAGAGATTCAGACTAAGAATGCTTTTAAATCAAAAAGATTTCCTTCCTACCTTCCATCCGCTCTCGATGACAATATTGAGTTCCTTGAGTACGGGATCGGCTTCTTTGTCGTATCTCAGGAAGAGGTCCTTGAATACGAGGCGCGCGCGCTGAGGCCAGTCCTTAGGGGGCGATGGGCCTGCGGTGTTTTCTTGCGGTAGCGAAGTAAACTCCACCACTCGTTCAACGCTAGTCATCTGTGAGATCACTTCTGTTGTTTGTTTGATACCGTATTGTACCATGTTCACTAAAATCAATCCTTGACTGAGAGCTAAGCCTACGCTTCCAGCGTTTGTTGTCCCTGTAACAAAAATCCCTACATTGTATTTTTTTTTAATTTACGGAGTGATGCATCATTTAAAATGGTTATTTACAAGTTACAGTTAAATACAGTATCGTATGGTAACTTACCGTCATCTTGTAATAGGAATGTATATGACACGACGATTACGTACGATGCCGAAATTAAACTCAGCCATACAGCGAATGTTGTGTTTGTGATTAAGGTTAGGTACCTGTTGACAAATGGAGAAGTCGCAAAATGTTTTAAAAATGATTAAAACTTTAAAATAAATAATTATTTTACTTATACAGTGCCCAGAAATGTAACATCATTTAACCACAGACCACAGTACTATGAGTATTACGTGTACTGTACTTTAACTATTTATACTGCGTGCAGATCTAATGTAATCTATGTAAACGTCAAAGAGAAACGATAGCTCTATGTTGCTGCCAAATTAAATGTCACTTATTTACCGTGCATTACAGACATTGATTTGGTCGAAATTCATATTTTTGTTTGCGCTCACATCCGAAGAGAGTAAAGATAATATTCCTAATAACTTTTTAATGGCAATGGTATGGAACTTGCCAGGCCGAAGTGTGTACGTCCTGTTTGTCGTCGAACTGCACCCGCAGGAGGCCCTCAGCGCCGCACGCGCGCACCGTGGTCAGCCCCGCCATACTCGCCGACACGTGCGAGAACACCGGAGAACGTGATACGCCCTCCACTCTGAACATAAAAAAACGTAAATGAGTTCATGGCTAAAGTCGAAACAGTAATTGTAAGATGACGGAAAAACCTATAACTACCGTTTGTGCGACCAAAAATAATAAGGAATATAACGCAAAGCTAATGGTAGAGGGCGCCACCGAGCTATAACGTAAGCAGTATTATAGCGCAGTGAAATTCCAAAGTTTCAATATGAGTATTTTGTTGTAAAGTATGATTTAATTCTTCTCTTCTTATTTTATTCTTTCTTATCTTATTTTATTATTTTATCAATTATTTATTGGACAAAAAATGAAAACCGACTTCGAAAGTATAAATGCACAAAAAGGTATGAAATCGATATAATTTGTTAAATTATTTCCCTTTTAAATTCGGCAAAATTTTTAATTATTTTTTTACTCAATCTTCATTATTTTGAAGTTAGAATACTTTATAGAACTCACATTCAAGTTGGCTGGTGCCGACTTGAAAATTAAGAAAATTGAGTAGAGATATAGTTAAAAATTTAGCCGACTTTAAAAGGAAAATATTTAGAAAATAAAATTAATAATCATACTTTTTGTGTATTTTTACTTTGGAAGACGGTTTTCATTTTTTGTTTAAAAATAATTGATAAAATAATAAAATTAGATGAATTAAATCATACTTTACAACAAATCACTTATATTGAAACTTTGAAATTTTACTGTCAAGTACATATTTATTATATTATTATTAACACATTTTAAGAAAGTTTTATACGCTCCGATAATTAGGTATTGTATATAAGTTGGTGTATCGTGTAGGTACGTACGCCAACACCAGATGATGATGATGATGATAATTACTGTAAGTTACATAATGGCATATGTTTGCAGTTCCTTAAACAATGCCGAAATTTACAAACGTATATCTTTAAAGACTCAGGAGTTCTGTTCAGTGCTTTTGGATCCAGGGTATATCTTTGGCACAAAATTTTACTTTTTGGTAGCATATGCTTGGTTTACTTCACAGAAATCCCTATAGATGTCCCTATATATTTTGAGTTGTTCCGTCGATTCCTCATGGATGCCATCATCAGGTCTCCACTATGGTGACTAAGGGATCAATTTCGAACCCTTTACAACAACAAACGAATTTTGCAAATAGGTCCTCCAACGGCAGAGTAATGTTCGAAGATATCCGTTTCGGTGTAAAATACTATGAGAAGTACCTATTATATCATCATAATGTGATGATATATGGTGTGATGATAGTGTTGATGATGATGATTACTGTAATTGACATATTGGCATATACTTGCAGTTATTTAAACAACGCCGAAATTCCTAAACATGACGTATCTAAATGGAGTCAGGAGTTCTGTGTGTACTTTTGGATCAAGGATATACCTTGGTGCAAATTCTTCCGTTTTGGTTGGTTTTTCCTTTTTGCATATTATGCTTGGGTTACTTCAGAAAAATTCAAAACCACTATATGTGTCTGTTGAATATATAACAGTATTGTAAAGTAGAACTATCAATGTCACATTGACAGATGTCACAAGCACAGCCTATCTAGTTAGATTATTTTAGTTAGCCAAAAGGCTATATGTCCCAAAACTCAACGATAATCTAGGACCGGATGAATGGCCAAGTTACACCAGTTCCGGGAAAAATAAAATAAAAATTCCATATCACTCAGTTCAGTGATAATAGACAATTTTGTAAAAACGTCGAAATTCGACACCCTTGGTCGCATTTTCAAGTCCTGTGATCACCAATGTCACAATTTCGCTGTGATTTTTTTAATTTCGAGATCTTCATTAACGATGCTATTAATCGCAACTACGAATTAATGCATAAAACATTGTTAATTTAATAAAATAAGTTAAGTTTTAGTGAGTCATGGTTCACAAAAATATTGTTAGTTAACTTTGACACTTCATTTTGAAAAAAAATTGTACTACACTACCCTTGGCCAGTTATTTCAAAAGATGACGCATTTAATCAAGTTTCAAAAATGGTGCAACACTAGCCACTTTTCTTACCATTAAAATTTTTATTTCTCATTTTTTTCAAATTGAGCTCAATTTGAACAACTCAACATTAGGAATTTTTGTTACTAAAATTTGTTATTTTTTGTTTCTAGTCTGAAATAAAATTATTATTTTTAGTAAAGAGGTAATTGAGTCAGTTAATAACCAATATTATTGTAAAAAAAAACAAAATAATAATTAATAAAACAATGAACGAACCGTCGTAAAACTTTTTATTTAATTATTCTCCTTAAACTACAGTAAATGTTCGAATTGTTTGCCTCCGGCACGAATACAGGCTCTGCAACGCCTTACAAAAGACCTTTGCACCAGTCGTGCCAAATTCCTTGAATTTATTTCTTCTGACGCTGCATCAATTTTTTGGCGAAGTTCTGATAGATTTTGTATTGGTTTCGAATATACTTTTTCTTTTATGCATCCCCAGTAAAAAAAATCAACTGGATTTATATCGGGGGAACGAGGAGGCCATAAAATTGAGCCACCGCGTCCGATCCATCTGTCAGGATAATCAGCGTTCAAATAATCCCTTACAGCCCGAGCATAGTGCGCCGGACAACCATCTTGCTGAAACCACATTTCTCTGCGAATACTGAGCGGTGCGTCTTCTAACAAATTTGGCAAATCGTTTTGAAGAAAATGCAAATATGTGGCGCCATGTAAATTTTGAGTTAGCTCAAATAGTCCAATTACTCGTCCGTTTAAAATTCCAGTCCACATGTTTACTTTTAATTGGTATTGGGATCGGTCTTCACGCATTAAATGCGGATTTTCGACGTGCCATTCATGAAGGTTGTGTAAGTTTAAATAACCGTCTCTTTTAAATGTAGATTCGTCGGTCCATAAAATTTTGTTTAGGAATTCAGGATCTTCACGAATTTTCGCTAACATTGTCCTGCAGAAATCAATTCTAGGTGCGTAATCTCGTGGTAACAAATTCTGGACGCGTTGCACATGATACGGATGAAATTCGTATCGTTTTAAAATTCGATGAGCGTTACTTTTCGGTACTCCCGTTGCTAGTTCTATCGCACGTACTGAAGTGCTGGGGTCATTTTGAATTTCATTCAAAACTACGTCGTCATAGTCTCTTTGCGGTCTTCCGGACCGGACGGACGGACCGGACGTACGAACACTGGGCAATCGTCCTTCCGAGTATGACGCGTGCACATTTTGGAATACGCGATAATCTGGGTGATGCTGCACATTGGGGTATCTCTCGCGATACAATCTGGCTGCGGCAGAGGCATTACAACGGCATTCACCGTAGATAAGATGCATATTTGCATATTCTTGTACTGTGTACAGATCCGACATGTTGTTCACACACTATTTTCACAGCACAAAGTCCAGAAAAGCAAAGCCAATGTCGTCAGTACGAATGCAGTATTATGTCCAAAGTAACACAAGTCAAAGTCGTCAGTACGGATGCAGTATCAAGTCCAAAGTAACGCAAGCCAAAGTCGTCAGTGCGGATACAGTATCAAGTCCTAAGTAACACAAGCCAAAGTCGTTAGTATGATGGTTACACGAATACGAGAGAGACGAAGAAACGATGCGTACTAAATGTTGTGAACGGACGACCCCTCAAGCGTCACTATCCGTCTCGCTCATTCTAAAAGTCGAATATCAATCAGTCTCGCTCTAGAGTGAGACAGACTGTCAGCGTTACTATCTATCTCATTCTATCACTTTTGTTCATTACACACACTCGAGACCCCGAACTGTTAATACAAAAAAGTATCAATTATTATTTTTGAAATGACCTCAATTTAAAAAAAAATAGAAATAAATTTTAGTAAAATATTATTTTACATTATAATAAGGGTAGTTAAATCCCTTGGCAAGTTATTTCAAAAGATGGCGCATTTAATCAAGATTTAAAAATGGTGCAACACTAGCCACTTTTCTTACCATTAAAAAATTTATTTCTATTTTTTATATTATACAGCAATATTGTGACATTGGTGATCACAGGACTTGAAAATGCAACCAAGGGTGTCGAATTTCGACTTTTTTACAAAATTGTCTATTATCGCTGAACTGAGTGATATGGAATTTTTATTTTATTTTTCCCGAAACTGGTGTAACTTGGCCATTCATCCGGTCCCAGATTATCGTTGAGTTTTGGGACACCCTGTATAGTGTAGACGTATCTGTGTTAGGCTTATCTCATGTAATACGTATCTGAGTTAAGCATCTCTCATAAGCACCAATAAAGGAGAATATAAGAATTGTTTCTGTATTATTATTATCACCACTCAAGCGTAAGAAGGATATGTAAAAACCAAGACGTCGTAGTTCTCAACAGTGTCCAAATAATTTTCGAGGAGTTCCCTCGATTCCTCATGGTTGCCATTATTAGGTCACAACTTTGGTGACAACGGAACAACTTCGGATTTACATAAAAAATAAAAAAAAATTGAAAATCGGTCTACAGAGGGCGGAGTTATCGTTGATCATACAAAGAAAAGAAAAATATATACAGTCGAACGTATAACTATCTCCTTTTTTCGGAAGTCGGTTAAAAATGGATAACAATGACGAACGTTTAACGATTCCGTAATTTAAAAAAAGCTGTTTCGGAAACGAGGCGCATCTCTCAAAGCAAAAAATGTATGTTAATGAAAGGCTAACTTTATGTGACGTACCTAAATACTTAATAATTTTGTAGTAAACTTCTTCTTTATTAAATAATAAGAAAGAATGATAATGAGAATGAAGAATCTAAATGCACAACACTGATGAATATTTACTATTTTTTCTTTAGTTTTGATAAACAGACAAAAAGTAATAATATAATACTTACATCAAGTAGCGTATTTAAAATTAGTTTGTCCATTTGCGCTGTACTACAGTGGCGCCTCTAACGGAATAGTTTGGCGGTTTTATTCCTAATCGAAGGACAAGTTAGCCACATTCTATTGAAAATCAAATATTTCAGCAAGAAGTGTTAGTGGTTTTTAAAGAGTAACACGAATATTCAATTTCTATTAATATTTATACTTAGAGATATAAAAAAAAGACTCTTAACTACCTTTTTATTGCTTGTGCCGTAGTCAAGTATACGATGGTCCATAAGTACATGAGTATGCCACAGAATAAAGTTGTCAACACCATGTACGGGTTAACAATCGCCACCATCACCAGAATACCAATCATCACCATGAACACCTAAAAATAACGAAACATCAAATCTTTTTCTTTGGGATAGAAATCCTAAATTATGTTTGCAACGTACTCATTCAGCAGGGCTGGATGTAGACACACGATAGCCCGTCAAGAGAAGTTCAAGCTTAATATCACACGAACCATTTGGAGCCACTTTTGATCCCCTCATAACTCAAAAACCATTTCACATAAGCGTGTCAAATTTAGCTTATATATTATAATGTGCTCCAAATGTCATAAACACACCTCAAACGATTATTTAGATATTAACGTCCGAAAATCATCATTTTTATCACTGCCTGATCTATAGATCAAAATTCTAACCCAGTTCCAGATGACCTAAAAGTTCAAATTTGGCATTCAGATAGCTAGTTGCGTGAATGCGGATTACAATATTAGGTACTTATAATTTATACCCTCTGCATATTCTAATAGTGTAAGTTCTTATTTTATTCTTCCGAAAATTTGGCTTGCTGCTAGAAACTAGTCATGGAACATAGGACTCTACCATGACTGTATTATTATGTAATAATTCGCATCTGCGTACTAGCCAAGTATTCCAAGTACCTCTGCTTCAATATACCATTATTCTAAGTTATAAGAAGGAATGATACTTTATGTTGTTTTAATAGAACATTTACATCTCACTTCTTTTGTCGTTGAAGTCAACAACTAGGTTGTATACCTAATTAATATCATATTGGATGGATGGATGTATGGATGCATGTTTGTTAATATTTAACGCAAAAAATTACTGAACGGATTTCAATGAAATTTGGTATGGTAGTATTTTGAATAACACATAGGCTACTTTTTATCCAGAAAAATAAATAGTAGTGTTCCCGTGGGATTCCCGTTTACGCGGGAGAAGCCGCGGGCAAAAGCTAGTAAAAAATTATTGTTGGTGGCTTTGAGTAGTATATATTATGTATTTACCTGAATACTGTCTAAATACATTCTAGGTAGGATTTCGTCAACCACGCCCATGTCCTTGGAGAAACGGTTGAGGATACGACCAGACGGATTCGTGTCGAAGAATCGCATCGTGGCTGACAGAATGTTACTGAACATGGTATTGTGCAGTTTTATGGAGCTCCTCATGCATACCCACAAGAACAGCATCGATCTACAATAAGATAAATATTTACTGACGCGATTCTATATAATAATATCTATGGACGCTTCCACACCACGTCAATCTGGTTCTGTATCCGAAGTATCCGAAGAACATGTATCACAGACAACGGAAATATATTTAATACTATTATAAACACACCGGCATATTTAGCGGAACACACAAAAAAAGGTCCATAATTAAAAAAATATGGTTTTATTTTAAAATCTACTTACTACACTTCTTTTGTTATTTAAAGTTTCATTTGTTTTACTTAAAATGAGATCACATTAAGAACAGATTTTGCGAGTAAAGGCTATTTGTGAAAAATGGTACATTTTTGAACTTTTCATGTAACCGGGAAAAGTAGAAATTAATATTAAAATAACAATTAATGAAATTAGAAAAATAGTGATTAATATCGCGTATTTCCTCCACGTGCTCTTATTAAAGTTTCTACCCGTCTAGGCATACTGAGAATGATGTTATCGATGGTCTCCTGGGATAGTCTCCGCCATTCCTCAACTACGGCGATTCGCAGTTCACCCACGTTGGCTGGAGCTGGAATTCTGGACTTAACTTTTCTTTTCAGCAAGTCCCAAACGTGCTCTATTGGGTTCATATCCGGTGATCTCGCCGGCCACTCCATAACAGTGATATTCATATCATTAAGATAAGCTTGAGTTACCCGAGTGGTATGCGGCCGAGCATTATCCTGCATAAAAACAAAATCGTCACCGATATATGGGGCAAACGGTACGACATTTTCTTCTATAACTTCTCTGATATAGCGGTCTGCAGTCAGACTCCCTCTGTCAATCACTACCAAGTCTGTGCGAGCTCCCAAACAAATGCCCGCCCAAACCATTATTGATCCACCACCGTATGCAACTGTAGTTTCAAAATTTTTCTGAATGTATCGTTGTCCTGTGCGTCTGTATATTCTTTGCCTGCCATCAATTTGATTTAAGATAATTCTGCACTCATCACTAAACAATACCTTACTCCATTGGTCCGCGTTCCAAAGTCGATGTTCCTGAGCAAAAGTTAACCTGTTTCTACGATGATTTACCTCGAGCCTTGAGCCTTGGCGGGCACAAATGAACCCAAAACAGCTTCTTCGAACCTTCTTCGTACCGTACGCTCACTTACGGTTACACCCCGCACTGCTTCTAACTCATGTCGGGCTTGGACGGCCGTCAAACGGGGGTTCCTACGGAGCCGAATGAAACGATCATCCCTACTCGAAGTGCGTCTTTTTCTGCCTTGTCCTGCTCTTCTCACATAAGTACCAGTCTCCCTGAACCGTTGGATACTGCGATGGATCGTTGAAACTGGTCGACGAAGATCTCTGGATATCACTCTGTAGGTTTGACCATTTCTTCGCATTTCGAGTGACCTGACAATCTCCGTTGGGGCTAAGTCAGGCATAATTAAGTCCTCAACTCCAAAAAGATACGCGATGAAAAAAAACTAACAAAAAACAGTATTTCAATGAAATTATAAATCAAACTCAGAAGGAAGAAATACCTACTCGAAGTTCGCTCCAGATAAGGTGTATTTGAATAAAATTAAAACAATTGCATAAAATGTAATGTTCAGTTATTTTCTTAATTTGAAAATATTTCTTTTTAAATTAAATGACGTATAAACCAGCCAGCAACCTTATATGATACTGATATCAAACCTTTATTTTATGTTCTGCTAAATATGCCGGTGTGTGTACTATAGTAGGTACGTATATATTTAAGTACGTATATATTTTATACATATATTTAAGATTTTTATTATACTATACATATGTTTAATACACATCCAAGATCCAGGAACACAGAAAAACTTTGCGTCCCTTCGGCGAGATTCGCCTCATTGTACCTATTAATAGCCCGGTACACATACATTTTACTAATACCAAGCGTATAGAGTTTTAAAAATTGGCATTAGGCTCCATACCTACTTTGTGTAATGCAATCACAGCGATTCGGTTCTTTTTATCTTCATTTTAATATGGCAAAATATTGTACAATGTATTGGCGCCAAAATGAGAAAACTCAATGAACAATCATATGAAAATGACAGAATCCAAATTCAAATGTTATATTTTGTTTATTTTTAATTGTAACAGTATTTATGGCCAGGCTAAGTACATTAATTGCAATCTGGACCATTCCTTGTAAATTTCTTTCCTTTCCATGCAAATCAGCATAAAAGTTTAAATAATTAATAAAGCCGCCAAAACGCTAAAGTTTCTTGTCATGACGTCACATTCTTGTAACCACCTGTCAACTATCAAATGCAACACTAAGCATGTCAAATCGTAGAAATCTTGGTGTTAACTTAAGTAATTTTACTATTTTAAAATGCCTTTTATATGGTGCTATACTTTTTAATGAAGTCTACTGACGGTAATGAAGAAGAAGTACAAGAATCTGACATCACGTTTGAAGACTGTGCGTTTTTAATCGCGTGGTTGTTTCCCACATTTGTTATTTTATTTTTGATGTTTTTTAAAAATCATACATATTTTATAGTAAAATGTTGATTAAATTGGTTCTAAATAACGTTTAGTTATAAAATTAGTTTAATGTATTTTTCATCATAGGATACCTATTTACCCAATAATATAATAATAACAATCTAGAAATAAAGGAATTACCTCGCCATTGTTAGGAGTATGCAGCCCAGAATTAAAATGCCCCAAACATAAATATAAAATGAATTTTCTAGCGAATCACTGTTTTCTAGAGTTATAGCGGTTATTGCCGTCTTCACTATAGTCCCAATCACAGTAGAGTTCGGTTTAATTGGCTCAGTATCGTTTACAGATGATAGAGGTATTACGTTTGTAGTGTTCAAAACTTCGCTTTTATTTTCGTACCTAGCTTCGACTTCGTTCATCCTGAAATTATAACAAGAGTGAATTGCGTGACTAATTTGTTGAACAATAAAAAAATATGACACGGTATTAATTTGTGTATATATATTTGAATATTATAAAAGTTGCAATTAACATAAAAAATACCAAAGAGTCAGCCAAAGATCACTCATGGACGTCACTACTTGAGCCAATACAATAAACACAATGGTAGATAATATAAGGAACGGATTGGCACCGGCACGGAAGTATTTCATGTATACAGAGGACGACACACGGCCTGAAAAGAAAATTATTATTATATTAATACGTGGAGAAAAAACTTTCAGAACAGTTTAACGAGAATTGTGCGAACGGAGGAGTATGATATTTGGCACAGTTAAAGTTTATGTAGAGGAAGGTGCGCAAAAAGCTAATATTTTAAAAATAATACTTAGAAATACATAAAATTAATAAAAATAATACACTACCTCAGATTATTAAATAGTAAATACACATATCAATGCAAAATTATATCTTTCTAGCACTAATCGTTTGGACGGACATGACGAAACTATAAGGGTTCCGAGACGTGAACTACGGAACAGTAAAAACGACGATTGCCGAGGGTCATTGTAGCAAATGGTTTACTGTACATAATACAACGTTTCGCAAAACCAATAACAGAAACTTTGGGCACATGATTTACTGCATATGTAAAGACGTTTAAAAAAAACTCTAGTATTGAAACGAATACACGCTGAGGAAATTGACACGCAGCTAGATGACTTCAAAACGTAAGTTTTTGGTAAAAAAGACTAAACTTTCACAGTTTATTGTTAGAAATTCTAAAACATGATAATTTCTGTCTTGACAAATGACAATGTTATCAGTTATATTAGTTAAGAGAATAAATATTTTAATAACTTTAAACAATAATGTCTGGCGTCTATTACTAAAGTACTATCAATTATTATCATATTTGTTGAAACTGTAAATGAATACCTTAATTGCTATGTCAAATCAAACATGCAAAATAAAAACCAGTATCATCAATTACATACCTAAAGTATATCAGAAAGTTCATGTTAAACAGTAGGTAATGCCCGGTTTCTGAGGTTTTGTGCCAGTAGTTTATCTATATTATTATATATAATATTTATTATCTATATTCAATAGCGCTTTTGATTGAATGACGCAAACAAGTTAATCAAAAGCGCTATTGAATACATAAAAAACCTCAGAAAGCGGGCATAAGTACTAACGCTCGCTATCTAGCGACAAACCCGAAAAACGTATATATTGTGTGAAAGGAAAATTATATATAATACCTAAAATTTACAAAAAAAAACTTGAAACAAATTTGAAAATATCCATATAAAGTACACTGTCAAATCTTGATTATGTAAGCTTCCTTGACACTTGTTGCATATATGTATTTATTTGGAGAAGCCACTGACTCCTGACCCTGAGATACGGGCTTTATAGCCTAGTTTAGTTGTCCGAGTCTTCATAGGATTTTTGTTATGAACAATTATGTCAATAAAGAATTTATTATTATTATACAAGATTTCAAGCTTATTACAATAGCAACAAGAGCCAAAAGTAGCACACCGCAGGTGTCCGCGACTGTACCATGTGGTCCATTAACAGTGTTCATATTAATTAAAGACATGCACAACATTGTTTTATAAAACACAATACAACATATTTTAGTAAAATTTACAAAGTTAAATGTATGCAGCTATAAAACCAGATTGGGTTGATAAATTAATGGCTAAAAATTTAATTTGCAGGCTACGGAAAATCGCATTTTTGTATACTGTTGAAGTTTGTTTTCCTTTGGTATGGGTGACGTTTTCAAGGTTTTTGGGGGTGCAGAATAATATGAAAATTAAATCCATTTTGAAATTTCAAAATTGCGTACATTTTTTTCAATAAAATTAATATGGGTATCCTTTACCAGGTTTCTGGGGGTGCTGATTATAAAATTGTCTTCCAATTTCAATTTCAATTTCCAAAATGGAGAATATTTAATTTTCGTAAAAATGACATGAATGCTAATTTAAAAGTTGTTGCGGATGCTGATTAGGATTGATGATTATTAATACCAGCATAAGTAGTACCAGCTATGTAAGCTATATAAACTTTTGGAAATTTAGGATTAAAAAAAACTCTTATCATAAAGAAAATGCGTGGTTACGGGGTTACTTGGGATAATCTTTTCAGTAGGATTACCTGTTTTCGAGATAGAAACGATTATATAAAAAATATATGGCAATGCTCTACTTTGAGATACAAAGCTATAGAAAATTCAAACTGGATGACTTTTTTGTAATCAGCACCCCCAGAAACCTACAAAAGGACACCCATATTAATTTTTATAAAATGAAGTATGTCTGCCGTCTTGGAATTTCTAAGTGAATCTACACAATATCTACACCCCCCGAAACCGAGAAAAATTAAAAATGGGAATTTTGTACGCTGCTTTACGTTTTTTTATGTCCACTCGTTTTGCTGCTTATTATGTTTTTTGAATTACCTATATCAGGGAAAATATGTGTGCCTATTCTTAAATTAAATGTGTACTCTCAAATTGTCGCCTGTCTGTCTGCCAATTTGGAATATTCAGTGAAAAAAACTGGTATTAATTAGTCACCAGATTTGAAATTGTTTGTTCCTTATATTCTTTCGCCAACTTGGTAATTTAGTATTCATAATTCGGTTTTTTTCACACCCAAAATATGATTGTTTTGTCGCAAGTTTAAATACATGCCTTATACAATGTATCCGAGGACTTACCACTATCTATTGTTTGCAGATGCATAAGACTAAATACTTCAGTAGATATGTAATCACAGATAGGCTTAATATTAGTAAAGAGTTAAGTGGTACCTACTAAATGTATTAAAGGTACAGGAAAAAAGTGATAAGCTAGTATTTTTACCTGTCGCAGTAAGTTCAGCAGTTTCTTCCTGGTCTTCTTGTAGGCCGGACTGCCCCAGTGCACCGTCGGCAACAGTGCTCACACTGGCACGGGACTAAAAATAAAAAAAAGAATGTTTGCAAATAAAGTAAGTACCTATTCGAACGATTTGTCGTGAATTTATGTTAATATATCATCCAAAAAGTAGGTCACTTTTTGTGCTTCGAATAAGCAACTTTGCAAATTATTCCTCGTCAGCGCTTAGGTATTATATCGTCACTAATCGTTTAAATTCGTAATCGCTTGGCTAAGTTTGAATTGTCTCGATTAGATTATAACATACCACTATAGATAGGCTTCGGTTTATTTTTAGGGGTTCCTCGCCCTCCTGTCCCGTGGACGTCTCCGCTTCCTCAAGTAATTCTTCAAACAGTGGCAGCTTTGACATTTCTTCAAAGGTTCCTTGCGACTCAACCTCACCCTAGAATAAATAATATTAAATTATTAATTATATTATATAAAATATATAATATAATTAATAATTTAATATTATATATAATAAAATAAAAATTAAATAAGAATAAATAACAGTTTAAAATGTTTTTCAGCGAAATTTACATATAAGTAAGTATATACATTACAAATCAGACTAATTAAACTAATTGTTCCAACAAAAAATAAAAATAAATATAAAGACGACTACAGTAAATTATTCAGCTTATGCAAAATATTCCCAATTATACAAAATTTAAATAAGTACTTAATTCTTGCAGAAAATATTTCTAACACTACACTTATTAACCCTGTAACAGCTAAAATACATTTACGAAAAATTACCCAGAAAAAAGCTGTCACTATAGCAAGTAGTAACCAGTATGGAGAAAGAACAGCAGCATATATTGCACCGCGACTATACAATGAACTACCAAAAGATATTATACTTAATAAATTAAACGAACGAAATAAAAAGCGCATATTGAAACAAGTCTATTTACGGCCCGTTTCAATTACCGAAACGTCAAATTTGTATCGCAAAAAACAGGCAAATTATTGAATCACGACGTTTTTAACCAATATTTATTGGTAGATAGGTTACTGAAATCGGTCATTAGTATGTATGTCAAAGTAATCCAGATATCCATACACCCAACCATACATCCATATATCCATTCAGGCATACATAATATATATTATTATACATAAATATATACAAACTTACCTACATATTTTTAAGCATACTACCCAAACATATAAATTACTTAATAATATTATGTAGGTATGTTATAACTTCAAACAGTGTCGCCTGTATACGCGAGCGCCAAATCGGTTACAGGTGCGAACAAAAAAAACCTATACCTATTGCAATACGCTCGGTAGATGCAATATGCTCGCATTCCCCGTACGGCCGCATAGTGTGTGCGCGCGCCGTATCACTAAGAACTGGATCCAAACATGAATGACAGTTCAGTATATTGGGACAGGTGGGTGCGTATTCAATCAAAATTTTTGTCCTTACTTATAATAAAAAAATGTGAAAGAAGGCATGATGTTAGATTATTGTATAAGTCTAGTTAAGATTGTAGCAATACAAAGTATTATTGGTAGTGGGATATTGCGGTATACATATTAATAGTTTACAATAGTAACAGCCTCCGTGGTCTAGTGGTTAGAGCTTCGCTTTCGACTCGGAGGTACGCGGGTTCGATACCCGCCCCGCATTGGAACAACAAAAAATGTTGTTTCCAAGTTTGGTTAGGACAATGCAGGCTGATCATCTGATAGTCTGACAAGAAAGATGATCCATGCGTCGGATGGACATGTAAAAAGTCGGACCTGCACCTGATCTCTCGCCAGTCGTGTCAGTCATCCGTCCCACTGGGTTACGACAGTAAAGGAAGAGAGAGTGCTCTTGTGTACTGCGCACACACTTGGGCACTATAAAATTACTCCTGATTAACTGGTCTGGCTTCAATGAAACCGGCCACCGTCACCTAAATCGGTGTGGGGAGTTATTACAATAGTAAACTATTAATATATTATGTATACCGCAATATCCCACGAAGCCGCGTTAATACGAGGGCGGGTCAATAAGTCCGTGACTTTTGGAATAAAACACAGATTTTTTGATAAATAAATCATTTTATTTTTCAACGTAGTCCCCCTTGAGCTCTATACACTTTGTCCAACGCTTCTCCAATTTTTTTATCCCTTCCAAAAAATATGATTTGTCGAGGTCCTCAAAATAGGCCTTTGTTTGCGAGATGACTTCATCATTGGAGTCAAATCTTTTTCCACCGAGCCATTTTTTCAGGTTTGGGAACAAGAAGTAGTCACTCGGAGCCAAATCTTGAGAATAGGGTAGATGTGGGAGCAATTCATAGCCCAATTCATGGATTTTTGCCATGGCAACTGCACATGTGTGCACCCTTGCATTGTCTTAGTGAAAAAGAACTTTTTTCTTGGCCAAATGAGGTCGGTTTTTTTTCAAATCCTCATTGAAGCGGTCCAATAAGTTGGCATAATATTCCCCATTAATTGTTCTTCCCTTTTGAAGATAGTCAATGTGGATTATCCCACGTGCATCCCAAAAAACAGTCGCCATAACTTTATTGGCTGACAAACCCACCTTGGCCTTCTTTGGCGCCGATTCACCCTTAGAAACACACTGTTTTGACTGTTGTTTGGTCTCTGGTGTATTGTGATGGATCCATGTTTCGTCCACGGATAAAAAACTCCTCCATATTGTGATTAAACAACGCCAAACCTTCCTGTGAAGTTGTTACACGATTGCGTTTGTGGTCGACTGTGAGCTAACGCGGCACCCATCTTGCGGAAAGCTTTCTCATGCCCAAGTGATCATTTAAAATTGAAACCACTGAGCCATGCGAGATGCCTATGGCTTCCACAATCTCTTGCACTTTCAATCTTCGGTCGGCCAACACCATATCGTGAATTTTTTCGATTGTTTCGGGTGTAGAGACCTCAACTGGGCGTCCAGGACGTTCGGCATCTTCAGTGCTTGTAAGGCCACAACGAAATTCAGTAAACCACTTTTTTACCATTGAAATCGATGGTGCAGAGTCCCCATAGTATTTATCAAGCTTAGCCTTGGTCTCGGTAATGGTTTTTTTTCGCAAAAAATAATGCTTAATAAGCACACGAAATTCACTTTTTTCCATTGTTTCCTTAAGTTACTGGATAGTCTGATAAAGATAGCTGTAAAACAGAAACTAACTGACGCAGCAAGTTCAAATTTTGATAGGAGTCAACTGACAGATGCCTGTTGACAGGAGTAGTGTTGCTTTTTCAGTAAGGAGGTTAGAAATTCAAAAAGTCACGGACTTATTGACAAGATTATTAGTACAAACCCATCTCGGGTTTTTTTAACAGTGTAATTTGTATACTCTAATATGATATTTTATTATGAATAATAAAAAAAAAGAATGTTACTGCACTGTAATAGTAATAGGTTGTCCATACACGCCACTAGGTCAAATGCACTATTATAAGAATAATATACCAGCTATTAAAAATAAGTGTCTAGTATTGTTTACTTTATTATACGTAAAAAACAAATAAGTAATATCACTTACTAAGCGAAATTATTTTTTATTTTATTTTTTTATTCAACAATTTATTGCACACAAGAAACATTTAAAACATTAGAATTTACATGGAAAAAACGACACAAAGGTTCTGCTTATTTATAAAAAGATTTTTCTTCCAGCAGCCCTACGGAGAGAAATGGGATAAAAGATAGCAGATAGAACGTGCGAATGTGTGTTTGTGTGAATTAATATGCCTATAATCGATACTTACTATATGTATAATAACGGTATTTATATGGATAGTGATTCGAGGTAGTGCTCTTTGAAACGTCTTTTAAAAATAGTAATGGTGGGACTGCCACGAACGGTGTGGTCCCAGCGAGCTCCACATACTGACTGCATCAACAGTGAAGGAGTAGAAGTAGAAGTTGGAGCGATGGGATGGAAGGGAAAGATTTGTTCTAACATTGGACCTACAAGGGGTATCGAGGATCGAGAAAAGTTAAATCGTTCGAGAAGATAGGAAGGTGAGACAAGATTATATATGATATTATATAGTAAAGAAAGAATATGGGAGTTGCGACGAAGACGAATCCCTATTCGCCACATGAGTTTTAATCGATAAGCTGATATGTGGTCGAACTTTCTTAAACCAAAAAGCGCTGCAGATCAGAGTTTATACCAGTAACTGCAGAATGAATATCATCGATGTGGAATGACAATAAAGTTGCAAGTCGACTGTGTATAGATGGAAATTAGAGGTAATTAATTTGGAAATAATATTAATAAAAATAGAAAATAGGAGGGGAGAGGGTACGCCCCACCTTGGGGAACACCCGCTACAATATCCAACCAATCCGAGGTAGCCTCATCATAGCGGACTCGCTGCGAGGGTGGGTCCCCGAAAATATGTGTCAAACCAGTCTATCACTGAGGGAGGTATGTTAAGGGAGCAAAGGAGCAAGGACAGAAGAAGGACAGAAAGGGTGATGTCAAAGTCTACAGAATTGAACGCGCTGCTAAAGTCAAGTAAGGCCAGAATAGAAATACATTTATTTTCCATGGCTAGACGGAGATCGTCAGTAACTTTTAGCAGCGCTGTGACAGTGCAGTGACCAGGACGAAAGCCTGATTGGAAGGGAGAGAGCAATTTATTGGAGTATAAGAAGTAGGAAAGCTGTTTATGGACTTGATAATTATTATAATAAAAAAGATAGCTACTTAGTTAGTAGCTATCTTCTTTATTACTATATGTATAATAGGTTTTACAAAAAGGATTAAAATGGATAAAATCTTGACGATTGTGACAGATGCATTTGGTTGATACGGGGTAGGCAAAAATGTTGTACAAATATTTCACACTTATTCCACCACACTACATTACTACATTATATACCACTTCCCAGGATTGTATTATCAACACAAACAAGTGATAAGCGTGAGGTCAATGGGACTTCGGTTATGACTTATGACTGACTTTACAACTGAGTACATTACGCTAAAATGTCTTTTTAACCAACCTTGACCTGCCGCTATGTCAAGGTATATTCACATGATACTCTGTAATCTGTTTAACACCTTTTTTTTGTTATTTGCTAAAAATAGTTTTTTTTTTGTTTTCTGGTGAAAATTAAGAAATCACATTGGTAGACAGGTCAGGAAAGCACGTGATAGTGATTGCATTTTATAACATTGTTATAACTGCTATCTTTTTATTGCTCTGAGAGCAGGAGGATTTATTCTCATGTTTATCTTACTTTTGCATGTTTATATGTCAAGTGTATTACAGTCACTCGGAATATAGATAGGTGCATAGGATAATTTTTCACTTTCGTTTACGAAGCAAATAACAATAGATTATGCAATGAAGTATTCAGATATGAAAATAAGACTAATATCCGTTTGCCAAACTGAAATTAGTCACCTAAGTATGTTGTGGAAAAAATAAAACATTTTTACTATTATCAATGTAGGTAGCTGTATCTAATATTTACATAATGTCAACACAGCTCAGGGTCCACTTCGGCAGAAAACTGCGGTTGCACATTTTACGGATCCTATGCATAAAGAAAGGCTTAAAATGCCGCTTCTCCTGGATCTCTATTATCTATGTTGAAACATGAAATACTTACATTTCTGAGTATGACGACTTTGTCTGCGGTCTTGAGGTGGTGCAGCTGGTGCGTGACCAGCACGCGCGTGGAGTGCCGCAGCAGGCCGTTGACGCACTCCGACACCAGATGCTTGCCCACGTGCGTGTCCACCGCCGACAGCGGGTCGTCCAGGAGGTAGATATCGGCCTATGTCAATAAACATGATACAACTGAACTTAGGCCTTTTCATCCATTTCCGTAGGGCCATTTCAGTAGGGATTTTCTCTACTTAGTTTATTGTTGTATTACACTATGTTAATATAGTAAAACAAGCTGTACGCAACAGACGTAGTATTGTCTAAACCATTGATTCCCGAAGTGGGCCGTGTGGCCTCTGGATAAAAATAAGTTTGAGAAACTCTGGTCTATAATTCGTCCTGGTCCTTTAATAAATAAATAACTATCTATATACACCTACAGTTTCACCAACTACCTACACCTATAACCTACAGGTGATGCGTGAAAGAGTTATCGATCACTGAGGATTGAAGATAAGTACTAATAACCCTCTTTATCTCGACCAAATGACTGTGGTATATGGTCATTGATACACGCAAAAGCCTAAATAGGCTAGTTTCATCTATCAAATTGAAATGATATTAATATGTTATTTATATAGTTTCTATCAAACGAAATACGAATACAACACTATTTTGTTATATAAATATGAGATTTATTTATAATTTCGAAATTAAAACTGTGGTTTTACTATCTGTATGTCACGTGATCTAAAACGCCAGCCGCCATATTTTTCTTGTAAGTGACTTCATAAGAACATAATCAAATAAACATACGAGGGCGGGTCAATAAGTCCGTGACTTTTTGAATTTCTAACCTCCTTACTGAAAAAGCAACACTACTCCTGTCAACAGGCATCTGTCAGTTGACTCCTATCAAAATTTGAACTTGCTGCGTCAGTTAGTTTGTGTTTTACAGCTATCTTTATCAGACTATCCAGTAACTTAAGGAAACAATGGAAAAAAGTGAATTTCGTGTGCTTATTAAACATTATTTTTTGCGAAAAAAGAACCATTACCGAGACCAAGGCTAAGCTTGATAATTACTATGGGGACTCTGCACCATCGATTTCAATGGTAAAAAAGTGGTTTACTGAATTTCGTTGTGGCCGTACAAGCACTGAAGATGCCGAACGTCCTGGACGCCCAGTTGAGGTCTCTACACCCGAAACAATCGAAAAAATTCACGATATGGTGTTGGCCGACCGAAGATTGAAAGTGCAAGAGATTGTGGAAGCCATAGGCATCTCGCATGGCTCAGTGGTTTCAATTTTGAATGATCACTTGGGCATGAGAAAGCTTTCCGCAAGATGGGTGCCGCGTTTGCTCACAGTCGACCACAAACGCAATCGTGTAACAACTTCACAGGAAGGTTTGGCGTTGTTTAATCACAATATGGAGGAGTTTTTGCGCCGTTTTGTAACCGTGGACGAAACATGGATCCATCACAACACACCAGAGACCAAACAACAGTCAAAACAGTGGGTTTCTAAGGGTGAATCGGCGCCAAAGAAGGCCAAGGTGGGTTTGTCAGCCAATAAAGTTATGGCGATTGTTTTTTGGGATGCACGTGGGATAATCCACATTGACTATCTTCAAAAGGGAAGAACAATTAATGGGGAATATTATGCCAACTTATTGGACCGCTTCAATGAGGATTTGAAAAAAAACCGACCTCATTTGGCCAAGAAAAAAGTTCTTTTTCACCAAGACAATGCAAGGGTGCACACATGTGCAGTTGCCATGGCAAAAATCCATGAATTGGGCTATGAATTGCTCCCACATCCACCCTATTCTCCAGATTTGGCTCCGAGTGACTACTGCTTGTTCCCAAACCTGAAAAAATGGCTCGGTGGAAAAAGATTTGACTCCAATGATGAAGTCATCTCGCAAACAAAGGCCTATTTTGAGGACCTCGACAAATCATATTTTTTGGAAGGGATAAAAAATTTGGAGAAGCGTTGGACAAAGTGTATAGAGCTCAAGGGGGACTACGTTGAAAAATAAAATGATTTATTTATCAAAAAATCTGTGTTTTATTCCAAAAGTCACGGAGTTATTGGCCCTCGTAATACAAACATAAAGAATAAACAACAGTGAAAGTTAAATCTAAAGTTCATGCACTACACACGCACATATATGACATGTATTTGTTTCTGTTCATAAGACGTCACGATAATAGTGGCTGCCGTTTTAGCGCAAACATTTATCGTTTAGATTTTAATAATTATTTCTTTGCTTATAGAGATATTAATTCCAGGAAATAAAAATACTAGTTGATTATCGAATCGATACGAACATTTTAAAATATATTTGAAAAAAATGTAGAATAGCCTATTATGAAGCTTCATTGATTTTTCAGATCAACGACCGATTTACGTCGACTTTTTCGGAGGATAGTGGGTAATATGATACGTGTTTACAATCAATACCCACTTGTCTATAGCAGGTGCGAGCCAGGCCGATACGAGCCCTCTGTCCGCCACTGAGACTGATGCCCCTCTCCCCCACCAGTGTTGAGTCTCCGGCCGGCAGCTGCTCGAAGTCATGCAGCAAAGCACACGCGCTCACCACCTAGAATAATAAAGGGTTTATTAAAAACCTAAGAAGGAGAAGTAGTCACGGAATAATGTCACCCATGGATAATAATAATAGACAACACCTGAGTACTCGACTCTACTCTCGACAAGAGTTAGTTTTCGAGATCTGTAGACTGGATGTCGAGTGAGGTTTGATGGTATCATAAGAAAGAGTAATAGGAAGAAGGCAATAAGTAAGAATAATATTGTATATTTATTGAATTGGTATCTACATAAGTATACGCCGCGCGACGGTAGCAACGTCGAGGGAATTCTCAATTAGGGTTTTTCAATTCGAGACATCTGACAGCTTTTTGACACGACAAAAACCGTCGGGCTACCAAGCGCCGCCTGGTGACAGAAAAAGCATCGAAAATTCATATTGACTGTTTTTAATACCACTTACGCCACTAGATGACGCTTTGTGTGCGTTGAGTCTGCCCCCCTAGCGGCAAAAAATATCAAACGCCCTCATTACTATGCTATACGATGAATAATACGAAACGTATCACGTGTCAACTGGTCACGCATTCATTGCGCTGCCAATACTAATACCAGAGGGAGTAGGTGCTTACACACAAAAACTGTTTTGTTATCAAAATTGGAGGCGCCATGGAAACTT
Organism: Phengaris arion; assembly: GCA_963565745.1. Lineage (NCBI taxonomy): Eukaryota > Metazoa > Arthropoda > Insecta > Lepidoptera > Lycaenidae > Phengaris > Phengaris arion. The sequence goes on along the minus strand of OY751440.1, from coordinate 11,841,605 downwards.
AATAATATTCGTAGTATATATAAGTTCCATGAATTATATGTAGTTTGTAGGCGAATAGGTATAGGATATTGGAATACTTAGATGTGGTCCCAGACCTGATTTAGGTATTTAGAATGGATCGGGAACTAGTACCATTATAAAAAGACAGGTGTCTCTTTTTATAATAGGGGATCCAAGGGTCATCTCCATATTTGCTATCACGATTCACGAATTTATATTGTGATCGAGTGCAGCGGCCATATTATGTTTCTACGCCATTAAAGCGAGATAGCAATATTTTCATATCTGTCATCATCATTTTGCTGAGATGACAAGGCCGATGGGAACCGAAATTATCATCTCAATATTTGATAAGGTACCTTTTATCATGTTATCTTGACATCCAATTGATTTTTTGCACAGATAGCGAAGATAACAAATATTTTATGTTATGATAAATAAATAGCTTTCTATACAGTATGTATGAACTATCATATTATACGGCTATGAATAGTAAATATCTTATATTTTTATATCAAGTAACAAAGATTTCAAAACTAAGGATGGGCTATGAGTTATGACGTATATTTGACAGAACAAATCTTCATACAAGAAAAAGTTACGCCATCTTGGTTTTACCATACCTCAAATGTCAAAATGGCCCCAAAATCCCCAAAACTGGGGCCATTTAAGTGGGGATAGTTTTTGCCTCGACATTCCTCGTCTATAATATACCTATACGTCTATGACACGTACTGTAATATGAAATATATCCATACATCTTACGATAAAATACAAGGTAATAGTGTCTTCGCCGTCTTTGAGGCCCTTTAAAGCCATATAGGGTCGCGTCATCCGTGTTAAATTATATTTCTTATTGTAGAATTAAACACGTTCTCTAGTTCTGAGGAGAGTTGTTAAATAGATTTTTTCGGCGGTAGTAATACTTTTAAAGTAATGTTCAGTAAGAATGACTTTTAATACAGACAAACAATCTAACAAAAAATAAAGGGATTCTCCCGTATGCGGAACATACTTTTCAAATGGCATGAATTTAAACTTGCGACAAAACAATCAAATTTTGGGTGTATAAAAAACCGAATATTGAATAATAAATTACCAAGCTGGCAAAAGAATATAAGGTACAAAAAGTGTTGACTAATTAATACCAGTTTTTTTAACTGAATAATCCAAACTGGCAGACAAATTTATTTTAGCGAACATATTGGCGACAATTTGCGAGTACACATTTAATTTGAGAATAGGAAAATATATTTTCCCTGATGTAGGTAATTCAAAAAACATAATTAGCAGCAAAATGACCGCACACAAAAAAAAGTAAGGAAGTGTACAAAAGTATAATTTTAAATTTTTCTCGGTTTCGGGGCGGGCGGTGTAGATATTGTGTAGATTCATTTTGAAATTTCAAAATGGCCAATATAAATTTTTCTGTAAAATTGATACCGGGTGTCGTCTTAGAGGTTTTAAGGGGTGCTGAATATAACAATGATATCCATTTTGAATTTCAAAGATAGCGGACATTTATTTTTAATAAAAGGAATCTAAGTGTCTTTTTCTAGGTTTAGGGGATGTTAATTACAAAAAAAAACATTTTAATTTCTGAAAAATTCTTCTATCTCAAAAACGGTGCGACCTACTGAAAAAATAATGAAAATTTCCTCTCCCTTAGTAACCCCGCAACCACATATTTTCTACATGATGGGAAAAGAAGAAAAAGAAAGTTGAAAATTTTCCAACATTTCTATAGCTTTATACATCGCTCGTATCTCAAAGTAGGCATTGCCATATTTTTTATATAATCTCTTCTATCACGGAAATGGTGCATCCTACTGAAAAAAAAAAATCCTACCCCTTAGTAACTCTGCAATCACATATTTTCTTCATGATAAGAGAAAAAGAAATTTGAAAATCCTGAGTTTTCCAACACTTCTATAGCTTTATACATCGCTTGTATCTCAAAGTAGGCATTGCCATACTTTTTTTCTATAATCGCTTCTATCTGGAGAACAGGTAATCCTACTGAAAAAGTAATGAAAATTTCCTCCCCCTAAGTAACGCCGTAACCACGTATTTTCTATATGATAAGAGTTTTTTTTTGAAAATCTGGAATTTACAAAAAAATCTATAGCTTACATAGCTGGTACTACATAACATACTGTGTTAATAATTATCAATCATAATCAGCATCCGAAAAAACTTTTAAATTAGTGCTTATGTCATGTTAACGAAAAATAAAATTTCTCCATTTTGGAAATTGAAATTGGAAGACAATTTTATAATCAGCACCCCCAGAAATTTAGAAAAGGACACCCATATTAATTTTAATGAAAAAAATGTACGCAATTTTGGAATTTCAAAATGGATTTAATTTTATATTACTATGCACCCCCAAAAACCTTGAAAACGACACCCATACCAAATGAAAACAAACTCCAACAGTATCCAAAAATGCGATTTTCCGTAGCCTGCAAATTGAATTTTTAGCAGCCGTTAATTTGATAAATCAACCCAATATGGTTTTATAGCTGCTTACATCATATAATAGTCACCAACTCGTAAATTAAGTCTTATAAATTTCGGTGCCAATTTGGATTAAATTTCGCCACTTTTAATCTGCCGATTTTTGTATTTTTTGTCACCTGAGTGCTTTCGCCAGTTTAGTAATTTAGTCGCCAGCATATTAATTCGCTACCAAATTCAGTAATACAGTATGCTTATGTGCAGTCGCCAACTTATTTTTTGTTCGCAAGATTAATTATATCCCTTTTCAAATGTATGACAACGCGCACTTGACCGGGCTTTCCAATAGATTATAACGGCTTATCAATTTTGCGTGCAGACCCAAACCAGTAAAGTGCTCAGTTGACTGACTTAGGTTTCGAAGAAATGCCTACTGGGCATCACGTATACCCTACATTATGATCTCAAAAATCTGCTGAGTATACTTTTAGGTTTACCTAATGTTAATTAAACAAATCATCAAATGTGAGATGCGTGCAGCTTATTTGATTCGTTACAGTTAGTAGGTCAATATAAAATATCTTAGCCTCATTTATTATGTACGTATTGTAAGACATTTTATTTAGGCTCGGCCAGAGAAATACTATGGTATTCAAGTATAGTAATTATTAATTAGTAGCCTTACCGAAAACCAGCGAACCAGCGGAAATAACGCTTAAGCTTTTCGCTAGAGGAACAAGAGGGATTTTATAGATCCCACATTTGTGATCCCACTAGTGTTTGTATGTTTGTATGTAGTATTCGCTTACCATCAGGCGATCCGATTGCATGTTTTCCGGTCTATTAAAAAAAACATTATTCGACATATATATCTGACAGAAATAGTATCTATCTGTGAGACGCCGAATGCGAACGCTCAACGCACATTCCTTTAATCAATACCATGAGCCATGGACCTTGAGCCATGACGTAATTTCGGGCGTGTCACAAAACCAAAGTCCTATTTGTACGGTTTATACTTAGACGACAGAGTATGGGAGCCGTTCGCGTCAACTCTAATAAAATTTGCATCGCCAATACGGCTACATAGTGATGAGTGACTGACTGACCCACTGGCAGTTATCATAGTATTTATTGATGACGGTTCAGTTTCATTAGTAATTTATATCTACTAAAAGTATGTACCTAGTGACGTGATGAAGTCACAGTTACTGTGTAAAAAAATAGTAAACTTGTCTGCTTGTTCTTCGGAAGCAAAAAGGTAAACTAATTATCAACAATGAAAATAATTTAAGTCGCCCTTAATTTTAAAACAGGCAGTAAGTAGGTATCTAATAATACTTGATCGGTTTCAATAAAATTGAAAATGAATTATTCTACCCACTTTTTATTTAGGTAAACGTTATTTGCTTATTTATGTAACATTTTATAGAGATGAGCAATTTAGAAATGTACAATTTACAAAACGATGTGTAATAAACTTTTAAATAGTTTTTATTACTTAGGACTTAGGAAGTAAAAATATTCGTAGATTTGGCAAGGACAAACAACATGGGTGATAAATACTTTTATCTTTTATTGTCATCATGAATCGTATATCTTACATATTTTATTCTATATCTAGGTATTGCATAATATCTTGTAATACTTATTTCTAGAGATTTTCCGTGTTTTCTTCTGAAATTAAGTTTCCATCTACCTCATGGGATGTAAACGAAGCCGAGGCAATATAATTTGGTACGTTACGAAAGATTCGGGCGCAGAATAATAGGCTTCGAGGCTGTATGAAAACCTTTTTGACCAACGAAATAACATGGTAATCAAAAATATTTTAGTCGTTACCTATAGAGGCTATAAAGCTTTTATTGTCTTATGTATTTAGCATACCGATTTTTGCGAGTCTTAAAATCATTTCATTGATATAAAAATGTGTAGATAATATAATCAAACATTTCCTAACTTCCCGATAAAATACATAAGTTAATTAAATACGCGTTAGTCGAGACTGAAACATTCTAACAATATGGCAATAATTAAATATTTATGGAGTCATAAATCACAGGTAAGTATATTCAATATTGCCCTTGTTAACAAATATATCTTAGTAAACCATTAAAGAACTAATGTCTATTGCCCTAGGTAGCTAGTACATAAGTACCTTCCATAAAAACCTAGGCCTACCACACATGACACTGTTGAGACTTGTGTAGGCTATAAAAACAAATATCTAATTCTCGCGAATATGCATTGTTTATAGCAAGCCGGTTAAATTTTCTTTGTATTTCATAATAATGTTTTTTCCCCTTTTTAGTGATATTTGTTAAATTATTATTAACGCATTTGAGGTACGTTTAAAATAAACGATCGAATGTATAATTAAATATGCGTCAAGCTTCCATTAGGTTTTGTATATAAGATAATGATGATGATTACTGTAAGTAATATACTGGCATATGCTTGCAGTTCTTTAAACAATGTCGAAATTTCCAAACGCGTATCTTTAAAGATGAGGAGTTTTGCTTAGTTCTTTTGGATCCAGGGTATTATACCTTGGTGCAGATGCTTGGGTTACTTCTGAAAAAGTCAAAATCACTATATATGTCCATATAAATTTCGAGGAGTTCCCTCGATTCCTCATGGATGCCATCATCGCTTTGGTGACAACCAGAACAATTTCGGATTATACTTACCCAATAGGTACATCAAAAAAAGAATTTAAAAAATCTGTCCATAAACGGCAGAGTAATGTTCAAAGATATCGCTGTCGGTGTAAAATATTATGAGAAGTACCTATTATATTATCATTATGCCATGATTTATGGTGTGATGATGGTGGTGATGATGATGATTACTTTAATTGACATAGTGGCCTATGCTTGGAGTTCTTTAAGGAACGCCGAAATCCCCAAACATGTCTATAAGGAGTCAGGAGTTCTCTTCAGTATTTTTGGATCCAGAGTATACCTTGGTGCAAAATCTTACTTTTTGGTAGCATATGCTTGAGTTACTTCAGAAAAAGTCAAAATCACTATATGTGTCCATATAAATTTTGAGTTGTTCCCTCGATTCCTCATGGATCCCATCATCAGGTCTTCACTTTTGTGAAAACGGGACCAACTTCGAAGTATATACCCTTTACATCCCCCGAATTGGGTATATTCCAAGTTTTTGAAAAATATGTCAAATTCTTCATAATAACATAATACATTTGCAATCTGGACGTCAAATACTGTATTTTTAAAAAGTCAGTTAAGAGAAAAGAGCGTTTGAAGTTTTGAAAAGCTTTTATCTTTTATGTAAAATTAGATTGGCGAAATTATATAACATTGTTATCACAATTTAAGTTATAATTTATAGCTGTAATAGCTATGCTTCAAATTTATTTTCAAAATGAACAATTTTTCTTTAAAACTGAGAAATTTGAAAAACTACTTAACTTATAATGAAACAACGCAAAACAAAACAATATTGTATGTCCTAATACAGTAATTTGACTGTCCAGGCTTGACCAACCTTTTCCAGATTGCATGCCATTTTTCATTTTAGCAAAACCCGGGCCACACATAAAAATCCACAATTAGTCCACAAAACCCCAAAAATCAATGTTTCTCAAACATTACCTGTAACACCTGCTTTAGTGTCCCAATATACGAACTGGTTTCCCTACAGTTCGGCCTGAACGGATGCAAAATCGTATCGTCTGTGTGCAATTTCGAGATCGCATCAGTTGGCCGGATGGACTGAAGCGATTCGTTTCAGTGTTGCCAGCTCTGTTCTTGCGAAACTACTAAACTCGCGTTGTTTTCTACTAAATACTACTAAAAGAATACTTTAAACTATCAATAAAGCTACTCAACTTAGGAAGCCCTAAAGCCCCCAAAAAACCTCTGAATTTTAGGTGATGTTATATTAAAATTTTATTATTTATTGAATATATTATAAATTTTATTTTAAATTAAAATATACTAGGAAATATTACGTATATAGTAATTAAACGGGTAGTTTTAAGAAAATGAACGGACGAATGCTACGATGTATTATTATTATAAGGTGTAAAAAAAAAAATTGTTTTCTTTTGTGCCTAACCTAGGCCGTTTTTCATATGATTACTGTCTGGCTCTTACCTACTAAAACACTACTAACAACTTATTTCTACTAAGGAGGGAATAAAATACTTAATTTAGTGGTAAACTTTGTACAATAATTAAGTTGACAACATTAATTCTGGACTGAACGGACCATGTGTGACAAATCGCTTCAGTTCTCGCCAGAGCCGCGGCCGTGCGGGGTGTGTATCGTGTACAAGCATAGTGAGTTAACAATTAATAAATACGACCGTAGCTCGCGGCAAACCAGAACGAACTGATGCTATTTTTCCGTGTGTGTGCTCGAATCCGTTCAGGCCGAAATGACGCCAGTTGGGTCGGATGCGATTTTTTCCGTGTATGTGCTCGAATCCGTTCAGGTCGAACTGATGTCAGTTCTGACTGAAACGATCGGCCTCTCGTCTGTGGGAACCTTTACTGTTGCAGTAGTTTGTACTACTGCTCTAACATCCACGCAACAGCAATGAGCGAGAAAGATAGCTAAAATTACGTTAAATGCGCGCTTTACCATGTATAAAAATACAGTATTTTGATTTGCCTAAGTGTTTTACAATTTTTATTATAAATAGTATTCAAATGTTGTGTATGCGATAAATAAACGTCTTAGGACAAAAATCTAAAATTAGTCCTATATCCAAGCGGAAAAGCAAAACACTGTTGTCTTGAATTATATTATAGTTTTTGCCCACGCTATGACTCAGTAGTTGGGAAGGTTAATGTTTTTAGTTGAGTTTAAGGGACAATTCACACAGAAATGAAACTATACGCGACATTCAGCTGCATTTTTAAGATAGCTATTTAAAATTGAACTTAATTGATTATACAACAAGGGACACGACACGTTTCTTCATAAGAGTTAGAATGCGCAGTTTATGAGGGGATTTGTAGTAAATTTTTGTGTAGTGAATAAAGTTACATTTTGAATAGCTATCTAAGAAATGCAGCGCCGCGTATCGTCGCGGTGTGAACTGATCCTAAGAGTATTTTAAGCGCCTGAAAATGCATCTTACCTTCTTGTAGCGCAGTTTGTCGTACGGTAGACCGAAGAGTATATTCTGCCGGACAGTCGCCACGAAGAGCCATGGTTCTTGGCTGGCGTAGGAAAGGGTAGCTCCACCCAGCGACACCGATCCCTTGGTCGGCTGGAGTTCGCCCAAAATCACTTGCAATAGAGACGACTGTGAATATAATATTGTCTTATTAAACTAACGAAGAGATAAGGTAATTAATTGAAGAGATTTATAAGTAAAGTTACCATACTAAGGAGGCCTGACCGTCTCTGCCTACCCACAATTCTCATAAGAAATGATAGTATTTGGAGTCCTACTTCCTAATAATATTTAAAGCATAAAATAAGGGTTTATTGTAAACATAAATTAAGACTTAACAAATCATGTGGCTTACATTTTCTAGATGTGATGTAATGTTATGTCATTTCTTCACCCCTCAAATAAAAGTTCAGTAGAGTTAAATTCATGTTAAAAATATTTCAAATTTAAAGTCTTCAGGCCTTTGCCTCGAATTTCGCGATGAGCGGCGCGGTGGATGGCGAGGCAGCGGGCACTGACAGAAGCGGCTCGCGGCGACAAGCGCAGGCTTGCAGGCGTTCGCCACTCGCTCAAGGACACGCCATTACCAGCCATAAAGTTTAAACATAGAACTCTGCTTTTTGAAATAAACCATGATTAGGAAGCTGATTTCATTAAAAACTAGCATTTGCTCGCGGCTTCGCCATCATTATAATAATTAAAACCTTTCATCCGCTATTTTACTCTCTTAGGAGTGGAAATTTAGAAAACGCTGAAATACGTAACTCATCGTTCCGTACTCAATTCATACGAAATTTCATGCAAATGTGTCCAAGGAATAAAAACTTTCATACAAAATTTATCCCCTAATTCACCACCTTGGGGGTTGAGTTTTGAAAAATCCGTCTTTAGTGGATGCCCAAGTCATATGAGAAATACGTGTGCAAATTGTCGTAGCCTTAAGGGTTTGGCCTATGCGTTGATACTTGATACATCAGTCAATCGGCTTTGCCTTTTATATATTATATACATAGTTATATAGATAAATAACTTCTCTGAATAGAGATGATGAGTTAGCAAAATATGACTACAGGTTTTGTCTTTTGAACAAGTATTTGTCTTAGATATGATTTTGTAAAAATAGCGTTATTGAAATCAGACACTCCAAATTACCCTTTTCATTATTATCACTGATTTATTACATAGATTAGTAAAGTTTGAAATACCCTCAAGCAAATACCTACTATATATCCTACGTAACCTTATGTAGGTACAGCTAGAGGCTGAAGCGTGGAACCCCTAAGACAAAGATTTCAAAACTATTATTTTTAAACAAAAAATTAAACCGACTCAAAGTAAAAATAAATAAAAAAGTACGAAATAAATATAATTTTATAAATAATTCCCCTTTTAAATTCGGCTAAAATTATAACTATTACTCTACTTAATCTTCTTAATTTTGAAGTCGGTACCAGCCCAAACAATATCCTACAATATTTTATAGAACTCACATTCAAATTTGCTGGTAACGACTTCAAAATTAAGTAGATTGAGTAAGTATAGCAGTTGATTGAGCATTGAGTGTACCTTGAAGCAAAATTTTACTTTTTAGTAGCATATGCTTGGACTACTTCAGAAAAAGTTAAAATCACTATAATATGTGTCTATATAAATTTCGAGGAGTTCTCTCTATTCCTCATGGATCCCATCATCAGGTTTCCACTTTAGTGACTAAAGGACCAATTTCGAATTATACCCTTTACAACAACAAAATAATTTTGCAAATAGGTCCATAAACGGCAAACGATAAATCATCCAATGTTCAAAGATATCCGTGTCGGTGTAAAATACTATGAGAAGTACCTTTTATATCATATGATGTATGGTGTGATGATGGTGGTGATTATGATGATTACATGGATTCCATCATCAGGTCATCACTTTGATGTCAAAAGGGCCAATTTGGGATTATACTCTATACATCAAAAAAATTATTTTGAAAATCGGTCCACAGACGGAGTAATCGTTGTATAATCGTATATATATATATATATATATATATATATATATATATATATATATATATATATATATATATATATATATATATATATATATATATATATATATACAGCCAAACGTATAACCGTCTCCTTTCTTTGAAAGTCGGTTAATCATAAGAGGTTTTTAAAATCAACTTTAATTTTTTTTTGTGGTAGGTAAATGTCATTAAAGGAGGACTGAAGGCTTTAGTGGGTCTTATTTCTTGTATATAAACTAATAACTATAAAGTATTTACTTACAATATTTGATTTGATAAAAATATGGAACTTATCTAATTAGTTAATTACATACAAAAGCATAACCCGTGAGTCGTGACGAATAAAATCAAAGTGTCCTTCATTCGATATTGAAACAAGGTTTTTTATGGCTTAAACAGGATTGACCGCTGTTTTTTCTGTTTACCTTTCAATATTTCGGCACTGATTTGAGATGAAATTAAATTGTTTTTAAACAAAAAATAAAACAACTTCCAAAGTATGAAAAAAATGCACATAAAAGTATGAAATAAAACTTATTTTCCAAATAATTCCCCTTTTACAATTGGCTAAAATTTCAACTTTCTCTACTCAATCTTCTATTCTAGTTCTAGTTCTAGTTCTATTTTAAATATTGTTTTATCAGGATATTGTTCGGGCTGGTACCGACTTCAAAATTATGAAGATTGAGTAGAGAAATAGTTTAAATTTTAGCCAAATGTAAAAGGGGAACTATTTGGAAAATAAATTTTATTTCATACTTTTTTGTGTATTGGAACTACTTTGAAACTCTGTTTAATTTTTATTTAAAAATAATAATTTTTCCCTTTTTAGTGATATTTGTTAAATTATTAATACTACATTTTAAGAATGTTTAAAATAAACGATCGAATGTATAATTGAATACGCGCCAAGCTTCCATTAGGTATTGTATATAATATGATCATGATGATGATTACTGTAAGTTATATAGTGGCAAATGCTTGCAGTTCTTTAAGCAATGCCGAAATTTACAAACGCGTATATTTAAAGACTAAGGGAGTTGTATTCAGTGCTTTTGGACCCAGGGTATACCTTGGTGCAAAAATCTTATTTTTGGTAGCATATGCTTGTGTTACTTCAGAAAAAGTCAAAATCACTATATGTGTCCATATAAATTTCGAGGAGTTTTCTCGATTCCTCATGGATCCCATCATCAAATTTCCACTTTAGTGACTAAAGGACCAATTTAAGAATAAAGGACTAAAGGAATTTTACAACTTTACAACAACAAAAGAATTTTGCAAATAGGTCCATAAACGGCAGAGTAATGTTCAAAGATATCCGTGTCGGTGTGAAATACTATGAGAAATACCTTTTATATCATCATAATGTGATGATGGTGGTGATGATAATTACTCGAATTGACATAGTGGCATAATATGCTTGCAGTTCTTTACAACGCCGAAATCAACAAACATGTATCTATAAAGAGTCAGGAGTTCCTTTCAGTAATTTTGGATCCAGGGTATATATACCTCGGAGCAAAATCTTACTTTTTAGTGGCACATGCTTGGACTACTAGTCCAGGAGGAATCGGCGCATGAGTACCGAAAACTATTCCACCTCAATTTTTTATGCGATCCTCGTCAAATTGCCCTACTGATGATATAAATGCATGTTGCCATGGGGCAACCCGGTGCCAGGTGTTTAAACCGAAATTGTTTAAACAATTGCGAGGAATTGTTATTTTTCAACCGGACAATTTTTTTAAATATTTTTATCGAAATAACAGTAAAAAAGGTCCTATGACTTTTCACGATAAAGTTAATATTTTCAAAGATATGAATTTTTAAAGGTTTGAAAAATCTCAAATTTGGGTACTTTCGACCCATGAAAAATATATATAAAAAAAAATATTTAAGTAATAGATATTTTTTAATTTCTATACAATAGTTAATAATATTGTTAATAGAGATTTTAAAAAAAATTCATTTTTTATATCTGTTTTTTAATTGTTAACTTCGCGCGTTTTCACTACATTGTTAGCGATTTCACAAAAAATACATGGTAAGGTATCATCAGAATATTTTCTTTTCTTGGGAACAACTAAAAACGACATGACACTCACATTTATTGTAACGAAAAATCACAAAAACTAAAAATATATCCATCTAAAAATGTTAATAACACACGAAATCACTGTAATGGGTGCAACAACGTTTAACAATCTTAAGTCCTGAACGAAATAAAAAAGACTGAATAACTATGAGTAAAAAACAAAAGACTGATCAGTTGAGAATCGACATGCACTAACTTGTATTTTTATTTAAAATGTTAAATATAATCAATAATTTTGTCACAAGAACAAACAAAGATCTTGCGGTTTTATATAAAGAGTAACCTTGAGAAAATAAAAAACAAAGAAAAGAATCTTTTAAATCTTAATAATCTTTAAAAATTCATATCTTTGAAAATATTAACTTTATCGTGAAAAGTCATAGGACCTTTTTTATTGGTATTTCGATAAAAAATATAAAAAAAATTTTTGTCCGGTTGAAAAATAACAATTCCTTGCAATTGTTTAAACAATTTCGGTTTAAACAATATGGCACCGGGTTGCCCCATGGCAACATGCATTTATATCATCAGTAGGGCAATTTGAAGAGGATCGCATAAGAAAATTGAGGTGGAATAGTTTTCGGTACTCATGCGCCGATCCTCCTGGACTAAACTTCAAAGTTGAGTTTCCTCGATTCCTCATGGATCCCATCATCAGGTCACAACTTTTGTGAAAACATGACCAACTTCGGATTATTACTCTTTACATCAATACAAAAATTTTGAAAATCGGTCAACAGACGGCGTAGTTATCGTTGAAAATACAAAATATATATATATATATATATATATATATATATATATATATAATATACAGCCGAACGTATAACGCCTCCTTTTTTTGGAAGTCGATTAAAAAGAGAAAAAAAAATGCGATGCGACCAAAATCGAATACTTAGAATATATTACGTTGCATGTTATAAAACGTATGTATTTTTTATTTTAGTAATGTTTTCATATAATATGTAGGTACGTCATTTAATTAAATGTTGTATACATATAAGTAACGTTGACTTTGAATTAAAGATGTTAAGATTCATCTGATCCGTGTTTTTGTAAAACTACATATTGTTATCTTATACTTTAAACGAGACAATCTTGTATAATTAATATAATTAGATTGTTTAACAATATGGAAATAAAAGATAATGTGTTGCTTTACAACTAAAGAAACAACACAAAACAAAATATTTCTCAAATTAAATAATATTTTCAAACAAATTATTTATAAGAAATTAAATATAATTCTCATTCCCTTGACAGTTGACATTCATTGTCAAGTCTAAAAATATATCAAAGAGAAGCAATGAGGTTACATATATATATATATATATATATATATATATATATATATATATATATATATATATATATATATATATATATATATATATATATATATATATATATATATATATATATATATAACTGGATTCTCGAAAACGGCTCCAAGTGACTACAATGAAATTTGGTACACGGGGAATTTTGGGGGAGAAAAATCGATCTAGCTAGGTTTTATTCCCGCGAAACTGCGCATTTTTAAGCTATATATGTTTTTTCTTTCGTCGTGCAACAATATATGAATAATTTCGACTCTATTATGTCAGTCCGATTGGCAGTTTGGTATGCGTGATTTTTGCTTTGTTTCAAAATTGGGAATGTGGTGGGTTCGTATCACACACATATTTTTGTCATATATTTTTTTAATTTATCAGAGCTCCGAGCAAAGCTCGGTTACCCAGGTACTAGGCATTATGTGTAACAAATAACAATATGTAGATGACAATAATAATGTAATAACACTATTTTCTACTTTCCCTATTTACTTGCTTTACTTACTAAATTGATCAATAAATAAATAAATGAAATAAATGGATCTCCGCAAAAAACATCGATATAAATTGCTTATCGAATATCGAATTCCAAGTAATCGATTTTTGCGTTCTCATCTATCGCGATACTATGGGATGTCATACTTATCACTCGTCAACTGTACATTGTAACATTGATAACATATTATGTCAAGAGTAAAGATAAAAATCTCGTGTGGTTAACTCATAAATTATGTGTTCACAGAGAGTCCATTTCACCTTGACAGAACAACAAGGCTTTCATACTCGTAGTTTCTATGAGACTGACCCTTATATAGTCGGCATAAAGGTCCTGTCAGAGGTAAAATAACTCTGAACGGGCTGTAATATTTACACAGACATCTACATATACAGGACGCATTTGTCTGTAAATTATGTATGGAAAAAAAAGCCGAGAACCCTTTACCCGAGAATCAAGCAAAACCTCTAGGTACCATTAAATTACAAACGTGCAAATATGATCCTAAGCTGTACGAATAAATGGGGCAATTTTGGTTGAAATGCTGAAAATAGAGTTTGTTACGATAACTTTTTTTTAATTAAAGCAATTATAGCCTTACCTTGCCCGATCCAACTAGTCCAGCCACCCCCACAAACTCTTCAGGTTTCGCCGTGAAAGATATATTCCTCAGGGTATCCACGATGGAGTTCTGTTGCCAGCTAGCTGTGACGTTAGATAGCACGAGGCCCGTAGACTTTGTCTTGATAATTTCCTTCTCCTTGTCTATGCCATTCGTAATGTTTTTAGAACTCCCATTCGCTATTGCCTCAGGCTGATCTAATTCTTCCAGTGATAGGAATTCCTTAAAAAATAAACAAGATTACAGTACCCGAAAATAAATACACATCGATCTTTGAAGAGTCACACTACCAGTAGGAAGGCGAACTTTTGCTGTTTTATTTGTAAAAGAAAACGCTTTACAAAAGCGAGATAAGACGAAATCTATTTTTTAAGATCAATCTGTATTCTTTACAGCCGACGAGTATTGTAGTTTGGATGTAAATAAAAAATGTCATCAACATAACCCGTTCGCCAATTTCCCACGGCTCAATTATTTTGAATTGTTTATCATAACTATGAATAATTAGCTCGTGAACAAATAAAAGTCATCATTAATTATGTTGTTGTGGTTGTGTGTGTGGTAATTTACATAATCTGGCACATTTGCTTGAATTAAACACCTGTAAATAAGTATCTACTAACTATTCAAATTTGCGTGCTTATTTACTGTTACTTTGTAGTTTACCAGTTAGATATTATTAGATACCAAGTGCCTTTAGTCAAGATGCATTGGATAATCTCGACGGTGAAGTTCGAAAACAAAAATGTATGGAATTTGACATAAGTCATCGCTAAGTGACATGTCGCTTGCGATGCCTTATGTCAAATCGCGTACATTTTTGATTTTTGATTTCGAACTTCGCCTTCGAAACTATCGAATGCATCTTGACTAAAGGCCCAGGTTACGTAGTAACTATTTAGTAATCTGTGACCAAGGGTCTTTAAAGTTATTGTACATCTTGATAAATCGTAAAAAATAAGACGTGTAGGTATGCTTTAACTTGCTGAAACACTTAACTTTCGATAACTTTTTTCGCATGACTGACTTGTATCAAAATTAGGACTCTCTCTCTCGATCTCAGGACTTAGGTAGATTGAATGGCAGACACGAGCACATATTTTAACTACGAGTACCTATTTTTTTTTCTTGTTTTCCTTTGTTTGCCATGAAAGCGTCTCTACGCTTTTATACCAAACAAAGGAAAACCTAAAAAAATGCCATTTTAAAACATTTTTTTTACCTCTAAACGTCTAATAGAGACTTTAGACTCGGCCAAGAACGCCAGCGCCAACGGGAAAAAGATATTGCAGGCCAGCTGCAGCAGGTTATAATATTGCACCAAGGAGAATGTAATGTCAGCTCTTATTTCTCCATCCAGCAGTACGTACGTCACTACAGCGGTGTATAGGATGAATCTTTCCGTGAACACGCTCAGGGCCGTCGAAAATCCCTTTATCAATGATGTCTTAAGGATAAACTTCACTTCGTATCTAGAAAGAAAAAAAAAACATTATTGAGTATTGGAACGAATACAACGACAACGAAAGACAAAGAAAAATATATTTATCCAGAAACGGAACATCGTAACTAATTCATAGGGATGTGAAATTCATTTATCGTCAAATTTTGCTAACAAACATTTTGCGCATACGTTATTCAGAAACCCTTTTCTTGTTGAAAAAATGTTTTTTGACTATAAATATTAAATAAGTACCTAAATGATTTTTAAAAATCCTGTAGAAGAATTAGTGACGCTTGTATTCATAATATTATTATTACATATGTTACAAGTAAATGGAAAATTATTTAATTACTTTGTAATTGAAAATGACAATATTAGTAACTTAATACAATATTTATAAAATTAACTTTTAGAATACATAAATTAAAGTAATAAAACAAGTAAAAAAAAACAAAAATGTTGTATGTTAGATTAAATTTAGTAATAAAAAAATATTATTTAATAGCAGGCAAGCAATAGTTGTTGTGCGTGTGATTTGATAAAAATAATAACATTGCCAATTTTTTGGGAGCATTGCTAACATTGGGAACCGCTTGTCAACCTTGCTAAAACAACTCTATCGGTTAAAAATCATGAACAAAAAACATCGGTCAATGACTCGAAGGCTACAAAAAGTTGCAGAATACACGCACAAACATTGCCTCAAAATGCTTGTATTTAATAATAAGGTTGAAGAGAATTAAGGGATAAAACTAAAAAATGTTCAATTACTAATTTAGGTTATAAAATTACAATTAATAATACTTTATACTTTCCTTTTCTAAAAAGCTTTGTTTATGTAAATTATATGCAAATATTTGCCGTATGGTACGTGTCTAATTGACATTCGTATGAAAATTCAATAAGTCACTTTAGTTAATTTAACGGAACTTATCTTATTCTTTATTTACAATATTACAGAGTCACGATGACATCGTTGGCTGCTGAAGGCCATGAATAGATGCCTCCAGTTATGGAATTAAGTATAAAATCATTTTTAAATGATAAAAACCTAACGTTTATAGCAATTGCGTCCTCACAATGTGTTGTACTTATATTATATAAAACCGACTTCTAAAGTAAAAATGCAGAAAAAATATGAAATAAAACTTATTTTCTAAATAATTCCTCATTTAAATTCGGCTAAAAAGTATGAAACTTTTTGTGCATTTTTACTTTGGAAGTCGGTTTTAATTTATTGTTTAAAAATAATATTTTTTCTGTTTTTAGTTAATTTATTATCTATACTATTATTATCACATTTTCAGAAAGTTATAAATATAAAAAAGCCTAAGCTATTCTCACTCTCTCGGCAAAAGAAACTCAAAAATTATTTCATGCCAGTTTTCTGAGAGGCCATGGTATTTTCTCAAATAAGCATTAGCGATCTGCGGACCTACTAAACAATCACCAGCGATGATAACGATTTGATACTATATTATTAAATAATTATTATTATCTATTGTTATAGTCGGCGGCAAAAGTGTAGCAGTAAGCATTAATTAATATACAATAGTGATGATGATGATCACGAATACAATTTTGGAAATAGCAAAATTTCAAAGACATTGATAACGGTGCACAAAACTCTGATGAGTAGTTAGTACCTATGTCATCGTAATAATATGTTGGTGTTTCGTATGAAGATGTGGTGATAATGATGATGATTACTGTAAGTGGTATGATGGCATATGCTTGCAGTACTTTAAACAACGCCGGAATCCCCAAACTTGTATCTTTAAGGACTCAGGAGTTCTGTCCAGTATTTTTGGATCCAGGGTATACCTTGGTGTAAATTCTTACTTTTTGGTAGCATATGCTTGGACTAATTTAGACAATGTCAAAATCACTATGTGTCCATATATATTTCGAAGAGTTCCCACGATTTATCATGGATCCCATCATCAGGTTACCACTTTGATGTTAAAAATACCAATATATACACAGCCGAACGTATAACCGCCTCCTTTTTTGGAAGTCGGTTAAAAATAAGCATTTATAACACATCCCCACACTAAGCAATGCCTGTTTTATGGACACAATATGAAATAAAACCTACTACTACTATATGAATCACTGAAGACCAGTGAAGATGATAATAATAATTGAACTGAAAAAAAAAAAAACTTTTTACCAATTAATTGCCAAGAATCAAAATGAACAAATGCTATTAATTAGGTAGTACTGCGACTAATATATAGATAGGTTTCGTGTGAGCAAAACATCAATAAATCGACCGGCTGCGTCCTATTTCCACTATGATTTACTGCTCTGTGTGAAATGTCGACACGACGTCCGTTTGAACTTAAATCGCATTCACATTTCAAATTTACTTGCATTACGTATTGATTCTCATTCTCAAGGTCAAGCTTAGAATAAAAGAATTTGACAAAAATACAATAAAAAAATGTAGACATATACTTACTTC
This sequence comes from Phengaris arion, assembly GCA_963565745.1. Classification (NCBI taxonomy): domain Eukaryota; kingdom Metazoa; phylum Arthropoda; class Insecta; order Lepidoptera; family Lycaenidae; genus Phengaris; species Phengaris arion. The sequence continues at coordinate 11,823,509 of OY751440.1, read as the reverse complement.
CTAAGCTTATCCACAAGTTTCTCAAAAGGCTTTTCCCATGCGTACATTTTGATAACTTGCACTCCATTGACTAGTTCGCTCATGACCTTAACTCTCTCGTCTGTTCGTTTGGCTATCTTCCCTCTGAGGACTCCTTGACGATTACTTAAATATGCTATAAGCAAAACAAAATATAGATATGAATACATCACTGGCAAAATGTAAATATGTAATCGAGAATAGTAAACTGTTTAAACATAATCCAGACGACGAAGTCATCTTGTAAAAAACTTTTTTATCGATAAATATAACGTTAAGTCCGCACCCTATCACTTTTCTTCTCTGCATTGTCCCTACCATATTTTTGCAGCATGCAACAGCTTTAGCATGCAACAGGCTATAAACAAAAGTGAATAAATTGTTTAATAACAATTTATTACAATCAAGTTTATTGCCAAGGTAAGCGAAGTTCGAGGTAACAACCGCTGTAAGAATGCATCGCTTATTGTTTAACAAATATGGTCGAAAAGAATATTCAATAAGAATTACATACATTACAATACAGGGTATACCATACAGGTATGCCTGTACAGTTATAGTTGTCAGGCAAGTTTGAGCTGATATTGTATGGAAACCTGGACAGTTGTACAACACGCCCCGGGTTACCTGTACAGGCAAACCTGTCAGGTATGCTGTTACGTGTATAGCTAGTATAAGTAAAGATGTGGAAACTATCGACGACTAAATCGTCTAATGGCCCGTTTGAATAACCTATCTACCAGTAACTTTTTGTTAGAAACGTCAAACTTGTATCGCAAAAAACCGTCAAATGACGACGTTTTTAACGTAAAATATCTTTGTTTTTAACAAATAGTTATAGATATATAGGTTATTAAAACGGGCCGTAAATTACAAATCATCATAATTTCGAGTATCTCCTCAATGTAAGATGGATTACCTCAAGTTTCAATAGCGAGAGTTGGCAGACTTCACGTTTCTTAGAGTTTTCCGACTTCTAAGCAAATAATGCGCGGACTGACGCATGTGTTAAAGATATACCGCACTAGCCGGCAGCGGAGCGACGCGACGCGACGAGTCCCTAGTAATACCGCTAGTGCCACGTCGCGTAGTTCAGCTGCCGCGTAGTGCATTATATCTCATACAAAGAATATTTCATCGTGTCGCGTCGCGTAGTCAAATAATATATTATTTACTACTACTTATAACTACTATTAACTACTACTTACTATTTATAACGTAAAGAAACGTCACTCGACCCATTTACACAAATGAGCTCGCGGCTTTCTGTGACTTTCGTTCACGGGGCTGGCCGTTGGTAGTTTTGTGCTTTGACATAATTGATACTAAAATTTCCTTTTGATTAATTATTACATATTATATACGTTATATCCTTACGAAACTGTCAATATTTTTGTGCCGCGACACACATTGACATTTTTATTATTGTTACATTTCACTTACACAGGAAAATTTCGTGAAAGGTATGACATTCTTAATTCAATAGCAAAGAAAAAGACTAGTGTTTGTCAATACCAATTACACACGCTTCCACATTTAAAGTTTGGAATCTCTACCATAGAATATTTAACGACACAGAAGGTACAAAATTCATATAAATTATATTTCTTTCATAGTTATTTAACTTTGACGACATGCTTTGAATTTTTTTTTTGTATAATCGATACTTGGACAATTTTAAGAGGTAATTTATTAAATTTAAATATTATAATAACCATTTCATGTAAGATTAATCTATATAGTAATGGCATGAATACCTACGATAATTTAGATAAAACTGCATATTTAGTTTTTTTTTTTAATTAATGTCTCAAACAGAAATCGAAACCTGGTATTTAAAAACACATTTGTATTATTGCGCATTTTGACAGTAGTGATGTTGTGGCACAAATTCTGCAAAGTAATGAAGGACGGCACAGATGAAGAAAGAGCTTATTTTTAACAAAATACTCCTTTTAAAGCAAGACTTGTGAAAATATAATGTCAAAAAATTTGTTTGTTAAAAGTTAGCTTATTTTCCAGAATTTGTTCCTCATTAGGCTAGGACTATATGCTCCGGAATCCGGAACGCCGGTGAAAATACAGAGAATTGAAAATAGAACTCTGCGCTAATACAATAGAGCTGAAAATGAAAGTTTCGAGCGTCGCGCTGTCATTTAAGACATTGACATTTGACTCGACACTCATGTGTTCGATTTTCAACTCTATTTTATTAACGCAGAGTTCTATTTGTAATGCTCAGAATTTTCTATGGCCTTCCGGATTCCGGATCATATAGTCCCAGGAAAACTTACTATCAATGTTTTTTATGTAAGGGTAAGAAGAGAGCTTGCAAAATATATATTCGAAAGTTTTGATATTCGAATATTCGATTTTTTATAGGCACTATTCGAATAAGAAAATGTTTTTAATATAACCACTGTTTTTTTCAGAAATTTAAATAGGTATATATCAACTTATTGTAAAAAGACATAGGCGATTTACACGAAAAATCAACTAATTCTTAATAATAGGCTTTAAAATGTGCATAGGAATTTTAACACTCAAAAAAAAAAAACCAAGAAATATTAAATAAACGGTAACACTGTATAAAAAAATGAGTTTTAATTATTACTATTACTCCTCTTTCACTTTGTATATCACGCTAATATGTATTATAAAGGCGAAAGTTTGTGTGTGTGTTTTGAACCTTATAGAAAATTTTAAGCCAGCTCTGTTCTTGCGAAACTATTAAACTCGCGACGATTTCTACTAAAATAATACTGAAAACTATCAATAAAGCTACTCAACTTAGGAATCCCTAAAGCCCCCAAAAACCCACTGCATTTTAGATTTTTTTATATAAAAATTTTATTATTTATTGAATTATATTGTAAATTTTTTCGTTTAAATTAAAATATTCTTGGAAATATTACGTATATAGTAATTAAACGGGTAGTTTTAAGAAAATTACGGACGAATGCTACGATGTATTATTATAATAAGGTGTAAATATTTTTTCTCTTTCCGTCTCGCCCTTTACTACTAAAACACTACTTACAACTAAATTCCTACTAGAGACTAGAGGGAAAAAATACTTAATTTAGTAGCAAATCTTTGTAAAATAACTGAGTTGGCAACATTGATTCTGGACTAAACGGACCATGTATGACAAATCGCTTCAGTTCTCGCCAGAGCCACGGCCGTGCGGGCGTGTATCGTGTACAAGCGTAGTGAGTTTATAATTAATAAACACGACTGTAGCTCGCGGCAAACCAGAACGAACTGATGCGATTTTTCCGTGTGTGTGCTCGAATCCATTCAGGCCGAAATGACGTCAGTTGGGTCGGATGCAATTTTTTTCCGTGTATGTGCTCGAATCCATTCAGGCCGAACTGACGTCAGTTCTAACTGAAACGATCGGCCTCTCGTCTGTGGGGGCCTCAACTTTTACTGTTAGGCCCTCAGTTCGTTCTAAGTTATTTTTTTTTTTTTTTTTTTATTATTTTTAGTGGGAGTTTTTTCCAAATGGAAAATATCACCCCCATGGTACAATTAGACGGACAATACACAGAACATAACATAATTTATCAAAAACATAAACGATCATGATCTAACGTCGACCAACACAACACTTAAATACTTTATAAAGAGCTTTAGCAGCTGTAGAATAGGGGCACGATAAAATAGAGTTACAAAAACCAACCTCACTATTAAAATTTAACAGATAAAATAACTCCTGTCTCTCAGCCTCGGCCCGAACACACTCCATCAACACGTGATACACGTCCTCTACCACGTCACACGCCACACAGTTAGGACTGGGCGTCTTGTCCATAAGGAAACCGAAAGCGTTCAATGGAATGTGTCCAGATCTTAACCTAAAGGCAATATTGACCTCATCTCGACTTAATTTTATGTCCTCGAACCAAGGAGATCTGCACAACGTATGCTGGATAGTCCTGTACCAGATTCCCTTGGTTCGAGACCTTTCATCAAAATATTCACTCCATAGATCATTGCACATTGACCTGACTACATGCATTAACTCATTATCATAGTATAAACAATCTAAGGAGATTCCATCGTGAATAGCCTGTTTAGCCAAAAGGTCGACTTGCTCGTTACCATCGAGACCAATATGGGCAGGGATCCACTGCAATACAACACGCCTTTCTGCTCTATACAGATCCAACATCAACTGTATAATTTGATAAGCAATCGGCGTTCCTCGAAAAGTCGAGGTACAACGTGCTATATGTTGAAGCGCACTTTTCGAGTCGGACAATATAACTATGTAATTAACGTCTAGAGAATTTACATATGACAGTGCTTCATATATTGCGATTAACTCAGCGCGCATAACTGAAATATTATTATTTATTCTAAATCGGCAGTTAATGTTGGCCTGTGGATCAAAAAAAGCAGCGCCGACTAAATTTACATCTTTCGATCCATCAGTAAATATTTTATAATAACTAAGGTATAATTTATGTATAGCCTTCTCGCAATTCTTTTTAAGACATGAAGCTGTATAATAACTTTTGCTTTTATCAACCTGCTGTACATGACATCTTATATCAAGATCCACATTGCTGATCCACGTATCTATGGAAAAAAGTCCTCCTAACATATTATTATTCTTATGCATGCTTAAGCTACTAAATTTTCTATGAATTTCGACTAACAGAGGAACCTTTTTACGACGCCAATATGGGTTATTATGACTAACCTCTGCTAGAAGACCAAAAAGCCTAAAACATTCATTATTGTTAAACTTACACCTTAACCAGAATTTAGATGCCAAATAGTTCCTTCTAACAAATAATGGGGCAATACATAATTCATTTTCCATTACGTGGATCGGAGTAGATTTTGTAAAATTGCCTATTAGTCGCAAGCACTGATTTTGTAATTTATCAATTTTGTAAAGATTTGTCTGACAAGTGTTACTATAAAACATCGACCCATAATCTATTCTGTTTCTGATCAATGCAATATAAAGACGTCTCAAATGAGTGGGATGTATCCCCCAATTAGATCCTCTTAAAATTTGTAGACAATTAATTAACTTTTGTACTCTGATTAATGTTTCATTTATATGTTTGGTCCATTTCAAGGAGCTATCTAGCCAAATACCTAAATATTTTATTGCTGGTTCAACTTTTAAAATATTTTTATCTATTTTAATTATTATTTTCTTCTCCTTATATCCTCTCTTAAAAACACATAATTTAGTTTTAGTAGTTGACAATTCCAAACCAACTTGTGACAAAAAAAACTGTAATTTATCAATAGAAAGTTGTAAATTTTGAGTGATCTCAAACATATTATTACTAGAAATATACAAAACAAAGTCATCGGCATACTGGGACACTGAAACAGAACGAATATACCTACATATTTTGTATGTAGCTAAATTAAAAAGTAATGGCGATAAAGGATCTCCCTGCGCTAAGCCTAAATTTGTGTATCGTGAAATCACTGTATTTAGTAATTTTATTTTTAAAATTCTGAGACTCAGGAAATTCCATAAATAGAGGCAAAATTTTGAACCTAATCCGAGGCTATCAAGTATTCCAAGTAAAGATGACACGTTAACGTTATTATAAGCATTGTTAATATCAACAAAACATGCAACCGTAAATTTATTTTCTGAAAAACCAGTTAAAATTCTAGACACTAAACAACCAATATTATTATAACAAGAAAAACCTTTTCTAAAACCTGTAACGTTCTGAGACAGAACACCCTTTTTTTCGCAAAACCACTCGACTCGAACGTTTAAAATAATATGAAATAATTTACATAAGCAGGACATCATAGCTATAGGCCTCAAGGAAGAAATTGATTCAGGATCTCGGTCAGGTTTAGAAATAGGAACAATAATTATATCTCTCCATTGATGGGGGACAAAACTATATATATAAAACCTATTAAATAATTCTAATAAAATTTGTTTTCCATTACTAGGAAGATGTTTTATCATTACATAAGAAATATTATCATTTCCTGGAGAAGTATTTTTTTTTGGGATACAGTGCTTTAACTCTGACATCGAAAAGGGTGTATCGAGAATATCATTGCTGAAAGAAAATTTAGGAGTAGCAGGGGAAACATAGTCAGGAGTCAAGTTATATAATAATTCCTTTGCAAGATTTTCGTTAACATCGTGTCTCACCTGCTTATATCCCTTTATCCATTTCATCTTAGTCCAAACAGTGTGAGCAGAAGTAGTGCAGTCTAACGACGAACAAAAACTTTTAAAACTATTAAATTTCGCCTTACGTAATAGCTTTTGAGCCACGTGGATTTTTTCTTTTAAAATGTCAGAGTTTCTAGGAGTAGGGTTACGCCGAAATTTTGAAAGTGCCAGACGGCGTTCTGCAACAGCTTTGGATAATGTGTCATTCCAGTAAGGGCGCGGAGTAAATTTATTTGTGGTTAGCGAATTAACTTTTACGTATGGTATATAAAGATCGGCCGATATATTAATAAAATCAACAAAAGTATCGTAATCACCTTGTAAATCGGATGAAGCATTAAAATTGTTAAATAATTTTTCTAAACACATTGTATAGGATGACCACTCGGCTTTTTTAAAATTTCTTTTAGAAAACAACACAAATTTAGGCAAAATAGCGATAAATACTTTAATTATTCTATGGTCACTGCCGAGAGTTTCGTTCATTACGTCATAATTCAATTTAAGCGCTTAGTCTAATGATGCAAAAGTAATATCAGGTGAATACTGTTGCAAGGAGCCATTCACCAACTTGACTCTCGTGGGCTTCGAACTATTTAATGATATGAAGTTTGATTCAGTTGAAGCATCAAAAATATTTATTCCTCTTCTATCCACTTTGTTAGACCAGTTTGTGTGATGTCCATTAAAGTCCCCAATTATTATAGTTTTAGCATTTGAAATATCAAATAAATTATCCCATTGTGATTTTTGAATTTGTACTGAAGGAGAGCAATAGACCGCAATAATATTTTTAATTTCACCACAATTAAATAACTCAATGTGGATAGCCTGAATATTTGAAATTAAATTAGTTATATTACAACGTTTAGCCTTTACCGTAAAATGAACAAAAACCGCTACACCCCCTCGCGAATCATCTCGATCACATCTACTGTTTCATCCAGTATAAATAGTATAGTCTTTAACCTTTAAATAGCTTCCTGGTACTAACCAAGTCTCAGATATAGCAGCAATGTGGATCTTTTCCTGAATTAAAATATTTTCAAAACTACACAACTTCGGTCTCAAGCTTTGCGCATTCCAGTGTATTATCCTCAATTCAATTTTTCTATTTCTATAATCCATTAAAGTATTCTAAGATAAATTTCAACACGGGCCACTCAGATACATTTTCAACTAAGACTAAAATTAACCATTGAACACAAATCTTAAGCATACTTTTAAGTTTATCGGAAAAAGTAATGTCTTTTAAAAATAAAATTTCTTTCAATCTTCCAAGTAACTCAGTAAATTGAACAGATTTTTCCTTTTCTTTTACATTTTCTTTATCTTTTACCTTGGTATCATACTGCGACATTTCATTAATCGGTTCATCATAACTTGCTGTGCTATCAACGACATTATTTTGATATTTCTTTGGTTTATGCTGAATTCGACGTTTCTGTCTAGTATGATGCACGTCGGCTTTCACAGACAATACTTGCGCAAAACTAGGTGAAATTTCTGGGGTCTGATCAATATCCTCGACTGATTTTACTAGAGGAGGGAATAAAATATTATTATCATGCTGGGAATTTTTAAGCATATTATGGTCAAAACTATCAACAGTATGATGAAAATCTTGAACTGGAGAAGCTGCGACGAGTAAAGAACATGCCTTTCTGTATGTTCAATTAAAATCTGACATTATCTCACGAATCTTTTTTTCTCTTATGTACATAGGGCAACTTTTACTTAAAGACATGTGATTACCCTGGCAATTGACACAAGAAAAAGATTTTATATCGCAGTTAGCATGGAACTGGCCACACTTAGGACAGACGATTCTGTTAGATGGGCATTTGGAAACAATGTGACCGAACCGCCAACATTTCGAGCACTGCGAAACGGGAAAAATATATTTATCAACCTTAATCCGCAGATGGTTTACTGTTACATAAGCTGGTAGAAAGCACCCCTTAAAACATAGTCTAACAGATTCACTGGGAATCCACTCTCCCTCTATATTTCTTCTTTTAAGGCGTAATGCCGAAATTAAAACTGCTCGCTCGTCTGTGCAAATACGATTTATTATCTCCACTTCTTCCAGGTCCAAGTCAATATCTCTTATCACTCCATAGGAGTGACTCACATTAAAAGCTTCACTAAATTTCCATCCCATGTTGATTAGCTTATCACAATTTATCAATTTTTCCATGCTTAATACACTTTCGAATTCTAGTCGGATTTTGTAAGGTGACAAATACTTAATTCTCCTGATTTCTTTAACATCTATCTCTTTAAAGATCTTAGCTAAGGCAAACTGTTTTGGGAGTTTTTCTTTACAAGATATGTAGACTTCAAGTTTATCTTGTTTCTGCGTTTTCTTCTCTTGGATTTTCCATCCTTCTTCATTCTCGTTCTCATCCGACCATAACTGGTTAAAAACTCTTTTAGAAGCTTCTTTAGACATTTTTTCACTCTCGATTATATTCTCTTCCGTATTTTTGTTTGAAATCCCTTGTTCTTCTTCTTCCATACATATATCTTCTGTATGTTGAATGTTCTCGAACAATTCACTATTTTCAATTTCATTTGAACGACTCGACTTCTTCTCTTTAATAAGCTGATTTAAATAGGCACTTAGACTTTTATCGTTTGTAGAATCATCCTCTTCACCGCGATCTTTAATATTTTCCATTATGTAAACATTGCATCATGAACAAAACAATAGTCAATACACAATGTTATCTACGTAACTACACCTGCAGCGGCAGGGCCGCGGGGCGCGAGGCGAGCGGCCGTAACTAGTAAACAACCTATCGATCTATTGCACTGATAAGGGATCAAAGCGCATACGTCCAACTCGCACGCTTACCGTCGCGAGACTCTTCTAAGTTATTTAATATCTTGCAACTCACTTTTTTGTAGTTTTACAATTTTAAGAAGTTTATATTTATTTAACTGATTGAACGATATAATTAATTTCTTTTCGTCAATCTTATCAAAATATCTATAAAGCTAGATATAAAATAAAATAAGTGAACGGTCTGTAATTCTGTACAACTAACGACATTCGCTTCTGTACTATTCAAGTATTTTCATGCAATTATTTATTGTTAAAAAAATATATTTTTAAGAAAATACTTGACTGATAGTAATTAATGTTGTTAAAAAACGTGTGGTATGAACTTCCTTGACTTTTATTCACTTTTTTGTCATGGTTTTTGCAATCTTTATAGACACATGATAGCACTTTGGGCAAGGTGCACGGGATGCGTAGTACGTGCTACTTGTCAACCGGCCCGTCTAACCTAAAACTGTCCTATTATCTCATTTTCGAGTCCTCACTTTTTGCTCGCTCATACCATATCTACCTCATTTAATTTAAAACATCTATGATAATTTCACAATATTTATGATAGATTTGTCTGACGCGACGTTTAAAATTATTTTGGTGTCAACCTTAGGAATAGGCTTACGTCAATCAATATTGCTGACATTTGCCGGTGCTCGAGTTGTCATTTGTACAGAGTGTCGCCGCTGTGGCGTAGTTCCGCTGCCGCGTAGTTACGCCTAGTCACAGAATACATAAAGTTGTCCCAATAAGAGTGCCCAATTTAATTTTAAGAAAAAACACATATTTTTTTTAACCGAGAGGTGATTTTTTTCTTGCGTTATAAAGTACACATGTTCCGTTAAGTATGGAATAGAATATCCTGCATATGGCCCCCACGGCTCTGACGGCAGACCCTTGCTCTTTTCATGAAATTTTCGATGACTTTTTCACAGAGTGGCGGCTCTATCTCACCGATGACGCTTTGGATCTCGGCCTTTAGCTCGGGAATTGTTCGTGGTTTATTCGCATAGACCTGAGATTTAACAAAACCCCAAAGGAAAAAGTCGCAAGGCGTTAAATCGCAAGATCTCGGTGGCTAGTTGACATCGGAATTTCGGGAGATTATTCGGTCCGCAAATTTTTACTCCAATAAATGAATTGTTTCATGGGCGGTGTGGCAGGTCGCGCCATCCTGTTGAAACCACATGTCGTCCTGGTCCAGTCCTTCCCATTGGGGCCACAAGAACTCTGTTATCATGGTGCGGTAACGCAAACCGTTGACAGTTGCAGCATTTCCAGCCTCATTTTCGAAGAAGTATGGCCCAATCACGCGGCCTGCGAAGTTTCTCCTGGATCACGTGCGGATTTTGTAAGCCCCAAATTCTACAATTTTGTTGACGAACCCGTTCAAATGAAAGTGCGCCTCATCGGTGAAGATGATTTTTTTCGAAAAATCGGCATCCAGTTCATTTTGCTCCCACACCCATTCAACTAATTGTCGGCGCTGTGCATGGTCTGCTGGTTTAATCTCCTGGGTCAGCTGAAAGGTCAGCTGCAGGTCAGCGAAAATTACGCGAAGTTTGCGAGCGGTTTCAGCGTAGCTTTCCCCATTTTGTAATGGGTTTTCACAATGATATCGCGTTGTTCTTTTGTGTAACGCTCCATATTTAATAATCGGAACAATCATAGATGACAGCTGTCAAGTTTCAGAGCAGCCACTTGCTCAGAAAAAAAATGGCGCCAAATTTAAATCGGGCACTCTTATTGGTACACCCGTTATTAGTACAAGTAGCCTAGTCCGGTCTCACCTTTAATACTACTAACTTTTATATGTTATTTTACTGTTTGGTTAAAATATTCCGATTCTAAAAACATTACATACATATCCAAAGAAGAACAGTTATGTTAGACGTAAATCGTAATCAAAATTCAATAACAATTATTTTAGGATTTTATTAGTTCTTGCACGTTACAGGTGGAGGCACAACTGGTGTGTCATAGTAGGAGAGAGCGTGCAAATGTTTCTATACATATTACTTTAAACGATGAATGAGTTGATATTTTTAAGAACACACTGTATAAAAATTGCATCGAATGAAATCAGCAAGCGTAATGTTATTAAGTGTATTTTTCAAGGATATTTAAATAAGGTACAAGTACTTACACACACAACTATTGCATTTTTTAGCATTAATTTTGATGTTGTATTGCAAATTACAACTTAATATAACTCCCCACACCTCTCGGTGGCGGTGGCCGGTTTCATTGAAACCAGGCCAGTTACGCAGGAGTAATTATATAGTGCCCAAGTGTGTGCGCAGTACGCAAGAGCACTCTCTCTTCCTTTACTCACATAACCCAGTGGGACGGATAACCAACACGACTGGCGAGATATTTGGCCCATCCGACGCATGGATCATCTTTCTTGTCAGACAATCAGGTGATAAGCCTACATTGTCCTAACCAAACTTGGAAACAACATTTTTTACTGTTCCAATGCGGGAATCGAACCCCCGACCTCCGAGTCGAGAGCCAAGCTCGAACCACTAGACCACTGAGGCTGTTATAACTTATAAGAGGTATTAAATTATTTTCTACTATAATAATATTTCTCACAATTTAGGTGTTTAACAGTAATTTCGTATTATTATGCAAATTATTATAGTTGGAGACTATTATTAATTATTACGACACAATAAAAATATTAAACTCTTCACAATTATGGAGTCCAAAAACAATTTTGTAAGCATTATAGTAGGAGGTACAGGTGTTACAAAGATTATTTCTTTATTTAAAAAAAGTTGAAAAAGGTAGTTTGTTACATACATACATTTAGTACATACATACTACATTTTTTCTTTTTTATTTTTACGTTAAACAGTAATATTATAATCACAGTATGTACATCTAAGAACAGTTGTTTATAATTCAAGGCAACAATTCTGATTGTGTTATATGGGCATACGATTACGTGGAATGGTGTCACTTGGTCCGTTGAGCGTTTGGAGTTTTTATATTTGATAGGTAGCTAAATATCAGACAGAAGACTAACTAACAATCTTCGAATGCCTGTGAAGACTTGTATTGACTTATTTTGGTTTTATTCAATAACATGGGGACCATAAAACCAAAGTCCCGAGAAAATTCAGAGCAGTAAAAAGAGAACTCTGCGCTAATACAACAGAGCTGTAAATCGAAGTGTCGAGTGTTGAGCTATCATGACATTGACATTTGACTCGACACTTGTGTGTTCGATTATGAGCTCTATATTGTATTAGCGCAGAGTTCTATTCTCAATGTTCTAAATTTTACCCGACCTACAGAATTCCGGACTATTAAGTACCCCAGCCTTACCTGGACACTTCAAAGAATTTATTCCCGTTGGAAATTATTCTTAAAGTAAATTAACCGACTTTTAAAAAAATCAAATGACGAGATCATGATGAGAGACGATGAGACATGACATCTCGCGAGACTTCTCACCGTAAGTCAGGATGGCGTATAAAGTAAATTACCTTGTACTGCAAAGGCTTGTATGAATATAACGGCGATGGCGGCGAGGGTGGCCCACGCGATCTTCTGCCATATGAGGTAGGAGACGACGGGCACCACGATGGGCATCACCCAGATGTAGTGGAGGAAAAGCGCGGCCAGGTCGAACCGGCTGACGTCATTAGACATTAGGTTTATCACCTGACCTGGCTGCGTCTTGCTCATACCTTCGCGGTTCAGCTTCAATATCTAAAATAAGAGCGATAAGTTAAGAGCACCCATAACTGTCGAGTATAAAGCGCATGAAATATAACAGCATTTAAAAGAGAGGGCCATTATCTGTTTTGTGTGGATTTTGTAAGGTACACACTCATGGTTGACAAATTCTCCCTGTGCAACTACTGTTAGAAAAAGTTTTCTTACCTTTCTGTACAAAATAGAGCAACTGGCAATCCTAACTCTCATACCGATTACACTTTGGCTTAACTGTAGGTGGTTTAACATTAACGAGGTCGTTATAGACAAAAAATTCATCGCAAAATTGAATATGTGCGCTTTTGTATAATTTTCGCTTGTTTTTTCCTCTGAGAAGTATCCTATAAATATCGCTAAGGTGTATGGTATTAAAGGCCTGTAAGAAAAAAGCTGTGTTAATATTTTTTTACGTAGGGACAATCGTTTTTTTACGTGATCAGCATCACCAAGGTCAACTTTTCGGAAAGGAACTTTACATTTTATTCTACCTTGGCTAGATGAAATGCCTCAAGGAATGAGCAATGAGTTTAAAAATTGCATGCAATTTGGGTATCTTGCCTCAGGGGTTTACTTTTTTTCATTTGAACCTACTTAGCTAACCTAGGTTTTGTATACTTTTTAAATGGTATTGCGATTTATATCGTACACACGTAGTTACATCTAAAAAGTATTATAATACGTCAGCTGGCTGATTGAACATCAATTTTTTTTTCAATGATTTCCTCGCAACTAAAAATTTTCCTGGTGTTGGTTTATATGCTACTATGAATGAAAATAATGGTAGCTATCTGTATCTGTGTGGAAAGTTTGTCAGCTGGTACCTTGAAAGGTGTAACGCAGCAGCATCTATCATCTACTGAATCTTATCCGCTGACGACTTTTCCCATGACTTACAGCTAGCTGATTGTTTTAATTATTTACTAGAGCATGTTAACAATCTTGTTATTAATTTTTTACAGAAGGAAATCACGTTTCTTAAGTTATTCTCTTTCTTTTTACAGATTGAAGCTATACATAAGCCCTTTCTATATTGCAGCTAGATTGTGGATTAAAATTACCTTCTCCAGATGCTATGATAGAGCAGAGCATAGAATACTAGAGGTACACTTGGAGGGGGTAAGTTTTACAATGGATCTAGAACAAAGAGGAGAAATAAGCGACTGCATTTTTAGTCGGCCCCAACGTCATCACAATGGGCGTGGCCTAAATCAGTGTAATGTCTGTGTTCGTACTGTGCAAATCTCTGTAATAACGATAACTTTTTGTACTTTTCGAGACAAGACAAGAGTTTAAGACACAACACTTCATGAAGTGTTGTGTCTTATCTTGTAAAAATTACTCGAATATGAGTTCTGGTGCTTTTAAGGGGAATTACATTACACGTGTAAGTAATTAAAACCTAAATTTATTAAAATTGTTCCAGAAAAGTCTCTTACGTTGTTTATATTAGAAATTATTCTACTTGCCAGTAGATGGCGTTTAGTACCTTTGAACACGGGGATTAAAAATATATTCTAGATAGCTATATTTCAATATTATCATTTTAATCATCATACGTACTTAAGTTTTTTGTACAGTATTTCCTAAAGATTTTCCAGTCGTAAAGTAATATTTAGTTTCAGTCATTTATTAAACTCCATCTATCATCGAGTATAAAAAAAACAAAAGCAGTATTTATATTTATATATAAAGGCGTATTTCGATTAATTTTGCCTACTTTTTTTACGGAAACCCTTATTGTTACGTAAATGGAAAGTATTTTATTTAACTATTATTTATTTGATTTATCAACAAAAATAACATCGTTATTACATAGTACTTACTTACTTACTACTACTAGTATATTTACTTACATAGTAAATATACTTAATTTTAGCTAGGTATGTAATTTAATTCCCGATTGTATATGAACACTACATCCTACTTACTATTATAAATGTGAAAGTTTGTGAGGATGGATGGATAGATGGATGTAGGTATGGATGGACGTATGGATGTTTGTTACTCGCAAAAACTACCGATAGATGCTGCTGGGTTACACCTTCTAGGTGCCAGCTGACAAACTTTCCACTGATATACGAGGGCGGGTCAATAAGTCCGTGACTTTTGGAATAAAACACAGATTTTTTGATAAATAAATCATTTTATTTTTCAACGTAGTCCCCCTTGAGCTCTATGCACTTTGTCCAACGCTTCTCCAATTTTTTTATCCCTTCCAAAAAATATGATTTGTCGAGGTCCTCAAAATAGGCCTTTGTTTGCGAGATGACTTCATCATTGGAGTCAAATCTTTTTCCACCGAGCCATTTTTTCAGGTTTGGGAACAAGAAGAAGTCACTCGGAGCCAAATCTGGAGAATAGGGTGGATGTGGGAGCAATTCATAGCCCAATTCATGGATTTTTGCCATGGCAACTGCACATGTGTGCGCACCCTTGCATTGTCTTGGTGAAAAAGAACTTTTTTCTTGGCCAAATGAGGCAGGTTTTTTTTCAAATCCTCATTGAAGCGGTCCAATAAGTTGGCATAATATACCCCATTAATTGTTCTTCCCTTTTGAAGATAGTCAATGTGGATTATCCCACGTGCATCAAAAAAAACAGTCGCCATAACTTTATTGGCTGACAAACCCACCTTGGCCTTCTTTGGCGCCGATTCAACCTTAGAAACCGACTGTTTTGACTGTTGTTTGGTCTCTGGTGTATTGTGATGGATCCATGTTTCGTCCACGGTTACAAAACGGCGCAAAAACTCCTCCATATTGTGATTAAACAACGACAAACCTTCCTGTGAAGTTGTTACACGATTGCGTTTGTGGTCGACTTGCGGAAAGCTTTCTCATGCCCAAGTGATCATTCAAAATTGAAACCACTGAGCCATGCGAGATGCCTATGGCTTCCACAATCTCTTGCACTTTCAATCTTCGGTTGGCCAACACCATATCGTGAATTTTTTCGATTGTTTCGGGTGTAGAGACCTCAACTGGGCGTCCAGGACGTTCGGCATCTTCAGTGCTTGTACGGCCACAACGAAATTCAGTAAACCACTTTTTTACCATTGAAATCGATGGTGCAGAGTCCCCATAGTATTTATCAAGCTTAGCCTTGGTCTCGGTAATGGTTTTTTTTCGCAAAAAATAATGCTTAATAAGCACACGAAATTCACTTTTTTCCATTGCTTCCTTAAGTTACTGGATAGTCTGATAAAGATAGCTGTAAAACACAAACTAACTGACGCAGCAAGTTCAAATTTTGATAGGAGTCAACTGACAGATGCCTGTTGACAGGAGTAGTGTTGCTTTTTCAGTAAGGAGGTTAGAAATTCAAAAAGTCACGGACTTATTGACCCGCCTTAGTATTATATAGCAAGCTTATATTAATTTTCATTCATAGTAGCATATATACGATCAATAGGAAAATTTTTTGTTTGAGAGGAAATCTTTGAAAATAAATATGAAAATTTATTTCCAAGCAGCCAGCTGACGTATAATCCACCATGCAGGGGCGTGCGCTCCTTGTAGGCAGAAATGCAGTGCTTTACTTGTCATTCACAGATATTTTAATAAAACATTCGTACGTTTTAGATGACTTTAATTAATAGTAAATAAATTAATTTAAAAAATATAATAACTTAAAAGCGCCTAATATTTTATAAATAGCAACTCATCTCATGCCGTTGCGTTCTGTATGTATCGCATGTGTAATTTTCATACTTCGCAAACGCACACACTCATGAATATCGACATGATTATATAGCGGTAACTCCCGCGGCAGGCGATGGCTCTCGGCTTCGGTTCGGCTATCCGATCGCTTCCGAAAACCGCCGAACTGGCTTGACGGAAATTATTTGTTGCCTATAATCCGAGTAAAAATAATAGACGGGAATCTAATAAATCACGTATGCACATTATGCATTTTTGTTTAGTTAGGTTTTATTTGTTTAAATAGAAGAAAAGTTTTGTGTTTCGCGGGGGCCATATTGCATATTTCATGTGATAAGCATTGAATACAATTTAATCGCTCCAGTTTATTTATAGTTTTCTTAAAAGATTTTTCATTTTAACATTTGAAAGTTATGTGATTGTGAGGTTTGCGTTGAAAATGTGTGTTTATTAAAAATTAAAAATAACAAGTTCTCACAATTGTCATTCAGTGAAAAGATTCAAATTCTGTCTAAAGGTAGGTGTGTACCCGAGTTACAACAATTAAACCAGCAAAAAAAAATAATGTAACTCGAAAATTTCATGTTAATAGTTATGAAACGTATAACTGGCTGTGTGGTTTACACAACGATTCACACGATTAAATTATATTGTTTTCCTTGCATATTATTTAGTAATTCTAGTACAGTGTGGACTGATTCGGGATATTCAGATTTAAATAATTTCTATTCCGCGGCCAAGAAGCATGACCATACAGAAAAACATCTGGAGGCCTGCTTAAAATTAAACACTTTTGGTAAATCTCGTATAGAAATGAGTATCAACAGTCAGTTACGATTAGATATTGAGAGGCATAATGCTAAAGTTGATCGCAAAAGAAACATTTTTCAAAGGCTGATCGATGTAGTTTGCTTTCTGGGAAAACAAGAATTAGCTTTTCGCGGTCACGATAAGTCAGTATCGTCGTTGAAAAGAGGTAATTATTTAGAAATAGTAGATTTATTAGCCAAGTATGATGGAGTTTTAGAAGCCCATGTACAGAGTGCAAGTACCTCATTCACGGGCATGTCGAACCGTACGCAGAATGATTTGATCTCGAGCGTTGCATCTGTGATGACTGATGATCGATCGCGTTAAAGCCGAAATTAAACAGTCCGATTTTGTCGCCGTCATGGTAGATGAGACTCCTGATGTTAGCGGCCGTGAATAATTAGTATTAGTTTTGAGATATATTCGTGATTCTGAAGTAGTAGATCGATTTATCAAATATGTTGATGTTAGCGCGGATCGGACCAGTGCACGGTGTAACCTTGAGTTCTATAATTTTGGAAGAGTTCGATTGTGTATCCAAATTAGTTGCACAAACTTACGACGGGGCAGCAGTTTTATCCTCACAAATTAATGGCGTGCAGGCTTTGGTGAGAAAAAAATGTCCACGAGCTATGTACGTTTGGTGTTCAGCACATACCTATATTAAATTTAGTTTTATCGAAATCGTTCGAACGAGTTGCTGAAACAATGATTTTATTATACTAAAAAAGCGTTTTGTTTCAGCAACTCGTTCGAACGATTTCGATAAAACTAAATTTAATATCGGTATGTGCTGAACACCAGCAAGAACAACATCGCGGCTTTTTTTCATACCAGTACAAAGCGAATGGCCCATTACAACAACTTTGCCGATATGTAAAAGCTGCCTCGTGTCGCGGAAACAAGGTGGACATATCACTCGCGCACAGTTAATGTAATTAATAATGCGTCCACCCACCTCCTAGAATTGTTTGAAAATATGAACGAAAATACACAAGACTGGGATGGTGAAACACTGACACAAGTCAGTTCATTTTTATTTATTATGAAAGAATTTGAATTTAATTTTCTTTTAAAATCTTTTGCAGATATTTTTGCAGAAACGGATATTCTGTACGATATTTTGCAAAAAAAAAAACTAGTGACATCGCGTATTGTGTAACAAAGATAAAAGAGTTACAGTAATTTTTAGAACGTTTCAGAGACAAGTTCGAGATCTATTATGATGCTGCCGTTCGCATTACCGGACCACCTAAAAGAAAGCGCAACGTCGATGATGTAAAAATACATTATGGGCGAATTTTTGTTGAAATAATTGATAATGTAGTCAGTGAATTAACAAATCGCTATAAAAAAATTAAAGATTTAAAGTTTATTGAGCTACTTTCTTGTGAGAATTTAAAAAAATATAGTGAACGTTTCCCTGAAAATAAAATCAGAGAGTTCACTAATAATTATCAGGCAAATATTAATTTTGATAAATTGAAAAATGAATTGCGCTGTATTTATAGATCACCTCAATTTGCAAATAGTTGTGTATTTAGTATTATTCAAAATTTGTATAAGGACAATTTAAATAATGTTTTTTCTGAAGTGTTACGATTAGCGAAATTCATTGTGACTATTCCAGCAAGCAGCGCATCAGCAGAGCGTTCATTTTCGTGTTTAAAACGTATCCACACATATTTGAGAAACACACAAAATCAACAACGACTCACGAGCTTTCCATGATTTCTATAGAAAAGGCATTAATGATAGAATTATAACGCAATCCAACTTTCTATGACAATATCCTAAAATCATATTTAAAAAAGGATAAGCGCATAGATTTAATCTATAAATGAATGAGTAGTTTGTTTTTTTTTACTAACCTGTAGTTTTATTGTTAAGTTTATTTATATATTTTGCGAATCACATGAAAATCGGCCTTTTTAAAGGCCACATCGGATATCTTGCAAGGGACGTGTTCTGTAACTATCACTCACTTGGATAAGATATTTGAGGTGGCCGATATCTTGCGTTTATTTACATCGGGATATAGTAATCTCAAGTAACCGGAACCTTGAATATGTGAAAATTAAAGCTGACTGACCGGTGAGTAGTTATAATATTTTAAAATATGCTTATTATTTTACTTATTAGAATTTCTTCCGCCGCGAATTTCGATCGCTGTTTTGTCTGCAATGCCGTAGAAGATGTACATGAATAGTAGTACATCTAAGACTTGCTCTGTTGGCATGGTTTCGACTTAGAGATCCGTCGCTTGGCTGTAGCTATACTAAAAATCTATAAACGAAAAAGTTTTTGTGACCGAGTACTTCGCCGCATACCCAGTGTCATAATCCTGTGCACGCCACTGCCACCATGTTATGGTCAACTGACTTTATTTTTCCTTCAAAATATTAGGTGAACTATAATCTGACAAATTTTCAAATGGGAGGAAATGATTTTAAAAACTTTTTCTCCATGCGTGGGAGGCTGCCACCGTCTGCCCCACCCACGGAGTCGCAGCTGACGGTCGCGAGTATTCATAGTATAAATCCCTAATGCATTTCACGAAGTTTCGCTCGAGAAGAAATAATTGACCGAATTTGTACCTTCGCTTCGCTTCGCTGCTCCTGGACTATTAGAACCTATTTCATGTATAGTCGCAGCTCACAGCTTATTATGTTATAAAAAACATAGTACCTACCTGTCAATTTTTGTAGGCAATTCCGTAATATTACGATCATCAATTTGTTAAACAAGTCTTTTCGTGCGTTTACTCTACTTCATAATAGTTTTGTTTTCTATACGTTACCGTGCAAATTGGCGTTCATAATACCATGCAAAACTAATTACATTTTATAGGCGTCGTAACTACCATCTTTGACGTGATTTTACGTAACTGACGACCTATCTTAACCATGGTCTATGATATTTTTTCTCAGTTACTCAAAACCTTCTACCTGGCTCCTATCTATATAAATAAAAGGATATGTCCACTGACTGACTGGCGTATAGACGCTCGCACAGTCGTAACCGCTAATAGTAAGAATGTGAAATTTGGACAGTAGTTTTAATTTACAATGCAGACGCACTAAGAAGGTAATTTAAAAATTCCACCCTTAAGGGGTGAAATAGGGGTTAAAGTTTGTATGAAAAATCTTTAAATCTGCACCGATTTCGATGAAAATTGGGATTCATGCTCTTAAATACATTTCATTAGATACGGGTTTCAGGATTTATTAGAATTCACCCCTTAAGGGTGTAAAATAAGGATTGAAATATTGTATGAAAAAAAATTTAAATTTGGCCAGATTTCCACGAAATTCCATCTACGCTAAAAATACAAATAATCGAGGGCGTATTTTATAGTTTTTTAAAATCCTAGTCCCTAAAGAGTGAAATGGGGCCCAAAAGTTTGTATAGGGAAATTTCAACAACTGAACGGATGGCGATGAATATTGGCACGCTGATAGTTATTATGACGTAGAAATCTAGACCCCATGAGGTGCAATGGGGATCCACGCAGACGAAGTCTCGCGCTAAATCTAGTAATAATATAATTTTATCGGCATATCAAAAATGTCTCCCAAGTTTTTGATACTTCTAATGTCGTCAATGTTAAAATATTTTGTACAGATATGTATCGGCGGATATTGTGGATAAAAGTTAAAATGCATGGTAGGTCTATGAACGTAAAATATAAATAGCAGCACATGTGGCAATCCGGCGTCTTTTAATAGCAAGGGCCTCGTAAAGGGAGATGAATTAAACTGTGGAATCTTCCCCAAGACTCCCTTCACTTACGAAGGACAATCATTTGTGATTGTGATGTGTCATCTGATACAATCTTTCGAACTCTAGACAGGCGTGCTTAGATAGTGCGTGTTATTTTTGACTTTCCACATAAATTGGAGGATTTATTCTATGGCTTAAAATTTTTGCATGTACCATAATCCTGGCAAGCAAAACCATTTGATTGTTTGATTTAATAAAAATAGTAAGTATAGAGTTTGTCACAAATGCTATTCGATTCTATTATACCCTAGACTATAGAGTGCTGTGGGAACAAAATAACACTCTGTATAACGTCAGACTGTAACGTAACCCAAACACTGGTTTTTTGTGAATCCCTCTATAAATATATAAATTTACCTGAAAAGTTCAACATGCCGTATATAAAACGTTTACCCTAAAATTAGCTCTACCTATAGAATATAGAGGATCTGTTTCCGCCGAATGAAGTTTTTCTTTTCAGGATTTATCATCGCTTTCAAAGAAGAAATACTGATATACCTACGAAGATTGTCAAGGTCGCGTCCCGACACTTTTATTACTTTTTATTTGATGATATAGAATTATTTCATGAGCCGTGACTCTTTACGATAAAACAAGGATTTTTATGAATCCATAGTATGGTTTACCAAATCCAAAGATTAGGATATTTTTAGATACGAGTTATAAAACAATTTTTTTTTTAGTAACCCCATAATTTTCAAGCGGTCAGAAAACTAATGATAGCTAAGAACAATCTCGATCATGTCAGCTTAAAAAAAAACTAGATCATAATCGATTCATACGACACACAGACACACAGAAAGACACGTCAAACGTACACCCCTCTATTTCTTGGGGGGTTAAAAATAGTGCAACAATTTCTCTACTCTCTATACTTTTCGTTTTCGTCTTAAGTAAAAAAAATAATCTCGTGCAAGTTCTTAGAGTTAAATTATTTAAGTCTAAACGCTGTACGAGACAACAGGATACCAGATATTTTTTTATTACTTTTTATGCCTTAATCGACTTAGCGTTAAAAATGGTATAAAATATTTAAAATAAGGTAATGACGAATTAGTGACTAGAGCCGATTCTCAAAATTCTGTTAGACCTTATAGACATTGGAGAGGTAGCGTAGAGTTCAGATTATTTTCAATTCCATCCTACTGGTCCTATCGTTATCTGTCTTTATTTTTTATTTTTAAGTTTAGGTGAGGTACTAATTTCTCGTATCCAAATAGTAAAAACCTGACATACCATAGAACAATAAATAGTAATCCTATAAGCAATCCACACAGCATGTACTCCAGCCAGAAGCATCTGATGATGGCTTTGGAGAGTGACGGTTTTGTGCCGTTCTCTTTGGCCATCTTTAGTTCCTTGTTCCATGCTTCTTCTAGACGATCCCCTAACCGCCCCGACCGATCTTTATCTCTGGCTTGGAAGAGGTCGTCTATGGTCAGGCCCTGTTTGTATCCTCTCTTAAATAGGGGGAAACTCCAACTGTGAACCAAAAGTTTGTATTAGGCTTAGTAGTATTACAGGTAGTAGGTACGTATGTAGCAAGAATACCTATAGGTTATTCGCGTTAAAAAGACAGTGAAATGTAAAAAAAATAGACCTGCTTAAGCCGTGTTCACATTGAACAATCATAGTAAGCCATTTTGACATATGTACGTGTACAGTGTGATTTATCGAAATTTACTACTTTCTTATCGCGAATAGACTATAGTGTAGATTGTAGACAGGCTGTAGATAGCATCGAAGATTTCTGCATAACATGAGACAGATGAGCGTAAATTTATGTAAGGTCCGTTGGATACACATTAATAGCGGATTTCTTACTATTGTATTTTTCCATAAATACTTTGTATAATTTAATATAGCATAATACTCACATTAGGTTTAATTACGAATTATAATTAACCTCTACACAGCGGGTTATACGTGGGTAACTACTTTTGTCGCGAATTCCTATATATGACCAAAAGTTCAATGAGGTCACTTTCGTCAGTAAAATTCATAAAGTGAAAGTGCGTTTATGTACTTATTAAAGTTAACGGGTTTATATTGCGATTGGCAAAGGTTAAGAAAACAAATTTTAATTTTGATCGAAGGTTTCTCTGTGCCTATTCAGAACAATACACAAAAGTTATTTTTTTTGCTATAGACCCAAAGCAAAGAACATCCTACTACTATTATAAATGTAAAAGTTTGTGAGGATGGATGGATGGATGCATGTTTGTTACCCTTTCACGCAAAAATTACTAAACGGATTTTGATGAAATTTGGTATGGTACTATTTTAAGCTCTGGATTAATGCAAAGGCCTACTTTTGATCCCGAAAAACTACAATGTTCCTGTGGGATACTGTATTTACGCGGGCGGAGCCGAGGTCAAAAGCTAGTACCTAATATTATATTATGTACGTTAGATATCTAAAGGGAGATTTTGAAGACCGGAAACGGCGTTGTCTATAGACAGCGGTAATCGCATACCATCAGGCGATCCTAGTCTAGATCTTCTAGTGTCCCGGTTAAACATGGGTTAAAATATAGAATAAGGTTGCGGCCATCGTCTAGCACTTATAAAACAAAGTGGTAAGGCGAGCCTGGCTAATTCAATACCCTCCATACTTACACATGGAAATATGTTTGTGTCCCACTCACTATTTAATAGGTCACGACCTCAATCAAGACCATTTAAGAGAATTGATATGGAGGTAAGATATATTATTATCATTGTCATTTGTTAATGTACAGTCGCCAATAAAAACGGTGTACGTACCACACATGGACCCTCGTATAATAGTACGGGTATAAAGCGGTAGGTACACCACAGGTGACCGCGACTAGCGACTGTATATTGAGAGGGGTAAAGGAAACGTACCTTTCCAAAGTCCATCCTTTCGCATAGCTAGAACTCACATTTTTTAAATTTTATAAAAGCTGTTTCTGAGATAAACGCGCACATACTTACAAGTCGCCAGATCAAAAATCTGAAAATTATAGTTTATTGCGATAACAAAGGTCAAAAGTGTTATGTCCATAGCCTTTACATATTTAGGTATAACTGAATATTTTCTGGTGGAATCATAGTTTGGGCGAAACAAAGGCCAAATCCGAATAACTTACCTAAATAATATATACTTAGGTACTGCCACACAGCAGTTGGCTGGGCTTATTTTAATATGCCACCGAAGGGTGGCAAACTTCCCCTCATGCACATTAAATGAGGTAGATAAATTTAATTTTATGTCGTTTTATGGTTATTTTAAGAATTAGTAAGAATCTACTATGAGTCATGAGATTTTATTTTTACCTTATGGTAATGTTGGGTATTTTATTTACGTAACGTTTTATAGGTAAGTATAAAATATACGAATGTAAGTTATTATACATTACACCAATGTATTAGGTATATGTATTATAAATAGTTATTTCTACTTGTGCGGTTCATAAGTAGGCGTATTATTTTAATATAGGTATTAATCATCATTAAAATCATACAATAAGTATGCATAGGTATACCTACTATGTTTTCCTTATGTATTAAAATAGTAGTTCCAGAACGTTTGTGTGCTAAAGCTTATTTATTATAGGGTCAATGATTTTATTGACTATAACACCCTATGGGAATAGGATGGCCACCTGCACGGCTGCTTCTATGAACTATATGTATCTGACTGTTGTTATTAAGACCAAGTTTACATATTGTAAAAATATATAAATAAAATTTAAAAGAACAATTTCCCATCTTATTGCTAAAAGAAACCGGCGTAAGAAACTCGCACGGGGCCACCCGTGCGAGTTTCTTACGCCGGTTCTTCTCGCCGGGTTAGTTCCCGAACCGGTGCTAGGCATCACGTAGGGACAATTCCATAACTGTTGCTTTGTAACCTATGTGGAAATAAAACTTTTTTGATTTTGATTTTCGAATAAAATATTGTGTGGAATCTATCTGATACTCTTCTGTAACACTCAATTTTATTTCAGAATCAGGAGAACTAAACTTTATACTTATCTAACCAAGTAGTACACACTACTATAATATAATGATTATGTAAATAGAATAAAACTCACCACAAAAATATCCTAGAAATGAAGTTAGCATTTTCATTTGGATTCTTCTCTTTGAGAATTACTTTGGATTCCATTGTAAATTACAAAATTTATAATATTAAACTAAAAATTATCTGTACCTACTAGATAATATTTTAAGTTTTAACTTCACTGAAAAACACACACATAAATTCACTGAGCTACAGATTTCTACAGTTCATTCACGGACATAGCACGAAATTTTCAGACCCGTTGCATAATTAACTGGACGTTTACAGTGTCACTAACTAATATCGAAATACTGTATATCACATAAGTAAATAGGACTCTATTTTGAAAGATTATAATGTCACATTTGTATTTAAATGTAAATTGTAAGGCCAGTAAACAGTAATATTATCACAGTGTAAGCGGCTGGAATAGAGGAGCGCGCACCCCATGCGCTTGTACCGAGTGCCGTGTTGCTACTAAAGAGTGAGTGAACATCTATACGCCTGTGCTCTTTATTGGTCGAGTTGAACAGCTTATCTCAGCCAGCGTTAAAACGTACAAATACAATCTCACTGTGACGCCGCCTGACCCCGCCAAAATGCTGAATCCCTACTACAATTACCTAAACCGACTGCCAAAGTAAAAATGCACAAAAAAGTATGAAAGAAAACTTATTTTCTAATCAATTGCCCTTTTAAATTGGGAATTCTAGCCCAATTTAAAAGGGGAATTATTTAGAAAATAAGTTTTATGTCATACTTTTTGGCTTACATAAGGCAGTCGATCTAATTTTTTGTTTAAAAATAATAATATTTTTTCCCTTTTTAGGGATATTTTTGTTAAATAATTATTAATACATTTTAAGAACGTTTAAAATAAACGATCGAATGTATAATTGAATACTCGCCAAGCTTCCATTAGGTATTGTATATAAGATGATGTTGATGATGACTGTAAGTTACATAATGCCATTATTCTTGCAGTTCTATAAACAATGTCGAAATTTCCAAACGCGTATCTCAGACTCATGAGTTCTGTTCAGTGCTTTTGGATTATATATAAGGGTATATATACCTTGGTGCAGAATCTTACTTATACTTATCTTACAAATAGGTATATATATAGTATATATATATATATATATATATATATATATATATATATATATATATATATATATATATATATATATATATATATATATATATATATATATATATATATATATATATATGTATATATATATGTATATATACACAGCCGAACGTATAACCGCCTCCTTTTTTGGAAGTCGGTTAAAAAAGATTGTAGCGAACAGCGAGTGAACAATTTTTTTAAAATTGATTTCTTATGTTAACGCGAATATTGTTCATTGTTTTAAACACTAACGGATTGTGTCGCGGTGCACTTTTCTTTTATCAACACATACGACAACTGCCACCTCAGTCCTCCCGTGACCACGGCTGCTGGAAAGTAGCCGACACGTCGGAAAAAGAAAAGTACACCGCGATACAATCAGTAAGTGTTTAAAACAGTCAATCGTTGTTTTTCAGTTCTATTCCCGGAGATGATTAGATAAAACAGCTAAACTTGTATTATATTTAAATAAATATTTGGTTTTCTGTTATCGCAATGTTGTGATTTTTTGAAGTGAAAACTTCTTTAGCGGCGCTGTGTACTTTTTTTGGAATGGGTAAAAATTTCTCAACTCGCGTCAGGACACGTGACCTGATCGAAAATTCGTAAGACGGATGGAGACAGGACAGGCGACGCAGGGCGCTTGCGCGAATGTTCGTGTGTGTTAATGTTACAGCGTGCCACGCGCATCCATGGATGAGATTAATATTATTAATTTATTTTGTTTATTTTATTATTTATTATTATTATGTAAAATAATTGTAATAGTTCTGAAGTGTTAAATTTTTAATGTAATATAAATTGTCATGTTTGTGTACGATAGCGCAATAAATGAATATTGTATTCCACCACATAAATAATAGTACTTTTATACTGATAATGAAAGCAATTCGTACAAAATTATTCTCTAACCATTCCAAAATATCAAAAATGCACAACGTTAATATTCAAGTTTTCACTTCTGCCGGCACTCCTGGAGTGCAACCCGTCGTTTTTTTTTATTAGAGAACTTCATCATCATAGTAACAATAAAAAAAGATTTAATTCAAGAGAAAATCAACATTAATTCTGGACTGAACGGACCATGTGACAAATCGCTTCAGTTCTCGCCAGAGCCGCGGCCATGCGGGCGTGTATCGTGTACAAGCGTAGTAAGCTTTTTGTGGCACGCGATTTTGTGCACAATGGGTAAACGGTAAACCGCCAACGTTTTTTAGGGTCCGGTAGCTTACGTCTCGGAACCCTTATGGTTTCGTCATGTCTGTCCGTCCGTCTGTCTTCGGCTTACCGTTCAAAGGGATAGTGCTAGAAAGATGAAACTTTGCATGAATATGTGTATTTACTACGTAACGTAATACGTACCTACGTATGTAACGTAATAAAACGTAACGAAATTTTTTATTGGGGTACCACACGTGAAGTGGGGATGATTTATTTTTTCGCGTCTACTCCATAGTGTTGGGTATCAATAGATAGGTCTTCTTAAAACGAACTTTAAAGGAAAACTATAACGGCTCATCTAACTTTGTTAGTTTAGGAGTTGTAGATGTCTAACTTGTAAAATGCGCTTACTTGGAAAACTTTGTACAAAAATAACGAAATAATAAGTAAACATGTAAAATGACCGGAACCGGACATGCGCGAGTACGACTCGCATTTGGCCGGGTTTTTTTTATAAACTTAGCTGCATTCAAATAAAACTTTTAGTCAAAATCGATTGGTTTGGTAATTGCTATTTTGCGTTTATTTTTTATTACCCAGTTAAAGGCCGATTGGACTGCGCCGTGCGCGTTTTTCAGACAGTAGTTATTTAGTTCTAATAAGAGTTAGACTATCTTCATCAAGATCGGGCTCGGCCGTGCTTACTGTCTTTAGAGTCTGATTAATCATTAATAACGATAGTGGTGTAATAACTAATAAAAGTTAAACCGTTTAGTCCATAGATTATACAGATATATACTTGTATAGATACGCAACTCTAAAATTGGAACTAGTCTTGCTAAGTTTCGGGATATCGTATGTAGATGGCGTTACACCGTTGTAGTTACTATTAAACCCGCTAGATGGAAGTAGTACTGCCTAGAGATGGGCAAAGTACGGCATTTTGGACATTTATATTTTTATGTCCGATACATGCCCAATCACTGGGCATAAATAAAATTGACAATGTATTCGAATTTAAGCTAGAAGAAGCTAAAAACAACCGAGAACTCATTGTTAACGATCGCCGGCTCATAACTCGCCGGTTTAAATTATTTTCAAAAAATATAATAAATTATGGCGAAATTTAATCCAAACTGGCAACGAAACGTATAAGTTAGCGACTTAATTTCCGAGTTAGCGACCATTATACGATGTAAACAGCTATAAAACCAAATTGATTTGATAAATTAATGGCTGCTAAAAATACAATTTACAGGCTACAGAAAATCGCATTTGGAGTCGACGGAAAGTAGCATTAATCGCAATCGCAATCGCATTACAGTTGGAGTTTGTTTTCCTTTGTTATGGGTACGTTTTCAAGATTTTTGGGGGTGCTGAATATTATGAAAATTAAATCCATTTTGAAATTCCAAAACGGAGTACATTTGTTTATTAAAATTAATATAGGTGTCCTTTTGCAAGTTTCTGGGGGTGCTGAATTACAAAATTGTCTTCCAATTTCAATTTCCAAAATGGAGATTTTTCATTCTCCGTAAAAATTATATGAATACTAATTTAACAGTTCTTGGGGATGCTGATTAGGATTGATGATTATTATCACAGTATGTTATCAGTGATATAATTAGAGATACCAGCTATGTAAGCTATAGAAATTTTGGAAATTCAGTATTATCAAAAAAATCTCTTATCATAAAGAAAATAAGTGGTTACCGTTTACAAGATAGAATCGATTATAGAAAAAAATATGGCAGTGCTCTACTTTGAGACACGAGCGATGTATAAATGTAAAGAAATATTGAAAAAATTCAGTATTTTCAAATTCTTTTTCTC
Organism: Phengaris arion; assembly: GCA_963565745.1. Taxonomy (NCBI): domain Eukaryota; kingdom Metazoa; phylum Arthropoda; class Insecta; order Lepidoptera; family Lycaenidae; genus Phengaris; species Phengaris arion. The sequence goes on along the minus strand of OY751440.1, from coordinate 11,794,325 downwards.
ACATCATGAAGCAAATATGTGGTTGCATGGTTACTAAGGGGGAGGAATTTTTCATTATGATGCACCATTTCCGAGATAGAAGCGATATTATAAAAAAATGTAAATGCTCTACATTAAGATACGAGCGATGCTATAGAAATATTGGAATGATGAAAAAAAATTATCCATCATGAACAAAATATGTGGTTGCAGGGATGATAGGGGAGCAAATATTCATTATTTTTTTATTAGTTTTCCGACATATAAGAATTTTACAGTAGGTAATTAAAACTTAAAACTAGAAAGGGACACCCAGATTAATTTCGATAAAAAAAATGTTCGCTATTTTGGAATTCAAAATCAATCATTTTTGTATTCAGCACCCAAAAAAACTTCGAAGACAACAATCTTAGAGAAAAATTCGTCTTTTTGAAATTGAATTTGAAAGGCGAATTTTTATTTTTACACAACACCCATATTATTTTTTATGAAATGAAATATTACCGCCATCTTGGAATTTCAAAATGAATGTAATTTTCGTATCCAGCACCCCGACAAAACCTAAAAAACGACACCCATATCGATTTTACGAAAAATAAATATCCACCGTTTTGAAATTTCAAAATGAATGATGTTTTTGTAATCTACACCCCCAGAAACCGAGAAAGATTAAAAATTGGAATTTTGTACGCCCCTTTACGTATTTTTATGTGCGCTCGTTTTGCTGCTTCATCTTGTTTTAATTACCTAACTACATCAGGAAAATATATGTGCCTATACATAAATTAAATTTGTGCTCTCAAATTTTCGCCAAGATAGTTATTTGCCAAAATAATATCTCTCTGCCGGTTTGGAATATTTAGTTAACAGAACTGGCATTATTTAGTCGCCGGATTTGGTATTTTTTGTGCCTTCCATCCTTTTGCTAACTTAGTAATTCAGTATTTTTGATTTTTTCACATCCAATATATGATTGTTTTGTCGCAAGTTTAAATACTTGCCTTTTTTATTTATTAGTTGTAAAATATCATAATATGCGCGCACTGGTGACGGTGATAATTTTGTCCCAGTGTGCGCACTGCTTTATGTAACTAATACTTATTTTACATAGACCCATATATTATTTTTAATGATGGCGGACGCATGTCGAGGTCAAAAGTGTCCACACTTAAACTGGGTCAGTATAAGTGTGGACAATTTTGGGGTTGTTTGGGGCCATTGTCATCTCCACATTTGCTTTCCGCTGTATATTCAGTCCGCATTTATTATTTGACAAAATATTTTGAAATCAAGATGGCCATAGTGTAACTTTTTCTATTGTGAAGATATTTTCTGTAAAATGTTTTAATAAAAATAATATACAATATCCTTTTCACGCTGTACTTTTTCTAATTATGAGATCAATAAAAACGTTTTTAGGTACCTACTAATAGGTGTACTTACCTCATAAAACAAAAAAAATTAATAATCTACTTTGTAGGTTTTACATAGAAATAAAATAACTTTCTTTACTTACTAGCTGACCCGTGCCCACTTCATTTTTTGATGATGATGATGAGGGTAAAAAGTATCCTAAGTAACGCCTTATAACATCAGCTATCTGCCAGTGAAAGTCCCGTGAAAATCGTTCCAGCCGTTACAGATATTAGCCGGAACAAACAGACAGACAGACGGAAAGACAAAAATTTAAAAAAAAAAAATTGTTAATACCGTATATACTTTCAAATGCAATAAGTGAAAAGCTGTTAATTTGAAATTACAAACAGACACTTCAATTTTATTTATCTGTATAGAGTATCTGTATAACAGTCAAGCTAATTGCAGTACTACGGCAATGTTTTGGGGCTTCGAAACTGCAATTAGTGCTATTACAACCGCCATCGTCGCGTCGACGTCTAGCGTGCTAATGAGCAAGCGCGCGTTATTCAGACTAGTGTAATAGCGAGCGCTCAAACTAGACTCTCAGGCAGTCTAAATAACGTGTGCTGTATAACGCGTAGTCTAATAGGCGCTTTACTTATGATGCTACAATTGTATATTGTTTGTTGTATTTGTATATTGTTGTATCACATTATATTAAGTACATTTTGCATCATTACACAACTATAGTTTCAGTGATTGACCATTAAAATTATCAACAGAAGATATATTATATACAAGACCTCAAGTCATTACAATATTGTTATGTAACATTTTTTTTTATCTACACTACATAGTTTTTCTCAGACATTCTACATAGTAATAATTAAGTGCACAGAATAAAACAAAATTAGTTAGTATACAAACCATATATAATACACAATATTTACATATACAACTTACAAGATTAAATATTCCTACCAATAAATATTATTTTACTAGTAGGTGAGCTATAATGCTCTTTGTACTTTTCTTACATGTTGACTCTTCGATTCTTTTAAAGCTACTTCCAATTTATTTGTTAGATGCATGAGGTTTGGTAAGTCACATTTCAAAATCACATGTTTTATGATATTCTGACACTGGCTGGCAGTCTTAGCCTCCTGTAGGGAGTTATTTATTTGAATCTCGGACAATTTTCTTTGCAAACTGTCTTCATTAGATAGTCCAAAGCTCTTTGGAGTCGACAGCACAAAGTCCATAGTTACCATTGGTTTTAATTCTTTCACATTTTCTCTTGATGCAACCTTAAAAAAGATTTGATGTCAATATTGTTGATACTAAATATTTAATTAGTACTAGCTGGTCCGCCAGACATTGTTCTGTTTTGCTATTAACTGGAATAAATAAATAAATACACCTGCAACTACAACCTACACTAACAGATTTATATCTACAACTACAACCTGCATTTAAACCAACTAACTACACCTACAGCTTACACTTAACCAACGCCTACACCTACAACTTACACTTAACCAAGGCCTACAGCTTACACTTATAACATACATCTAAAACCTACACCTTAATTTTGCAGACTAACCCCCTTACTAATAAAAATATTTAAACAGTGGATAAGTTATACAATGTTTTGTCTTTGTCTGATACTTGGAAAAAGTTGCTTGGCAGACAAGGACTAAACATTGTGTTGCTTATTCATTGTGTAAATATTTTTATTAATAAGGGGGTATAAGTATAACCTATCTATAAATATTTGAATGTCATGTGACACCGGATTTGTTTTATATATTTTATTTGCAATTTTTCCAATTATTTCAAGATCAAAATAAAAAAAGTGGTCAAGCCATTCTCGATTAACAAGACGAGGTTTTGCGATTCATTAGCATTATGTATAATATACTGTGACTGTGTGCGTGTATTCTGTATGACTTATATTTTGCTGAGTTTGTATATGAAATTTGTTTGATTAGGTATATTATAATTCCTGACATTATTGAAATTGTTAAACAGAAATAATAATTGTATTTTAACATTTTATCATAAAGTTTTATATCTTTGTACTTACCTATTTATGCACTTTTTAAAAAATGTATTATTTTTAAGCCACTTATTAATATTCTTTATAGTGGTATTTAATAAATTAGATCATTTATTTTCTTGACATATATGAAGAAGAAATATTTGAGGATTTTATTTTTAATTTAATGAAAATTAAAATTGTCATTTTTCTAACATAAAAATTAAGTTTTGACTAATGAATGATGATAATAATAAATTGTATAAGTTATATTAAACTATATAATTGTGACATTGTTAATATAAGTATGTGGGTACTTCGTTGGGGGTAAAGCATTTTTTCTTGTAATGAAATTATGAGTGTGGTGCAATTAGAACTGTGTGCTATTATTTATTTCCTGACTGATTAAAGGATGGTTATATTTACAGTTATATTTTTAAAGAATTTGCATTTGGCTATATTATAAAAAGTCGAAAATCAAAAGTTCAGTATTGTTTCGAAAATTTTATTTACTCAAAGTCAGGTTCACTATACTCGGCGCGGTGAACCTTGATGACACTGACAGTTAATCTCAGGACATAACATTGTAGTGGTGTCACCATTAAACTAGGATCATATTGGATTGGCATCTGAAAATGACATTTATAAATTTTACATAGCTTTATGCCATTACAATGATATTCCGTTCGAATTTTTAACAATTCTTAACATTTACAAGAAATTATTTCAATCTGAATTTACGTTTACGTCCTGCAAAACTTACATGTCACATGAAATGTCACACGACGTGTTATGTTATGTCGTGAGATTAACTGTCAGTGTCATAGGGATCAAGGTTCGCCGCGCCGAGTATAGATCCAGTGATTGCCCCATACAAACACACAAATAAAAAAAACTTTACCTTTTTACTATGTTATTATAGATGAAGGTTTAAATACAATATACTAGTTAGCATATGATCAGATTTACACATTGTAAGAAAGCCTATAAAATTTGATTGCACCCATGTTTGGAATATATTTAATTGAAAAAAGAAAAATAATAAACTTACTTGCACTTCAAATCTCCATTGTAAGTCTTGATAGCTAGATTCTCTTTGCTGAAGTACTTTTAATGCATCAGCAATTTCAGTTTTCTTAGTATTATAAAACTTAACTAAAACTTGTTGTTTGTCTGTTGAAAATCCCACTAGAGCCAGTGAAGAAGATAAGTTTGATTCCGATAACTGAAATCAAATTACTTCTTTGAATTTATTGTAAAATATTACACTTTTAATTATTTTGTTATGCTATTTTATTTTAAATATTTTTAGTTAAATATATCCATTATTCAATGCACTAGAGATTAACCCTTTGATTAGTATAGGAATAGCGTCGTTATTTTTAATTTTTAAATTCTTTCAATTCATTACAAGTACCTACCTAAAAAGTAGATTAATAATAAATAATAAAATTAAAACATTATCAATTTAACATTAAGTTAATGTATTTTGCATTAATGAAAAAACTTACATTATGTTTGCAGGCTTCTACAATAAGGTATGACAAGGCATGTATTAGATTTTGTACATCACTAACTGAAATTTCTAACTTCCCTGTAAGCAAAAACGTATAAATAATTTTACACTTTGTTATTATGTTCATTTATCTCTTAATTGAAACGCCCAACTTACCTGCAGCAAGAACACATTTTTTGTGACTAATTCCGTTATTCAGAAAATCTATAGTTAGTTTACAGAAATCAACTAAAACTGCAAGAAAACATTAGGTAGGTATTGAACATGAATTTTAATTTTATATATCAAGATAATTAAAAGCATAAAGCTTGTTACTTGTAAGCTTGTTAAATTTTACCTTGCACAGAATGTTCATGCAGTAATTGTAAATGTTGTTTTTGAAGATCACTTAAAAATATAATCATGTTTTAGATAGGTGGCGAAGAAATTAAGAGTTATTTTTATAAATAAAATATCTTCTAGTTGAAAATCAGGACCCCAAATTACAAAACAAGCCGTGAAGGATTGTCTTCTTCTTCTTTTGGCATAGCCTCCCCTGTAATAGGAGTTGCCAACGTCAGAGTCACGAAGTATAGATATAATGAGTCCGAACGGTATAGGCTTTTCCATAGTATTCATGTACCCAATAATAAACCCAGATCATAGTTCTCTTTTCTACCACTAGCTGCGCAACTATTCAGGACGTACCGATATTATTATTATTATTACTGATTATTACACGTAAATGTAATTTATACTTATAAACTTGCGCTTAACTTACTGACTTATTTGTAATTTATACTATTTTATTAAATAATATGTTTAACAAAAACTTCTTTATTATTTCCCTTCCAACAAGTATATTTGAACGAGTACTTCTTTAAGAGTGGCGCGCTATACCGGCAAAAAAATCTGCCCCCTAAATTGAGACCATTTGTTCAACATTACGTTCGGACTCCTTATATCTATACTCTGACGACCGTCGACCGTCGTCGAGTCTTCGCACCGCGGAGGAAAGGTGCAGCCATTGCTCCGGGGCACACCACCAGAGCCAGTGTGAGGAAATGAAGTCGGGAAACAAGGCTTGTTGCAAAAATTGTAAAAAGGAAGGGTTACAACATATAGACCATAATGCATTCAGCGCGGGGTGTTCGGTCCGTCAGAGGTGGGACGCCATAGCGCGTGCAACGGTTGCCTATGTCGAACACCAATAGTGCCAGTAAGTCGTCTATAAAGCCAAAACATTGGATTTTATTATTAATTGCACTTAATTTTAAGCCAATGATGTGAAGGAAAGAAGTAGGCAGACAGCGGTGGGTATGAAAAATTTGGGTATGAAGACTTTGCATATATATGGGATTATTGTATTAATAAAGAAGCATATATAGCATAAGCTTAGAAAAAGACATACCCTCCCCCTGTCCCAAATAATTGTACACTGGCACTATTAGCAGATAACGCGCTATGGAAAAACACACATTGTAAACAGGGATCATTATGCAAGTAATTTTTGTGCAAAACGTCGGAGCGGACGTCCCGGGCTGAATGATGGAAATGGGATAGTAGTGGGATGAGTAGGAAAATATAAAGTAAGGTCTTATTGTAATATATAAATATGGTAATAGAAAATTAATGGAAGAAATGTAATGTAAAGGAAAAAGAAATTATATAATGTACACAAATAAAGGTTCTAATAAATAAGAAATGTAAACAGAAATTTAATGTAAGGATGGAATGCGACGGAATGTAAAAATAGGCTCAAATATAAATCAAAATGGAAATGCAAAGATTTTAAAAGACATAAATCTATAGATAGATAAGAAATTATGCAACAGATAAGTAAATATATAGAAAAAATGTAAATAAGTGTAAAGAAAAATGTAGAATATGATAGGAACAGGAAACGAATGTAACAGTTAGACATAATATAAATTAAAAAACAGAAATGTAAAGGCAAAAGAGAAAAACAGTGTGAAGTAAATGTTAAAGTAGGGACTAACATAAATAAAATGTATATATTTAAGCAAGAAAATAGAGTTGTAGATGTAAGCAAGAAAATGTAACAAAGAGAAAGAGTTTAGAAGAAATGTGACATAAAGTAGTAAAAAATTGTAAATGAATAATTAATGTAAAGTTAAATATAGTTTAAAATAGCAAAAAACGAAATGTATAAGAAGCAAGATATAGGGAAATGTATTAATAATTAATAATTGTAAATGTTAAAAATTAAAAAAGTAAAAAATTGTCCTGACTCATGGTTGGGGGAACAAGCAGGCCCAGAAATGGGCCCATAAACAAAAAAAAAACGCCGTTGAGACAGAGACATTTGTCAGTAGGAATGTTGAATGTTGCCAGTGATAACAGACTTACCATTTTTTCGGGATGTTAAGGAGAGTAGGTGTACTATAATCACTTAGGCCCGTATTAATAAACCGTTCTCAAACTCGTTCTCAAGACCTTTCTTGGCAGAGACTGTCTCAAGTATCGATTAGCTTCTCAAGACGGTCTTTAATTCATAGTATGATTTCAAGACCGTCTCAGTTGATAACGTTATTGAGATCACTTACTCAACTTTTAAGCGTCATCTACATGACAAAGAACGTTTCGTTTACACTTCTACAAAGTACGGATTTATTGATTATACATTCCTTCAATATTTCTTTTTCAAAATGTAATATTAAATAACATAAATACCAAAATAGTTTAGTCTGTATTTTTATATTGAAAAAACTGATTTTCATTAATTTTTACGTAGATATTAATATTTATTATTGTCTAGCATAATAATATCCATAATTTTTTAACAACTATGTAAAACGGAATGCGGATCATTGCCATTCGAAAAAAGTTCTTTTTCTTCTTTAAAGTGGCTTCTTAGTGATTCGCCAATGTGTTGTGTTGACGAAAACTCTGCCTTATGAGTGGGTTTTATGAATAAACATGGGCACGGTGAATATGAGGAAGTCTGTTGAATAATCTAAAACCTAGAACTGACAAATTTAGGGCCAGTACCACAGTATGTAAAAGGAGTATTTACAAAACACAGAACAGATTTAAGGTTGATAGGGCGAGGAATTGTAGGAGAGAGGGATCATATAATGAAGTTTGTTTTTTGGGCAGCGAAAAAAAGTTCTGATGTTAAGTGTCAAATCAAGTCAATTAATATAAATCAAATAGGTAATTCGTTTAATATAAATAAATAAATAAATATATTTAATTAAAATCGAAAATATTTCTACAAATACTCGACACTGACAGAATGGTGCAAAACCTTTGCAACTGCGATTACCAAAAAAAAAGAAGAATAAGTATCAATAAGCGTCTTTTTTATAACTTTATTTTGTGTTATAAAGTATGTAGTGTAAATTCTGAGTTTGTTTAATCATAAATATTTAGATTTTAATTTACATAATTGTAACACACCTGTTACATATGTACCCCCTATGTAATATGGACTTAGCACCGAATTGCCGAATACCATTATATGGGAATCATCATCATCGGTCAGTCGCAGTCGAACAAGCTCTTGGACTATAATTAACATACAACGTATAATAATTGAAGCCACCTCTTGGACTATAAAGAAAATACATGTCGTGCAGTTTCTTCATAAATTACGAAAGAAATCGTCGTATACTGGAAATGCTGTCGCCGCATCATCGTGGTGGTCCCAACTCCGTGGGACCGTGAATTTGGAGTTAAGTTGAAGACTTCAGATCTAACATCGGTCAAAGTCGGTAGTCTTAATTTAGTTATAATTCTTGAGTTTAGATCCAACATAGATCTGATTCATTTTTGTTAAGTTTAAATGTAAAATAGTTTGTAATTTTAACTTCAATAAATCTTTTAAATAAAATCGTTTTTTTTGGAACTCCCGATAGAGAACACTATAAGTGGCGCAGTCTTGGTGGATTTTTCCATAATTACGGAAAAATAAAAGAACCTTCGAAAGTGTTCCGGGAGTAATAAATTCGGGCGTGTGTGAGATCCAGAAATCGATCCAGCAGAGACCAGAATGTATATGTAAGTGCTTTAGTTTCTATCTAGAGTTGCTTCCTTTTTATCCTATAATTTTAACATGATTTTCCAAGATTTTCCATCCAAGGCAATCACGGAATCCTAGAGTTAGTAATAGCAGTAGAAATAATTTGTTAGATGCGAATAGAAATTTAGGAATACTTTTAGAATTAGAGGAAAATTTAATTTTTAGTGGTTTTTTTTTTTTTAAATTATAATATATTAAATATGGCAAATTTGGATAATATCTTTAAGGCTTTACAGCTATTGCCCGAGTTTGACGGAAACCCAAATGTTTTAACTAGATTTATTAGATTATGTGACCAGCTAGTGCAACAATTTATTCGAAATAATATATGAACGGCTATGAACTTAGTAATTGCGCATTAATTAATGGAATTTTAAATAAGGTCGTAGGCTCAGCTTCTCGTTTGATTAATTCTAATGGTATACCAGAAAACTGTAATGGCATTCGATCTGCCTTAATTAATAATTTTGCCGATCAGCGAGATGAAACATCGCTCTATAACGATTTAGCATTATTGAACCAGGGGTCCTTAAGCCCTCAAGAATTTTATGAAAAGTGTCAGAATTTATTTAGTACTATTATCACATATGTCAGCCTGCATGAAACTGTGCCGAGCACAATAGAGTCTAAGCGTGCGTTATATAAAAAATTAACGCTTCAATCATATTTACGTGGACTCCGCGATCCACTAGGATCTCGTATCCGTTGCATGCGCCCTGACACTATAGAAAAAGCGTTAGAATATGTTCATGAAGAGATGAACACACTCTACATGCAGCAGCGTAACGAGCGTCCGTCGGAGAAGAAAATCCAGGTTAGTGAAAATAGGTTTAAGTACGGGCAACAACCTCCTATGTCCTTATTACCCGCGCAACAGTTTGTAGCATCAGCGCGACCATTCAACGCTATGTCAGGCACGCCATTCCGCCCACAACTAGGTACAAACCTCCCACGCCCAGATCAGGGTTGGAGAGCACAGCCGCAGGTCCACGGAACGTGACCTACAAGGACGCAGCAAATGTTTGCCGCGCCCCCACCAAACTATAGACCTCAAAGTCATGTATTCAGATTACCTAAACGTCCCTCTCAAAACGAACCACAGCCTATGAGTGGTGTAAGCCATTTCATAATTAAACCATTTGCACCGACGAACAGACAACCCCATGACTGGAGAAAATTCGGCAACCCTCCAGCAAATAATTATTTTAAAACTAGAGAAATTAATTTTAACGAAATTTACGACCCATACTATAACTCAGACTTTGACAGAACTTACTTTGACTATTATGACGAATATTATAATAATTTTTATTACGAATACCCAGTAGATCAACAACCCCAGTTTTCTCAAACTTGTATTGTAGAGTAGGCACAGGATACCACCCCTACATCAAAGAACGAGCTGGATTTTCAGAAAATAGCCGAGTCAAACAAGTTAAAATAGAACTAAATTTACAAACTCAAACTCACTCAAACAAGTACTCAAATAAGTAAACCACCTTTAAAACTTTTAATCGACACCGGGGCAAATCAATCTTCTATTAGCCCTGGCGCCGTAGGAAAATTTTATTCACATATTGAGTGTAATTATGATCCTTTTGAGGTAACTAATATTCATGCTACAACTATAAATAATTATTCTATAACTGTACCTTGCTTTCAGGAAATAAATAAAAGAAAATACAACTTTATCAAGCGAGTGCCGATTTAAGTAATCAGACATTTTCTTTATATGAACCCCATATACAGTATCTTACATCGAAATTGGATAGAGTTTTAAATCAGTTATATACATTTGAGGCCGACCGTAAAAAACGAGGTCTCATTGACGGACTTGGTTCAATAATCAAAAGCATTTCAGGTAATTTGGATTATACAGACGCAATTAAATATAATAATGCCATTGAAGTTTTAAGTAAAAATCAGCATAAATTGGAGTTGGAAATTAATAATCACGTAAGCCTAAATAAAGAATAGACTTTGAAGAATTCCAAAATTTTAGAAAATATTACATTTAATCAAAATAGAATAGCTAAGACTTTAGATTTGATAATTAATAGTGATAGTAATAGGGACAACGAGTATATTAAATATTCTCATTTTGCGCAACATTTAATTATTCTTAGTGATAATATAGATAACCTGTCTGAAGGAATATATAGACTCGAAAATACTTTAGCTTTTATTAGAATAGCCGGTGCACCGCACTTTGCTTTAAATATTGATGATTTAAAATTAATGATAGATAAGTTAAAAATATTATATTCTAAGATTCAAATTATTGACGTAGATACTAGATATTTTTATGATTTTATTAGGTTAGCATATTTCTATGCAGATAATTATATAGTTATAGTATATAAGATTCCGATTGTCTCTTCCTTAACATATGACTTGTATAAACTATCCCTTGTACCTAACAAATACAACCAAATTCTCCTACCTGTCTCACCTTACCTAGCAATCTTTGGTGACGATTCTAAGTACATGGAGGCTGAATGCCCGAAGGTAAAAGAATGGTACCTCTGCCCATCAGTATCAAACTACAAAGTAACAGAATACCCCGAATGCATCCATCACCTAATCACTAAGCAAGAACTTCACTCATCGTGCAAGATAACTACCGTCACCCTCACCAAAGGAGCAGTTGAACAACTTGACGACAGGCATTTTAATATGAATTTTCCGAACATCACGAAAGTTAGAACATCATGTGGCCAAGAATAATACAGAAGCCTACAAGGAAGCTACTTAACTATTGTTCCAGCAAATTGCTACTTCAAGACGTCTACGTTCACAATCTTCAACTCCGATGATCTCATAAAAGGTCACCCTCTGAAAATCATAGAACTACCGAAATATCAAGAACTTAATGAAAGCACATATCACACACATGCAACCTTAAACTCAATCGATCTCCGAAATCTTCACTCTATTAATGAGAAAATTATATTCCAAAACCCCATAAAACTAGACAAGAATTTACAACTAAGTTTGTACCATACAACCATCCCATTTTATATTGCGGTTATACTATGTGCCTTATACATCTTATACAAATATCTACGTAAAAGAAGCCTTCGCAAAACTCACGACGTAGAAGACAACAGCGATATACCTCTGGAAAAAAGAAGACCGCGTCCTGCTGAAATAGAAATAGATCACAGCGATATTTCGGCAACTTTATCAAAACTTTCGAAATAGTCGACGAACTGTGGGGGGAGGTGTTACATATGTACCCCCTATGTAATATGGACTTAGCACCGAATTGCCGAATACCATTATATGGGAATCATCATCATCGGTCAGTCGCAGTCGAACATGCTCTTGGACTATAATTAACATACAACGTATAATAATTGAAGCCGCCTCTTGGACTATAAAGAAAATACATGTCGTGCAGTTTCTTCATTTAAATTACGAAAGAAATCGTCGTATACTGGAAATGCTGTCGCCGCATCATCGTGGTGGTCCCAACTCCGTGGGACCGTGAATTTGGAGTTAAGTTGAAGACTTCAGATCTAACATCGGTCAAAGTCGGTAGTCTTAATTTAGTTATAATTCTTGAGTTTAGATCCAACATAGATCTGATTCATTTTTGTTAAGTTTAAATGTAAAATAGTTTGTACTTTTAACTTCAATAAATCTTTTAAATAAAATCGTTTTTTTTGGAACTCCCGATAGAGAACACTATAAGTCACCCAAAAACACCACAAATAATAATGTACTGTATCCCATTTCCCAAGCAAGCCGTTCTCAAGTCTAGGTTTGAATGTACCCACGAAACCGCGTCTCAAGTAACAGTTTGACAGCAATGACAGCGTACTTGAGTAACGAGTCACGTTTATTAATACGTTCGCACTCACTTGATACGCCGTACCTACAGCTGTACTTAAGTACGGTCTATTAATTAAAACAACATCTTAAGTACTTTCTTGAGAATTGTCGTAGAGATAAGAACGCTTTATTAATACGGGCCGATAAGCGCAAATGAAAAGCTAAGCATATTACGATATAATTATTTATTTTGTTTATATTTTGACATATGAAATAAAAAAAACAAGAATTGAATTGTATTAGTTGACATTACCTTATTAATTGTGCTAATTGTTTTAATTAATAATTAATTTATTTTGATGTGACCTTTAAATGCCTTTTATCAATATAAGTTACTCTAAATTCTAATGTGTTACTTTTAAAATATGCATTAAAAGAAATCAATAATCTGAATATTTCCACACCTTTTAAAAGGTAGAAATTGTGAAACTAATTAAACTTAAGAACACTGTACACCAAATTTTCGGAAATAAAGAATATTATTATTATTAATATTAAAAGCGTAGGTATCGACATTTTAATAACACACTAATATAGATACATAATGGTTGCTTGACAAACAGGAGATTTACAGGAGGTACAGGTGTATTTATGCAAGTATACGCAAAGAAGATAATAATAATAATTAGCCATATTTTGAACGAAACAATTCACACAATCATTATAACATAATTTTTATATACTGTTAAAAACTGTAATTATTGATTTCGGAACAAAGTTAATTTAGTGTAAATATTTATTACTCTTTCTTTGGGTTCTGATAATTGTTTTGTGAACTTATGTTTTCTGACTTGTAAATATTTTAATGTGATTGCTTTGATTAGAAGTATTTTATGATCATCAAGCGGAGAATAATCATAGCATATTGTATGTTCTGTAAGTAACTGTCTTCCTGTGCACCTTCGAAGACATTGGCTAGTTAAATATGGCATAAGATTATTGTGTTCTAACAACTTACTCCCCGATTTTGATAAATAATTGTGCTTAAATATTTTTTCCGTAATCTCACAAATAGCGACTACATCAGTAGCGGGATAATGCAAAATACCTTTATCCTTTTTTAAATATATAAATTCGTACATGTTTTTCGATTTAATGTTCATCAAACACATCAAACAATTTTCACATTTAACTACCTTCGCTATTTTTGTCACGACAAACCCTGCAGTATAAGTTATTATTTGTTTGAAAAATTCTGTAAATCGGGTAGGATCTGCAAGGTAGTTGTGATCAACATCGAAACATAACGAGTCTTTATCAACATCATCATCATCAGCACTTCCGCATTCTAAATTACTGAAATATCTCCTAACGGTAGAGTTAATTGATTTTTCATAACGCGTGTTGGTATATGTTAATATGCTTATATTTCAAGCGGTGTACAATTTCCAGTTCCAATATGTTTAAGTTCCCAGTGCACAGCCAACCTTTCATATGCTGCTCGGAATTGAACCGCTGACGGATTATTATTAAAGCCACCATTCGACCACCATTCGCCACTGAATTGCTAAACGTCTGAACAGCCAATTTAACTTTCATTATATGTTTAATGAAGTTAATGTGAGATTTCCTTAATTTGTTTGCTAGATGAAGACCTTCTTGTTCCTGTTAATCATGTAAACATGTAATAAATGACCATTTTATGCTTTGGTCATGACAATTTTTTAATATACCGGATGTTTGGAAGATGGGTGCAAAGCTTTACCGCCTTGTTAGTATACACCATTTAGAACCGTATTTGATCATTCTTAGCGTTCGTGATGTAAGATTTTATCTTTTATCGAATTTTTACATTTTTTGTTGCAAAAACCCCAAATTCCGCAATCAATTGCAAATAATGGCCAATCTGGAAGATAATCGAATTATTATTTTTTGTATTTGAATTAATTAATGTGTAAACAACCAAATAAGACTTGATGTACACATCTGTATAATGAGATAAATTTGTAACAGGGGTTTGAAGTTAATAATTTTTTGTGAATTTCGAAAATCTAATTTTTTTGAGGCCATAAATAAAAAAACGGTAACTGGTTTTTTTGTTCAAACATTTTGGAAAACATACCTAGTTATTACTCTTTTGATATCGAGGTATCAACTACAAAGATAGGTCACCAACTAGGTACTGAAATTATGACCTACAAAGCAAAACTAGGCAGAAAATTAAAAAGTTTAGGCCAGTAGATTAAACGACATTTGCACTTTTAATAAATACTTTTTGTGTTGAAAATGATAACAAATATCAATTTTGAGTATTATATTTTTATGGGACGCTTGTTACGTTTTAGATAATTTTAAATAGCCAGTCGAGTAACAACTGTGCTTGTGACTAGACGCTATCTCCTCGTTCGGAATAATTCACCGTGTTCAGTTGTAGTCCATTGCGCTGCATGCTGCATCCAATGCATTACTTATTTACTAATAGAGGAATCTGGAGCACCAATATTTGAAACTGACCGAGAAATAATCTTCCAGCAAGACGGCTGCCCAGCACATTGGACGGTAACTGTACGGGAGCACTTAAATAACGCTTTCCCTAACAGTTGGATTGGCAGAGATGGGCCTACTGCTTGGCCCGCTCGATCACCCGACCTCACTCCGCTTGACTTTTTTGTGGGGGGTAGAGCCAAGGAACTTGTGTATACAAATGAGGAAATAAGCTCGAAAGAAGAATTAATCCAAAGGATTAACTCGGCCTTTGAAACAATGAAGCTGGAGATGATGCTAAAAATAACCACAACAGAGGTGAGAAGATGGGCTCGTGCCTGTATAAGGAATCGCGGCGGACATTTTGAACACGAAAGATAAATGATAATTAAAAAATATATTTTTTTATTATTTCTTTAAGTTAGTCCCTCAATTTACTTTGTAAGTCATAATTTCAAAAATTGGTAAGCTATCTTTGTAGTTGATACCTTAAAAGAAAGAATAATAAATAGCCACGAATGTTTTTCAAAATGTTTGAACAAAAAAAAAACAGTTCCCGTTTTTTTTTTATTTGTGGCCTCAAAAAATTTGATTTCCGAAATCTACAAAAAAATATAAACTTCAAACCCCTGTTACAAATTTATCTCATGATACAGATATGTACATCAAATCTTATTTGGTTGTTTACACATTACTTAATTCAAATACAATAAAAAATAATTGGATTATCTTCCAGATTGGCCATTATTTGCAATTAATTGCGAAATTTTGGGTTTTTTCAACAAAAATGTTAAAAATTCGTTATAAGTTTTCGTTTAGGGCATTGTTTAGGTGCTGAACCAGGATCCAACCAACTTTCTGAGCGCTTGCGGTTATCAAACAGAATCCATTTTTCATCGCAGGTAACAATGCGGTTCAAAATTACCTCATTTGTGTGTCTGTTGAGCAGTGCAAGGCACGTCTCGACGCGTAGGTACTTCGCGCTGGCGATCATTGAGTTCGTGGGGCACCTGTCACCACCACCACCACCACACCACATTTGTCAAGCTTTTTACCTTGCCAATTTGACGCAAATGGACCAATATTGTTTTGACGCTAACGTCGAAAGCTGCTGCTAATACAGCCGTAGATTGTGTATCATCAGCTTCCACAATCGCCTTTAATTCATCATTGTTGACCAAAGTCTTCGGTCGACCGCGAGGTTCATTTTCGGGTCGAAATTTCCAGAACGGAAGCGAGCAAACCAATAACAGGTGTTGAAGGGTGCGTTGGTTTGTAGTGTTAGCTCCGTAAACGTCGTTGATGTTGCGTTCCGCTTGTGCCGCGTTGCTGCCACGACGGTACTCATATTCCATAATTACTCGAATTTTTAACGTATCCATGATGACAAAAAAGATTGAAATGCGATGAAAATGTAACACTAATCAATAAACAAATTACTACTTTTGGAAAAAGAATTCCATGTTTTTAAAATAAAATAAATTTCAAATTATAATTCTTAGCCAAACAAAAATTATTTTGAGTTGAAATGGCCAGTACTGCAGAACGGCAATTTCATAGGTAAAGCCTTAACCTATTACAAATTTTATCGTTTAAATTAAAATATACTAGGATATATTACGTATATAGTAATTAAACCGGGAGTTTAATTACTATATACGTAATTAAACTCCCTTAACAGAAAATCATTTTTGAAATTAATTTACTTGAAGAGAAAATTACGGATGAATGCTACGATGTATTATTATGATAAGGTTTAAAATTTGTTTTTTATTTTTTTGTGCCTAACCTAGGCAAGGTTAGGCACAAAAAAATTTTGCATATTATGATTGCTGTCTGGCTCTTTAAATTTCTGTCTTTCAATTTTTGTACAATTACTCACAAATTCTTTGAGTCAAAGCATGTTCATATAGTGGTTATAATTACATGAATTTATTTTATCAAACTGTTTCATCATAATAAATATGATTTCGAGTTTACTTCACATGCGATGTGGGAAAGAGTACACACGTTATAAGAGCAAACGATATTTAGGTATAATTAAAATTTCGAATGCCTCGAATATTTACGATCGCCAGTTGCGACACCCTGGTAGTTGGCGGCGGGACCAGTGGGTGAAGAGTTACGAACGCGACGCGAGCACCGCGTGCGCGACGCGTCATCGCTGCACACACAACACTGACCACACGCCGTCAAATCGCGACGCTCACACGCCCGAGAAACGCGCACGCCAAATGTGGGGTAAGCCTTATAAACACGACCGTAGCTTGCGGCAAACCAGAACGAACTGCGGATCTGTTTTTCCGTGTGTGTGCTCGAATCCGTTCAGGCCGAAATGACGTCAGTTCTAACTGAAACGATCAGCCTCTCGTCTGTGGGGTCTGTTAGCTTTTGCCTGCGGCTCCGCCCGCATAAATATAGTATCCCATGGGAATACTGTATTTATTTGGGATAAAAAGTAGCCTAGGTATGTTTTAATCCAGAGCCTAAACTACTACCATACCAGATTTAATGGAAATTCGTTCTGTAGTTTTTGCGTGAAAGAGTAACAAATATCCATCCATCCAACAAACATCCATCCTAATAAACTTTCACATTTATAATAGTAGTTTGTATTAGATTGTTTGTAGGCTTAAAACTTACAAGATTATTAATATATCGAGCTGTTGTACAGCCACGTACATAGGCTGCACTAAAAGTATCGGGAATTGAATATTTCCACTGTTGCTGTCATATTAAAATCTTTTTAATTTAAAACTCCTTGTTTTTAAAAATCCAATAGGTACCGTTTATTTATTTAAAAAAAGATTCTCGGTCTTGTCACAAGGTCTTGTCAAACTTGTTTAGTCGTTGAGAAAATGGAATTGACTCGAGAAAATTTTAGAGCGATGATTTATTATGACTTTCGAAGTGGTTTAACACAAAAACAGTGTGTTGACCGGATGATTTCTGTATTTGGTGATGAAGCCCCATCCAAAACCACAATTTATCGCTGGTTTGCTGAATTTCAACGTGGACGTGTCAAGCTCAGTGATGATCCCCGTCAAGGTCGTCCAAAAACTGCAGTCACCCAAGAAAACGTTGATGCTGTGCGTAAGCTGATTGAGGAAGATCGACATGTGACATACCGCGAAATTCAGGTAACTTTAGACATTGGCATGAGTCAAATACAAATAATCTTGCATGAACAATTAGGTGTAAAACAGTTGTTTTCCCGATGGATATCGCATTTGCTCTATGAAGAGCAAAAAGCGGCTCGCGTTACTTGGTGCGTCAGAACTCTCGAAAGATTCCACGCAGGATCCTCAAATGCTGTATACAACATCGTATCAGTTGACGAATCCTGGATATACGCGTACGAACCCGAAACAAAAAACCAGTCACGAGTTTGGGTGTTCGAAAATGAGTTAAAGCCAACAAAAATTGTTCGTTCACGGAGTGTTGCAAAAAAAAATGGTGGCCACGTTTGTCTCCAAAACCGGCCATGTTGCGACTATTCCTCTTGAGGGACAAAGAACGGTTAATGCAGAATGGTATGCTAACATTTGTTTGCCACAGGTCGTTTCTGAACTCCGTAAAGAGAACTGCAACCGCCGCATCATCCTCCATCACGACAATGCGAGTTCTCACACCGCGCACAGAACAAAAGAGTTTTTAGAGCAAGAAATCATAGAATTATTAGACCATCCGCCGTACAGCCCCGACCTAAGCCCTAATGATTTCTATACTTTCCCTAAAATAATGAATAAATTGCGTGGTCAGAGATTTTTATCACCTGAAGAAGCTTGGAGGCCTACAAAACGGCCATTTTGGAGACCCCAACTTCCGAATGGAATGGTTGCTTCAATGATTGGTTCCATCGTATGGAAAAATGTGTCAAATTTCGCGGAGAATATTTCGAAAAGCAATAAATATATTTTTAAATAGTAATGTTGTGTCAGTTCCTTGATTCCCGAAATTTTTAGTGCCGCCCTCGTATAGCCCAATGAAGGTACTACGTGGGTATTCGATTCAGCTTAAATGGACCGGCACTGGAAAGGCAGCATTTGTCCGCGGCTTTGCCGCTTGAAATTATTTTTTAAATGATATCTTTATAATAATTTAAACCTTTCGTCCCTTATTTTACCCTCCTATAGGCAGAACGAAAACGTAATAATGTAATAACGCGTAATACGTAACTCATTATTTTTTCCGTACTCAATTCGTACGAAATATCATACGAAATATCATGCAAATATGTTCAAGGAATAAAATGTTTCATACTTACTATTATCCCCTATTTTACCCCCTTGGGGGTTAAATTTTGAAAAATCCTTCCTTAATGGATGCCTTCGTCATATGAAAACTTATTACGTGTGCGTGTATTTGGCCTGTGCGTTGATATATCGTCAATCAGATTTGCCTTATATTTATATATATAGAAAGATGGATGTAAATACTACTTTTGGGCCCTATTTAACTTTGAAGATCGAAATTGGTAACCTAATCCTTCGGCGACCGTAAATACCCGCAATTAATTAATATAAAGTTGTTAAAAGAAATAAGGAGTTAAACTAAGTATGTAAGCAAATAAAAAAACACATGTGAATTGTATTTAATTTATTTAGTATCTTACTTAAAACCTAAGTCCCTGTATATAAAAAGAAAAGTAAAACAAAATTTTCCTTTTAATTACAGATAAATTAATTTTATTATTATTATTAAATCAATCTTATTTACAAAGAAAATTAGTTTTCTTTTGAATTACTTTGTGGATTGTCAATATATTTTTTCCTGGCAATTTCAAGGAGAAAATCGCTCATTCGTTCACCAGTTTCTTTCACCATGAAGTTCAGTAAGCTGTTCGGATTCGAAAGTAGTATGAATGGATGGTCAAACTCGGCGACCTGGCCCTTATCCATCACGAGGATCCTGTCGGAATCCATGATAGTGTTCAGTCTGTGCGCAATCGTCAAGACCGTACATTCCGCGAATTGGTCGCGAATCGTTTTCTGAATCAGTCCATCGGTCCTAGAAGAGACAAACATTATATATAGGTGTTTTTTCAGTCACTGACCAAACTTTCAGGATTGTACTATACTATTAAATATAAGCATCTTTCACTTTTGTATGACACAGCTGATTTTTTTATCAAGTAGCAAAGTTTATCAACTTTACTGTTAAGTCCTTACGTACATATATATATTAAGATATTAAGAACAATAAAATAGGGGTTTAATTTTTTTTTGTTTTATTTATATAAAGTAGGTAAGTAGTTCTATTTACTTCTACTAGGACCTATGATATCCTTTTACTAAAGCTGCAAGAAACTTACTGAGGATCAACATTAGCCGTAGCTTCATCCATAATAAGGATTTTATTTGATCTAAGAATGGCTCGCGCCAGGCACACCAGCTGTCGTTGGCCAACTGAGAAGTTCGCACCTCCCTCGGAAACATTGAAGTCGAGTGCTGGGATAGCATCTTTTAGCTCCACCTGAAATTTTATGACATGATAAAATATTCAAAGGTTGCCTAAATTTTATTTTCTATAACGCAGTCGGCTAGCATGTTGGAATACGCCTAATACTTCTCTCTCGCAGCGGGGCAGTTGGAGGTGATCATGACAATATCTTTTGCCCACGCAGCACACACATTAGTTTTTCTTGTCATCACGCAAACGAGGGTCATATATATTTCGTTAGTTATACATATATATTCTTTGCCAGGGTTACGTAGTTGCTTCGATATTTTTTATTGCCATTAACAGTATTTTCTTGCCCTCATGAGAATACGTGTACAATTGAGTCAATTATATAACCTACTTACGTCTAAGATAAGGATATCACATCTACGTCATTGTTTTTCGTTATCTGTGAATGTTTTATTTCAATCTCAACAATTTTAATTCAACGTAATCCTACCTGCTCCAACGCTCTCCAAATCTCAAGGTCGTTGTACTGATCGAATGGATCCAGGTTGTATCGTAGTGTAGCGTTGAAGAGCACCGGCTCCTGGGGTATGATAGAGATCTTCGATCTTAGTTCCTGGAGAATAACAAACATTTTAAATACTATTATAAATGTGAAAAGATGGCTGGATGTTTGTTACTCTTTCACGCAAAAACTACTGAACGAATTTCGATGAAATTTGGAGGCTACTTTTTATCCCGAAAAAGTGCAGTTTTTCTGTGGGATATCTTATACTATTTTGACTCGGGCGGAGCCACAGGAAAAAGCTAGTTTTAAATAAATTTATCGTTTCAGAAGTTCAGAGTAACTAATGAATTTTTTCACTATCTATTGTCAAGCACATAATATATTTTAGCTAGCTGGTAATCAGTTCAGTTACATCTTGTTTGTGATTGGCCACTGTTGTATCAACTCTGGAGAATCACAAATGAACTGTTGCGTATCTCAATATTAACTCGCTACAAGAAATAGACAGCAATGATATAATACCTTTTTGCCAATTCCGTTTGTGTCGATGCCGTCAATAGTAATACTGCCATCGATGGTGGAGAGCCTGAATAGAGCTGATATTAGAGAGGACTTGCCAGCGCCAGTCCTACCAACAATACCAACCTGAAAAAATATAGCAGTCGTAATTACGGTGAACTATGCTCAGGCTGTACTATATGTACCAGAATCCGATAGGCCGGGGAAAATTCAGGGCATTAAAAATAGAACTCTGCACTTCTAAAATAGAGCTGAAAATCGAACACACAAGTGTCGAGTCAAATGTCGATGTCATATATTAAAACAGCTCGCTACTCGACACTTCGATTTTCAACTCTTTTGTCTAAGCATAGTTTTATTTTCAATGCTCTGAATTTTCCCGGGTCCGCCGGATTCCGTTACGTACCTATAGTCCCAGCCTTATGCTAAAGCTGTGACCCGGTAGTGATACCTAGATAAAAATATAAAGAAATATAGTTTTTTTCTTTTTCGAAATAAAACAAAGGACAGAAATCCTGCAATTTTTCATGAAACGTTAAACTATATGTACCGTAAAATGGGGGTATTCGGGACGCTTTCGAAGTTTGACATCAATTTTAATTGCTTTTTCTGCTCTGTATCTAGTAAAAATCGTATTTTATTGCTTCCGGTGGTCTGTATTTTTGTATAAAATGCATTATAATGTAAGTTTTAAACAGAAAATCTACAAAAAGTTTTAAAAAACTACCTTGATCCGATTCACCTTTGCTCTGGAGTTAATTGGATCGAGTATGGGGTTAATCGAGTTTTTTGACAGGGCTGGCACTTACTTGAAACAAAAAATCCTCATAATAACTTTATGAAAACATGTAGTATTTGCGAAAGTTACGCGAATAGTACATGTATGTTACGCGGCGTACCTAACATAATATTTTATATCATTTACCTACTTAATATTGTTCAAAATATACAATTTCTTTACAGCAAAACTATTCTGCTAATAGCGCTTGACAATCTTCGTTTTTCTATGGAAATGACAGCTGACGATGAATGAAAAACGACAGTTGCGAAGAACTCTTAACAACATGGTCGCGTACAATAAATTACCTATTATATAATACAATTTATGAATCGCGACAACCCTATCTATAATAACCCAATTTACCCACAGACGTCCCATATTTATTCAAGTTTGATCCCAACTGACCCCATTCCTGACATCCCGTAGTATAACCCGCTTCCCCTCATTTTTTTCTTCAATTTGCCTCAGAGAGATTTTGTCACTTAACACACATAACTAATAATTAAACCGACTTCCAAAGTATAATACACAAAAAAGTATTAAATAAATCTTATTTTCTAAATAATTACCCTTTTAAATTAGGCAAAAATTTTAACTATTTCTCTACACAATCTTCATTATTTTGATGTCGGCACCAGCCCAAACAATATACTGACAAACCATTATTTTATAGAGCTCACCACCAGCCAACTTAAGCGAAGTTGGCTGGTACCGACTTCAAAATTATTATGAAGATTGTGTAGAGAAATAGTAATAGTCGAATTTAAAAGGGGAATTATTTAGAAAATAAGATTTATTTCATACTTTTTAAATTGAAAAGTAAAAATACATTAAAAATTTTAATGTATTTTTACGTAAAAAGGTTTAATTTTTGTTAAAAAACAATAATTTTTCCCTTTTTAGTCATATTTGTTATATTATTATTAACACACTTTAAGAACCTTTAAAATAAACGATTGAATGTATAATCGAATAAGGGCCAAACTTCCATTAGGTATTGTATATAAGATGATGATGATGATTACTGTAAGTTACGTACCTAATGGTATATGCTTGAAGTTTTTTAAACAATTTCGAAATTTTCAAACGCGTATCTTTAAATACTGAGGAGTTATGTTCAGTGTTTTTGGATGCAGGGTATAAAATCTTAGTTTTTGGTACATGAGCAAAGCCGAACGTATAACGCCTCCTTTTTTGGATGTCGGTTAAAATAGAAACATACTTCGCTTTGACATAATATATATTGTAAATGCAAATGAAAATTCAAATGTTTCACAGAGCAATGAAAAATGAAAGAATGAGGAATAATAAGGTCGCAAAAACTTTCCCGGTTGTCCACCCCACCTCATTTACGGTACTTAGTGTATACTGTGGTACTTATTATATTCTCTTTGCGTAAAACAAAGGTATTGTAGTAAATCTACTTATGTCTAAAACTTATTAACTTTCTATTTAAAAGCAATTCTTAAAGGTGTTCACGTTCTAGTCGTGGCCCTACAATAATAGTTGTTGTTGCGAATGATGTTTCGCAAACAGGCGTAAACGCATTTGTAGAAAAAAAGCAAACCTTCCAACCGCTCTTTATACTGAAATTCAAATCTTTCAACACGGGGGGATCCTCTGGACCGTATCTCAAATCAACTTTCTTGAACTCCAAGCATGCATCCGACGGCCAAGTTTTTGGGGGTTTAGTGGCTGCAATTTAAAAAAATCCAATTAACGAAGATAATAATTATCATTTAAATGTAAATACGTGTATACGCTCGAACAAATAGAGCAATTCGAAGATATAGCTAAGAAGAAGGCAAACTGAAATTAAGTAGCAGCTGTGAAAGTCAAACATTTCTTTGCTTTCGAAGCGCATAGCAAACAGCATGATAAAGCAAACCTTTAAACCTAGGCTATAAAATTTTGTTTTTTACTAAAATACTAAAACTTAAAGTGACGCTGACGAGCAGAGCGTTATACAAGTATATGAATAATATTATCTCTTTGTTGCTTACATGATTTCGTAAGCGTTAATTATTGTAAAATTTAACAAGATTACTTTCGATTTATGTATGCACATTTTCTCATTGGAAATAAAAACATTTCCTTTTCCCTGATGAACAATATACTAACGACCACTTTCGAGGTTTTTCTCTCCCGGCAAGTTGGTGTATTCTAGCACTCTCTCCACAGACGTCATCTGGGCTAAAAAGTCGGCGGTAACTCGGGCAGCCATTTGGAGGACCATTGTCAAGGACAGCGACTGACTGATAGCCAGACCGACGCTGCCGACAGGAACAACAGAACCTGTGAAATATAATTCAATACATATGGTAGTTTTACATAATCACAGACAGAAAAGGCCACTTTTAAGTATCAGATAATCTCAGTAAATAACACTTTTAGTGACTTCTAACATAGTTATTAAAAATTGAACTTTATTTACTACTGTAGAAGATACACGTTTCATTGTAAAAGCGGCGCCACGGTACGCAGCTCGGTGCAGATCGAAATTCGAACTCTTTCTGTTTTGTAAGTAGTGTTTAAAGTTCAATTTTGAATCGCTATATTAAAAATGCAGCACCTCGTATTGTCGCGTCGCGTCTCGGTGTAAACTGACGCTTAAACATTTTACTGATTGAGATTAAAATAAAAATAAATAGTTGCGATACGTTAGAGCCTACTATTAGTTATTACTTTCTGTAGTATATAGGTGTACATATTATTATAGAAAAATAGTTCCCACGCCAATGAAACCAGTCCGGCTACGCAGGAGTTGTTTTATAGTACCTAAGTGTGTGCGCAATACACAAGAGCACACTCTCTTCTTTTACTCTCATAACCTAATGCGACGGAGATAACCGACGGCGCCGGACCGACTTTTTAAATGCCCATCCGACGCATTTCCTTCCTTGTCAGACATCAGTTGATCAGCCTGAATTGTCTTGAAGACAATTTTATTGTTGTTGATGATAATTAGACTTGAAAACAATTTTTGTTGTTGTTGTGTCAACGCGGGGATCGAATCCACGACCTCCGGAGTCGAGAGCCAAGCTCTAAACCACTGGACCATGGAGGCGTATAGTTTAGTCTCGTAGCACTAGCGTAGCACCGTAGAGGCTAAGCGTAGATCATCCCAAATTGGGTCGTAGAGGCTACACAGCCTACGCGGGCAACGTGTGCTACGCGGGCTATGCGGGCTACGCGACTTTCTTTTGAAAGGGTTATTATGTTATAATTAATCTTGTGAACAAAAAATAAGTTGGCGACTGCACATGAGCATACTGTATTACTGAATTTGGCAGCGAATTAATATGTTGACGACTAAATTACTAAACTGGCAAAAGCATTCAGATGACAAAAAATACTAAATTCGGCAAATAAAAAGTGGCGAAATTTAATCCAAATTGGCAGTGAAATGTATAAGTTGGCGCCTTAATTTCCAAGTTGGTGACTATTATACGATGTATGCAGCTATAAAACCAGATTGGGTTGATAAATTAATGGCTGCTAAAATTAAATTTGCAGGCTACGGAAAAACGCATTTTTCGATACTGTTGGAGTTTGTTTTCCTTTGGCATGGGTGTCGTTTTCAAGGTTTTTGGGGGTGCAAATAATATGAAAATTAAATCCATTTTGAAATTCCAAAATGGCGTACATTTTTTTCATTAAAACTAATATGGGTGTCCTTATCTAGGTTACCGGGGGTGCTGATTATAATAATAATAATAACTATGGACGCTTCACACCACGTAAATCTGTTCCCGTGGTAAGTTCTCGAAGAACTTGTGTTACCCACTCTGGTACCCACCAGACAACGGAAATACACTGACGGACAAATAAACTGCATCATAGTGCAAGAACACATTCTTGTATTATGATGCAGTTTATATTGCAGAGATTGATGATTATTAACACAGTATGTTATGTAGTACCAGCTATGTAAGCTATTGAAATTTTTGGAAATTCAGGATTAAAAAAAAGTCTTATCATAAAGAAAATACGTGGTTACTTGAGGGGGGGGAGGAAATTTACATTATTTTTTCAGTTCTCGAGATTATAGAAAAAAATATGGCAATGCTCTACTTTGAGATACGAATGATGTATATAGTCATAGAAATGGTGGAAAAATCAGGATTTTCAAATTTCTTTTTCACCCATCATGAAGAAAATATGTGGTTGCGGGGGGAGGAATAAGGGGGAGGAAATTTTCATCATTTTTTAAGCAGAATGCATCATTTCCGAGATAGAACCGATTATACAAAAAAATATGACAATGCCTACTTTAATATACGAGCGATATATTAGGTCCTTACATATGAAATTGACATTTTGGTAAAGGAGGAATATAAAGTCATTTTCTTAAACACAATATATTTATTTAATTAAAATATTTATAAATGACCTAATATAAAGCTATATAAAAATTGGAAAATTCATGATTTTCAAATTTCTTTTTTTCCCATCGTTTAGAAAATATGTGGTTTCGGGGTTACTAAGGGAGAGGAAAAAAGAAAATTAATTATTTTTTCAGTAGGACTCACTATTTTTGAGCTAGAATAATTTTACAGAAATACATCCGCCATTTCAAATTAAATGTGTTTTTTTATTAACATCCCCTAAACATAGAAAAGGACACCTAGATTTATTTTATTAAAAATAAATGTCCGCTATCTATAAAATTCAAAATGGATATCATTTTTGTATTTCACCACCCCTTAAAACCTCGAAGACCCGTATAAATTTTTCCAGAAAATAAATATTCGCCATTTTGAAATTTCAAATGAATGAATTTTTGTAATCAGTGACTCCATAAACCTAGAAAAGGACGCCTGTATCCATTCTTTTATGTCTGTAATTTTTTTTATCTTGGAAATTCAAAATGGACTTTTTTGTAATCAGCACCCCCAGAAACCTACAAAAGGATACCCATATAATTTTTTATAAAATTTAAGTATGTCCGTTATCTTGGAATTTCAAAATGAATGTCATTTTCGTATCCAGCACCCCCAAATATCTGGTAATCGACCATATCAATTTTACGAAAAATAAATAGTCGCAATTTTTAAATTTCAAAATGAATCTACACAATATCTGCACCGAATCCCCGAAACCGAGAAAAATTAGAAATGGGAATTTTGTACGCTCCTTTACGTTTTTTTTATGTGCGCTCGTTTTGCTGCTTATTATGTTTTTTGAATTACCTACATCAGGGGAAATATATGTACCTATTTCTTCTTAAATTAAATGTATACTCTGAAATTGTCGCCAAGATCGTTATTTGTTCGCTTAAATAATATATGTCTGCCAGTTTGGAATATTCAGTGAAAAAAACTGGTATTAATTAGTCACCAGATTTGAAATTTTTTTGTTTCTTATATTCTTTCGCCAACTTGGTAGTATTCGATATTCGGTTTTTTCACACCCAAAATTTGATTGTTTTGTCGCAAATTTAAATACATGCCCTTTTGAGATAATTTCCTTTTGTCACAGTGAAGAAAGGATATAAAATCACGTCTGTTAATCAATTTAGCAGTCTTACTATAACTTGTAATATACTGTAAAAACTTTGCAATATACTTACCAAAATCGACTACAAGAAAGATAGCAATGACAACAGTGAGGTACACAAGGCATATGATGTCCATGTAGAGTCCAAATGCTGAATTCGCTCCCAAAAACGTGTAGAATGCGCTTGAGTTGAGGTCCTATAAAACGGAAAAAACATGAGAACATAACAAAACACGACAAGGAAAAGAGACATTAATATATCTAAATTGCATTTGTTTAGTATTTTTTTGCCTTTTTTCGATACCATTGACTAGGTACCTGTTTATTTATTATCATGGTAAGACTGCTTGAATAACTCGAGGTCAACAGTAATACTTATTATGTAAAAGGTAAATAGTAGATAATAAAGTTCCTATTAGGATATACATTCCCACTATGTATGCTCATTATTATCGGATGCGATAAAATGGATGGATATTGGCTTTAGAGAAGTAGAGAACTAAGTGATATTGAAAATATATTAGTTATATTGTAATAAAGTGAAGTATTTTGTAGCTTTTTATGTTTTGTGTTATTAATTTTCTTTTTAGTACTTTTATAGTTTATAAAGTAATATGTTTTACATTATTAGGAGGCATGAAGAGCAGTCAATTGAAATTAAATATTCACGACTCATTATGTCTTGTGTTAATGTGTATTAAATTATTTAATAATTATTTGGACAACATAATATTTATGATTTGTCGATTTACCTTACACCAAGTTAAATTCTTATTTATTTTTTGCACGCGAACGCGAACGAACGGAATTTAACTGAATAGCCAAAAATATGAATGGTGCTCAAAATAAGAATAAATTTAGAAAATGAATGGCCTACAAGTCTGAAATGAAATTCCTAATTTGTTATTTTTGATTTAATATTTAATTAGCCAACACTATAGGAATAACTTAAAACTTGAAATTTTTTATGTGGTACCTAGGTATATACCTAACTTTATAAGTAGATTCTGACAATGTTTATTGTTTTTCAATAGTCGATAACTTAAAATACTTACTTGGGCATCATCGAAAATTTTTATAAGTCTGTCCTGTGAGTTTGAACTCCTGATTGTTGAGATTCCGGATATTGTGGAGTTGAGCATACTGAACACTGGACTCTTAGCTGTAAAATATATCATATTTATACACACACTTTTGTTTCATAATCATTTAAGTCAGCATATTATGATGGCAGTTTTCAGTATTTTGATTCGAAATTCCAATACACAAGTACTATAACACGACCAGCTGGGGGCCTTATACAAAGTACAGTTTCAATAAAACGACGAAGTTAGAAATGAATTAAATGTATGGTAGGAATCACGTGATTTAACTAAATTTCTATTTAAAGACTAAATAGAAATTTTGACACATTCCATACATTTTATTATATCCTCCCTTCGTTATAGTTTTTACATTGTTACTTTGTCTAAAGGCTCAATATTACCCGACTGTGGAAAACAACACGTCCTAGTTAATTATGGCGCTTTATTTACAACGATCAACAGTACAGAAAAGATGAATTGCGAAATGAAATTCATCTTTTCTGTACAAGAACAGTACAGAAAAGATGAATTTCATTTCGCAGCGCACTTACTTGTACTTTCCAATCTCTTTATGGCCTGAGCTGCATTGAGGTACCACTTGAGCACTATCACAAAAATGACCATCAACACTGCAGTAGGCATCAGTGTGAACGGTAGAGCTAAAGCGTTCAGGACTAGAATACTCAAAACAAACAGATACATCTGGAAAGTCTCCAGAATAGTACGAGGTAGCAGTTCGTCCATCGCACCGGTGTCTTTGGAGAACCTATTAAGCACACGACCTGAAAGAATGCAAGAATGTTATTCAAGACATTGCGTTTGTTCGGTAAATCATTATTTTTTCTTAGGGCCTGTTTCACTATCGCCTAATAAGTAGGTGTCGGATAACTCACTCGGAAGTTTGGTCAACTATTCGCTCCTTACTTTAAACTGAGCGACAGAAACAAAACATGCATATAAGCTATCTGACGCTTATCAGTAGATTGTGAAACATCCTTATAATAAGATAATACCTAAAGATGAATAGACTAAAACAAATAAACTCGAGTACCTAATAATGGTTAAAGATAGCATAGTTCGATTCGAAAAATCGAATCTAATTATGATATCGTCGAGAAGATATCAAAATCCGACATATGATCAAGGACTGTATTCAACGTCGCTGGAAATTGTGTTGCTATAAAGCTGACAGAAAACTTTTCGTCAACTACTTACCAGAAGGATTTGAATCGAAAAATCTCATAACAGCAGCCAGGAGGTTCTTGAACATGTCGTTGTGTAGGTTCTCAGAGGCCCTCATTGACATCACGACGAACGCCTGAATTCTGACTTGAGTCATCACGATCACGAACAAAACTGCTGATCCATATATGATGAGATACAAAGCTGTCGTCAGTGGACCAGTCTCCGTGTCGAAGCTGGGATCTGTTGGAGAATATTTTCATTCTTTAGGTTAGGTATCGAATTAGGGTAATATTATTAACTGTAAGGGTCAATTCACACCGAAACGAAATGATATGCAACATGGCGCTGCATTTTTAAGACAGCGCGTATCGTCGCGTTGTGATCTGTTATACTTAAATCCCCGAACGTTCTGTAATATTTTCAGCTCTTGATATATTTTGTACTCAAAGTCTGATAAGCTAAAGCCTCGATATAATACGACTCAGATTTTAATAGAAATTTTAAAATTTAATTTCATTAGATACAAATTGAAAATACGCTTACCAGGTTCAACTCCGTCAGGCAATGCTTGTTCGTATTCATCGACTTGATTGGTCCTGCGAAACAAATTGTGACAGCTGTAGCATTGTAAATTGTAATATGTAACATTCTTAAAATATTTTTTCACTTGCGGAAAGATGCAAAACTTTTGCAGAAAATACTAGAAGTAGATATACACTCGAGAAAATTGGTGTATTCATTTAAAAACACAGGACGGGTATAAAATTCTAACAACATTGTGAAAATAATGTTCAATTCAAGAACGCTGAAAGGAAGAAATATAATAATGTCTATTGTGAATATGCTTATAGTATGAAAAAATACGTACCAATAACTAAGCCAGTAGTCGCAAAACGTTGCTCCAAACTGCGTGATTAACAACGTAGCTAATGCCATAAAAACTATGCACCAAGAATCCACTGACTTAAAATACTGCCAAATCACGTTGAATTTCAGATTGCCCTTTGATCTTTCTTCTGCTGCTAATATTTGTTCTTTCTCTTCATCGCCTCCATCACTTTTCACTGATATTTTCGAAATGCCCCGTTGGAAGTCTGGTCTTTCTCCACCCTGAACATGAGAATTTAAAATTTATTTTAATAAACTTTAATTAGCACATAGGTACATCATCAATGGAGAATGATCACTAATTTTTATTCAAAACCTATTTTAATAATAAACAATTTTTCGGCTGTATATATTCCCCCTTACTAATAAAAAGATTTACATAACGGATAACTTAAACAATGTTGCTGTCTTTATCTGATGCGTTGGAAAAGTTACTTGACAGACAAAGACAGCAACGTTGTTTAAATTATCCGTTGTGCAAATATTTTTATTAGTGAGGGGGTTATATGTATATATTTTTTTTGTATGTTCAACGATTACTCCGCCGTCTGTGGACCGATTTAAAAAAAAAAAATTGTGTATAGGGTATAATCTCAAATTAGTCCTTTTGACATCAAAGTGGTGACCTGATGATGGGATCCATGAGATCGAGGGAACTCCTCGAGATTTATATGGACACATATGGTGATTTCGACTTTTTCTGAAGTAGTCTAAGCCTATGCTGCCAAAAAGTAAGACTTTGCATCAGGATACCAAGATAGGTATACACCCTGGATCCAAAAGTACTGAATATAACTCCTGACTCCTTATAGATACATGTTTGGAGATTTCGGCGTTGTGTAAAGAACTGCAAGCATATGACAATATGACAATTACAGTAATCATCATCATCACTACAATCATCACACCATACATCATCACATTATGATAGTATAAAAGCTATTTCTCATAGTATTTTGCACCGACACGGGAATCTTTGAATATTACTTTCTACCGTTTAGGGACCTATTTGCAAAATTATTTTGTTGTTGTAAAGGGTATAGTTCGAAATTGGTCCTTTAGTCACTAAAGTGGAAACCTGATGATGGGAAGGAATCGAGGGAACTCCTCGAAATTTATATGGACACACATAGTGATTTTAACTTTTTTTGAAGTAAGCATAATATGCTACCACAAAATAATAAATGTAAGCATTCTTTATTCTCCGTGGAAAATAAACATAGAATTAAGTAGTGTAAGAAAAAGTAAAAGTCAGTAAATAAAGTCGTGAAAGAATTATTTCAGTACGTCGATTAGATTCCAATATATGTTACTTTAAAGTGGCCCAGGTGGTAACTTGCGACAGCGGTGCGTCTCCTTGCAGTGTAGCGTGACGTCAAATTGTCGCAACTTTGAACGCGTGTAAAATCATAATTATACTTCATATTTTAATAAAAAACAAAAGCTAGTGTATCTGTATATAATTATAACAACTTTACTGTGACAAAGTTACAAGTGATTTTACATACCTAGTAACATTCTCCATTGCCTTCATAACTTAAACCAAAAGTTAAGTTGTGTGTCTATATAAATGTTAGTTTTTACCTTTTCTAAAACTTTTTCTTCTATGTCTTTGAGATCTTCATTGGTCCTTAGAGATGTAAATTCAACTTCGGAATTGACTAGTTCATCGTAGGTGCCAATATTTTTGATTTTGCCCTGAGACCAAAATAAACTTGTATGAGTGGCACACAATAAATTCTTAAGAATTTTAATTTGACATATATAAATAAGCACATAATAAAGTAAGTAAAACAAGCAATTTTTATTCCACTAATTTAAATATAAAAGAATTTAACAAATACGCTGCACCCATAAAATATTTCAACGTCTCCAAAAATCAATTACCTACGGGCTAAATACTTCGGGCACATGATTCACTACTTATATAAAGACGTTTATGCAAAAAAACAATTGTCATACTCAATCTAAAAATCATCTCATGAACGGGTGATTCTTCGATAAACGCAAACTCGTCCATATGAAGAAATTTTTTTTTTTTAGTATGACAATTATTTTTCTGCCTAAACATCTTTTTATATAAGCAGAAATATACGTAATAGATTTTTGGAGATGTTATATAGTGTTACGCTTTCTAAAAATAGTATTTATTGCTTACCTCATTGAGGACTACAATAACATCCGCCGCTTTTAAGAAGTGTATTTGATGTGTAACCAAAATTCGAGTGCTGTTCCCGAGGTAGCCTTGTACGCATCCCTCAAACAACTGACGCCCGACATTGGCGTCGACGGCTGACAGAGGATCATCCAATAGATATAAATCAGCCTACAAAAATATAACAATTTTGTAACGTAAGTAAAAATATGAGTAGTAAAAATATAATATTTATGAGTAAGAATATAATAATAATAATCACCAATATTCCAAATCTATATTGTACCGTTCAGACTTACCTTTCTGTAGATAGCTCTAGCTAAATTGATTCTGGCTCTCTGTCCACCAGACAATGACACCCCACGCTCTCCCACTAGAGACAGGTCACCATACGGAAATTGCTTGAAATCAGGCAACAATGAGCACACCTTTGCCACCTATAACGTCAAATTTTCTGTAAAGAACAATAATTGAAGTCATCGATAGACCATTTTTACTGATCTACATGAAGTCAAATGTTCATTAGGTTCGAATAGAAATTGTCGTATAATTTTTAATCCAATGACCATTTACCTGTTTGTATTTGTCAGCATCGTAAGGCAACCCAAACAGTATATTTTCTCTAACTGTTGCAGGGAATAACCACGATTCTTGACACGCATAGGCCACTTTTCCTTGGATGTTCATATTTCCACCACATATCGGTAGCTCACGAAGTAGTACTTGCAGTAAGGATGACTGAAAATAGTACACTTTCAAATGTAAGCCATTATAATTGTTTATCAGTTATCTACTAAGTTTACCCACTTTACTAAGAGGTAGACTCTTAGGCAAGAGTCCGTGAAATTACATAATGTGTATTTATATGTCGCAACTACGGTGCTTGTAAAACGTAAGTTAATATTGGAATAGCAGTAGTCATAATAATTAATAGCTACACCGTACACGTAATTATACCTATATTTTCTGTTAGTATTTTGAAGCATATGCGCTTTTAAAACATAAAAAATTGGCTTATATCAATACTAATATTATAAAGAAAGAAAATTTATATTTTTGTAATTCATAATTCGAAAAGCTAACTCACCTTTCCTGATCCGACGTGCCCAATAACAGCGCATAGTTTCCCCTTTTTCACGCGAAGGCTGATGTTCTTGAGTGTTAGGTTTTCCGGATTTTCGGAAACAGTCCACGATGCATTTACTCCTGATAGTTCTACGGCGTAATCCATTCCTGAAATATATCATTCAATCACGTACATGTTTTATAGTATCTTAACTACATATAATCTGTTAAGTTTTTCTGAATTCTCATATTATTCTTTATTAAATAAAATTAGAATCGTAATTGTGACTAGCATATTTTTTATCTAGTTTAGGTAAGTTGATACCAACAACGTTTTTATAGCGTGTGAGCAACGTGGTAAGGTCTAAGGACAGTAGGAACGAAATATATTGTGATCGATAAAATTAAATTATTTTGTTTTCTTTGAATACTGCAGACTTTACGAACAACATCATTATCTTATACTTGAAATGAGACGACTGAGAACTGTACATTTTTAAACAATATATGTTTTTTTATTTCGTCGTGCAACAATATAATTATCAATAATTTCGACTCTCTTACGTCAGTCTGATTGGCAGCTTGGTATACGTACAGACGTATAATTTTTGCATTGTTTGGAAATTTGCAAATTGGTGGGTTTGAATCCCGATAAGATAAATAGATAGATAGATAGATAAACTTTAATTAAATTTATTGCTCACATATAAAGTACGTACAATCAAATTACTATTACTTAAAATTATAACCTAAATGTGGGCAAGGGCGGCCTTATCGCTTATAAGCGATCTCTTCCAGGCAACCCTGCAGGACAGGAGAGGTAAATCAAATAGATAAATAGCGGGGTAATAAAAAGTCAATAATAAAATAATAAAAATAAATAATTGTTTAACTTTCTAATTTGTTAAGGTATTCCTCATTGAGATCTATCAAACAAACATCTGCATAGTCCAAGATAGGAAGAAGTAAAGATTGCGCAAGCTCGACTTTTGTTTTAATGGAAAGTAGGTTTTTCCAACGGTTGAGTGACCCCACCGCAGCAAAGAGCTTACGACTTACCTCTGAAATGTGGTGAGACCACCTAAGGGTTGAGTCGAAGTAAATACCCAAGTTCTTAACTACCCCACTGCAAGGTAAAGTTACTTTGTCAAAAGTCATACTACTGCCTAACTAACTTTTGACAAAGTAATCGACAAAGAAGTCATAGTTAGGCCGATTTATTTGCTTCGATCCGCCGATGATTATAATTAAATATTTTTGTAATTCTTATTATTTCTTTTTCTTTTATATTTTTTTATTTATTTTTAACTGTTTTATCTTTCTACTAAAACCCTGAGCAAAGCTCGGTCTCCTAGTTATTTACTAGTTATTATTGTATCAATATACATGAAGCAGAAACTTTCAGTAGAAACTTAAAATTAAAATATGAATTATCGTTGAATTTGTTGACCACTAGCCGGACCTCTAGTTATAATTATTATTATTAAATGATTTTAGAGCTTAGGTCGTAATTGCAGGCAAATATAAGTCGGGTGACTCCTTCAAACATTCTTTAGTTAATATAGGAATATTAGTTACATTACCACTTTAATTACCTATAGCATTACAGGTTAGAAGCAGTAGGTTTGTGGATTGCTGGATTTACTTACCAGCTGTTGGTGACTTTCGAACAGCTTCTAGTTCTGAGTATTTCTTGGTAACAACTGCATCATTTAAAGAGGGTGTTTTTCCATTGAACGATATGTTTTGCGCTAGCTTTCCTTTTGGTAAAATTGCAATGTCTGGTCTTTCCTCTACAAAGTAAAGTATGTTTTGAATTAAAATTATTCATTATCAATTTAACCAAAAATGTAATTAATAATGACTACAACCTACATAATACTTGTATCTTTATAGCATTGTACTATTATTATTGAACCAAAAGTTTCGATCTATTGCCATAAAAGCGACTATGATCATCCTAGGAATAGAATTTATCACTCATGAATGAAAACATAGTATTCATACAGTTATTAGCTGAAAGGCTTTTGAAGACGTGAAAATAGGTAATTTGGTACTTACCCATCAACAGTACATTTTGCATACGTTCTAGTGAAACTTTCAGTTCGGAAAGACTTGCTATTACTATAGGCAGGATAAATGTAAGATTCATCTGTATTATACTTAAGAATTGTCTGATGGGATATATCTGAAACAAGTAAACAAATGACAAATATATTTATTCATCTTTAGGCATAGTTAATGTTAACTCAAGTTTTTCTTTAAGAATCTATCATAATATAGCTACACCAACTAATGTTATTAATGAAATCCTTAACAAATGAATTGGTTAGTTGTTTCAATGTTTTATTTTCGCTTCTAGATTCGGTCTTTTGGAGGTAATTATACATATTTTTTTAACTATTCTGTACTCCACCCTGGTTCCACAAGTATCTATCCTAGAGCCAAAACTTTTCGTACTTTTTAACTGTGACTAAGTGCAGATTTTTTTTTATTAGTTACTTACCACTGTAGCAGTAACCATATTTCCAGAGATTACGATCATAAGAGACGTAATGAAGAGCGTTGTTCGCTCAGCAAACAGCATGAAGCCGACGAACACGCTCCGGATGCAGATGGATCTGCCGAGAACTTTCAACTCGGACGCCCGGGCTAGTTTCACGATGTGTTGGAATGATTTCTCCCAAGCATACATTTTAATTATCTAAAAAAAATAAATTTTTTTATAATAAAATACAAGATTTGTGCCGTGTAGCCATTCCCCAAACACTTTTGCATTTGGTAGTCGGTCTTGTTATTAAATTACAGAATTGCACGAATTTTTTGTATCATAAATTGTGCAAAATTAATTTATTTACAGTGATTGAAGTAAATTATGATATCTTACCTGAATACCGTTTATGATTTCACCCATCAACTTAATTCGTTTATCAGTTGTTGTTGCCACTTTTCTTCTGATAACAGCCGTGTATTTAGTTAGAGCAGCTGAAATAGTGCTTTGATTTTTTAAATGGGTTTGAATACATGAATTTATATAGTTAATAGAATCACGCGATACTTTGCGGAAATCAATAGCATACAATTTAATTAATATTTTATCTAGCAATATCCCGCGAATTTTTATTTATGTATATAAACAATGAATAAATATAAATTAAATTACATGAATATTATATACTGAATATATTCATAAAATCTAGTATAACATGACTATAAACTACCTTAGATTTCGATCGAGACTTACCTTGTACAGGCATAATCAAAACTACGACTCCAAATAGACCAACGAAGGGTGCGTAGCCAGCCGCCTCGTACAAAAAATACGCCACTATACCCAGCTGTACTGGCACCAGCCAGATGTAGTGCAGGAACATAAACGCCATATCGAACCTAGCCACGTCGTTAGATAGTAGGTTCACAAGTTTACCAGCAGCTACATTACTTAATGAAGTTTGATTCATACGTAGGACCTACAACACATAAAATGTTATATTGTTACTAGCTCGCCCAGCAAACTTTGTTCTGTCATATAACTATCACCTATGTGTATTTTTATACTATAGTATTCTCAGACCTACTTTTAGATTTTTTTCTCTTCGACTCTAGATTTTTTTTTGTATATTTGACAAAAAAAATCGGTCTAGCCGTTTCTGAGGAGTTTGGTTACTAGCACTATGAGTTTTACTATATTATGATTCTTTTCATATTCAAGTAGGTATTCTCGTATTACAAGATTTGGAGGAACTTAATTAAGGGACCAGATTAACATGTTTTGAAATCGTCACGGGATACCGCAGCACTGCTAGGCTATATTATGTATGCTTCTACAGTGATACTGTGCTACAGTTTTCAGCTACTTTTAGACGTCTAAGAGACGATACGACGAGACGACGCGGCGCTGTATTTAAAACAAACATTCAAATATGAACTTTATTCACTACACGAGAAGATACACATTTCATTGCAAGAGCGGCGTCGGGATACATCGGTGACAGCTCGAAATTCGAAATCTTGCAATTAAACGTGTATCTTCATGTCGAATAGCTATTTAAAATGCAGCACCGCGTCGCGTATCGTCTCGTTTTGTTGTGAGCTGACCCTAATGTCTATTATTGTCTATCTTTCATGTTAGATGAAGTTGTTTATTTTTCAGTTGCAAAATCTTATTATTTTTAAATAAGTCTTTCATTTTAAATGAGACGCTGCAGCGTTGCTATGCCGCTAAAGGCAGCCACAGACGAGAGGCCGATCGTTTCAGTTAGAACTGACGCCTGAACGGATTCGAGCCCATACACGGAAAAAATCGCATCCGACCCAACTGACGTCAGTTCGGCCTGAACGGATTCGAGCACACACACGACACGATTTTGTATCCGTTCAGGCCGAACTGAAGGCAGACCGGACCATGTATGGGCCCCTTAAACACCGCTGGATGCAACAGTTTTCAGCTTTTATGCCGATTGCTTTAAAGTTTGGAACCCCATATTTACTTATGTTTAAAAATACTTCCAAATTATTTTTAATGTCTTCTTTATATTATTATCTTGTAGTAACAACATATTTCGTTATCTATTACGATAATCTGCGCTTATGGCGCGCGACCTTCATTATGCCAGTATTGGAGGTCGCGCTCATCATCATAATTACAACGTAAACAATAATGTTCATGATATCATATTACAGGCAAAAAAGTACAGTTAAAATTTTTGTCGCCAATTTTTTTATTATTACTTATATTGATTAGAATTCACAACAGGCATCTATCTAAAACAAGCTTGCACATTCAAGCGAAATTTTAATTTTAAATTTGCAACATCCTTAAAACGAGTTTACTTATGTCAATGACGTAACTACAGGGTGGCAAGTCATCAAAATGCTACGGGTCCCCAGCCGGAAGGGCCCCCCGGTCAGAAGACAATCCCAACTCCCAATATTTATTATTACACACATAACGTTACACTATTAAATGTATTAAAACTTCAATGCATTTGTAAAAAAAGTTGTACCCCAGTTTTAGAAAGAATGGTCAAAATCCAATTAATAATTTCGGAGATATGCGTGGATATATAAATGCGATATGCGATAAATACACGTCCAAAAATTTGTATATTGGTTTACTAAAAATACACCTCCAAACAAAAAATTTCAAACCTGGTGACAATTAATACCAGTTTTTTTCACTAAATATTCCAAACTGGCAGATATTATTGTAGCGAAGAAATAACCATCTTGGCGACAATTTGAGAGTACACATTTAATTTAAGAATAGACACATAATATATTTTCCCTGATGTAGTTAATTCAAAAAACATTAAACAGCAAAACGAGCGCACATAAAAAAACGTAAAGGAGCGTACTAAATTCCCATTTTTATTTTTTTTCAGTTTTGGGGGTGTAGATATTGTGTAGATTAATTTTGAAAATGGCGGATATTTATTTTTCGTAAAATTGATATGGGTATTGTTTACCAGGTTTTTGGGGGTGCTGGATACGAAAATGATATTCATTTTGAAATTCCAAGATGGCGGAAATACTTCATTTTATAAAAATTGATATGGGTGTCCTTTTGTAGGTTTTTGGGAGGGTGCTGATTACAAAAAAGTTGTTCATTTTTAATTTCCAAGATATTGAACATTAAAAAATGTATAAAAGTTGTTCTTTTTCAGGTTTCTGGAGTCTATTATTACAAAAATTCATTCATTTTGAAATTATAAATAGCGAATATTTATTTTTCTGATATGATTAATACAGGTGTCGTCTTCAAGTGTCGTGTTTAGGGGTGCTGAATACAAAAATGAAATCCATTTTGAATTTTAAAGATGACATTTATTTTTAATCAAATGAATCTAGGTGCCTTTTCTAGGTTTAGCGGATGTTAATTACAAAAAAAAACATTTATTTTGAAATTTAAAAATGGCGGGTATATTTTAATTTCTGTAAAATTCTTCTTTCTCAAAATGGTGCATCCTACTGAAAAAAATATGAAAATTTCCTCTCCCTTAGTAACCCCGCAACCACATATTTTCTTCATTATGGGAAAAAAGAAATTTGAAAATCATGAATTTTCCAACATATCTATAGCTTTATACATCGTTCGTATATGATATGATAAGAGTTCTTTTTTCAAAATCCTGAATTTCCAAAAATTTCTATAGCTTACATAGCTGATACTACATAACATACTGTGTTAATAATCATCAATCCTAATCAGCATCCGCAACAACTTTTAAATTGGCATTCATGACATTTTTTCGAAAAATAAAAAATCTCCATTTAGAAAATTGTATTTGGAAGACAATTTTATAATCAGCACCCACAGAAACCTGGAAAAGGACACCATATTAATTTTAATGAAAAAAAAATGTACGCCATTTTGATATTTCAAAATGGATTTAATTTTCATATTATTCTGCACCCCCAAAAACCTTGAAAATGACACCCATACCAAAACGAAAACAAACTCCAACAGTATCCAAAAATGCGATTTTCCGTAGCCTGCAAATTGAATCTTTAGCAGCCATTCATTTATCAACCCAATCTGGTTTTATAGCTGCATACATCGTATAATAGTCACCAACTTGGAAGTTAAGTCGCTGACTTATAAATTGCGGTGCCAATTTGGATTAAATTTCGCCATATTTTATCTGCCGATTTTTGTATTTTTTGTCACCCGAGTACTTTCGCCAGTTTAGTAATATAGTCACCGACATATTAATTTGCTGCCAAATTTAGTAATACAGTATGCTCATGTGCAGTCGCCAACTTATTTTTTGTTCGCAAGATTATTTATATCCCGATTACCTGTTTCCGAGATAGAAGCGATTATAGAAAAAAAAGGCAATGATCTATTTTGAGATATTAACTAGCGATGTATAAAGCTATAGAAATTATGGAATATTCAGGATTTTCAAATTTCTTTTTCTCCCATCATGAAGAAAATATGTGGTTACAGGGGGAGAATATTTTCATTATTTTTCAGTAGGATGCACCATTTCTGAGATAGAAGTAATTTTATAAGAAAATTTTAAATGCTCTACATTGAGATAAGACTTACGAGCAATATATATTATAAAGCTATAGAAATGTTGAAAATTCAAGATTTTCAAGTTTCTTTTTCTCCCATCATGTAGAAAATAGTGGTTGCGGGGTTATCAAGGCGGAGGAAATATTCATTATTTTTTATAGGGATGCACCATTTCCGATATAGAAGCGATTATAGAAAAATATGGTAATGCCTACTTTGAGATACGAGCGATGTATTTTTCATTATATAATATATTGCAGAGGAAATTTTCATATTTGTGTAAGACGCACCATTTTGAAATTTCACAATTTTTTTTTGTAAATAACACCCCCTTAAACCTAGAAAAGGACACCTAGATTCATTTTATTAAAAATATGTCCGATATCTTTAAAATTTAAAAATGGATATCATATTTGTATTCAGCACCCCTAAAAACCTCGAAGATGACACCAATATCAATTTTACAAAAACATCGGTTGTCTGTAAAGTCGGTTTACTGACGATAGTTGAACGTGACAACGTCATAAGAAATGAGTCATGTTTAGCGAGGTAACGCCGGTAACGCCGCATGAGTCATGTTTTTTCGTGCGTGCAGCCGGCTGCATCGAATTGTAAGACCTTATCACGTCAAAAATAAATATTCGCGATTTTGATCTCAATATCTACACCCCCCAAAACCGAGAAAAAATTTAAATGGGAATTTTGTACGCTCCTTTACGTTTTTTATGTGCGCTCGTGTTGCTGCTTATTATGTTTTTTGAATTACCTACATCAGGAAAAATATATGTGCCTATTCTTAAATTAAATGTGTACTCTCAAATTGTCGCCAAGATGGTTATTTGTTCGATAAAATAATATCTGTCTGCCAGTTTAGAATATTCAGTGAACAAAACTGGTATTATTTAGTCGCCAGATTAAGAATTATTTCTTCCTTACATTCTTTCGCCAACTTGATAATTTAGTATTCAATATTCGGTTTTTTCACACCCAACTTTTGATTGTTTGTCGCAAGTTAAATACGTGCCTTTTATGTAAATATGACAATTCAGAAATGTTGACTTCTATTGACGACCTTGTTAACTTTAAATTATGTACCTTTAATTTAAAGTGAATTATTAGAAAATCAAGTACATAATTATAATTATAAAGTTAGTATGTACCTACTACACGTAGTGATTTATTAATGAACTCTTTCAAGTAAAAGTGTATAAATAAGTATTATAAAATATAAAAATACTTAAGCCGCTGACTTAGGCCTTATTGAACTTTTAAGCATTCAACAGGAGCCTGACAGGTTCTTTGTATAGTTACAAAGATACTTTTGACATAATTTACTTACCTTTCTATAAATAATTGAGGAGCAAGCCACCTTCACCCTCAAACTGAATCTGTTTACGAACAGACTGTTGTGGTGCTGAGTGAGGGCCGTTACGAAGTTCAAGGCAATCATCCCGATGGCATAATACCCGGCCTCCAGCTGCGATCTGTCCATGTTTACCGACCAATACGACAGGAGCTCAGCAAACAGAAGAGGTTGGACGGTCCTGGTATTAGAAATATGATACTAGTAGCTGATTTTTATAAATGAAATTGTTGAGAATGCTAAATAAATTTTCGTATATATATATATATATATATATATATATATATATATATATATATATATATATATATATATATATATATATATATATATATATATATATATATATATAAAATAACAAAAGGGCTACGGCATAGATAGCATTTTGTAGGAAACAGGTGATTTTTTTTTTCAACTACTGACTGGAAAAACACTCGGTATGCGCACACTCGAGACTGTTAATTCGCGGAAAATCGCTGTAAAATGTTTCTCTATAATTATTTCAAATGAACTTCCGCAAAATAATGCCTAATTCTGTTCTAATGTACACGACATGGTTTTTTTATAACGTACAAGTCATACGTGGCAGAAGTGGAACTTCATTTATCAATTAAATTATAAAATACTTTCATCGTGCTTGTAGGGACCGTGCAAGTGTAATGTGCAACAAAGTCAAACTAAGTCGCATAATCAATGAATTGCTTTGAAAATCTATCGTATTTATAATATTTTATTCGAAAACGGCTGCAAGTATTACCATGGAATTTTGGGGGAGAAAAATCGATCTAACCAGGTCTTGTCCCTGGAAAACTGCGCATTTTTAAGCTATATTATATGCCTTTTTCATTCATCGTGCACGGTGCAACAATACTTATAACATATTTTTAATAAAATACGCTTATGACTTATATCATAATTTCGATTTTAACAAGTCAGTCCGATTGGCAGTTTGGTATGCGTATACAGTATAATTTATACTTTGTTCGAAAATTCGGAATTCGGGTTCGATTCCCGGTCAGACAAATATTTTTGCGATTCCTTTTATTTTTATAAATTTATCAGAACACCAAAGCAAAGCTCGGTTACCCAGGTATTGGGTCATTATTGTTGTTGTATTTGTTATGTTTTTGTTTATGTTGTTGCAGAAATAGTGTAAATTTTCCTAAATATTAAAAATGCTATACAGCAGCAAGGAAAAAGTAACTGATATTGTAATAACTCTGCAACCTACACATACACCTACTACTTCTACGAACTAATCTGAGACACGGGCTCGGCCGGCAACATTAGGCACTTTTGCGTACAGATTTTATTTTTGATAACTTACAAACTAAATGTCCGATTTCGATGATCAAAAGAGCATTTGATTTTTAAAACAATACTTTTTACGAGTAAGCTACTTATTTGGGTAAGGAATGTTCACTAAAGAAATCAATATTTTGTTGTCGCTGTAATTTGATTACATTTTAGAAGACAAAAGCTGTTTTACTACCTTAACTATTATATAGTAGTTGGCTATATGCAGACGCGGACTTTTTTTGTAGATATTAGTATGTTCTATAATGTTGTAGTACATTATTTTGTACTATCATCAATAGTTTACGCAGCGTATGCGCAATTTTTTTTATACCTTGGGTCACATTATTGAAGATTTAGCAGGTATCCCTATTTTTTCTAGTAATAAATATAGCCTATATGTAATAGTAATAATGTAGCATTTTAATGACGTTTCTTTTACGATCGGTCTAGTAGTTTTTGCGTGAATCGGAAACAAAAATACACAAATATAAAATCTTTCATCTTTATAATATTATTACATAATTATAGATATAAAATTATAAATTATTACTCTTTTTTATAAACCTTTTATTTACTATAATTTAAATAAAATAAAAAAAAACACTTTTCATTCGCAATTTGACATAAACCCCGAAAGTTTAATTTGCAGAATGGTGTTAATGTCGTACGTACATTCCCTATAGAACATCACTACAAAAAAATATAAAATTAAAATTTATACACACAGCGCCATCTGTGTATTGAGCGGTACTTTAGAAAGTTAAGTTGTTATGTAATAAATATAAGTAGCTTCCGGCAGATGGCGTTATATCAAAAATCGAGAGGTGACGCTTGACAAGA
Organism: Phengaris arion; assembly: GCA_963565745.1. Taxonomy (NCBI): domain Eukaryota; kingdom Metazoa; phylum Arthropoda; class Insecta; order Lepidoptera; family Lycaenidae; genus Phengaris; species Phengaris arion. Next base: position 11,749,528 of record OY751440.1, on the reverse strand, counting down.
CCTTAAAATTTCACTCTCAACGCTGAGAAGGAGTTTAAAAACATGGTTCTAGTTATAGGTAGAATTTAATAGTAATTAAAATTAAATTAAATTAATTAATTAACATTTTAATTTAATCTAATTATAGAACTTACCTAGCAGTCGTGTTGATGAGTAGCAAAATGGCGCCAGGCATGTACGCCAGCCAATAGGTTCTGAACAGCGCCTTAGAGAGAGATGGTTCCCGGTTCTCGCGAGATGCTCTATCGATTTCTTCTAGCCAGTAGCTGCAATAGTGCAAAATAAATGATGCTTTGTTTATTCTTTTTTTATTTTTACGCAGCGTATGCGATGAAAGATATTTTATGACAAACATTTCTACACCTTAGGTCACATTAGTGAAGATTTAGTAATGAGAATAAAGTAGCATTCTAATAAATATATATACATAATATAATAAATATATATATATATATATATATATATATATATCTATTTTATATTATATCTATTCAATCTGTCATTTTGTCGATTCTTCGGTGTTTCTAGGGTGCGGACACATTTACTAACTTCAATAGCGCTGATACAATCCGCCGTTTTGTTTATTTAATTTGTTTGTTTTGAAATCAGTTATTAGTGTTTTCTGCAATTAAAATAATTACTTAAAGTATTATTAAAATTAACAATAATGTCAGCCCAAAAAATAGTGAAATTATATTTTATATAATTTCACTTAGGTATATTATATAATATTTGTATAAGTATGTATTATAAGTATATAAATTGATTTGAATACTTATTAGCGTCCTAGAGGAAAATAGCAATTAGCAGTTGACAGGGCTTAGCGTTTAGCGCCATTTTACTTACAAGCGCATCCGAGCGCTTTTTTCCGCCAAACACAGCCATTGTTGCACGCCGAAAGAAAAAAATGAAGAATGTATCGAATTTCAGGTCACCTGTATAAGAGATTTCCACGTATATAGTCACTCATCACGATATCTCTGGAACCATTAGAGCTAAAGACTTGAAATTTGATAGGAATATTCTTTTCACCGAGTAGACGTCAGCTAAGAACGGATTTTACGAAATTCCACCCCCAAGAGGAGTTGCGGGGGGGTTAATTAAAAAAAATTCACATTTTAAAACTACAGCTCTTATAGGTATGAAACTTAGTCAGGATATTCTTTTTGGCATGTTTGAATTTACTAAAAAATAATTTTATGATATTCCACCCCCAGAGGTCTGTGCGGGGGCGTTGAAAATTTAAAAAAAAAAATATCTTCCAATCTATAGCTTTTATAACTCTGAAACTTGACCAAAACATTTTTTTTAGCATCTTTGAGTTTACTAAGAACTAATTTTATGATGTTTTACCCTCAGAGGGTTGTGGGGGGGCGTTTTTCACGTATTCACGCGTATGTCACTCATCACGATATCTCTGGAACCATTTGAGCTAAGGACTTGAAATTTGGTAGGAATATTCTTTTCACCGAGTAGAGGTCAGTTAAGAACGGATTTTACGAAATTCCACCCCCAAGAGGGGTTGCGGGGGCGTTAATTAAAAAAAATCACATTTTAAAACTACAGCTCTTATAGGTATGAAACTTAGTAAGGATATTCTTTTTGGCATGTTTCAATTTACTAAAAAATAATTTTATGATATTCCACCCCCAGAGGGGGCTGTGTGGGGGCGTTGAAAATTAAAAAAATAATTATTTTCCAATCTATAGCTTTTATAACTCTGAAACTTGACCAAAACATTTTTTTTAGCATCTTTAAGTTTAGAACTAATTTTATGATGATCCACCCCCAGAGGGTTGTGGGGGGCGATAAAAATTAAAAAAAATAGTTTTTTCCAATCTATAGCTTTTGAAACTCTGAAACTTGGCCAGAATATTTCTTTTGCCATATTTGAATTTATTAAGAACTAATTTTATGATATTCAACCCTAAGAGGGTTGTGCGGGGGCGTTAAAAATATTAAAAATTGTATCTTCGAATCTATTGCTTTTAGAACTTTGAAACTTGGACAAAATATTTTTTTTGGGATGTTTGAGTTTATCAAGAACTGTAACACGATGAATTAATGATAAGCGTGCAGCGCGCGGATCCTAGTGCGTTCCCGCTCGCACACCGACTATCTATCTCGCCGAGCCCCAAATCCCTACTACGATGTTTTGCAAACGGCTCCAACGGCGGCAGTGTATATAAGTCCGAGTGCGCAACCGGAGGACACTGTAAGGCCCTTTTCAGGGGCCCGGCGAGAGAAGACGCCTTCTTCTCAATTCGGAGGACACATTCAGCTAGCGACCGTGCTAGGGCGATAGCCACCTGCAGTCCCCTAGTATCGTGCCAAAGTGAGTAGGAGGTGCGATAGCCCCTGCAGTCCGCCTCTCTACTAGCTAGGAAATTAGCTACCTTATAGGCTAGGAGTGCGATAGCCCCTGCAGTCCACTCCGACGCCTGTTAGGAAATTAGGGCAGTGTTGTGTAATATACGACAGTATCAAATTACCGGTGTTTCACTTCAAACATCCTTACAGAACTAATTTTATGATATTCAACTCCAAGAGGGTTGTGCGGGGGCGTTAAAAATAAAAAAAAATTGTATCTTTTAATCTGTAGATTTAAAACTTAGAAACTTGAATTTTGATGAGGTGACGAAGTACCAGGCGGGACGTTACATCAGTAGCTCTGAAGCAGTCTGGCGAATATTTCGTTTTCCTATTCATGACAGGTTTCTGATGTGATGCATCTTGCTGTACATCTTGAAAATGGTCAAAGAATTTATTTTACTGAACAATATGTGGTTGACAATGTAATTAATCAAAAAAAACAACAATAATGGCTTTTTTGAGCTTTGCCAAGTTGATGACTTTGCAAAAACTCTTTTGTATGTTGAAGTTAGAGCTCATTACGTATGGAAAAATAACCGCTTTGATAGAATAAAAAAAGGTAAGGTTGTTTCAGGTTATTTAGGAGTCAAGAAAGATCAAGTTTTAGGTGGAGTTTATACCGTGCATCCCGGAAATACTGAATGTTATCACATGCGTCTTCTCTTACATGAGATTCGAGGAAAAGTGTGTTACCTATTTATGTGGAATGCTGTATTATTTATTGTTTTAACTCATATAAATCGATAAGACCCTAAGTAGTTAAGGGTGTGTTAATTTCGTAAAATCCGTTCATGATAAATAATTAGGCAGCTAGATAACAACACAATTTAATATTTCGGGCGGGCGGGTAACGGCTAGTGGTGATATAAAACAAAAAATAAAAACCTTTTTAAAATAAATATTTTAACTTTTTAAGTCGGTACCTACCAGTCTAAACAATATCCTACAATATTTTATAGAACTCACGTTCAAATTTGCTCGTACCGGCTTCAAAATTAATAAGAAGATTGAGTAGAGAAATATGTACTTACAATTTTAGCCGAATTTAAAAGGGGAATAATTTTATTTCATACTTTTTGTGCATTTTTACTTTGAAAGTCGGTTTTATTTTTTTGTTTAAAAATAATATTTTTTCTCTTTTTAGTTAAATTTACTATCTATATCATAATGAAGACATTTTAAGAAAGTTATAAATACAAAAAAGCCTTCGCTATTCTTATTCTTTCGGCAAAACAAACTCAAGCGTTATTACATGCCAGTTTTCTAAGAGGCGGTGGTATTTCCCCAAATAAGCATTACCGATCTGCGGACCTACTAAACAATCACCAGTGATGATATTGATTAGATACTATATTATATCACGAATATAATTTTGGCAATAGCAAAATTTCAGACATTGATATAGGTGCACAAAACTTTGATTAGTAGTTAGTTAGTACCTATGTCCATCATAATAATATGTTGGTGTTCCGTATGAAGATGGTGGTGATGATCATGATGATTACTGTAAGTGGTATAATGGCATATGCTTCCTCCCCCCGCGACCTCCGTACGGCTAACACCGTCTGACGTCCGCTCCGGGAAAAAAATGTTTTCAGTGGTATAAAATCAACAATTACGTGCTGAGTGTGTCTAATAAGCTAGGTAAAGGTGTAAGCAACATTTACAGTAAGTTTATATATATATATATATATATATATATATATATATATATATCGCATGCTTAATGGAAAATTGACCCATTAGTAAATAGGACAGAATTGAGTTACGTTCAGTGACAGGCATGTTTAAACGCCATCTACCGTCTACTGGTTTTTTTACTAATACGTAATTACGTCGAAATTATGAAAGAGAGACGCTCCAGAGATATATCCGTCTCTTTCACTCTCTAGGATTTTTCATTGTGTTTCTGAAGAACAACGACTCATGCCAGTTTGCGTCGGGCTTTTGCGGAACAACATTATCGTTATTTTATTCAAAAAGACCTAATAGTTTTTAAGTCTTTATACTACTAAATTAAAAGGTAAGTTGCATCAAATTTTGTAATCTAGTACTGACGAATTAAATCTTAGGTTAGTTTACTACTTGTTTTACCAATATATTGAATGGAACATTACGTTTTAAGTCAGTTTTTCACTAAGCTATATTATATTTTTCGTGGTCCAATACTGACTTGAGTCACTTTATTATTAAAATGTATCTATTATTTCAGTAATACTTTGTAACATTCAAGTATAAGTCTGTTTACTACTTATGGTTAATGTTACCTACGAGTCGTTATATTACTTAAGTCTTTGTTTGAATAAAAATAATAGAATATAATAAGCAATATTTTCATGGCTTGCAAATGTTTTATATTAAGTCTGTGTTAGTCTAAACACAAATTGCAAATAAAAATGTACAAAAGATATAATTTTAATATCACTGTGTATGTTTTAGGGTGACAATGTCATTTAATAGGGGCAGATAGTTGATAGAACTTGCTTAGGCTCAAAATCCGGCTTCAGAACATGAAACACAATGTGAAGAACATGAATCCGAGCCAGTAACTAAAGTGACGGTAACTATCTTAAATATTACCTATGACTTTAAAAATTGCTTGTATTACTTATTTCTTTGTTTTTTTCATCTTTTTCTTTATTTGTTGTTATTGTAGATGTTACGCGATATTACAAACACGGCCGAAAATCAGCGTTACCCAAACCTTCAGGATTATTTTGACATGATAAATTCATCGACAACATTAGCTTCAATCGGTAATGAAAATCATCTTTATAACACAACGACATTTGACGATTGCGCTGACAAAATATATTACGAACAAAGCGATGTTGATCTAAGCGATCATGATCCGACATACGAAGTTCCTAGAACAAAAAAATAACAAATACCAGTACACCTAAGTCAGTCAAAGTCATCAAGTAGTTCCTCATCTTCTTCGTCTTCCCCATCATCATCCTCTTCAGAATCTTCTAGTGATAATTCCGATACAGAATTCGAAAGTGCACAAAATAAAATTCAAGGAAACACCTCTCAGGTAACTGCAGAAACAGAATCAGAGCAAAGAAATCCTGATGAATCTCTAACAACAGATATTTCACAAGAAGAAATAAAGAAGGGAAGAAAACGCAGGCGAAACGAAGAATGCTGGAAACAAAATAAAGCTAAAATCCTTAGAAATGCTGGAAAACAATACACAAATAAGAAAAATAAAATAATTGAACCTCGTGCTGTTCAACCACCATGTGGTACTAAGTGTAGGCTCAAATGCTATCAAAAGATAACTGAAGAACAAAGACAGAAATTTTCTTGTCAAGTTTCTTCTGGAACGAAACTGATGCGAAGCGTGGAGCTAACAAAATCGGCTCCTGTTTACTAAAAGTTTTTGAGAAGCTATCAGCAGAGTCATCAACTGACAATAAATGTAACATAATTCTATATTCTGACAATTGTGTTGGTCAAAATAAAAATAAATTTATTGTAGCACTTTAACTATTTGCAGTCACTCATCTAAACATTCAATCTATTACACACAAATTTTTAGTAAAGGGACATACCCAGAACAAGGGTGATAACATTCATAGCCTTATAGAGAAGGAGATAACAAAAATTTTTAAATTATAATAATATTCTCCTCATCAATATATAGCTATAATAAAAAATTCAAAGTCTGGCAAGAAATTTTCAGTACATGTCAGTTACATTCGAGTCATTTTTAGACTTGAAAAAACTTCAAGAAGATTGGGGCCTTAACTTCAATAAAACTAAAGACGGGACAACTGTTTTATGGAATGACCTAAAAATTATTAAAGTAAACAGAGATAACCCTTTTTCATTTTTTGTTAAGACATCTTAAGACCAAAGCAAATACAAGGAAGTAAGCGTTAGAAATAAAAGGAAGAAAATGCTTCCTGTGAATGAAATCATGCCTACCAATGCCTACACAGTAAAACAAGAGTTAAGTGAGAACAAAAAGAAAGATCTGAGAGAATTATTGGAAAAAAAATTGATTCCAAATTTTTATTCCGACTTTTATAGTACTATTCTTTAATAGATCTATTTTAAGTATTAATTGACTACTACCAAAGTTAATCAAAAAATAAAAGTTCCTATAATTTAAGTTATCAAATTAAGAATGATCATGACGAGTCATTGACCATGGTTTTATTTAGTTAGGATAATAAAATAAGGATGTTCTATTTTTAAAAGCGTTTTGTTGTATAAATTACGTAATTTACACAACAAAGCCGGTGCTTGATTTTTACACTGTTTTATAAGAAATATAAATAAGATTTGAAAGATTTATGTTGTTTAGAAGTTTTTTTTTCTATTACAATAAAACACTGATATATACATGCTTTTTTTATTTATTTCATTAAATATGATTGATACCTCGTTTATTTGTGATCTCCTCATTTGAAAAAAGTGACACAAAATTATGTGAAAGTGTTTCACTATATTAGTCATATATAGACTAAATACTAAATGAGTCATTATAAAAATCAAAAAATTTAAAGTGAAACAATCTTCTCAAATCTTAATACTTAATAGAACAATTGTATTAAAAAATATTTGCTGCACTTTCAATAAAAAAGTGACTTATGTTAAATCTCACTTTAAAAAAATTAAATAAATAATTAATAGCGTTATATTTATGGCATTTTTTTCGCAAACTTGTTGAATACTTATCCACACGTCAAAAAGCAACAGTTGTTATTAAGAAATCATCAGTATTTATTACTTATGCACCAAAAACTGGGTCGAGTCCTCTTAGCAAAATCTTATTTTGTGATTTCCCAAAAAATGAGTTTTTTTAAATGTGTCAGTATTCCATTATGCATGCGATATATTTACTTCAAAAGAAGTCAAAATCACTATCGGTGACCTATAAATTTTGAGGACTTCTCTCGATTCCTCATAGATCCCATCACCAGGTTTACCATTTGGTGACAATAGAACCAATTCAGGAGTCAACTCTTTACAATAAAAAAATAATTTTGAAAATATGTCCACAAATGGCGGTGTCATCGCGTAACATACAAACAAAAAAAACATACACACGAATTGATAACCTCCTCCTGTGTGTATATATATATATAAAATTTTAGCCGATTGGAAAGGGGAATTATTTAGAAAATAAGTTATATTTCTTACTTTTTTGTGCATTTTTACATCTTATATTTGACTATTGTAGAGGCTGCGATTAGTGATTATGATAGAGTATTTTTACGTTTAATACAACGAGGACAAAGTTTTGATTAAATTGTGTGGTCGTCATGGGCCTTGACTATAATTACTGGGAAGCTGCAAATTGTTATGAGAATAACAACAATCAAATCGACAAAACGGTTTAATATTTACTACACAAGTACTTTTCGTTTTTGTAATCCGGTATTTTGATTATAAGAGAGGTATGAGAAAATAATTTAAAGATTAATGATCTGAAATAAAATAAATAATAAAAAAAAACCCGACTGCAAAAAAACCACACCTAAGCAACGCTAACAAGATTGAGCTGAAATAATTGAAGCCTAAGTGAAATAATTGACATTACTTGTTTTGTTTGGACTACGCGTTTGTAAATTTCGGCATTTTTTAAAGAACTGCAAGCATATGCCACTATGTGACTTACAGTAATCATCATCATCATCATCTTATTTACAATACCTAATGGAAGCTTGGCGCGTATTCAATTATACATTCGAACGTTTATTTTAAACGTTCTTAAAATTTATTAATAATAATCATAGATGTACAGGCCTCCACAGACGAGAGGCCGATCGTTTCAATTAAAACTGACGTCAGTTCGGCCTGAACGGATTCGAGCACATATACGAAAAAAATCGCATCCTACTCAACTGACGTCAGTTCGCCCTGAACGGTTTCGAGCACACACACGGCAAAATCGCATCAGTTCGCTCTGGTTTGCCGCGAGGTACGGTCGTGTTTAATAATTCCGTGAAAACTCACTACGCTTGTACGCAATACACACCCGCACGGCCGCGGCTCTGGCGAGCACAGAACACTATTACTCCTACCGGAGCTGGCGAGAACTGAAGCGATTTGTCCACACATGGTCCATTCAGTCTGCCATCCGTTCAGCCCAGAATTAATGTTGCCAACTTAGTTATTTTACAAAGTTTTACTACTAAATTAAGTATTTTATTCAGTCTGTAGCATACGCTCGAAGTACGTCGAAATAAGAACATCGCTCTGATAAGAGCGTTTTTACGTCATTTGTACAGTGAAACGAAGAACGCTTCAATAGAAGCGACGTTCGTACGAATGAAACAAGTATCCGAATAATAATCCATGACTGGAAGCATCTTCATTCATCTTGACAACGGTACAACCCGAAAAGGACTTTTTCTAATAAGAATTTCACTTTGTAGCACTACACATCACAAACATTCTTCATTCTTCACATGCCAACAGTCGGTGCGCCGAAGGACAGCGGAACGTCATATTCCAGCGAAGGCTCGAACCCAAATGACCGACGCGCGGCGCCTTTTTTTTTTTCGAATGGGTCTATGCTAATATGCTAATGGCCGTCTTCGGTCTGGTGACTGCCATTTAGCAGTTGTTTTGGTGGGAATACGATGAGGGAGTTTGACCCCCTCTTACATCACCCCCCTGCGGGTGATGTACGTACCGGTTTTGGGGAATAACTACGGATAAGCTATATTAGCTACGAGGGCTGATTGATAAGTTTCCGAGACGACAAAGAAAACCTTCAAAAATCTATTTAAAAGAAATTTATTTCTCAACGTAGTTTCTTTCTACCTCGATGCATTTAGTCCAGCGCTTCTCCAACTGGTGTCAGTTACATCAGTTTGATAAAATTTTGCCGGCCGACAAAACCGTTTTTGCTTTCTTCGGCGCAGGTTTCCGCTCTCAGTCCACTGCTTAGATTGTTCTTTTGTCTCGGGAGTATAATGATGTATCCAGGTTTCATCGACTGTTACATAACGCCGCAAAAACTCATTAGGATCTCGGTTAAACAGCGTTTAACCGAGATCCTAATGATTTCATTCCCAAATGTTGGTGCAAAATATTAAAAACGCGTTCAGATGAAATGCTCACCATCTCTGCTATCTCTCGCAACTTTAAGCGCCGATCATTCAATACAATTTTGTGAATTTTTTTGATCATGTCCGGATTCGTGACTTCATTTGGACGGCCAGACCTATCGCCTCGTCGTCCTATCCAGACCTATCGTATCGTCTTCGCAGCTCTGTCTTCCGCGTTTAAAATCAGTTACCCAGATGTGAATTGTACTCAATGCAGGAGCAGAATTACCTAAAACACTGTCTAGCTTGGTTTTAATCTGGGTTGCTGTTTTCTCTTTTAAAACGTAAAACTTTATCACCGCACGTACTCGTATTTCGTTTCTTTCCATTGTTAAGAAAATTTACGACAGAGAAAGTTCTACGTCCTCTCAAACAAATTCCATCAGTTCGATTAAATTCAAATTTGGCGTTCTATTTTTTAAAAAAGATGCCAGAATATAATGTAATATTCCTTTTTTGCGTATCATTTTTTTAAGATCGTCGTTTCGGCTAGTTATCAATCAGCCCAGGTAGCTCATTTTTATAGATCTGGGAGGGCCGTCCCTCCCCCCTTCCGCGTGCGTTCGGGCGGACTCGCGCGTGAGTGTCCTGCTATCGAATAATGCCGCAGTATTGATAGAGCTCTCTATAACAATATCGCGGTCGCGGTCTTGATTATGTGTGGCTATACTGGTAGGAGTCGAACTCGGATCCGGGTTCGAGTTCGGTGGTACCGTATTTGAGTCGGTCCGTATGTCAATACGTGTGTTCGTGTCTGGTGTAAGACTTCGGGGTAGGCGCCGGCGTCGACCCCGGTGCTTTACTATCCACGCGCGGCGCCACTAGATAAGTATATTTATACCCGAGTGCCGCGATCCGTGGCGCCGCGGCGTACCTGTCGATGCGCAAAGACTTTCGCAGACGACATCCAATGGGAATCGACCTTCTGAGTTCATCAACGGGCAGCTAATCAAAAGCAATTTTTAAGTTTATTAATTCTTTGTCTAATAATAATAATAATGTATTTTTTGTATAAATACGTGTACATTTTGTAAATAAAATCACCAAACGACTTGCCAAATGGCAGTCACCAGACCGACTAAGCTAAGACGGCCAAAAGCCATTAGCGTAGACCCATTCGAAAAAAAAAAAAGTAAATAAATTATTCACTTCACAACTGTAGATCGAGTTTTACTCTCTACCCAAACTGCCTCGACAAGTACCTCCAAAGTAAGAGTACCATACCTCTAAACGTCCTTAATAGGAATTTAGTTGTTAGTAGTGTTTTAGTAGGAAAGAGCCAGACAGTAATTATATGCAAAATGGTCTAGGTTAGGAACCAAAAAAATTACATATTATCATAATATTACATTCGTCCGTAATTTGCTTAAAACTACCCGTTTAATTACTATATTATAATATTTCCTAGTATATTTTAATTTAACGGCAAAATTTATAATAAAATTCAATAGAATATTTTATTAATATAACAAAACCGAAAATGACGTGGTTTTTTGGGGGTTTACGAATTCCTACATCTAGTAGTTTTTATACTTTTCAGTATTCTTTTAGTGGTTTTTAGTAGAAATCGACGCGAGTTTAGTAGTTTCGCAAAAAGAGAGCTGGCAACACTGGAACGAATCGCTTCAGTCTATGCGGCCGACTGATGCCATCTCGAAATTGCACACAGGCGACACGGTTTTGCATCCGTTCAGGCCGAACTGAAGGAAAACCGGACCGTATATGGACCCCTTATATTAAAAAGAGGTAGATTTAGGTAGCTTTCTAATTATAGAGCATTATGCGACTTAGTGGCGCACAATGCCGAATTGTGCTGATGCTTAAATGAAACGTGAATTAGTTTTCACATGCACCAGCAGAGTGCGCTGAGTTCTGTGTTGAAAAAAAATGTGGAATACGTAGATGTATTATTAGTTATCAATGGTTCCACCATTGATATAAAACAAATAGTCAATGTTTGTACCTTCATCCATACTTATATTTATTCTTTTAACACAGTCTGAATTAACTTTTATTCTTTCCAAAAAAATCTACTACGAAACAAAAATTATACTTAGTATTATTAAGTTATATGTATATAGTATACGAAAGTTTATATAATATTACGATCAATGCCAACTTAAAGAAAAAACACTTGTCAATTTTCTGCCACTGAGATGGTATCGATTGCACGCATCATGCGAAAGCAGTACTTTGGAGAGTGCTCGATTGTGCGAAGCGTTGCTGTAGTTGAAACATGCAACGTTGAGCATTATGCCGCATAATGCGCTTTCGTGCTGCAATTGGAAAATTACCATGGTATGAGCGCGCAAAAAGTGAAGACTCGAAACTGCCCGAAGTCGGGCAATTTGTGGTTAGTATGCGACGACCCGGTCGACGAGTGGCACGTACTACGCGACCACCGTCCACCTTGCACAAAATGCCGTCGTGTGTCTATAAAAGCTGTAAAAACCATGACAAAAAAGTGAATAAAATTCTTTGGGGATTGCGGCGTTGTTTAACGAACTGCAAGCATAACATGTACCGCTTACAGTAATCATCATCATCATCATCACCACCATCTTCTTACAATACACCAACATATTATGGTGACATAGGTACTCCTGAGTGTTTTGTACACGGATATTAATGTATTTGAAATTTTGCCAATTACAAAATTGCCAAAAAAAAATTGCCAAAGTTATATGCATGATCATCATCACCACTATAATATTATATTTAATGCTGACTGCTACATTTTTCCCGCCTACTACTAGAATAGATAATTTTAATAACATAGTGTATAATCATTACCATCACTGGTGATTGTTTATTTAGTTCACAGATAGGTAATGCTTATTTGGGGAAATACCACACCCTCTCAAAAAAAAAAAAAATTAAAACCAACTTCCAAAGTAAAAGTGCACAAAAAAGTTTATGTAAACTTCTTTTTCAAATAATTCCCCTTTTCAATGCGGCTAAAATTTTACCTATTTCTCTACTCAATCTTCATATTTTAAAGTCAATACCATGGTGTCTACAAAAAATTCTGCGATGGCATAGATATGTCTATCTTTTAAGGATAGGTTACTATACCCATCTAAGTTTCAAAAAATGATCACAAATAATGTGATATTTTCTGTATAGTGGTGAAGCTATTAAGACGGATACAATATTACCTAATCCTTAACTAGGAGAAATATTAAAATTAAAAAGTACGGGTGAAAATTTATTAAAAGACGTATATATTTTTACTCTGTGCTATTACTCAATATATTGTAGTAGGTTTATTGGCTAAAGCAGTTTTTTGCCACGAACACTCCCACGCGAGCGAAGCTGCGGAAAAAAGCTCGTAATTCAATGATTTAACAATTATCACTAAAAAGGGAAAAACTATTATTTTTAAACAAAAAATTAAAACTTCCAAAGTATAAATGCACAAAAAAGTATGAAATATAACTTATTTTCTAAATAATTCCTCTTTTAAATTAGACGAAAATTTTAACAATTTCTCTACTCAATCTTCATAATTTTGAAGTCGTCACCAGCTTGAGCGTGAATTCTATAAAATATTGTTTTATCAAGATGTTGTTCGGGCTGGTATAAACAAATATCCCATCTTCTAGCTTTGCCTAGAAGCTGTAGTTTACACACTGTAAACTCTTAGAAAATAATACTTTCAGCACTTTCTGTATTGTCAAGACAATAGAAAAACCTTTATCGTTATTAGTAGAACAAATCAGAGATAAGATTTTTAGGCGGATTTAAAAATACATTCACATATGCGTATGAGATTAAGACAAATAACTTACTTTTCAAGCTTTTCACCGAGTCTGTCGGAGTCGTATCTTCTGCTTGGCACCACAAGATCTTCCTCCTCGACATCTCTCTTGTTTCCCGTGTACAGCACTGGACAAACCCAACAGATAAAGAACCTAGCAAATATGTTCGATTTACTTCTTTCCTTTGCACTGTTCCGTATGTTTTTTGCGGGCTCCTCCATACTCGGCGGCCGCCAGTGGACTGTCCTGTTTATTTTTGCAGTTCGAATATCGCGTACAAAACCACTCAAAGTTCAATTAACACTGGCCGCTACGTCGATCCAACAACAACTGATAATTCCATATAATAATTTGTTATATATAATTCGCGTCATTATCATACCCTAATTGATATAATCGGACTACTCACTACTATACATTTATAGTATTTCGTATAAATGTACTGTATCTCAAAATTCAGGTGTGCTCTTTACGCTTTTGTGTCACTCACTTACACTAACACGTTCTATAGTCCAAGGTCGAATGTGGAGGCTTTAGGTACTGTGTACGGTGTAGACTGTCAAATAATTGCCGCTCCCGCGATGATCTTAACGGATAAGCTAATATCTTTTTACATTGTAAAAAAATAAATCTTCTCTATTTCGAATTAATTATATTTGTATACATCATTTTATTGGTGTATTTCAGATAGTCCGGATATTTAGGAATTACAGGGCTGACTCAAACAGTGTGGCAACGACTCTATTACTCGTAAAACTTAAGCAAGTATAATATGATTTTTTCGTCTTAGCAATATCGTCCACATTATGAGTCAGAAATAAAAATTGAAACTGATACGTTAATTGTTACGTACAACACCATATCAATAATTTATCACATCAAGTCAATTAATGATAATTTTTTTTGGATTCCTAAGGTGCTCCTCACCGGGAGCAGTCGCGTGTAATGTAACGTAACATATTCGAGCATTACGATATAATATAATCTATATTTCCCAAAAATAAAAAGTAAGAAAAATTTTTTGATACACAAGTTAAATGGCTAACTATGGGTATAAAATATCATGTGTCAGAAAAAGGAAGCTTAGATTCGAATATTTTAAACGTAAAACAACGGAAAATAAATCTAAATTTAAAAAACATACACAGATATTAAAAAATGTATAGATATACCTAGCTCAAAAAATTAGCAATAAAAGATACGTTCTGAATGCAAATAATAAATGTAAGGTATCATGGAAAATAATAAATAAAAACAAATAAAACGCCAAAAGCACAAAAATCCTAGATGAAATAGATTACAAAAATGAAGTTATAAATAATCCAATCCAAATTGCCAATTTATGTATCGAAATTTTTTGAAATAACAGTAAAGAAGAATAATCAAATATAGAAAAAACACATAAAAGTAAAAATTATACACTTATACAAAACGAAAACAGTATTTTCTTAGAACCAACTAATGTAAAAGAGATAATATATAATATATAAATATATATATATATATATATATATATATATATATATATATATATATATATATATATATATATATATATATATATATATCAATTAAATCCTTAAATAATTCTTTTCCCACGGTGTATGACGAAATTTCTACTAAAGTCATAAAGAACTGTGCATCCGAACTCGCCCCAGTAATGGCGTATCTGGTAAATTTATCCTTAGAAGATGGTAAATTTTCGACTAAGTTAAAAATGTCAGTAACTCCATTATTTAAAGGTGGATATTAATAACTACAGACCTATAACTTTGATCCCTTATTTATGAATGATTAATATTGAATATTTTTGTAAAAATTACACATGTCTTTTATTGAAAAAAAATTATTGCCAAACAAAAATACGGATTCTAAAAAGGGAAGTCCCCTAGTTAGCATGTTTTTCATTTGTAAAAGAAAGAAATATAAACACCTTATCTGTTATATTTCTTCCTTCTGAGTTTGATTTAAAATTTCATTGAAATACTGTTTTTTGTTAGTTTTTTTTAATCGCGTATCTTTTTGGAGTTGAGGACTGAATTATGCCTGACTTAGCCCCAACGGGTTTTGCCAGGGCACTCGAAATGCGAAGAAATGGTCAAACCTACAGAGTGATATCCAGAGATCTTCGTCGACCAGTTTCAACGATCCATCGCAGTATCCAACGGTTCAGGAAGACCGGTACTTATGTGAGAAGAGCAGGACAAGGCAGAAAAAGACGCACTTCGAGTAGGGATGATCGTTTCATACGGCTTCCCTGTACGTAGGAACCCCCGTTTGACGGCCGTCCAAGCCCGACATGAGTTAGAAGCAGTGCGGGGTGTAACCGTAAGTGAGCATACGGTACGAAGAAGGTTCGAAGAAGCTGGTTTGGGTTCATTTATGCCCCCCAAGGCTCCAAGGCTCGAGGTAAATCATCGCAGAAACAGGTTAACTTTTGCTCAGGAACATCGACATTGGAACGCGGACCAATGGAGTAAGGTACTGTTTAGTGATGAGTGCAGAATTCTCTTAAATCAAATTGACGGCAGGCAAAGAATATACAGACGCAAAGGAGAACGATACATTCAGACAAATTTTGAAATTACAGTTGCATACGGTGGTGGATCAATAATGGTTTGGGCGGGCATTTGTTTGGGAGCTCGCACAGACTTGGTAGTGATTGACAGAGGGAGTCTGACTGCAGACCGCTATATCAGAGAAGTTTTAGAAGAAAATGTCGTACCGTTTGCCCCATATATCGGTGACGATTTTGTTTTTATGCAGGATAATGCTCGGCCGCAAACGGCTCGGGTAACTCAAGCTTATCTTAATTATATGAATATCAATGTTATGGAGTGGCCGGCGAGATCACCGGATATGAACCCAATAGAGCACGTTTGGGACTTGCTGAAAAGAAAAGTTAAGTCCAGAATTCCAGCTCCTGCCAACGTGGGTGAACTGCGAATCGCCGTAGTTGAGGAATGGCGGAGACTATCCCAGGAGACCATCGATAACATCATTCTCAGTATGCCTAGACGGGTAGAAACTTTAATAAGAGCACGTGGAGGAAATACGCGATATTAATCACCATTTTTCTAATTTAATTAATTGTTATTTTAATATTGATTTTCACTTTTCCCGGTTACATGAAAAGTTCAAAAATGTACCATTTTTCACAAATAGTATTTACTCGCAAATCTGTTCTTAATGTGATCTCATTTTAAGTAATAATAATATAAAAATATCTATGGACGCTTCACACCACGTCAATCTGGTCCCGTGCTAAGTATCCGAAGAACTTGTGTTACAGGTACCAGAAAACGGGAAGTATATTTAATACTTTTATACTATACATATATTTAAGATTTTTATTATATTATACACATATTTAATACACATCCATGACCCAGGAACACAGAAAAACTTTTTGTTCCTTCGGCGGGATTCGAACCCGTGACCCCCGGCTTAAGCAGTAGTCGTAAGTAAAACAAATGAAACTTTAAATAACAAAAGAAGTGTTGTATTTAGATTTTAAAATAAAACCATATTTTTTTAATAATTATGGACCTTTTTTTTGTGTTCCGCTAAATATGCTGGTCGATAAAAAGATTGCAGTATCGACAGTGTTTTTCGATATGCTTTTGATCAAGTAAATCATACAAATATTTTGGAGAAATGTAAACATTATGGTATACGAGGATTAGCAAATAATTGGTTAGAAAGCTGTATCTTCCACCGAACTCAATATGTTAAAATTACAAAAACCAATAATAAACATGAAACAGTATCTTTTACTTCAGACATTAAATTTAAGACTAAAGGAGTTCCTCAGGGAAGTGTATTAGGTCCACTTTTCTTTATTATTTATATTAATGACATACCTAAAATTACCTCTAATTACGTTGCAATTTTTGTAGATGACATATCCATAGTAATTAAGAATAATAATGATTTGACATATAATTTACAAAATTAATAATGCTGTAATTGACATAATTGAATGGATGTACTATGATAATTTAAAATTTAATGTAAAAAAAAACACATTTATGCAATTTTATATCAAAAATAATAATGGTAAGGATTTATGCATAAAGTATGACAAAAGTAGTATAAATGAATCACATATTGTAAAGTTTTTAGGAGGTAATTTTGATAATAATCTGTCGTGCAAAACACGTTATGTTAAAATGACCTGCAAAAAAATTTATCAATATGTGTATGTTCCTAGACGCCTACAAAAAACGGCCTGCGCAGAAACAGCATTGACTGCATACCATGCGTATGTGGTGTCTGCACTCAGATATGGACTGATAATATGGGGCAACTCGGTAGATATATTTCGGTTATTTATTGGACAGAAAAAATGTATTAGGGCTATTTATGGAGCTAAACCCATGGATGCATGTCGCCCATTATTAAAAAAATTAAAAATACTTACATTAATCTGTTTGTATATTTTTAAATAAGCATGTTTGTTCGGAAGTATACCTATATCAGAATTTTACACAAAAAAAGTTAAAGTGGTAAATAGGAATACCAGATATCCTAATAGGTTAGTACTCCCACCTGCAAAAACAATATTTTTCAGTAAGAGTTTGTACTGTATGTCGATAAAATATATATTTTTATTACATATTTATTATATAATATATTACCTCATGACATAACAGAACTTCCTTACGACAAATTTAAAAAATGATTGTACAATTGGCTTGTTGACAAAATATGTTATTACACTTTAAATTAATTCTTTTGACATCATTATAAACATTGTAAATCGTTTACACACACATTGTATCATTACAATTCGCACCTTGGAATGACACAATGTGTAATATCTTGATACAATTTGTAACATCAATGGATCCCCCGTAGGGCGGTAGTATTGTAATGTAATGCTCAAAGTCGAATATATAATGTTACATTATACGCGAATGCTCGTCAGTCAGGGAGGTAGTATTGTAATGTAATGCTCAAAGTCGAATCTATACTGTTACATTACACGTGAATGCTCCCGGTGAGGGAGCACCTTTACATCAACTTTAGGCTATTATCAAAAAGGACGATTAAGAAATATAAAGTTAACGTCATCATTCCTCTAACGACAATTTAGACTTAAAAACAAGTACAAGGAAAAGTTTTGTAACAGTGGAAAACCACATAGCATTTCATAGTCTAAGGGCCTGTTTCACAATGGTATGATTATAAAAACTAGGTAAATAAAATATATTCCTAATCAACTACAATGTATATAATAATAGGTACGCGGTTGCGCAAAAGAACTTGAGGAAGATCTTTCATAGAAATTTCTGTCATGGAATATGATTTTCCTCCATGAATAGATGAAATGATATATAAGATAATAAAAGATAGTTAGAAATTATCCACACAATGAAAACGTTTTGAGATAGCAGGCGTAACGAAAATTTTCATCAACTATTAAAACGACGTTGAGCTGAGCTACTACGGTTTTCGATCTCTCTTTCCCATTAGTTATTCATTAAAATTTTGTGACTGCATGTGGATAATTTTATTTTTTAAATATTTATTATAGTGACTTGGCAATGAGCGCTGTAAATTTATCTACCAGTGACTTCTTACGTCAAAATGTGCTATTAAAATGTAATGAACGCAGATAAAAACAAATACCAAAGACTGATGTTCATATTATAATATAAAGAAGGTAGAATAGACCCTTGCGCATTGTACAATAGCCGATAAGGCCAGAAAACATTTCGATACCCTCTTATTATGACCATTTAAGTAATGGTTTTTGTGGGATCTCATTTCTTTTTATAGATAGGTTAGGCCTATTTGGATTAATCACTACATATTGTAAAACAAAGTCCTCCGTCGATTTGTCTGTTTGCGATAAACTCAAAAATTACTCCACGAATTTCCATTCGGTTTTCACCAATAGCTAGAGTAATTCTTGAGGAAGGCTTAGGTGCATAATTTATTAAGTTTTTTTTTCTCGCAGGTGAAGCCATGAGCAAAAGCTTGTTTTTTGTATTCAGCATATTTTAGTATTCACATGATAATAATATTAAGGTCTATTCCATGATTACGGCTGTTCTCAATAACTTATCTAATATCTATCCATAATCTTTGCTACTAAAGATAGTCAAATCGTTGCTTTTGTCTTTATTCGCGTTTTAATTACAGATGGCATTTCCTTCCTATCGGCGGGAGGACGGATAGCCTACTAGAGATAGGGATGCTCATACTATAATACTTAGCTAATTGCATTTCAAATTAAGTTTCAACTTACTCTCCGATACGGGCAGAGCTCACTTTAATAACAAAATTTGTTTAACTGTCAACGTCGACCGTTAACAAAACGGAGAACCTAGTTTTGCCGAGGATATCTATGTGTGACGTTGTTGTTTTTGTATTTCCTCCTTATTAAAAAAAAAAAAAAAAAAAAAAAAAAAACAGGAAATTCGAGCATTAGTTTTATTTTGGTTTTATTTTCCCAATACATAATGGATTACTGAAGTAGTGATGATAGTGATATTTAATTACATAATTCAAATTATCATAGATTGCGATGAAGACAGTACAGTAGTAGGTAATACTAATAATATCATACAAAAGGAATGTAAATCACGTTTGTGTGTGGAATGTGAATTATATGTCTAAATTAAATGATTATAAATTTTCGTACAGATTTAGGCTGAATAAAAGTGCTGTGAATCAGTTACTTGTATTAATACAACCACATTTGGTTGTAACTTCTAAAAGGTAAATAGATAAAGTCCTTTTCACGAAAGAAGTCAACTAGATGCGGCGCTGTGATCGCGCGACAAAATAATGGCAGAATTTTAATGGGTATTAGAATACCTGGATTCTGCTGTTCTGTTCCACAAAACTCCTTTAACTTGAGTATAATTTCTCGGGCAGCACTTTTTACAACCTCAGGCATTGTAAATAACAATTTACCAAATTTAGTTCCACTAATTGCCGCGGGACATATTGCCTTCTACTAGGTATTGACCACTGTCGTATTTATCAATTTGAACTTATCGTAATATTATCAATTTGACAATTGACTGTTTTTTGTGGTCGCGACAGTAAAAACTGCACCGTAAATAGAACTATGCGTTAGTACATTAAAGATGAAAATTTATGTGTGAAATGTCAGATTTGACAGCTGTTCACGATTTTCAGCTGTATTGCATTATCTCAGAGTACTATTTAAAGTGCCGTCTCATCTTTCTCGTAGGAACGTAGCCTTACTTTTGTATTTTGTTTTCTTTAAAATGCAATAAAATTTATTTAATTATAGTTGTTTTGTGTTGTTTTATTTACCTTTTAAACCCAATATTTGGTCTTAAAATAAAAAAAACCAATAATAATAACATACCTACGTATAGTATTTCTATTTTTTTTATTTTAGGCTTCAATCTATAGCACTTTTGACGATAATAATTATCTACGTAAAAAAAGTAAGGTATAATTTTGTATTTCGAATACTTTTTTTTATTCGGAGTTCCACCTCTTATTACATAGTATAATTACATTATCTATGTTTCGAAGTTTGATTTCATTTTAAATTTTACATTCTATTTGACGCTAGGTCAAACTGTCATGTTTCACTATTGAATTTGATCAAAAAACACGATAACTATAGTAAAAAATCATCCGAGTTTTGATTCTCAATTTAAGTACAATATTTACGTTTTTAACCAATAAATATATGAATTGTAAATAAATATATAATTGTTTAAAATGAATGAATGAATGAATGAATGACTTGATGAATGATGAATGAAACATTGAATTAATTTTTGAATTTTTATGTAATTTGCAACAAATGAAACGTTTCAAGAGGCTTGGATAGGCGAGAGGGAAGGATGTTATCCTTCTTCGGACAAGAATAAATAGGTCCTACTAGGGCGGGTCAATAAGTCCGTGACTTTTTGAATTTCTAACCTCCTTACTGAAAAAGCAACACTACTCCTGTCAACAGGCATCTGTCAGTTGACTCCTATCAAAATTTGAACTTGCTGCGTCAGTTAGTTTGTGTTTTACAGCTATCTTTATCAGACTATCCAGTAACTTAAGGAAACAATGGAAAAAAGTGAATTTCGTGTGCTTATTAAGCATTATTTTTTGCGAAAAAAAACCATTACCGAGACCAAGGCTAAGCTTAATAAATACTATGGGGACTCTGCACCATCGATTTCAATGGTAAAAAAGTGGTTTACTGAATTTCGTTGTGGCCGTACAAGCACTGAAGATGCCGAACGTCCTGGACGCCCAGTTGAGGTCTCTACACCCGAAACAATCGAAAAAATTCACGATATGGTGTTGGCCGACCGAAGATTGAAAGTGCAAGAGATTGTGGAAGCCATAGGCATCTCGCATGGCTCAGTGGTTTCAATTTTGAATGATCACTTGGGCATGAGAAAGCTTTCCGCAAGATGGGTGCCGCGTTTGCTCACAGTCGACCACAAACGCAATCGTGTAACAACTTCACAGGAAGGTTTGGCGTTGTTTAATCACAATATGGAGAAGTTTTTGCGCCGTTTTGTAACCGTGGACGAAACATGGATCCATCACAACACACCAGAGACCAAACAACAGTCAAAACAGTGGGTTTCTAAGGGTGAATTGGCGCCAAAGAAGGCCAAGGTGGGTTTGTCAGCCAATAAAGTTATGGCGACTGTTTCTTGGGATGCACGTGGGATAATCCACATTGACTATCTTCAAAAGGGAAGAACAATTAATGGGGAATATTATGCCAACTTATTGGACCGCTTCAATGAGGATTTGGCCAAGAAAAAAGTTCTTTTTCACCAAGACAATGCAAGGGTGCACACATGTGCAGTTGCCATGGCAAAAATCCATGAATTGGGCTATGAATTGCTCCCACATCCACCCTATTCTCCAGATTTGGCTCCGAGTGACTACTTCTTGTTCCCAAACCTGAAAAAATGGCTCGGTGGAAAAAGATTTGACTCCAATGATAAAGTCATCTCGCAAACAAAGGCCTATTTTGAGGACCTCAACAAATCATATTTTTTGGAAGGGATAAAAAAATTGTAGAAGCGTTGGACAAAGTGTATAGAGCTCAAGGGGGACTACGTTGAAAAATAAAATGATTTATTTATCAAAAAATCTGTGTTTTATTCCAAAAGTCACTGACTTATTGACCCGTATCTTTGATTGTGAAACGCAAGTTAGAGATAATCAACAGCTTTCTGTTTTTAGATAGCTATCTTTCTTTAATATTAGATAAGTTATTGAAAACGGTCGTAAGGGTTGGCGAAAGCGCTGCCGCGCTATCAGATTAATTCCTCTAAGAAGTAATAATCAAACTGTAATAGTTTTAAGTAATTTTTCACACGAGAATCAAATCATTATGTTTTAGAGGGTTTCATTTATTGTAAACATGGCTAGAGAAGAACTATATTAGTTTCTGTGATAATAACTGTGGTGCCACCTAATGCTGTAATTCTATTCTTTAAACATAAAAAATACAATTATGCCCGAAGACATAGGTATATAGGGTAGGCTATAGATATAATTAGTTGTGATAAATACGTCAATATTGCTTGGTCATGGTGACTCTTAACTGATTAGCTAATCAGCTAATCAGTTAAGAGTCACCAGTTGTCGAGTAACGGCTAAAACACGTTTGTCCATATTTTTTATCGTTTCTCGGTTCCATAACCAACTTTACCGATTACCGTAGGTACATTTTATAATATTTGTATTTCCATAGAACAGTTTCTGACCTTTAATGGTTGTGCTAAATGCCGTTCCCTGTAAGTTAGCTTTTAGTGCATTATCTATCTAGTATTAATAAATAATAAAAATAGTAAAGTATAAATTTTTATCTAAATAGGCTCTATTTTTTTTATGAAATCAGCTGACAGCTGTCAGCGTCAGCTGACGGTACGCCTAATTGTAAACGTATACCACCGCCCATGAACAGTCGCAACACCAGAGAAGTTACACTTGTAACTCTTCTGGTGTTGCGCACTTGCGTTCCTGGCCTCAAAATCCCCAACCTCCTTGGGCCGCCGGTGACCTCCGTGACCGTGGTGTGGTATTTATCCGATCGCGACCGCCCATTCGTTCTACTCCCACGTCAACTTTATATTTTGCTGTTTTTAACGTAACTAGAATACTAATTTTACAAATATTACAGCATAAAGAGCTCTGACGAAACAAAGCCTATAAAAATAATAACTATTTAATACGATATAGCTATGAATGTAAATTAAATAAATAGTACCTGGGAAACTGAACTTTGCTCGGAGTTCTGATAAATAAATAAATTAAAAAAAGAGACACCAAAAATATTTGTCTGACTGGGATTCGAACCCGCCACATTCCGAATTTTCGAACTACTAGCTAAGTACTAACGGACGTACGGACTGCTATAATGGAGCCGAAATTATTGATATATCGTTGCACGACGCAGGAAAAACCATATAATTATAGCTTAAAAATGCGCAGTTTGCCAGGGATAAGGCCTAGTTAGATCGATTATTTCCCCCAAAACTCCCTGCATAACAAATTTCATGGCAACACTTGCAGCCGTTTTCGAGAAACCGATTATATTATATAAACAACATTGTCGCGTTTATGGTATAAGGTGCCTTTCATCCACATTCGTAACTGAAGTTTTGTAACCAGCTATGAACAAGGAATTTTCTTATCGTTTGATAACCAGCTACGAAAACAGAATTAAATTTCTGTTATTGTAACTGGTTTTCATAACCAGCTACCAAAAAAAGGATTATTTTTCTCTGTTCATAACTAGTTACCAAAACAGAATTGCATTCATTTTTCGTAATTTAAATTTAAAAAAAAAATACAAGCAAGGAGATTATATTTATATCAATGAAGTACACTTCATTGATATAAATATAATCTGCGAACACATTATCAAACGAAAAAAAATTAACGAAAAAACGCATTATCGTCGAACTGGCCGATATAAATAATGTGTCATTATTTGTTATTGAAATATCATTTATGTCTTTGAAATGTCCGTAATTCGAATAATGTTTTAAAGCTAAGAGAAAAATATTAATCTCCTTCAGTTACGAATGTGAATTAAATGGGTTAAAGGGCAGTAGACAGTGATCATGGAAGCAATTGAACAAAAATCTATAGAATTTGTACCAACTAAACGAGGGGGTATGAAACTGCTCTATGATGGTCGGCAATACCATTTAAGAAAAAAATACACCAATGCAAGTAAATTTTATCAATGTTACAACTTAAGAGGCTGTGGTGGTAATGTAACACTTGACAATGAAAATAAGATTATAAAAGAAAATCCCCATGACATTAATAAGTTCCTACCTAATTATTATATCAACAATTTAGTTATAAAAAAAGTCCAAAATTTAAAAACCAATGTTAGTAATAATTTAGAACCTATACAGAAACAATATGAGGAAATGATCTCAGAGCTCCTGGATGTTGGTGCGGATTTAGTATGTACGCTACCAGAATTCAATAGTGTAAAAACTGGTCTGTACAATTCAAGAAATAAAAGTTTAGGTGTGTCAAAATAACATTATAAGTCTCATAAAGAGGTAATAATACCAAAAAAGTTTGACAGTTTTCTACTGGCTGACTCTCAAGATACAGATGCATATAAAGATACAAGAACACTGGTGTTTTGCTGTCCTGATATTACAAACATTCTTATTAATTTTGAACACTTTTTCATGGATGGTACTTTTAAATCGTGTCCAGCACCGTTTCAGCAAATATATTCTATTCACGGATACAACAAACTTAAAAAAAACGTTGTTCCTTTGATCTTTGCATTCCTTCCGAATAAAACAGAAAAAACATACGAGACATTATTTGAAATGATTAAAAGACGTTTACCTACATGGAACCCCAAAAAAATTACGCTTGACTTCGAAAAAGCAGCCATGAAGGCAATTAAGAAAGTTCTTCCAAAATCTACTATAAAAGGTTGTTTTTATCATTATTGTAACAGTCTCTTTAAGAAGGCTAAGGCGTTGAGACTAAAATCTCGAGTTCAAAGACGGCATGTTGCTAGATGTGCTGGCTTAGCTTGATTACCATTAAATAAGATTTTGTCGGGCTACAAATATGTAATGCAAAGATTACCTAAAAGTCAGAATATAGAATATTTTAACATATACTTTAATAAGTTTTGGTTAAGTGATGTTAGTTTTATTAAGAAATGGTGCTGCTACTACCAACCATCTTGAAGGATGGCACTCTAGGCTTAATAAGTATATAGGGCGTAAAAATCCTTCTCTGGCTCATGTTCTGGAAGTTTTAGTAAAAGAGACTAAGATGCGTGTACGTAAAAAAACTAATAAATGCCAAAATTATTTAGAAATAGATGCTGAAGTCAATTCGGCCATTGAAGATTTAGAAAATAATATTATAACTGTTGGACACTGTCTGGAAATTATTTCTCCATATAAGATTTAGTACTCGTATATTATATGTATAGGTTTAGTAAACGAAGTTTAGTTTTTTTATTTAAATAAAAAAACCTGTTTTAGTTTTCCTCTAAACATAAGTAACAAATATAATAATTAATTTTGTAATAATTAGTTTTATTTGCGTTTAATCATAAAAATATATACGTATTGCAAATTACGAAAAAAATATAAAAATCTTTCGTCATTGTGTGTTTTTAAGTTTTATGAGTTACGGAAAATAAATGCAATTCTGTTTTGGTAACTAGTTATGAACAGAGAAAAATAATCCTTTTTTGGTAGCTGGTTATGAAAACCAGTTACAAACAGAAATTTAATTCTGTTTTCGTAGCTGGTTATCAAACGATAAGAAAATTCCTTGTTCATAGCTGGTTACAAAACTTCAGTTACGAATGTGGATGAAAGGATAAGGTGTAATCTAAACTAAAAATAGTATAAATGAAGAAAATATATCTATGCCTACACAGTGCTCATAGCAATTTTGATTTAAAAAAGCGTTACTACATAAGTTGTATGAATCAATAACGGATTTAACATTTATGCAAAAATAATGCAAGCAAATATTTCTAACTACGTTTTGATAATGTTTTTAGAGGCAATTGTGCCTGAAAAATAATATTTGCAAAACGTGCTTATAATATTTGCTTACATTTTATGTCATTTTACAATAAAGCTCTAACCTAGAGTCTGTAGTTTGTCAAGAAAAATTTGTAGGACATAATAATTCAAATTATATCAAAGCTATATTCTACAACCTACAGCCTACACCTTACTAAGAACGAGGAAATGTTTTTCATCGGTTGTCTCTACAAAGTCTAAAGTGATTGTAGAGGAAATAGCAATTTACTCATAGAGTGCGTGCGAAGTACCTACCCAAAATGCGACAATTAATGATCTTGAATTTCCGGATGAACGCTGACGTTCCTGAAAAACTCTAATTTACCAATTTAACTGTTTCGAAAAATGTTCTAACGAAAAGGAATTGGACAGATTTATCCCCCAGATAAAAGTGGGCGCGTGGCGCCGAAACACAATTCGGCTCGGAACATCTGAAACCATCGGCATAATATGCGCACTGCGATAAATTCTGATTGCTCCGTTTGTTCACGTACGTTGCATTGGTACAAATCTTTTTCGTTATTTACGCTGAAAAAAACTTAAGCCTTTTCATCCGTTATTGGTTTATTTATACAGTATTCTCCAAGCGAAGTAACCACTCATCATGTGCAAACTACTAATTATTTACCTATTAGACAGCATCACAGGAGGTAACTTTATTCCGATCTGGCTGAGTTTTGGGCAAGTTTGAGCATGCCAGACCAAGGGTTGTCGAAAGAGGATTAGGAGACGAACAGATTGACGTATGTATAACTTGACCTTGATCCCTGTGACCTTTTTTTACTGAAAATTCTTTACTTTTACTTTTACTGAAAACTGGTCATGAGTAAGACTGCCAGACTTGCATTTTTAACCGACTTCCAAAAAAGGAGGCGGTTATACGTTCAGCTGTGTGTATTTTTTTTTGTATGTTCAACGATTACTCCGTCGTCTGTTGACCAATTTTCAAAATCCTTTTTTGTTGTAAAGGGTATACTTCGAAATTGGTCGCTTCTTCACAAAAGTGGTGACCTGATGATGATGACCTGATGGATCCCCATGAGGAATTGAGCGAACTGCTCAATATTTATATGGACACATATAGTGATTTCGACTTTTTCTGAAGTAACAAACAACAAAGCATATGCTACCAAAAAGTAAGATTTTGCACCAAGTTATACCCTGGATCCAAAAGTACTGAGCAGAACTCCTGACTCATTATAGAAACATGTTTGGGGATTTCGGCGTTGCTTAAAGAACTGCAAGCATAAGCCACTATGTCAGTTAATGTAATCATCATCATCACCACCATCATCACACCATAAATCATGACAAAATGATGATATATGAGGTACTTCTCATAATATTTTACACCGACACGGATATCTTTGAACATTTCTCTGCCGTTTATGGACCGATTTCAAAATTCTTTTTTTGATGTGTTATAATCCGAAATTGGTCTCGTTGTCACGAAAGCGGTAACCTGATGATAGCATCCATGAGCAATCTGGGGAACTTCTCGAAATTTATATCTACATATAATATAGTGATTTTGACTTTTTCAGAAGTAACCTAAGCATATGCTTACCAAAAAGTAAGATTCTGCATCAAGGTATACCCTGGATCCAAAAGCACTGAACAGAACTTCTCGGACTTTAAAGATACGTGTTTGGAAATTTCGACATTGTTTAAAGAACTGCAAGCATATGCCATTATGTAACTTACAGTAATCATCATCATTATCTTATATACAATACCTAACGCAAGCTGGCGCGTATTCAATTATACATTCGATCGTTTATTTTTAACGTTCTTAAAATGTGTTAATAATAATTTAACAAATATTACTAAAAAGGTAAAAAAATATTATTATTTTTAAACAAAAAATTAAACCGACTTCCAAAGTAAAAATGCACAAAAAAGTATGAAATAAAATTTATTTTCTAAATAATTCCCCTTTTAAATATGGCTGAAATTTTTACTATTTCTCTACTCAATCTTCATAATTTTGAAGTCGGTACCAGCCCGGACAACATCCTGATAAAACAATATTTAAAATAGAACACACGTTCAAGTTGGCTGTTACCGACTACAAAATTTTGAAGATTGAGTAGAGAAATAGGTATAATGTCAGCCAAATTTAAAAGGGGAATTTTTTGTCTTGAATCATACTTTTTTGTGCATTTTTACTTTGGAAGTCGGTTTGATTTTTTGTTTAAAAATAATAATTAAGTATTGATTTCAAGTTATCGCGCAGCCGTGTATCAAAATAGTTTTCTTGTTCCTTATGACCTTTTTCTACTCAAAAAACCTTTACACATTTTGGTCAATAAAAAAAAATCTGCCAGGTGCAGAACCGCCAGAACGGCGGTTTTATATCAAACTTTTGAGCCCCTAGTGGTCTGCAGTGGTTCAAAATAATCTCTCTCTAATAGTGTCTGACACGCTATGAAGAATAAATTAAGTTCGATTTACAAATTACACAAGTCATAATAGCACACGCTTTCGTCCATAGGTACCTTGGTACCAACACACGTATGTGCCGGACGGAACACTAAAAAGTCTAAAATAAAATAAATAATTGAAAATATAAAACAACATACGCGCGAAAAACAATAACCCTTCTTAGCAGTCGAGTGAAAACCCGACTGCAAAAAAAAAACAATGCAACGTACTAAAAAGTCCGAAACAAGATTGAAAAAACAAACTACCGACTAGGGTTTGGGCCCGGGAATTCCTGGGACTTTGATTGTAGGCTGTCTCGTGTCCCGGGACTTTGAAATTGTCTGGAATTCAGAAACCCTACTACCGACTAAAACCAAATTTTACCTCTACTTTAATAGACTACCTACAGTATGAGCTGAAGCCTAGGTGATTATCATTATCTTTGGTAGCAGGCGGAACTCATTTATTTTCTTACTATTTATAATTTACCTGCTTTGGTAGCATGCATAGCATAATTATAATTTTCCCTTAATTATTTCAAATAAGCTTTCAGCTCCTATTGTGTTCTGTTAAACTAAAATAGGGGTTCAATTAGGTTTTAGTAGTTTGTTTTCTTAATATTCTTTCGGTCTCTTTAGTGACTTGGTTATCTTTTTTTATTTGCAGTCGGGTTTTTAATTTTTAAAATTTTATACTGAATTGAATCCGACTAAACCTATGGCGGGTGGAGGAAGGAGAACTATCTCTCTAAGGCAGTAAAGCTAAAAAGTGTCCGACAAAAGTAGTTAAATGACAGTTCCAAAACTGGTCATAATGTATCTCAAACTAACTTTCAATACTTGTGAGGTGGGGTGAAATACTTTCAATACTTGTGAGGTGGGGTGAAATAATTTCAATACTTGTGAGGTGGGGTGAAATACTTTCAATACTTGTGAGGTGGGGTGAAATACTTTCAATACTTGTGAGGTGGGGTGAAATACTTTCAATACTTGTGAGGTGGGGTGAAATACTTTCAATACTTGTGAGGTGGGGTGAAATACTTTCAATACTTGTGAGGTGGGGTGAAATACTTTCAATGCTTGTGAGGTGGGGTGAAATAATTTTTTTTCATTCTACCCCATCGTGTATCGTCGAAAGGGTACCTGACTTAATCGACCTCCAAAGTGGGTTACAAGTTGTTCCGCCCCCTGGTATTTTTATACATACAATTTTCTAAGCTAATTAAGAGCCCTACGAAATACTCAAAAGCGATTTTCAGCGATATCACTCAACAGCTTTTGAAGTAATTTAAAAAAACCTATTTGTCACGGAACCATTCTTAGACATGTCCTGGACATGACCTTGGTTAGGTTATTTTTTTCATTTTCAGAAAATTAAAAACGTTTCAACGTTCAAAAGTACCTACTACAAAAATATTTAAATAAAGTTTCGAATTTAGAACTACGTTTATAAGTATAGGTATGTTATTCTAGAAATTATAATATGATCATCTCTGTCCTCGAGCCAATTTTACCAACGCTTATTAAAATTAATGTTAAAGCCGACGCATGTTATCTCTCTCGTTCTTAGTATTAATAACAGAGAAGGCATGATATTTAGACGAACGATTAACACTAACAATTAGTAACAGGTGTTAGTGAAATTAGAAATTATTAAATTATTCTAGACTTAGAATATTATGATTATAGATATATGCTTTTTAGATAGTTCATAGTAGATTAGATAAGTATGTTATTGATAGGATTTTATTATTTTCCGACTATTCCTTGTTATCAATAATTTCAAGATCATACAATTATTTTCTGTCATTTTTTTTGCAGCTAACCTGCAAATCGAAATTAGAGCTATTGTAATAATTAAATATATTGTACTAACATAACTAAAAAAAAATATTTCATTGTTAGATAATATTATATATCAGTCAATATGAACATAATATCAGCTATCCGTTTCGCTGCAAGATTTAGAGATTAGACTCAGAGTCTAGACTAGGAAAATGATAAGAAACAAACAGTGATTATAATCTGAAATTAGTTATTACTAACTCTTTAAGTGATAAGTAGTGGGTTTTTGTTAAAAGTTACCCTAAGCATTCAAGCACCATGCTTCAATGCCCAAAGGTGATATTTAAGTCAGGTGATTGGAGATCACGTTGTGTTCTATCTTTATTAACTAAATCCTACTACTATTATAAATGTGAGAGGATGGATCGATGGATGTTTGGATGGATGGATGTTACTCTTTCAAGCAAAAACTACTGAACTGATTTTGATGAAATTTGATATGGTAGAAGTTTAAGCTCTGGATTAACATCTGGCTACTTTTAATCAGCAACTTTGGAAACTTCTAGAAGAAAAATAATGACAGTAGAATTTATATTGTCCCATATAAACGTTTGTCCTTGACTTTGAAGCATAATTTTATTCGTCGAGTAGTATGGAGACAAAGTAAATACTTACTTAGCTAGGAGGACGAGGGTGAAACCAAAAAGAAACGGACAGCCGTATTTAAAACAAACTATTAAAATAATATTATTGAGAATTGTGCGTGTAATCAAAGCTTAAATACTTATTTTTTGTTTACACTTTAATACTTCAGAATATATTATTATCGATTTCAACAATGTTACATTGAAGACTAATGCGTTTTTGTATAAATAAAGTTGTCACGCGGTTTTTCTTAATTTATACCTAGAGACGTTCTGCAATATTTTAAGAATTGGATATTCTGACGTTACCTTTCACTACCTGATTGAAAAATTAGGAATATAGGTATATATATAAAAAAAGCATTTCACGCAGGTCTCAGGCTATCGGTTAACGGTTATCGTGACGTAGATATTTTTGCCGAATAACTCCTAAACTTGGTACAACATCTGTTGTTACACGAATGTCTACTAAACGTTAGTAATATTTCCTGTCATTGTAGTCTATATTTATATACCTTAATTTATTTATTGGATGGTGAATTAAAAAATATTTTATGGATAGCATTTAATAGTTTGTCCAAAAATATTTACTTTATAAAATGGATTGTAAAGTTAATTTAACACAGAAAAATCCTCAAGAAGATGCGAATTTACTGTCGAAAATATTAATTTTATGATAAGTTTTGATTCTTTATTGAGTACTCGGGTCCTGTATACCATGTCAATAAAATATAACGTATGTTAACAAGGTCACGTGAGGTCATGGCCAAAATGATGAATTATGTGATAATAAGGGGTGTCCCAATAAGAGTGCCCGATTTAATTTTAAGAAACAACACATTTTTTTGAGCGAGAGGTGATGTTTTTATTGCGTTATAAAATACACATGTTCCGTTAAGTATGGAATAGAATATCCTGCATATGGCCCCCACGGCTCTGGCAGCAGACCCTTGCTCTTTTCATACTCGTAAAATTTTCGATGACTTTTTCACAGAGTGGCGGCTCTATCTCACCGATGACGCGTTGGATCTCGGCCTTTAGCTGGGGAATTGTTCGTGGTTTATTCGCATAGACCTGTGATTTAACAAAACCCCAAAGGAAAAAGTCGCAAGGCGTTAAATCGCAAGATCTCGGTGGTTGTTTCATGGGTGGTGTGGCAGGTCGCGCCATCCTGTTGGAACCACATGTCGTCCAGGTCCAGTCCTTCCAATTCGGGCCACAAGAACTCTGTTATCATGGTGCGATAACGCAAACCGTTGACAGTTTCGGCTTTCGGCGACACTCTCGTTTACAGCAGCGATGTTTTCGAGGGACCGACCGGAACGCCGACGCACAGGATTGCCTTCCATAATCGACCCAGTTTCCTCAAATATATTGATCACTCTTCGAATTGTTGACGCATTTGGTGCACTTTCACGACCGAAAATTACGCGTATATTAACGCGCAGCCGTAAATAAATTTTAGGATCATTGTACCAAATTTTTTCCTGTGTATTTGAACGAAAATAAAATTTATCGCACGTAAACTACAATCATTTAAATTCAACTGCTAAAAATTAAAAATTTTAAAAAGTGGTATAATATAGTTGGGTACTAAAACGTTGCTGACATGTACGCGTATAGTAAAATAATACTCGCTAACATGCTACATTGAATCCATTTATTTACAGAATGACGTAACCAAAATATGACATAACAAGGAATACCAATATAAAAAATATAACACGTAAAAAGGTTTATTGCTATGTACATCACACCCTCACACTAAACAAACAATAATTCTAACAATATTAAACTAAGTAACCTATAAAACAAAAACAAATTAATAGCCAAATTTATCTATTGGTCTTGTCAGACGTTTGGGTCTGTGTAAGCGCACAGGTGGAACAGAGGGTTGTGGTTCCGCTACAACTGGAACATAACACGCGGACGATGTCCCCACTATCACCGGGACGGTACTCTCGCCTGCTGCAGGATGGCCCTGCCTACGTGAACTAAAGGAGATCCCCAGCATATCCGTCGACTCAAAAGGCACCGCAGCTGGCTTGATTTGGTAAAAGTGCCTTTTAACCGGACCCACGCAACCACGTAGTGCCGAGAACCAACTTCTTCTCCTACTCTCCCTTGCATCCATTTTTGACCTTGCGCGTAATTACGTACCACGACCTGCTCCCCAACTTTAAAGGCTCGCGCTTTACTGCCAGCGACAGCAATTTGCTTTTCCTTAGCTCCCTGGACTTTATCCTCGATAAACCTATCTCGCCTCAAAAGGTCTAACTTGGAGCGTAACGACCTACGTTGCAACAATATTGCAGGCGACGCGCCTGTTGTACTGTGATCAACGTTCCGATATGCAAGCAAGTACGCCTGTAACGCTGCATCTAAATCGCAGCCATCACGAGCCGATTTCCTCAACGCTCGCTTGCATATCTTGACTGCACCCTCGGCGGCACCATTGGACGCGGGATGATAAATCGCCGTAAATGTAACCTTTATACCATTAGCCGTCATAAAATCGAGATATTCTTTACTAGAAAAAGGTGGTCCGTTATCCGAAACCACCTGTTTAGGTAATCCAAAACGCGCAAACGTTTCCCTCAACACCTTAATCACCGCACTAGCAGTCGTCCTCTGCATGTGAAACACTTCTAGCCACTTACTGGTGGCGTCAATTACTACTAGAAACGTTTTACCATTTAACGGCCCCAAGAAGTCAACATGTAATCTAGACCACGGCTCAGGTTCATGAAGCCACGGCTGCATCGCCGCCTTAGGTGGCGCTAGACTATCTGCTAAACATGTCGCACATTCCTTACAAACTCTCTCTATATCTGTATCTATTTCTGGCCACCAAATAAAACTCCGCACTATACTTTTCATTTTGACTATACCCATATGACCCACATGTAACTCACTTAACATATAACTCCGTAAGCTAACAGGTATAACTAATCAATAACCCCATACAATACACCCCGTATCATGGTATAATTCATTACGCCGTACAAAGTAAGGCTGTAACGCCGGATCTGAACACGAATCTGGCCTGCCCGAATGCAAAAAGGACATGACTTTTCTAAGTAGGCTATCCTTACTGACCTGCTCTTGTACTTCTTTCCTAGTAATTGGTAAAAAGGATTGCACAAAAGTGAGGTACGTGCTCTCTTCTTTTACCTTAACCTGCTGACCTACCGGTAGCCTAGACAAGGCGTCCGCCGAGTTATTCTTGCTGCTAATAAATTATATTTTATAATCGTAGCCCCCAGGAATAACCGCCCATCTCTGAATTCTACTAGCCGCCATGACCGGAATACCTGCTTTATCTCCTAAGATGGTGACTAGAGGTTTATGATCAGTTCTCAAAATGAATTTACGCCCATACAAATATTGATGAAATTTTCGTACGCCAAAAATAATAGATAACGCCTCCCGCTCAATTTGCGAATAATTCTTTTCTGCTGAGTTTAGTGTTCGCGAAGCGTATGCGACCGGTTTCTCCCCTTGAGAAGTAACGTGTGAAATAAAAGCTCCTATACCGATGTTACTGGCATCTGTAGTTAAAACAAGTGGTAAATCTAAGGAATAGTGCACCAGGACTTCACTAGAAACTAAAATATCTTTAATTTTGTTAAACGCCTGTTTACATCTGTGATCCCACATAAATTTTCAATTCTTTTTAAGAAGTGCATATAATGGTGCTAAAATAGTGCTCATGTTTGGTACAAATTTAGCATAATAAATCACTAATCCTAGAAAACGTAAATCAGAAACATTAGTAGGTGCCTTTACATTCTTTATTGCTTCAACTTTAACTAGATCTGTGTGTACTCCCTTCCTATTGATTACAAAATCTAAGTAGGTAACTGAGTCGCCGAAAAGAGTACACCTATCTTTTCGGACTCTCAATCCCCATTTTTCTAACCTAGTAAAAACTTCAGTTAATCTTGCTAAATGCGACTGATCATCCTTACCTGTAATATTAAGATCATCTAAGAACACGCCCACTCCCGGTAGGCCCGAAAAAATCTGTTTCATTTTTCTTTGAAAAAGCCCAGGACTAGATGCTAAACCGAAAATGAGCCTATTATATTTAAAGAGACCTCTATGTGTATTAATAACAGTATATTTTATTGAATCGTCGGGTTCAAATTGCGTATAAGCTTGTGATAAATCAATTTTAGAAAATTTCTCTCCTCCGTGAAATTTAGCTAACAAATCCTCAACCCGAGGTAACGGAAAACGATCAATCTCTAAACATTTATTTAAAGTTAATTTAAAATCACCGCAAATACGTATTGTACCGTCCTTTTTAATTACCGGTACGATAGGTGTCGTCCAATCGGAACTGGACACAGGTGAGATCACTCCATCTCCTTGTAGTTGTTCGAGAGTCCGTTCCACCGGCTCACGTAACGCATAAGCTAGTGGGTGAGCACGTAAAAAGATAGGTTGTGCTCCCTCTCGTAATCTAAAACCAACTGTTCCACCTGTATACTTTCCAAGTACGTCTGCAAACACTTTAGAGAACCTGGAACTAAAATTAGTAAAATTAAAATCCTTCCCTTCCTCATTAATATTAAACACTTGTGATAACTGCGGATAAATTCTTAGTTCTGTTATCCACTGACGGCCTAACAGATTAGTTTTACCTTCTTGAACTATATACAAGTCTAAAAATTTCTCACATTTACTCTACAAAACTAGAGGTCTAATTCTACCTATAGGTTCCTTTAATTCACCTGTGTAGTGTAGTACCTAAGTTTTTGTTCGCTAGGATAAATTTTGCAATTCATAAACAGTCTGTCATATGTATCCTTGTTTATACATGAAATTGCACTCCCAGTATCAATTTCCGTACTTAAAGGTTTATCATTAATTGTAACACAAATTGTATAGGAAGGAAAATCCTTTAAACGAGCTCTAATTGAATAATTTAATACCTCCTCACTGTCACTACTAGTAGTGCTGTTGTCTCTTATTGTTACATACAAACTATTAAAGCAGCTCTCTTGCGCGGACACATTCGTTTGAGGTGACCTTCCTTATTACATATTTTGCAAACATAAGATTTAAATTTGCAAAATAATGTTGATAACCACAAATATAACAATTATTATTATCCATAAATCTAGAAGTTTTAGCATATTTTCTATAAAATACCTTAACATCATTTTTAACTCGATTTCCATGGGATTTGGATCGTTGGATGGAGATTTTCCATCCAACGTTGGGAAAATTACTTGTAGAGTACATAAAGGCCGATGTATGTGGTATCTCATGATTGCTAACTATTCGATTCTGCCATTTCCATAGCTAATGCTATGTTATAGGCTCGATCAAAAGTAACGTCCTCTTCTGTGAATAGCCTCTGCCTGATACCTTCGCTTTTTACCGCACGCGCGCACACATACTCATACAAATTGATTTCTTATTCTCATTAATAAATTTACAATTTTTGGACAATCTCTTTAAATCGGCTATAAAATCTGTAATGTTTTCTGTGGTATCTTTCAGCTAATATTGATGGCTTAGGATTAAGATGTTTTCTGACAATTTCGATGAGCTATGTTTGTAGCTGGTTTATGAGGAGTACATAAATTCGTCACCAATTCGTACGTTTCGGCGCCTATAGCTGTGATTAGCGTTGCAACCTTAAGCTCTTTTATATTATTACATATGAAGTATTGCTCTAGTCTATCGATGTACGATTCCCAGCAATCTCTCTCCAAATTGTATTCTGTCAACTTACCTACAGACATATTTCATGTTTTAGATTGAATTTACCTCGTTTCCACTGAGATGTACGCGAATAGTAAAATAATACTCGCTATAACATGCTGCATTGAATCCATTTTTTTACAGAATGACATAACAAAAATATAACATAACAAGGAATACCAATATAAAAAATATAACACGTAAAAAGATTTATTGCTATGTACATCACAGTTGCCATGTGGTGTCAGGCCACGAATAGAAACCTATGTTCCGTGGCTACCCATTTATGATTTTATTTTTAAATATTTACATTATTACTTATTATTTCCTTCTTTTGGTACGAAGTTTTCCAAGTAAGAAAATTTTATATGTTAGGCCTCTATAACTCCTGAACTAACGAAGCTATCTAAGCCGTTATAGTATTCCTTCAAAGTTCAATTCATGGACTACCAATATAATTTTTTTCAGATTTTTCGATCTAGCCGTTTAGCCCATGCCCTATTTTAATAAAAATAAAATGCTGTTTAATATTTAATATCTCGCAAATCAAAAAATCGTCTTAGCAACCTCTCAGTGTTTTTAAACGACCTATATAATTTTGAAGTCGGTACCAGCCCAAACAATATCCTAATAAAACAATATTTTATAGAACTCACGTTCAAGTTGGCTGGTACCGCCTAAAAAATTATGAAAATTTAGTAGAAAAAATAGTAAAAATTTAAGCCGAATTAATAAGGGGAATTATTTAGAAAAGAACATTTATTCATACTTATTTGTACATTTTTACTTTGGAAGTGGTTTTTAATTTTTTGTTAAAAAATAATATTTTTTCACTTCTTAGTTATATTTTTATTATTATTACTGTTCACATATTTTAATAAGGTTTAAGATAAGCGTTCGAAAGTATAATTGTATACGCGTCAATATTTCTTACTAATTGTATATACTATACAATTACGTTGGTGTATCGTTTGAAGATAAACCAGGCCATCTTCAAACGATACGCCAACACCAACGTATGCCATTATGTAACTGTAAGTTACATAATGGCATATGCTTGCAGTTCTTTAAGCAACGCCGAAATCCCCAAACATGTATCTATAAGGACTCAGGAGTTCTGTTCAGTACTTTTGGATCCAGGGCATACCTTGGTGCGAAATCTTGCTTTTTGGTAGCATAAGCTTAGGTTACTTCAGAAAAAGTTGAAATCACTATATAAATTTCGAGGAGATCCCTCGTTTCCTCATAGATTTCATTATCAGGTTACCACTTTGGTGACAACGGGACAATATATTTTTTTGATGTAAAGGGTATAATCTCAAGGTGGTCCCGTATATATATATATATATATATATATATATATATATATATATATATATATATATATATATATATATATATCGCACATCCTCTAAAAAACTGTCATAACATAAAAAAAGCTAGTATTGAGATAAAAATACAGTTTGATGCATTTTTTTCCCTCCTATCGCTCAAGAAAACAGCCATAATGTTAGTGCAAATAGTTATCATAAGATGGCGGTAGTGTCAGTTTTTTACGAAGCGTAATCCCGCGCACCCCGCTCCACGACAGTGCCGCATCACTGCTTGTGACGGGTGAACGTGTGCAAGTGCTTGTGAAAATAGTCATAAGTTGTGTTATAACTGTATTTTAGGTAAGTCGTTTTGTCATTATTGTACATTATTGAGTAAAAAACAGTCGTAATACATTTTAAGACTATGTTTTAGAAACTAAAACTCAAAAATACTTACATGCCTATCTAAAATAGTGCCACATTATAGGTTATGACATAATTTGTGTTCTTCTTAGTCTGAAAAAATGTCACATCATAGGATAAGACGTTATTGGTGTCAACTTTGCTGTTAATTTGTAAATTATTATTGTAGAAAGATGTCACATAATAGGTTATGGCGTTATCGTTCTCAACTTTGCTGTTAATTTGTAACTTATTCTTCTAAAAAAATATTGTATCATTTATTGTGGCACTGTTTTACTATTCGATCCTAGATTATTGTTGACTTACAATGTATAAAACATAAATGGAGTTGGAATGGAATGTTAGTAACTTTTAGTTTTCTTTTTTTTTAGGTATAAAATGGCTAACCATTTTAAAGAATGTCGAGGCAAACGGTTACTGCAAATGTGTGAAAATGAAAACAATAAAGATAATAATAACATGAACCGCACAGGTGAGCTTTAAAAAATACTTTTCTACTTGCTATACTCGCATCTTTTGGTTGTTCTGTACATTGCTTACTTATCTACATTGACGTCTGTTTCTTCGTTTTTTGTGTATAATGCGTATAATAGTAATATAAATAATGATAATACTACTAAATAATACCAATGCTAATACTACAATTACTAATTTCTTCGAATTAACTAATAATAATAATAATAAATCCCCAGACATACACACCGACTATATGGCCCCTAAAGTAAGCAGAGCTTGTGTAATAGGTGACCGTATAGCGAACCCGGGGGGAACCCGGAATATACATACATATTATATACATATACACATCCATGACCCGAGTACAAACTTTTGAGTTCGTCACACAAATGTATGCCCCGGCCGGGATTCGAACCCGGGACCTCTCGCTTCGCCTGTAGGGCTACTACCGACTGAGCTACGAGGCCGACAATATAATTTGCTAAAATATCATATTGTGTATTATCTTTTGTAAATATATTCATTTTTGCAGATGATTTAGTCATTATTACCAGACCAGGTATTGTATCAGACGGTACCGGGACAATAAACGATGATCTTGAACAGACTCTGAACGCGGAATCTTTTTCTGAAGATGATGACGATTCGGTGAAGGACCCTAACTATTCGAGTAGTTCTTCCAGTAGCACATCCAGCTGTTCTTCCAGGAGCTCTTCCAGATCTTCTCCGGTACAGCATGTAATCTCATCAACCAGTATAAATGACACACAAGTGTTAGGCGACCAAAACTTAAGACTATCGAGCCCTCATTATGAAGAGAAGAATGAAGTTACTGATAGGGTCCAAAATATTGATCTATCCATCCAACGATCTGTACAGGAGACCAAAGATGAAGAAGATGTTCAAGGTATCCAATTACCGTCACAATCTGTTCAGGAGAGTAATGAGGAAACTACTCAAAACTTTGGACCAACGTCACAATCTGCACAAGAAAATATAGATGAAGAAGCGGCACAAAATTTGACTGAAATGGAAAACAACAGTATTGTTAAAAAAGGCAGAAAACGTCTAGCAAGAGTTGATGAGTGGCTAAGTGTCAAAGCAAAGAAATTACGTAATACCGGTCAGTCTTATGTTTCGAGATCTAAAAAAAAGAAAACTGTTCCTGCACGTGCCATGAAATCACCATGTGAAATCAACAAAATATGTAAAATGCAATGTTCGGTTAAAATTGAAAGTCAAAACAGGATGAAAATATTTAGTAAATATTGGGAATTAGGAGACATTAACTTGCAACGAAACTTTATAAATAACTGTACCAAAGAAATTATGCCTGCAGTTCGTTTTACGGGGAAACAAAAACCTCGCAAACACAATAATGCCTATTATTTTATCGTGAATAATGAAGAAATACGCGTATGTAAAAAGTTTTTTATGGCTACATTAGACATTAACGACCGTGTTGTAAGAACAGTTTTTAATAAGAGAGAGCTAGGTTTTGTCGAAATAGATAAAAGAGGTAAACATGGAAATCATAAAAAAGTTGATGAATCGATTAAGAAATCTGTTAGAGACCACATACATTCTATTCCACGTATCGAAAGCCATTATATAAGAAAAAATTCAAGCAGAGAGTTCATCGATGGTGGTAAATGTATTGCAGATTTATATGAAGATTACAAAACAGAATGCTTAAAGCAAGGCCTTCCAGCAGCACACTATGAAATGTACGCAAAAATCTTTAACCAAGAATTTAACATAAGCTTCTTCATTCCTAAAAAAGATCGTTGCGAATTGTGTGATAGTTATCAAAATGCAGATAGCTGTGGAAAAGAGAAATTGAATATTAAGTATACAACGCACTTAGAAGAAAAACAACTGTCTAGACTAGAAAAAGAGAAAGAAAAACTTAATGTGAGTACAGACTATATTGTTGCAGTGTATGATTTGCAGGCTGTGCTGCAAACGCCAAAAGGAGATGTTTCTGTCTTCTATTACAAATCGAAATTAAATAATCTAAATTTTACAATAAGTGAACTTGGATCTGATCACACCGAATGTTATTTATGGCATGAAGGAGAAGCTAATAGAGGCGCAGACGAAATCGGATCTTGTATACTTGATTTTATAGATAAGAAAATGGTAGATTATGATGGACCAGGGATTGAAATAGTATTTTTTTCAGACAATTGCTGTGGACAGCAGAAAAATAAATTTATTTTTTCAATGTATATTTTCGCTCTGTTAAAGTATCCCAAGATAAAATCAATAACTCATAAGTACCTCATTACCGGCCACACACAAAATGAAGGTGATTCTGTACATTCCACCATAGAAAAGGCTATTAAGAAAAACCTTAAGTCTGGCCCCATTTATGTCCCCAGCCAATATGCACAAATTATCAGAACCGCAAAAAAAAAAGGTAAACCATACCACGTGAACGAAATGAGCTTTAAAAATTTTTTTTCAATGAAAAGTTTGTCAGAAGACATCGGCTTTATTGCGAAGAATTTGAAAACTTCTGATTTGAAAGTATTTAAGGTGATCCAAGGCGAACCTAACAAAGTTTTTTATAAATATTCATATAAAGATGATTATTTTAAGGAAGCTGAAATCAGCCGAAAACAAATCAACTCCGAAAATATTAACATTAAAAGGGCGTATAGATGTCGCCCTAAATTAAAAGAGAATAAAAAGAAAGATCTCTTAAATTTATTAGAGAATAATCACATTCCCAATTTCTATTCTTCTTTTTATTCCCAACTTTAAGGAAACTATTGTTATTAGTTATGTGTTGTACAGAAGATAGTTATGTTGTTTTTTATTTCTGTGATTTTAGAATACTGAATAAGTAAATACGATGTAAATGGTGAGTCAAAGATGTTCTAATATATGGACGTAGATTATAATTATTTGTGATTTTAAGAGTTTCTTTAAAATAATACTCGGATTTTGTTGATTATTTAGAGTTTTTGAAAGTATTTACCTCGCTATAATGTTTAAGAGGTTTTATTTTAATATAATATGTTGCTAAGTAATGTGAAAAAGAGTCACATTATCGGACACAATATTTTCTTTTTTTTAATAAATACATTTTTTTTATACAAGGTGTTTCGTTTTTCTTTCTGTAAACAAGCTTAATAAATTCTTCACAAGATTCTGTTTTTGAAAGTTTCAAATCAATAATAATAAATTAGTAATAACAAAAATAGATAAGAAAAATATTTAAATTGCGTTTTTCCCAAAACTTATTTTTTTGTGATATGACACTTTTTTAGAGGATGTGCGATATATATATATATATATATATATATATATATATATATATAACTACTCTAACCTTAGAGGTAGTGTAGAAGCAGGAACCTACTCCTTACAATATTTATATTTTGCCTTGGGCTTATTTGATCCCAGATTGGTCCCGTTGTCACCAAAGTGGTGACTCATGATGGGATTCATGAGGAATCGAGGAAACTCCTCGAAATTTATAGTAATTTTGACTTTTTCTGAAGCAACCCGAGCATATGCTACCAAAAAGTAAGATTTTGCACCAAGGTATAACCCTGTACTGTATGTTTGGGTAGTAGATATTATCATTAAGCTGTCTACTTTATAAAGCTTATTTTCCTATTCTAAAACTTCAATCTGCGTTTTCTGAGATACCTATGGGTTATAGATTTCATATTGATGTGTGAAAATAATAATACGGAAGCCTGTATGTATAATGAGTTATGCATGGTTATAGGCATAATTATCATTTGCCTGTGTCTCATTAGCCTGGTCAAAAGGCCTGGTTAATTATAAAATATGCACTTTCAACATAAAAGGAACACTTTTTTGTGTAATTCTCTATTTCTGAGAGTGCCATAATTACCTATTTCTATTTACATAGTTTATAAGTTTAGTCAATACTGGATCTGACTGACTAGATTTTCGTTTTCATAAAAACAGATTATTGTTGTTGTTGTGAGAATATGATTATATTTTAATTAAAATATTTATTATCTTACTTATAGAAAGTTTTTTTCTTTTGGTTCTTCTTATCATTAGCCTGTATGAAATTCTCAATAACCTGGCATCAAAATATTTGGACGTCGATATTTTGAAATTTACTCTATAAAAACTACGAAAAAATATGCAAACATATGTTTTTGGTGTATCTATTTTATATAAAGTAATATTGAAATTTGATCAGGCTTATGAGACGAAGAATAGATTTTCGAAGAAATACCCACCTAAATATTTTTAAATTACCTAGAATTGATTGGTGCTTAACTTGATATCTTTAATTTGTCATAGCAGTTTAAATGCGATTTTCTTATCACAATTAGACAAATATGGGGTTAATTATGCCTAAATTACATGCGTTTTTATTTTAATCTTTCTAAGTACGTAGGCAGTAGGCAAATATACGAAAATATTTGTATCTTAATGGCAATCGTCCTTGAATTTTACAGACTGAATTGAATCCTACTATTATTATAAATGTGAAAAATTGTGAGGATAGATGGATGGATGGATGTTTGTTACTCTTTCACGTAAAAACTACTGAACGGATATCGAAATTTGGTATTGTAGTAGTTCAGACTCTGGATAAAAATATAGTCTAAGTACTTATTATCCCGAAAAATTACAATATTCCCACGGGATACCCGATGATATATTTACGCGGGCGAAGCCGCGGGAAAATACTAGTTTTAAAATTAATATTTAAAAAAAAATAACATAAAAAGCCATTCACGAATTAGGTAGGTACATAATTAACTCATAAATGGAATTTTATGATATTTGAAAAAGTAATACAGAATCATCTATTTATTCAAAATATGTTCTAAGATTGTGTTCTAATTTCAGGCGTTGTTTTTACCTATTCCATAGAGGTCGGGAACAAGGTCTGAAAATAGAGGATTTATGGAAAGCACAGCAAAGAGACATATCAGCCGACCTGGGAAATCGCTTGGAGAGGGAATGGCAAAAAGAGGTGAAAAAGGCAAAGAAAAATGACTCACAACCATCCTTAGCCAAAGCCATAGTCCATTGCTTTTGGGTTCAGTACATGCTATGTGGAATTGGAATCGGCTTGATTTTCTTAATCGTATGGTAAATATGGATTTTTATATTTAAAAAAGATAAAGATAGGTACTAATATTAATACTAATACTAATTAATAGCTTTA
Organism: Phengaris arion; assembly: GCA_963565745.1. Classification (NCBI taxonomy): domain Eukaryota; kingdom Metazoa; phylum Arthropoda; class Insecta; order Lepidoptera; family Lycaenidae; genus Phengaris; species Phengaris arion. Next base: position 11,705,328 of record OY751440.1, on the reverse strand, counting down.
TATGAAAAATATAAATCTCACTTTACAGACAATTATAAAGTTACAAGCATTAATTATTATTTTATAAAATCGACCACAAAACGAGTAGACTATGAACGAATGAACGCCTGATAGTAATCGATTACTGCTACCCATGGCCACTCGCAACACCAAGGTGTTGCGCAACTGGTTCCTTGGTTGTTAAAAACCCCAGTCCCCGTATATTTCTATGAATTATCTTTATTCATTTGTCAAATCAAAACTTTCTAATAGCCAACGATTTCGAACGTATTTCCATGGATTTCCCAGCAATGGGAACTTTAGAAATCGCTTATGATGAGATTTTCCAGAAGTTATTGATACGCTAACCGGCTTTGATCTATTAACAACGATAAAGATATTATAGACACTAGACAGAAGACACTCTTAGATATGAACTGCCTCAAGGAAAATAATATTGTATAAGTTCTGCGGATAAGATATTTAAATTACCAAAAGTCGTTTAGCCAAGTGAGAGTAAATATTTTTGAAGTATCAAAGAACTGAAAGGATTTCATAAAGTCTTATCCATTACTCAAAAGCATTTGCTATTGTCCTGTCGACTATTAGGTATTCCATTTTTTTAATAAGTTACTAGCTGTCCCGACACACGTTGTTCTGTCTTAAATATGAACTGGAATTAATGAATAACTACACCTACAATGCAACCTACATCCTAGTCCTACACCTACTCCTACAACCTACAACTTTTCCAATGTTTCTCACCGTTTAAACCTTCCTGAACTCCCATAATTATTTCAAGACTAAAATTAGCCAAATCGGTCCAGCCATTCTAGAGTTTTAGCGAGACATTGGAATTGTAATCCATTTTTACGCTCCTCGGGAACGGGATAAAAAGTTACCTATGTCCGTCTCCTGGTTCTAAGCTACCTCCCCGCCAATTTTTAGCCAAATCGCCCATTCTTGAGTTATAAATACTAACACGACTTCTTTTATATACATGTGTATATAAAAGAAAGTGTTTTATAGTTACCTATACCACGATGTTTGGTTTATGTAAAATATTATATAGATTAAATAACACTCACGGAATTGTCCCGACGTGATGCCTACCACCGGTTCGGGACCTATCCCGGTGAAAAGAACCGGCGTAAGAAACTCGCTTTTTTTTACATTATATTTACATTTTATTTTTATATTACATAGAAGTAGACTTGCAGGTGGTCATCTTATTACCAAGGTGTGCAATGAATGATTTTATTGATGATTGCCCATCATCAATAATATCATTGGCCCTATAATAAGCTTTAGCACACAAACGTTCTTTAAACCTTTTTTAAATTTATTATAATTAATCAGTAAAGGCTCATAAATACTAAGGCGGGTCAATAAGTCCGTGACTTTTTGAATTTCTAACCTCCTTACTGAAAAAGCAACACTACTCCTGTCAACAGGCATCTGTCAGTTGACTCCTATCAAAATTTGAACTTGCTGCGTCAGTTAGTTTGTCTTTTACAGCTATCTTTATCAGACTATCCAGTAACTTAAGGAAACAATGGAAAAAAGTGAATTTCGTGTGCTTATTAAGCATTATTTTTTGCGAAAAAAAACCAGTACCGAGACCAAGGCTAAGCGTGATAAATACTATGGGGACTCTGCACCATCGATTTCAATGATAAAAAAGTGGTTACTGAATTTCGTTGTGGCCGTACAAGCACTGAAGATGCCGAACGTCCTGGACGCCCAGTTGAGGTCTCTACACCCGAAACAATCGAAAAAATTCACGATATGGTGTTGGCCGACCGAAGATTAAAAGTGCAAGAGATTGTGGAAGCCATAGGCATCTCGCATGGCTCAGTGGTTTCAATTTTGAATGATCACTTGGGCATGAGAAAGCTTTCCGCAAGATGGGTGCCGCGTTTGCTCACAGTCGACCACAAACGCAATCGTGTAACAACTTCACAGGAAGGTTTGGCGTTGTTTAATCACAATATGGAGGAGTTTTTTAACCGTGGACGAAACATGGATCCATCACAACACACCAAAGACCAAACAAAAGTCAAAACAGTGTGTTTCTAAGGGTGAATCGGCGCCAAAGAAGGCCAAGGTGGGTTTGTCAGCCAATAAAGTTATGGCGACTGTTTTTTGGGATGCACGTGGGATAATCCACATTGACTATCTTCAAAAGGGAAGAACAATTAATGGGGAATATTATGCCAACTTATTGGACCGCTTCAATGAGGATTTGAAAACAAAACCGACCTCATTTGGCCAAGAAAAAAGTTCTTTTTCACCAAGACAATGCAAGGGTGCACACATGTGCAGTTGCCATGGCAAAAATCCATGAATTGGGCTATGAATTGCTCCTACATCCACCCTATTCTCAAGATTTGGCTCCGAGTGACTACTTCTTGTTCCCAAACCTGAAAAAATGGCTCGGTGGAAAAAGATTTGACTCCAATGATGAAGTCATCTCGCAAACAAAGGCCTATTTTGAGGATCTCGACAAATCATATTTTTGGAAGGGATAAAAAAATTGGAGAAGCGTTGGACAAAGTGTATAGAGCTCAAGGGGGACTACGTTGAAAAATAAAATGATTTATTTATCAAAAAATCTGTGTTTTATTCCAAAAGTCACGGACTTATTGACCCGCCCTCGTATGTCAGTCTATTTTCTATTTCAGGCCAACGGTGACTTACTCTCTGGCCTTATTCATGGAATATTTTTCAAAGGAGAAGACAGCGGAGTCATACAAATATGCGCACATATACAATGTCATTTTTGAACCTGTGCATAGCTTCCACACCTCTGCTACTAGTCAAGTCAGAATTCTACCTCGGATGTATTGCTATGCGAGTGAGGGTAGCCTGCTGCTCATTACTTCATAGTAAGATAAGTATTTAATAAATTATATTATTATTTATATTATTATTTAATTATATTATTTATTATATTATTTATTATTTATTATTTATATTATATTATTATTATCGAAAAATAGCGCAATTTACGTTGTCGTATTTGTAATTAAAGCTATTGGTTTCGGCTCAAGTCTCAAGGTTACGGGTTAAAGTCATTAAAAATAATATTAATTATTTGTTTTACTAACCGATGGACGATTCTATATTAATATTGATACTTTATTTACTGTCTAATTTTAAATTAGGGATAGCCCATCTAGCATGCATCATTATTACTCATTAGCAATTAGCATCCGTTTGAGTTTTTACCCGACTACGGCGAAGCCACAAGGCAGGATAATGATTGTGGCAGTCTATGTATGTATGTGTGTATGTATGTATGTATGAATGTATGTATGTTTGTTCCACCGCAGCGCCTAAACTACTGATCTGATTTTAATGAATGATGTGTCAATAGATTCCTAATAATGGCCCGAGTAACATTGGCTAATTATATAATTTTCGTAGTCGGTTTATTGGTTTCCTATATCCTAGTAGGCAAAGATGTTTAAAATATCTAAATAGTTATTTTAAACACCATAATGGTTCGTAATAATTTTAATAAAAACCTTTAATTTAAGCAGATCAGTCCACTTCGACGTCTTTCCTTACTTAACATTTTCTCCCTATTCTGATGTAGGTACGTAATTATTTTTTAGATTTTGTAATTGAATCGTCAAGGTTTGAACAAAACTGAAACCGGGCAAATAATTAACTTGATGTCCAATGACGTGAACCGTTTTGACTTGGCTGCTCTGTACCTGCACCACATCTGGGTGATGCCAATCCTGATCACTTTCGTGTCCTACCTCATATGGCAGCACATTGGGTTTGCTACATTGGCCGGACTTGCGGTCATATTTCTACAGACTATATTCGTACAAAGTGAGTTTTACGAATCAATATTTTTAAGCTCCAAAAAAATTACATTGAGCCATTTAGGACGCGTTTTTAACCGCATAACCTTAAGAAGACAACCGATAAAGAATACAAATGGGCAAATCATCTAACTAAAATAAATGATGAGACTAATGACACAATTCCTTTGTTTTTACATAGCGTCGTGATTTGTGACTTGAAATAGTTATAACACAAATTTAGGAAAAAATTAGCAACTTCCTGTTATGAAAAATTAATGATAGAAAATGTACTCGTATAACTTACAGCTTATCTTAGTAACTGGTAAGCTAACCTCAGGGGAAAGATAGCCAAACGCACAGACGAGAGAATAAAGATCATGAGTGAACTAGTTAATAGAGTGCAAGTTATCAAAATGTATGCATGGGAAAAGCCTTTTGAAAAGCTAGTAGAAAAACTTAGAAAGTAAGTTGAAAAGATCTTTCAATTAAGGGTAACATAACATAGATCTACTATTCTCTACAGAAGACTTAATATATATAATACTGATTGTAAACGTTAATGCTGAACTAATAGGTAAAACTGAAAACAACTGACGGCCAGAAGTTATAAATAATAAGTAAAGAAATATTTATTTCCAAAAACAGTTTCCAAAATATTAAGTAGAACTCGTAGTCACCTAGTAAGTTTACGCCTGTATCAGGTGACTAGGCTCTTCCACATCTAATATTAATACAAAGACCTTTCAAAATATTATACATTATGAAACTTATTTACAAGAGTATAATAGTAAAGTTATGGTAATAATTAAATAACAAATATATATATTAAACATTTAGTACCAGCATAGCTCTATCACCAATACGTGTAATAAAATCTAAATTAACATCTAACTTTATGTGTGTGTATGTGTATGTCTGCATGTGTTCGTGTGTATGTGTGTGTAATGTGTAGGTGTGTGTGTTGTGTTTGTACATATATGTGTGTTAGTGAATAAAGTTATCAAACTATTCTCTTCAATTCAAACATTTCATTTATACCTCAAACTCCAAATTTTTTTTTATATTTTCGAGTTTGTTGAAACCATAAATCTTATTTTCAGATATGAAATCAAGTTTATATCGCACACAGCTATGATCAAGGGCTTCTGTACAAGTCTCATCGTATTCTCAGAGAGATTAGTTCTCTTTGCTGCTATTGTAACGTTTACTGCCAGCGGTGGACAGATCTGTTCTGGAATTACGTTCTCTCTAGCACAGTATTATTATTTGCTTTAAATGGCAAGCAATATATTCTTTGATCTTGCTTTGACGTTCCTCGGCGAATCAAAAATATCCTTGAGACGATTGTAAGTAAGTACGTACTACATTGATTTTCAGTCATATAATTTCGTGCACTCCCATAATGCACTTCATCATTGCAGAAGCAGTGAAGGCGTGATGAATTTTAAACAACTCGCCATATTCTATCTTGTAATTCACAGGAATTCCTCTTACTTGATGAAATAGAAGCACATATTTAACAATAACATCGAACCTGCGAGTATAACAAATCTGAAGAACGTTAACGGGTATCTTAAAAAAGAATTTGTGAAGCTAGAAATTCTGAGCGATTAAACCTATAGTTCCGACGCTGAGAAACATTACTCTTAAAGTTGACCCTGGGCAATTTATTGGGATCGTGGGCTCTGTTGGATCCGGTAAGGTAAGTCCAATATTGTTAGTCTCAATACTTACAATAATTTTTCTGTGCTTACAATTTTTACTAACAATAATAATTTAATATTTTGCCCTACATGCAGACTTCATTACTGCAAGTTCTTTCGGGTGAATTACAACCAACTTTTGGAAAAGTGCAAATGGGAAATGCAATAATTTATTTCGCCAGCCAAAAACCGTGGCTTTTTGCAGCAACAGTTAGACAAAATATTATTTTCGGATTGCCGTATGATAAAGCAAGATACGATAAGGTACACAATTGTATAAAATATTGTTCACCGTATTTTGTGACTTAAATATGAAAATTATGCAAAAAAATATTAATTTCGCGGCGCAAAAACAATATGACATATAAGTACTTACACAGTTTTATTAGGTGCTAAGGTTACTGCTTGTTCTTTTCACTACTTCACTTCCTGACAAGTTGTGAGAAGGGACTATAAATCGGATTTTTTTTCCACTTTAACAACTATTATTTATTTTATACTAAGGGCTTTTTACACTTTGAAATAATTTCTAACTTTTGTAACTACATAATATCGAAACTGTTTGTCTCTTTAACCATGCTACCTATAATTTAAAGTCGTTCTTTTTTGTATGGGAGTCCCGTTGTTTTTATAGCTATGTACGGAAGAAAATACAAAACACTCATTAAGAAACAGTAATGTATGATGTTTTACTTCAGGTTGTGGAAGCATGTGCACTTCTCCGCGACTTTGAGCAGTTGCCTAGGGGTTGACAGCACCAGGGTGGGGGAGAGGGGAGCCAGCCTCAGCGGCGGTCAGAGAGCTCGAGTCAGCCTCGCCCGCGCCTGCTATAGTGAAGTATGATAGTTTTTTACTACAAAAATTTCTTTAACAATAACAGTAATGTATAAGCGGATTTCAAATCATGCTCATAACATTAATTATCACTCACGTACCTTGGTACATGTTACCAAATAATACTAATTGGTATTTGATATATTGTACTCAAAGCAGTGTTGGGTTGGATTTCCCAAATTGTGAATGGAATTTTTCTTTTGTGTATGCGCTAAAAGAAAATACAAAAAGTGCGTGTGAATACCTAGTTACAGAACTAGGTATTCACTAGGATAATTACAGAATTATCTATATGGGTGATAGAAGTCTTATCATTGTAGGAAACTTGATGGCTATGTTGACAGTTTATCAGACAAGTGTAGGAATAAACGTTGACAAATATTGATTTAATTCAGCCTAAGCTAGAATGTTGCTGTTTTTGGTTTAACATTCCATCAATATTTTTTTTCTTTAAATTCCAGGCTGATATTTATCTTCTGGATGACCCCTTATCCGCTGTAAATGCTCATGTGGGAAAGCACTTGGTATCGGAATGTGTAACGGGTCTGCTGCGTCACTCCACACGCATCTTAGTTACGCACCAATGGCATCATCTCAAGGCAGCCGACAAAGTAGTTCTGTTACAAAATGTAAGTGAAAAACATTGCAGCTGTAATAATTCACAAAACGTTATACTTATATGATATCGTGTTTTCAATAATATAGTAACTAAGTGGATAATAATATCAATTACAGGGTGAAATTGAAACACGAGGTACTAAGGCGGGTCAATAAGTCCGTGACTTTTTGATTTTCTAACCTCCTTACTGAAAAAGCAACACTACTCCTGTCAACAGGTATCTGTCAGTTGACTCCTATCAAAATTTGAACTTGCTGCGTCAGTTAGTTTGTGTTTTACAGCTATCTTTATCAGACTATCCAGTAACTTGAGGAAACAATGGAAAAAAGTGAATTTCGTGTGCTTATTAAGCATTATTTTTTGCGAAAAAAAACCATTACCGAGACCAAGGCTAAGCTTGATAAATACTATGGGGACTCTGCACCATCGATTTCAATAATAAAAAAGTGGTTTACTGAATTTCGTTGTGGCCTTACAAGCACTGAAGATGCCGAACGTCCTGGACGCCCAGTTGAGGTCTCTACACCCGAAACAATCGAAAAAATTCACGATATGGTGTTGGCCGACCGAAGATTGAAAGTGCAAGAGATTGTGGAAGCCATAGGCATATCGCATGGCTCAGTGGTTTCAATTTTGAATGATCACTTGGGCATGAGAAAGCTTTCCGCAAGATGGGTGCCGCGTTTGCTCACAGTCGACCACAAACGCAATCGTGTAACAACTTCACAGGAAGGTTTGGCGTTGTTTAATCACAATATGGAGGAGTTTTTTAACCGTGGACGAAACATGGATCCATCACAGTACACCAGAGACCAAACAATAGTCAAAACAGTGTGTTTCTAAGGGTGAATCGGCGCCAAAGAAGGCCAAGGTGGGTTTGTCAGCCAATAAAGTTATGGCGACTGTTTTTTGGGATGCACGTGCGGTAATCCACATTGACTATCTTCAAAAGGGAAGAACAATTAATGGGGAATATTATGCCAACTTATTGGACCGCTTCAATGAGGATTTGAAAAAAAACCGACCTCATTTGGCCAAGAAAAAAGTTCTTTTTCACTAAGACAATGCAAGGGTGCACACATGTGCAGTTGCCATGGCAAAAATCCATGAATTGGGCTATGAATTGCTCCCACATCTACCCTATTCTCAAGATTTGGCTCCGAGTGACTACTTCTTGTTCCCAAACCTGAAAAAATGGCTCGGTGGAAAAAGATTTGACTCCAATGATGAAGTCATCTCGCAAACAAAGGCCTATTTTGAGGACCTCGACAAATCATATTTTTTGGAAGGCATAAAAAATTGGAGAAGCGTTGGACAAAGTGTATAGAGCTCAAGGGGGACTACGTTGAAAAATAAAATGATTTATTTATCAAAAAATCTGTGTTTTATTCCAAAAGTCACGGACTTATTGACCCGCCCTCGTACATATGAAGAAGTTATAAAATCGCCGTTTTTTCAACAAAACGGATACGATTAAAGATGATGGATGGATGGTGCTCCTGATCTTATTGAGAAATCTGATGCAAATAACGACGGGTTGCACTCCGGGAGTGCCGGCAGAAGTGAAAACTTGAATATTAACGTTGTGCATTTTTGATATTTTGGAATGGTTAGAGAATAATTTTGTACGCTATATTGCTTTCATTATCAATATAAAAGTACTATTATTTATGTGGTGGAATACAATATTCATTTATTGTGCTATCGTACACAAACACGACAATTTAAATTACATTAAAAATTTAACACTTCAGAACTATTACAATTATTTTACATAATAATAATAAATAATAAAATAAACAAAATAAATTAATAATATTAATCTCATCCATGGATGCGCGTGGCACGCTGTAACATTAACACACACGAACATTCGCGCAAGCGCCCTGCGCCGCCTGTCCTCTCTCCATCCGTCTTACGAATTTTCGATCAGGTCACGTGTCCTGACGCGAGTTAAGAAATTTTTACCCATTCCAAAAAAAGTACACAGCGCCGCTTAAGAAGTTTTCACTTCAAAAATATTGGAAAAGATTAATTTGCTTTTCGTTCACCTAATACTTACCACTATAAAAATAAATACAATGGAGAATTTACACATGAGTAATATGAATTCAGGTTGTGTAATAATGAAAATCTTATTTTAGTCCTATGAGAGTCCTGATGCAAAGCCATAAGAAGATAAAGTTGATGATGATGATGCACAAGAGACAGGTGAACTAATGGGAAAAGGTAGTCAAGTCTCAGTTACTTAAATAAGAATAGATAGCACATAGCGAGTTTTATAAAGCATTCATCAAATTGGGCTTTATAGCCTTCAAAGAGATAAATTTTCTTAATTCGTATCCTAATTTGTACAACTTATAACTCGCTTCTAAGTATATATCAATTTTTATATTTCAGGTAGTGTGTCTGGCTCTGTATACCTAAAATATTTTCGTGCTGGAGGCAGTTGGATGCTGCTAACAGTTATAGCCCTTTCAGTATTGTCTGCACAAATTGTCACATCAGCCGGTGATCTTTGGCTTACACATTGGTAAATATAAATTACAACATGGCAATATTTGTGGCTGCTGAGAAAGTGTTACTATGTAACATAAATGCATTATTGCTTGAATCGGTACGAATAAATAATAAATATGTTATAATCATATTTCAGGATGAACAATGTAGAGTCATCATTTAAAAGAAATGAACAATAGTCAAGCTAATAACGAAATAACTCCGTTACAAAAAGGCCCCGTGAATACTACAATAAGAAATTTAGATCTCGAAATTTCTACCAATGCAAATTTAAATTTAAATCTCACTGTAATAGGAACATTAGTCAAGACTGCAATGACAATCACCGAAATTAACTTTGTTGGTTTCGACCACATTTACTATATAATAGGTCTTTACCTATGAAATTGCCGTTCTGCAGTACTGCCATTTCAAATCAAAATAATTTTTGTTTGGCTAAGAATTCTAACTTCAAATTAATTTTATTTTAAAAACATGCAATTCTTTTTCCAAAAGTAGTCATTTGTTTATTGATTAGTGTTACATTTTCATCGCATTTCAATCTTTTTCGTCGTCATGGATAGGTTAAAAATTCGAGTAATTATGGAATATGAGTACCGTCGTGATAGCAACGCGGCACAAGTGGCACGCAACATCAACGACGTTTACGGAGCTAACACTACAAACCAACGCACCACCTGTTATTGGTTTGCTCGCTTCCGTTCTGGAAATTTTGACCTGAAAAATGAACCTTGCGGTCGTCCGAAGACTTTGGTCAACAATGACGAATTAAAGGCGATTGTGGAAGCTGATGATACACAATCTACGGCTGAATTAGCAGCAGCTTTCGACGTAAGCGTCAAAACAATATTGGTCCATTTACGTCAAATTGGCAAGGTAAAAAAGCTTGACAAATGGGTGCCCCATGAACTCAATGATCGCCAGCGCGAAGTACGCGTCGAGACGTGCCTTGAACTGCTCAACAGACGCACAAATGAAGGAATTTTGAACCGCATTGTTACCTGCGATGAAAAATGGATTCTGTTTGATAACCGCAAGCGTTCAGCAAGTTGTTTGGATCCTGGTTCAGCACCTAAACAATGCCCTAAACGAAATCTTACCCCTAGAAAAGTGATGGTCACTGTTTGGTGGTCTAGAGCCGGTGTGATTCATCACAGCTTCTAACCAAATGGGGTGAGCATTACTGCAGATGTGTACTGTTAAGAACTGAACAAAATGATGGAGAAGCTGGCATATCTCCAACCAGCATTGGTCAATCGCTCGTCTCCGCTGCTCCTGCACGACAACGCGCAACCTCATCTGCACAGCAGACAGTCTCCAAGTTGCAAGAACTGGGGTTGGAAGCTCTCCGTCATCCGTCCTACTCACCAGACCTTGTGCCTACAGACTACTACTTTTTCCAGAATTTGGATAACGTCTTGGCGGGAAAAAAATTCAATACCCGAGATGCAGTACAAAATGCCTTTGAAGAATTTGTTGCCTCCCGTCCAGCTGATTTCTTTAAGAAGGGCATTTGCAAGGGCAAGGGAAGGAATTGCATGGGTGATTACTTCGATTAATACAAATAAAAATCCATGAAAAAAATTCGTTTAAATTTTTTCATACAAAACGGCAATTTCATAGGTAAAAACCTAATATATGTTTGGAGTGTAGCATTATTTATTAACATGTATTTTACTGAACTCTGTAAGGTAAATTGTATAAACTGCTATTGGTTTATTTTTGCACAAAGATTAATATTAGAACTAATGATTAATATTTAATGTTACTAAGATGGGGGCGAACGAAATGGAATCGAATTTGAAAAGTATTTAGTGATCAATGATTGGGGCCTTCAAATTAAATACCTGATTTACTGAATTATTTTATTTGACAACCGGTTAAGTTGGCGAGGGGCAGACGACTAACTCTCGTAGGAGAGTACGTATATATTATTGCGACGTACATAAACATAACATAACAGCGTAAGCTGACTCTACATTCTACGATTACTGAGAATTATTATATACACTACAAGTACTTTAACGATTTTCTCTCCTTTTCAGATCTTTTATATTCATCTGGGTATGCATACGAACCCCTCTGGAAGAATTTTGAATAGATTCTCAAAATATATGGGCGCTGTGGATGAAATATTGCCAAAAATGTACATCGACTGCATTCACGTAATAAATTAGGAGCATTATTTCTTGTTTCGATATTATTGAGTAATGATAGGAATTTTCTTCCAATAATTATCATTTCTTTTTCAGATAACAATGTTGATGTGTGGTATTTTATCAATGGTGGCCATTATTAATCCGTATATGGTGCTCACCACTTTTCTGTGTGGTTCACACCACATGACGTCCATAAGTACATGATCACATCATGTACTTATGGACGTCTGTGTATATGAAAAGTGCTGAAATGATAAGACGGTAAGTTAATTTACAATAATTGCCTTAATTCAAAATATTTATAATCGGATTGATTCATTATATTTTGTTTTCGAAAAAATGTCTTTTATTTATATATTCTGTTTCTCTGATTTCAGACTGGAAGGTATAACCCATTTTAGAGAGCATGTCGGGGCTGGCGACGGTGCACACGTGGCTCAGGCCATGCTGTGCCAGCAATTCGACGCCAAACAAGACGTTTGCCTGGTACTGCTGCCTGTGTACTGCCTGGTTAAATTTTGATTTTTCTTCTTTGTTGTTCAATAACAATGTTGATGTGTGGTATTTTATCAATGGTGGCCATTATTAATCCGTATAACCATAACTATATCCGTATAACCATAACCAGCGATAAATTTTGGTTTTGGATGGGGCTTCATCACCAAATGCAGAAATCATCCGGTCAACACACTGTTTTTGTGTTAAACCACGTCGAAAGTCATAATAAATCATCGCTCTAGAATTTTCTCGAGTCAATTCCATTTTCTCAACTACTAAACAAGTTTGAAAAGACCTTGTGACAAGACCGAGAATCTTTTTTTAAATAAATAAACGGTATTCGATTTTTAAAACCAAGGAGTTTTAAATTAAAAAGATTTTAATATGACAGGAACAGTGGAAATATTCCATTCCCTTAGATACTTTTAGTGCAGCCCTCGTAAGTCATTTTAAGTTAATTCAGACACTTTATAGAGAGTACAATATATTGATAGCATTTGCAATGTGTTATTTGCGTAAGGGTTAAGATATTTAGTAAAATATAAATCCTTTACAGGTAGGAGTAGTAGGACGCACTGGGGCAGGGAAGTCATCGCTGATATCTGCTCTATTCCATCTAGCTCCTGATTGATAACCTGATTGACGACATTGATAACGGAAGAATAGCGTTAAAAGTAAGATTCCTTTTTAAAATAAGTTTTTTTTTGTGATTTTTAAACTTATTTTTATGATTGTTTAATTTAAATTGGATATTCTTAGGACCTGCGTTCGAAAATCTCTAACCAACCAGTAAGAACCAGTTGTTCTATTTTCAGCTAGCTTACGTTACAATTTGGATCCATTTGATAAATATTCGGACGCTGACATATGGAAAGCTTTAGACCAGGTACCAACAAAAATTACTCTGAAATTATTAAAATTTAATATAGGAAAATAATATTTTTTTACTCTTTTTTTTTCAAAAGAACATTTATTTCTAACCTTGTCTTACATATGTATTTTTTTTAATTTTAGAATTTTGTTTCCTTTAAAGGTAGAGTTGAAAAAGAATCTACATTCGCTAGCATCAGTAGTAGAATCAGGCGGAATGTGTTTGGCACTCGCCTCCAACAGACTGCTCATCCTAGACGAAGCCACTGCTAATGTGGATTCTAAGTTTGTTCCTACTCTAGTATCATTTACTTCTATAGAAAACCTAAACTGCAGTCGATTTTCTGATAATAATATTATTGTAGCGAGAGTTTATTAATACAATTTGTTATATTTGTAGTACCTACGCATGCAATGATACAGAAGTAAATTCGCAAGTATTTCTCCAAATGAACGGTAGTGACGGTGGCGCATCGTTTGCATACTGTTGCAGACTCAGATAGCATTATCGTAAGCAAGCAACCTATTCAAGGTTTGAATTTACAAGAAATTGTTAAACTTTAAGAGTTAAACGTATTAATAAAAAATACGAATATTTTAGGTAATGGAAGCAGGACAAATAGTTGAATTTGGACATCCTCATGAACTATTACAGCAAGAAAAAGGTCATTTTGGACAAATGGTCAAAGAATTGGGTCCAGCAGCTGAACAGAGCATTAGAAATTTAGCAAGAGTGGCTTATTTAGAATGTACTAGCAAATGAGATATTATTTTAAAGTTTTTGATTTATATGTAAATATAAAATAGACATTTAGGCTTTAGAGTATCAACAGGATTATTCTATAAACTGATCTCACTAACGAATTGAATTTACAATACTCTCTTTATAAAACCTCATAAAATCTACAAAACCTACCTCCACTAATCGGTAAAACATAGTGATAGTGCAAGATGGAGAATGATTTATTCCATTGTGATGTTAATAAAGAAGACAATAAATAGCTAACTATTCAAATATTTAATAAACCTTATTGATAATAAAATTATAACCAATATGTCTACTGCCTTATTAACTAATTCTAACGCTTTCGTAAAATTGTTTTTTGTGTTGTGTTGTGTTGTGTGAAAAATAGAAAACAACATAATATTATTGTGTATTGAAAATTGAATGCGTCAACATTTTTAAAATCACAAGAGCAACAGTAAGAAATAAAAATTGCCTATTTATATAATCTAGTCTATAGTAAGTGGCCGTTAGATTAGGTTATGTAGGTGGTAGTAGATATGAACGCCGGTGTCGGTCCGCCGCCGCCGACACCAGCATAGTATACTACACACCAACATAGTACATATACACAACGGGTAGGTCACCACCGAGGTAGTTCGACGGAAAACCGACTTTTTGAAGTCGGCCGCCGCCGCCGACGACGTCGCCGCCGGCGTGACAGTGTTTTCTAAAGTTTGTACTTGGTAGTAAAAAAAACGTGTAGTTCATAGCTATAAAATAATTTTAGTTATTAGGTTACACACAATTACAATGCAATACAATTTGTGACACTTTTTTACTGATGAAAAAAAAAGCAACGTAATTATACAATTCCAAAATAGTTGCCAGCAGTAAATGTGCTTTGATTCTAGAGAGAGCGTACTCTAACACACTCAATTTTTTTCTATTTTCGTTTTATAAACGTCTATATTTTCAAGTAGTAGTAAATAAATTTTTTAACTAACTGCGTAGGCTCTCTAGTAAAAAACCAATAATAGCGAAGATGTCAGCCTGAAACATGGTTGCAAAATCTCCCAAAAAAGCATATCTTGCATGTCGCCGTAGAATCTAGCGCCCGCTTTTCCTGGAGCCGCCTGTGAACTAAATTATGTCATTGGGGTGAACATTAATATTTTCCATCCCAGTCCTCCCAAGATGGTATGAAAACCTGGTATAGCTTCTAGAAGCTATGCACCTTGATCATGGCGTCAGATGACATGACCATGACAGGTGTCTCTGTGTTGCAGAGACTGTTAGCGTTGAGTGTTATCTTCACCCTTTTGCACCAATTTTCGACGACTCTCAATGCTGATTGCATTATCCCAGCGACCACCGATGCGCATTTGCCCACCGCTAATATCTGTGGCTGCGTATCCTTGAGCATAGAACCTTCTATCGTTCAGTTCTTTTAGCTGCCCATTCACTACCAGGGACCACTCCAGCAGCGACAGTACCCCTCCCTGTGGGTATCCTAGGGTCAGCCTTCTCCTGAGCGTCAACCCCATGATATTTGATGACGCTATACTGTTGTTAAGCGTGGCTTTGATCCAATCTATAGTAGTTATGCTATATTCCTTGAAGCCAGGCTATCCGTAATAGAGCGCGTTGAAGTGTTGTCGAACGCGTCTTCAATATCTAGGAAGGCGTATAGCGCAAACTCCTTATCCTCAATGGCTCTATCAATGAGATCTACTAGCTCCATCAACACCGTTTCAGTAGATCTGCCTTTCTCGTAGGCATGTTGTGTTTCATGCCGAACTTTTTTTTTTAATATGACTTAGGTACTCACTATGATTATCTCTCTCGCTCACTTGGCGCGCCGATATCTTTTCGCGGCGGCGGCGGCACGGCAGAAACGGCGGCGGTAGCGGCGCGCCGGCGCGGCGCTTATATCTAGATTGTAGTTAGGTACACACGATTTTTATAGATATCGACTTTTACAAAAAGAGCCGCTAATATTTCTGAATAGAAGGGTGAATAATTACATAGAATTCTAATATGTATTTGTATGCAAAATAAAGAATACAAGTGAACATGGCTTAAGTAGTCCTTGACACACATACAAAAACAATCAAAACACGTAGAAAACGAGATATGAAATTATATTCAGCCGGCGTTTTATTTTATTACGTACTAGCTAAATACTTAGCTAAACAATAATTAAACATAACGAGGATTTTGCAAAGTAAAAGTATGATATGATTTTTTTTTTCTGATTTACTCAATTAACAAGGCATTATTATAGATAATCTAGGCAACAGCACTTTGTCTTAAATTTTAACAACAGGAATTTTAACATATCCGAATGCACCAATAAAACTTCCGATAGTACGACATACAGTGATGATAAATACCCATACAAATAGACCTTCAATATCGGTTATCACTAAGTTATCTACGTTCGTATGTAATCCCACGCGTTGCTGTAAATTCACTATATTTCTGCATGACACTTGTATGTATATCTGTTAATATATTCAGTATTATACCGGTTGTAGCTCCATGATCACGCGTCCTCAAGTTGTCTCTACCGTACCTTGTATCCGGTACCTTACACCAAAATAGCTTCTAAAGATGTAAATTTACAATTAGATGTTAATTTGAATAAAAAAGTAAGAAATACCAGAATAAATAAAAAATATAAAGTGAATAAAAATGGATGTCAAAATTAATTTAACTAAAAAAAATCTTCAAGAAGAAGCTGGTTTACTTTCCAAAATACTTCTATGGTAAGCTATTTGTAATTATCTCAACAATTGACAATGGACCAACCAAGTAATACACTAATATTTTGAATTTTATTATCAACAATTTTAAAGAATGACTAATTAAATAATATTATTTAGATATAAATAAAAAAATTGAATTGAAGCTATGTACTAACCATGGCCCTAAAATATATCCCTGCGCTACTCCTAATAGTGCGAAGGAAAGTATATACCTAAGCTAAGCAGTGTAAGTACATTGTGGGAAAATGGTGGCAAGCCCCAAAGGGAGATCTCCGACCGAGCGAGGTGCTATGCTCGGTCAGGCCGAAGCCCACTTGTATGAATTTCAGGTGTTGTATATATATACCGCCGATCTTAAAAAAATTCGATAGCGCGGGAAAATGGTGGCAAGCCCCAAAGGAAGATCTCCGACCGAGCGAGGTGCTATATGCTCCGGTCAGGCCGAAGCCCACTTGTAGTACTTTCAGGTGTTGGTATATATACCTCCGATCTTAGAAAACTTCGATAGCGCGATTCAGGATTGTGGCGCTAATTGGTCCGCCACATCACTCCCCCTCGAAGACCGGAGATCGAAACTTGAGTCTTCTTGCTTGCTTGTGCCAGAGAGTCCCAGTGAGTCGGAACTGGGCTGCTTGCTGCACGGGGTCCAGTGAGTCAGAGTGCTGCCGTGCGGGGCCGATGCTACGTGCTGACCAGGAGAGGTGTGCCCTGCTTGCTGACCGGTAGTTGTAGTGAGAGAGAGAGGTTCCCGATGAAGCCGGTGAGGGTTCGACAAGGCCGCGGTGCGTTGAGGCTGGTGGTCGAGGTACCCGATGAGGCTGAAGCTGGCTGGCGTGGTGTGGAAGGAGGGGTGGGGAGTGATTATGTCCAAGAAGGTGGTGTGTTCTGTCGAGGGTCACCAATGTGGGAATATGGTGGCAAGCCCCAAAGTGAGATCTCCGACCGAGCGAGGTGCTATGCTCGGTCAGGCCGAAGCCCACTTGTAGTAATTTCAGGTGTTGTATATATACCGCCGATCTTAGAAAACTTCGATAACGCGATTCAGGATTGTGGCGCTAATTGGTCCGCCACAACATCAATGCCGTCCTAACGCATTTTTCCGTGAATCTGCTAAAGTTTTATTTTTTATTTATAAGTACAAATCTAATAAAATATCATCTTTGTTCAGTCCCTTATAAAATTGATATTATAAGACTCCACAAAACCAAGTTATGATTAATTCAACAGGAGTATGGATTTGTCAGATATGTGAATAAGTTATTACTTTATGTCCACATTTTATGTCAAATCTAAAGAATTTACATACACTTAGCGTCTTAAATAATAACCATTTATTGCTGCTTCTAGGGTAGAGTAGGCAGTCACAGAAAATTGTGCTTACATAAATGTATTCGAATTCAGTGGTCAAGGCAGGGTAAACCCATAAGAATATTTCTCTAATTCGATTAAATACCTGTTGTGAATAACATATCTAGTTGTCCATGCTAGTAGGCATTTAATAAACTTAAAGCTTATTCAGAGTCAGCTTCTAATAGTTTAGAGATCAGACTAAAAAAACACGAGTCTGTTAATATAAAACAAGTATTTAACTTTTTAGCATACTATAAACTTGCATAGTTTCTTAAACAGGTTTCTCATATTATTTAGATAACGGTCACAAATAGATTTGCATATTAATGTATATTTAACGTGAAGGAAGCCAGGGCATAAATAACTGTTTATCTTTTTTATCCACCTCATCTTTTGTGATTGGCTTTACTGTCTAAAAATTTTGTCATTAAACCTCAGATTTATTCAAAATGTAGATAATTTAAAAAGGCTATACTTATTGAAATTTGTATGAAACTAATAGAACTTCCAAGAATTCCAAGATACATCCAAGATAGATCAGTTTAATAAATGTCATTAGGTCCTAATGCTTATCTCAATATTCAGACAAATCTTATAACATCTTCCACAGGCATTGTTTTCACCTCTTTCGCAAAGGTAAAAGGTACGGTCTAAACATAGAGGATTTGTGGAAAACTCGAAAATGCGATTTATCTGGTGATTTGGGGGACCGTTTGGAAGGAGCGTGGTCTAAGGAACTTAAAAAAGCTAAAAGAAGTGATTCAAAACCTTCACTGGCAAGAGCAATCGCTAGTTGCTTTTGGCTGGAGTATATGATTCTAGGGATTGTAATAGGAATACTTTTTATCATCATATGGTAATTTATTTTTGGTATTTTACGTAAAAATAATACTGGAATATAAAATCCCTGATCGTTCTTAACATCAGGTCTGTTAGTAAAATAAAACTTATATTGCTTAATATTAGATCTTTACCTATGAAATTATCGTTTTGTATGAAAAAATTTAAACTAATTTTTTTCATGTATTTTTTATTTGTATTAATCGAAGTAATCACCCATGAAATCAATGCATCTTTACCAACGCAGTGGCAGTTTATTGATGCCCTTCTTAAAGAAATCAGCTGGACGGGAGGCAACAAACTCTTCAATGGCATTTTGTACTGGCTCTCGGGTATTGAATTTTTTTCCCGCCTAGAAGTTATCTAAATTCTGGAAAAAGTAGTAGTCTGTACGCGCAAGGTCTGGTGAGTACGGCGGATGACGGAGAGCTTCCAACCCCAGTTCTTGCAACTTGGAGACCGTCTGCTGTGCAGTATGAGGTCGCGCGTTGTCGTGCAGGAGCAGCGGAGACGAGCGATTGACCAATGCTGGTTGGAGATGTGCCAGCTTCTCCATCATTGTGTTCAGTTCTTCACAGTACGCATCTTCAGTAATGCTCACCCCGTTTGGTAAGAAGCTGTGATGAATCACACCGGCGCTAGACCACCAAACAGTGACCATCACTTTTCTAGGGGTAAGTTTTCGTTTAGGGCATTGTTTCCTAAACAGGTTGCTGCAGAACCAGGATCCAACCAACTTGCTGAGCGCTTGCGGTTATCAAACAGAATCCATTTTTCATCGCAGGTAACAATGCGGTTCAAAATTCCTTCATTTGTGTGTCTGTTGAGCAGTGCAAGGCACGTCTCGACGCGTACTTCACGCTGGCGATCATTGAGTTCGTGGAGCACCCATTTGTCAAGCTTTTTTACCTTGCCAATTTGACGCAAATGGACCAATATTGTTTTGACGCTAACGTCGAAAGCTGCTGCTGATTCAGCCGTAGATTGTGTATCATCAGCTTCCACATTCGCCTTTAATACATCAATGTCGACCAAAGTTTTCGGACGACCGCGAGGTTCATTTTTCAGGTCGAAATTTCCAGAACGGAAGTGAGCAAACCAATAACAGGTCGTGCGTTGGTTCGTAGAGTTAGCTCCGTAAACGTCGTTGATGTTGCGTGCCGCTTGTGCCGCGTTGCTGCCACGACGGTACTCATATACCATAATTACTCGAATTTTTAACGTATCCATGATGACGAAAAAGATTGAAATGCTATGAAAATGTAACACTAATCAATAAACAAATGACTACTTTTGGAAAAAGAATTCCATGCTTTTAAAATAAAATTAATTTGAAATTAGAATTCTTAGCCAAACAAAAAATATTTTGATTTGAAATGGCCAGTACTGCAGAACGGCAATTTCATAGGTTTAGACCTATTATTAAAAAATATACTTAATACATTTCTTGTACAAAATTCGTAATTTATCAATTTATTTTTTCCAGGCCAATGATACCATATTCTCTAGCTCTGTTCATAAATTACTTTTCCAATGCAAAAAGTTCAGAGTCTTACAAGTACGCACATATTTACAACATGATATTGAATTTATGTATAATTTCTACACCTTTCCTCGTTAATCAGACAGAATTTTATCTGGCGATTGTTGGAATGAAAGTCAGAATAGCCTGCTGCTCCTTGATGTACAGAAAGGTAAGGTACCTAATCGTTAAGATCAATTTAGTAGCGCAAAAAATACTACTGCAATCATTTTGTCTCAAATAGCCGACAGCGGTGCTATAAATTGCATTGCGCATTTAGCTGCCAATAATGTACTTAATTTGAATTTTTTAGATGATGAAGCTTAGCCGGAATGGCTTGAGTAAAACAGAAACAGGGCAGGTAATAAATTTGATGTCCAACGATGTGGGTCGTTTTGACACTGCGAGTATATACTTGCATTACATTTGGGTGATGCCTGTCGTAATCATTTTTGTATCATATCTCGTATGGCAGCGAATTGCCTGGGCGACGTTGGCTGGACTTGGTGTTATATTTTTGCAAACTCTGTTGGTACAAAGTAAGTTTAACGATATAACCTAAACGCACGAAAAACAAGTTTTAAAAATTGCATTTAAAACTCTTTCTATAAAATTTCATCTTTTATAGCTTATTTAAGTAACTGGCAAGCTAAACTGAGAGGGAAGATAGCTAAACGTACAGACGAAAGAGTTAAGGTCATGAGCGAACTAGTCAATGGAGTGCAAGTTATCAAAATGTACGCATGGGAAAAACCTTTTGAAAAGCTAGTGGAAAAACTAAGAAAGTAAGTCACTCATTCACTAGTCATACTACATAATTTTGATAATATTGATAACACATACACACATGAGGTCAATTAATGGTATTAGCTAAATTATTGTTTTTAGATTTGAAGTAAAGTTTATAACACAAACAATGATGATCAAGGGATTCTCTACAAGTATCATCGTATTCACAGAGAGACTAATTCTATATGCCGCGTTGGTAACATTTATTGCTATGGGTGGAGAAGTAAATTCTGAGATCACCTACTCTTTGGCACAATATTATAATTTGTTACAAATAGCATGTAATATTTATTTTCCATGGGCCCTTACAATTCTTGGAGAATCTAAAATATCTGTGCAACGACTGGAAGTAAGTAAATGTGCATTATCAATTATTATCATACCTGCAAGAGAAAAAAGATAAATTATCAATTTACAGTGTTTTGATAGGAATTTTTGACTTACTAATAATAATCTATACATATAATAAAATCGTAACTGGTCGCTGTCTGTACATGGAAGATATATAAGAAAAACAATTACTATAAAACAATGATTTTTAGGATTTTTGTCTGTTTGTCTGTACGTTTGTACGCGCTAATCTCAGAATCTACTAAACGGATTTTGATGAAATTTGGTATGGTAGTAGCTTAGACTCTGGATTAACACATCGGAAACTTTTTTTTTCGGAAAAATGTACGGTTCCCGCGAAATTCGTTTTTGCGCGTACGGCTTGACGGCTTAACCGATTTTCACTAATGAGTTTTGGTTATGCTACTCCATTTAAAATTTAATTAACCGACTTCCAAAAAAGGAGGCGGATATACATTCAGCTGTTTATATTTTTTTTTGTATGTTAAACTATTACTCCACCGCCTGTGGACCGATTTTCAAAACTCTTTTTTTTTGCTGTAAACGGTATCCTAATCGTTAATCTCTAATTGGTCTTTTTGACACCAAAGTGGTGACTTGATGATGGGCTCCATGAGGAATCGAGGGAACTCCTCAAAATTTACTTTTTTTTTCTCAATTCTCTCAAATTTTCTCAATTTTATCAAAAATTATATTAGATTTTCTCTTTTTCTGAAGTAGTCCAGGCATATACTACCAAAAATAAAGATTTTTCACAAAGGTATACCCTGGATCCAACAGTACTGAACAGCACTCCTGAGTCGTTAAAGATACATGTTTGGGGATTTCTGCTTTGTTTATAGAACTGAAAGCATATGCCACTATGTCAATTAAAGTAATCATCATCAATCACCGCCTTCATCACACCATACACCATCACATTATGATGATAATAGGTACTTCTCGTAGTCATGGCATCCATGAGGAATGGAGAGAACTCCACAAAATTATGAGGACATTTATAGTGATTCCGACTTTTATAGTAAGTAAAATTTTGTGCCAAGGTGTACCTAACCTAGATCCAAAAGCACTGAACAGAAATCCTCAGTCTTTAAAGATACAGGCTTAGAAATTTCGGCATTGTTTAAAGAACGGCAAGTCACTTATAGTAATCATCATTATCATCACCACCATCTTCTTACGATACACCAACATATTATTATGGTGACATAGGTACTCCTCATAGTTTTGTGCACGGATATCAATTTATTTGAAATTTTGCTATTGCCAAAAAATTATATGCATGATCATCATCATCACTATAATATTATATTTAATGCTGACTGCTACATTTTTCCCGCCGACTACTATAATAGATAATTTTAATAACATAGTGTATTATCATTATCATCACTGGTATTGTTTATTTCGTCCACAGATCGGTAATGCTTATTTGAGGAAATACCACGCCCTCTCAGAAAACCGGCATAAAAAAACGCTTGAGTTTGTTTTGCTGAGAGAGTGAGAATACCGGAAGCTTTTTTGTATTAAAAACTTTCTTAAAATGTGTTATTAATAATAATTATATATAACTAAAAAGGGAAAAATAATTATTTTTAATAAAAAATTAAAGTAAAAATTTATTCTAAAGTAAAAATGTCCAAAAATGTATGAAATAAAACTTCTTTTCCAAATAATTCCCCTTTTAAATTCGGCTAAAATTTTAATTATTTTTCTACTCAATCTTAATATTTTTGAAGTCGGTACCATGGTGTCTAAAAAAAGTCCGCGATGGCATATGTATGTCTATCTTATAAGGGTTACTTATATTAGGGCACAGAGTAAAAATTTTCACACGTACTTTTTGAATTTAATATATATCCTAGATAACGATTAGGTAAAATTGTATCCGTCTAAATAGCTTCTGAAAATACCACATTTTTTGTGATCGTTTTTTTAAACTTAGAATGGATAGGTACCCATCGTTATCTAGGATATATATTAAATTCAAAAAGTACGTGTGAAAATTTATTATAAGTATATATTTTTACTCTGTGTTATTACTATATTGCAGTAGGTATACTTGCTAAAGAAGTTTTTTTCCACGAACATTCTCCCACGCGGGCGAAGCTGCGGGCAAAAGCTAGTTATTACAATATGCGGCATCATGTCTAGATATTATCTTTTTATAATATGGTTCGTATATTATGACTATCTGACCCGAGCCCACTTCGTTGGGCGTTACACATTTTTTGAGGATGATGATGAGGGTAAAAAGTATCCTAAGCTACGCCTTATAACTTCAGCTATCTGCCAGTGAAAGCCGGAACAAACAGACAGACAGACAGACAAAAATTTTTTTTTTTTTTTTATTATTCATTCCGTATTTACTTTCATATGCATTAAGCGAAAAGCTGTTACAAACAGACACTTCAATTTTATTTATTTGTATATATATATGATAGATACTTATATAGGATTTAGGAACCAGATTTATAACCTAACCTAACATAACTTAATATTCCGTTTCACACTTGTCGGGACTCTACTTAGGTCCAAAACCAATTCAAAGTCCAAAAAAAAAATCATTAACGTTGTTTGGAAGACACGAACAATTGTTCTTGACAACTAATGAGATAAAGTTTTGTTGCATGAACAATTTTAATTTACTTGACAGGAATTTTTACTACTTAATGAAGTGGAACCGGTTGGATACAAAGTAAACAAGATCGAATCTTTATCGAACATTAAACATAGTGACAATCACGTTAAGAAATCTATGAAATTAGAACTTTCTAATGTAACTGCTAGTTGGCAGATTAACCCAATCGTACAAACTTTGAGAAATATAACATTCGAAGTAAATCCTGGAGAATTCGTTGGCATAGTTGGCTCTGTTGGATCTGGTAAGGTATGATGAAAATAAACTCCTAGAGTTCTCTTATTCTTCCTTTATTTTCTTAATATTATGTTTATGTAATTTGTAAAAGTTATTATGAAATAAATTTATTTATATTTTTCCAATAGTCTTCGTTACTTCAATTAATTCTGGGAGAGCTACAACCAAATTCTGGAAGAATATCATTGGGAGGTGCAAAAGTTTCATACGCCAGCCAAGATCCTTGGCTCTTTGTAGCGACTGTCCGAGAGAATATACTTTTCGGATTACCATACGACAAGACAAGATACAATAAGGTAATATTAAAATAATTTCTAGGGTTCCTTACCCAGAGGGTAAAAACGGGACCCTATTACTGCGACTCCACTGTCTGTCCGTCTGTCTGTCATCAGACTATATTTCCTTAACCATGATAGGTAGACAGTTGAATTTCTCACAGAAGGTGTATTTCTTTTGCCGCTTTGACCACAAATACTTAAAATAGAATAAAATATTTAAAGGGACGTTTTGTATGGAACCCTTCGTGTGCGAGTCCGACTCGCACTTGGCCGGTTTTTTATTATTACTTAATATCACTGAATTTTTATCGAATGCTAATAAGGACTCGTCAACGTCACCTTCAGCAGTTATAAGGACAACACGAAGTCATGAGTAGCCCATTAAAAGGCTTTAATTTCATAATAGCCTTAATAGTAATTAGGACATTCTTTTCTAAATATTTTTGGTGCACAGCAGTCCTTTATCAGTAGTAGGTATAGTACAAGTCAGCACATCGTCATGGTACATGTGTAGAAGAGTTTCATGCATTTGTTGATTTCTAATTATTGTTCAGGTAGTAGAAGCATGTGCGCTTCTTCGCGACTTTGAGCAGTTGCCAGGGGGAGACGGCACCATCGTTGGAGAGAGGGGAGCCAGCCTCAGCGGCGGACAGAGAGCTCGAGTTGGCCTCGCCCGCGCCTGCTATAGAGAAGTACGCTACGATCGCATAGTAATCTGATTATATGTATAAATAAATAATAATAAATAAAATCATATAACCATATATCCTTTACCTATCTAAGACATCGTAAACAATACAGAATGCAGAAACAATACTATTTTGATGAAACTTTTTAATGCTTTTGACACCTAGTTGTAAGGTTTTTAACTTTTTAGTCTCAATTATTTGTGTGTTAATAGGCCGACATCTACCTCCTGGACGACCCGCTGTCGGCGGTGGATACGCACGTGGGCAAGCATCTGGTGTCGGAGTGCGTCAACGGCCTGCTGCGGCACTCCACGCGCGTGCTGGTCACGCACCAGCTGCACCACCTCAAGACCGCAGACAAAGTCGTCATACTCAAAAATGTAAAAAAATTCCCAACCAAATTAAGCCAATTTTCCTGTCTGTTTATTTTAATATAAAACATTTAAAACAGGGTGAAATAGAAACTCAGGGTACTTTTGAAGAGGTATCACGTTCTCCTCACTTCAATCAGCTACACAAATTTGAAGAAGACGAAAAGGAAGTACTCACAAGCGACACAGATCATAGTTTGATTCCGGTAAATTCTCATATGCAAATAGATATTATAGTCAAATATTCCAAAAACAATGAATAATTTATAATTATCTCCCAGGATCAAACAAAACCGAACACGGTGGCAGAATATACCGATGACGATGAGGATGATGTACAAGAAACAGATGAATTACTTCGCAAAGGTATGTATCATGAATCATGACGATGAAGAATTAGAATTAAATGGCTTAATACCATTATATGTACTGTGCTAATTAAAATTCGATTTTCAGATAGTGTTTCTGGCTCAGTATACTTGAAATACTTCAGGGCTGGAGGAAGTTGGATACTGCTAATATTTACTGTCCTTTCAATATTGACTGCACAGATAGTAACATCGGCTGGTGATCTTTGGTTAAGTCATTGGTTAGTTTTCTTTTTTAATTCGTAAATATATTTTAACAAAGTAATTTCGTATGGATTTTAATTACTTACTTATATTTTTAGGATGAACAATGTGGAAACAAATCTACAAGAAATGAATATCAGTGGATTAAGAAACTTGGATACATTCTTACCATCATCTATAAATACTGCTTTAATTAACTCATCTACCGAAACAGAAAATAGTTCTATAACAAATCTTACAGTTATAGGAACAATAGTTCAGACTGCAATAACACTAGAAGATATTACCAATGCAAAGGAATTTGATCATACTTATTACGTTTATATTTGGAGCATAACTTTACTAGGATGTATAATATTGACGTCTGAAAGGCAGGTTCTTGTGTCTTTAAAAAATCTATTGCCATTTAAAACAAAATTTACTAGTCATTTGAAATACGGAAATACGAATGCTGATACATAATATATATACTCGTATTTCCTGAAATGTTTGTCAACATTGCATGAATTCCTGGGGACTAACAATAAAAATCATTACTTTTTTACAGATCTCTCATTTTCATGTGGGTTTGCATGCGAAGTTCAATAAAGCTTCACAACAAAATGTTTAGTAACATTCTTACTGCTACAATGAGATTTTTCAATACGAATCCCTCTGGAAGAATATTGAACAGATTTTCAAAGGACATGGGTGCAGTTGATGAAATGCTGCCCAAAATGTACATCGAAAGTATTCAGGTACTAGCTGTTGCCCGCGGCTCCGCCCGCGTAAATACAGTAACTCAAAGGAACAGGTTTTTCGGAATAAAATTCAAAAAGTTTTAATTCAGAGCCTAAACTACTACTGAACGAAATCCGTTCAGTAGATTTTGCGTGAAAAAATTACAAACATCCATCCATCCATCTATACATCCATCCATCTATCTATACATCCATCCATCCATCTAACCATTCATCCATCCTCATTAACTTTCACATTTACAATATTAGTAGGATTATTTTGCTATCAACGACTATTATTATATAAGTACTTACATAATTTAATAGTAAAATTAATATTTTTACAGATAACCATGGTAATGTGCGGTATAGTAGCAATGGTGGCAATAGTAAACCCTTACATGGTACTTACAACTTTGATTTGTGGTGTCGTTATGTACTTGTGGTCATCTGTGTACTTAAGCACTGCTCAAATAATAAGAAGGTAAAAAGTGGCAATTTAAATGATAATTTCATTGTAATTGTATTAAATTTCATCCAAATTAAAAGAATGTTTTATAGCTCCATTTAAATTAAAAATAGTTCAATGAAATTCACCTTTATAATTAAGGATATTCCCTATTACTTTTTTATTATTATGCCTTATTTCCTCCAGACTAGAGGGTATTACTCGTAGTCCGGTATTCTCGCACGTGTCAGCGAGCATGTCGGGGCTGGCGACGGTGCGCGCGTGCCAGGCGCAGACCATGCTGTGCCAGCAGTTCGACGCCAAGCAAGATGTGCACACTGCAGCTTGGTATAACCTGCCTTAGCTTCTATAAACTATAAATATTCTCTAAACAATCCATCATCCTTCAGAATAACAATTATTCTTTCGTTCTTTAGGTACTTGTCTTTGATCACGAACGCTTCATTTTCGATATGGCTAAGCGTCGTAGCTGCAGTATATGTCCTAGTTGTAACTTACAGCTTCTTGCTTCTGGATAAAGGTAAGAATAATGTGACCATTCTCTATATTCTAAACTCACAAGTCTTGTCCTGAGAAAAAGGAGAAGTTATAGTGGTATAAATATCAATTATAGATATAAAATATTAAATGAATATTTTAGGTGACACAAAATCAGGTGACGTTGGATTAGCTGTGAGTCAAGCAATAGTTTTAGTCAATATGTTACAGTATGGCATCAAACAAGTAACCCAAGTAGTATCACAAATGACGAGTGTTGAACGTATCCTGGAATACACTAATCTTCCGCAAGAAACGTCACCTAATACTTCACCACCTAAAAACTGGCCTCAACAAGCACGAGTAATGTTCAAGGACCTTTACCTGAGATACGATGAAGCCTCTGACCCAGTGCTCAATAATTTGAACATTGTTATTGAAAGTTGTTGGAAGGTATATTTCTTATTTAATGTTATATAAGTATGAGTAATTAATGTAATCGTAAGTCAATTAATGACATGATATTGTAATTACGGTACGGTCTTGCCCTTATCAATGAAACTAATTTGATATTGCCATAAAATCTAATTTACTACGAGAATAAAATAAGGAATTGTTTAAAATGTGGTTGAACATGATTAAATCTAGTTAACCTACATAATATTAAGTACCTAACTATATCATTAAATTAAGGCGAATGAATATTGAAATCGGCTAAATACATATGAATAAGCTGTTTATTTATCAAACTTAATTTTATTCACTTTATGGAATTCCCATAATTCATAATGTTGTTCAATAAAATATCTACTTAAAATGTAATTGGAAAATATTTACAGGTAGGTGTAGTAGGACGCACTGGCGCAGGAAAATCTTCGCTGATATCTGCTCTATTCCGTCTGGCTCCTATCGAAGGGCATGTTTACATAGACGATATTGACACAGGAGAAATCACGCTAAAAGTAAGATTTTGCTCTCGAGTCGGTTTTGACGCTTTTGATAACTTATTTAAAATGTTTTGAAATTTTTAGGATCTTCGCTCGAAAATATCTATAATACCCCAAGAGCCAGTATTATTCTCTGCAAGTTTACGTTACAATTTGGATCCATTTGATAAATATTCTGATGCCAATATATGGAAAGCTTTAGAGCAGGTAATCCCAAAACATAATAATGAGTTGACTAATTACCTATTGTTATTATCTTTCAAATAAGATTTCCTATCATTTTAAGATAATTTTCATAAAAACAATACATTTTTATTTCATTTGACATGAAAAATTAAATTAGGCCCGGGTTTATTAAAAAAATTATTTTTAGGTGAAACTGAAAGACAGTGTAACATCGCTTTCGTCAGTAGTAGAATCAGGCGGCTCCAACTTCAGCGCTGGTGAGCGTCAGCTGTTGTGTTTGGCGCGCGCTGCACTCGCCTCCAACAGACTGCTCATCCTGGACGAAGCTACTGCAAACGTTGACCCCAAGTACCTAATACCTGTACTACATATTTAAAAAGATTCCTATATAGACTCTTCATAAATAAATTGGCAGCCATATACTTAATCGGCTTAATCGGAGTGAAAATGATTTGTTTTAAATGCTTACTTAGTAACTTATATAATGTTTTCCTTACAGCACTGACGTGCTAATACAAAAGTCAATTCGGGAACACTTTGCGGAGTGCACAGTGGTGACGGTGGCCCATCGACTGCATACGGTCGCAGACTCTGATCGTATCATTGTAAGTTCCATGTCGCCTAGTCTTAACTCTTCGGCTTAGAGTTATACGAGGGCGGGTCAATAAGTCCGTGACTTTTGGAATAAAACACAGATTTTTTGATAAATAAATCATTTTATTTTTCAACGTAGTCCCCCTTGAGCTCTATACACTTTGTCCAACGCTTCTCCAATTTTTTTATCCCTTCCAAAAAATATGATTTGTCGAGGTCCTCAAAATAGGCCTTTGTTTGCGAGATGACTTCATCATTGGAGTCAAATCTTTTTCCACCGAGCCATTTTTTCAGGTTTGGGAACAAGAAGTAGTCACTCGGAGCCAAATCTTGAGAATAGGGTGGATGTGGGAGCAATTCATAGCCCAATTCATGGATTTTTGCCATGGCAACTGCACATGTGTGCACCCTTGCATTGTCTTGGTGAAAAAGAACTTTTTTCTTGGCCAAATGAGGTCGGTTTTGTTTTCAAATCCTCATTGAAGCGGTCCAATAAGTTGGCATAATATTCCCCATTAATTTTTCTTCCCTTTTGAAGATAGTCAATGTGGATTATCCCACGTGCATCCCAAAAAACAGTCGCCATAACTTTATTGGCTGACAAACCCACCTTGGCCTTCTTTGGCGCCGATTCACCCTTAGAAACACACTGTTTTGACTGTTGTTTGGTCTCTGGTGTGTTGTGATGGATCCATGTTTCGTCCACGGTTAAAAAACTCCTCCATATTGTGATTAAACAACGCCAAACGTTCCTGTGAAGTTGTTACACGATTGCGTTTGTGGTCGACTGTGAGCAAACGCGGCACCCATCTTGCGGAAAGCTTTCTCATGCCCAAGTGATCATTCAAAATTGAAACCACTGAGCCATGCGAGATGCCTATGGCTTCCACAATCTCTTGCACTTTTAATCTTCGGTCGGCCAACACCATATCGTGAATTTTTTCGATTGTTTCGGGTGTAGAGACCTCAACTGGGCGTCCAGGACGTTTGGCATCTTCAGTGCTTGTACGGCCACAACGAAATTCAGTAACCACTTTTTTACCATTGAAATCGATGGTGCAGAGTCCCCATAGTATTTATCACGCTTAGCCTTGGTCTCGGTAATTGTTTTTTTTCGCAAAAAATAATGCTTAATAAGCACACGAAATTCACTTTTTTCCATTGTTTCCTTAAGTTACTGGATAGTCTGATAAAGATAGCTGTAAAACACAAACTAACTGACGCAGCAAGTTCAAATTTTGATAGGAGTCAACTGACAGATGCCTGTTGACAGGAGTAGTGTTGCTTTTTCAGTAAGGAGGTTAGAAATTCAAAAAGTCACGGACTTATTGACCCGCCTTAGTAGCTTAGCTAGTTGACTGAATTTTTCTTATTGCATAAATGAATAACATTCTTAAATATGAGTTACTTCTCAGAAGAAACGGTACTTATCAAAAAAATATATATTTTCAAAGCTTGCGAAATTCTATATTACAAATAATACAGAATTTCTGAAAGTTACGCGAAAGAAATCACTAATTGACCCTGTTAGGTTTGTATACCTTTAGCACCCTAAACTTTGGTTCTTAAAAAAATTCGTGTGTTTTTACAGGTAATGGATGCTGGCCAAATAGTTGAATTTGGTGATCCTCATGAATTACTGCAAAAAGAAGAAGGACATTTCATCAGAATGGTCAACGAATTAGGCCCTACATCTGAACAAAGTCTTCGTGATTTAGCTAAAGCAGCGTTTTTAGAAAGAAATAAAGATAACTTCTATTGATTGCAAATTATTTATAAAGTGTTTAATTTATTTAGTAAATATTATTAGTTCTCTTTATTTATTTATGTGTATAATAGTAAACAATATATTATATTGTTTACTTGGTAAATGTTAAGTACATTTACAGAGTAAACAATATATATTGCGTACATTATGCCATTTGTTGCCAAGGGCCCGGCTCGTTGTCAATTGAAAAAAACAACGACAGGAAAGTGGCGAATATGTAAAGCAATCTTAGTAAATTCTTTACAGTATTTTTAAAAAGTTTATTTAACAAGACACTAATCACCAAAACGTCTGCCACTAGGAGTTAATAAAGCCAGCCGCTCTCAAGTTTGCTTATTTCTTATTAACAATATATAATAATGTCTATGAACACCACACCACGTCAACCTGGCCCCGTGGTAAGTACTCGAAGAACTTGTGTTACGGGGACCAGACAACGGGAAGTATATAATATTATAATGCTTTTATATTACACAAATGTTAAATATGTGCTAATTTGTGCTAAGAGGAATAAAAACACAGCATCATAGATGTATTATAGTAATAGTTATCAATGCACAGCATGCAATTTTTCAGACTATCTATTCACATTGCTTAGCAACTTCTAAAATACACTTAAATCAAAATAGTCCTCAAGAAAAGGGCAACATATTTTCTAAATTGTTACTTTAGGTAGTTACCTAATTCAGTAGCGGATTAACTATATAGGCGGAGGCAGCAAGAGCTACGGCCCCCGCACTTTGTGGGGCCTCGCGCTCCAACGACTGTCCAGCCGCATCGACCGCGGAAGCGTAAAAAATAATTTTCATACCTAGTAATAACAGCGTTGAAAATAGAACTCCGCGCTTATGCCAAATATAATAATGCTGAAAATCGAACACACGACAGCAATTAAAAAACTTGACGCTTGTAAGAGCGATTTTCAGCTCTATTGTATGTATCTAATAGAACTGAAAATAGTTCTGAATACAAAAAAAAGTATCTAACTAGCTCTTTAACGTTCCATATTAGCAGAGGCGGTGCAAGGCATGGGCGGTGTGGGCGATCGCCAACGGCCTGGCAGTCCAAGCCTCAGGCAAGCCTCCAAGCAGGCCTCGCACCTAACAGCCGAAAAAAATGTTAACATGTAAACATAAGAATTAATTATCAACTTAAAGATATTTCTCGAAGTCATAGATCGTGAACAATAGAAAATAAAAACTTTTCATAATTCTGTGTACAAATAAGGTTTGGTAAAATCAGTTACGGACATTTTGGTCATGTGACCAAATATACAGGCATAAGTAAAGACGTTTAGGCAGAAAAATCAAGTTTATATTTATATTTCAAGTTTATATAGATTTTAATTGGTCAAATAGAAAATGGATTTTTTTTCCGCTCCGCTCGCTCGCTTTTTTACATAATCAACATATATATTATTTTAAACTGACGTTCAGTTTTAGGATTTGATTGTGTTTTCCCAAGTCTGCAGTGCAGTCTTTCAGGATTAAAATTTACATATATTTTAATAGGCTACTTGACCTTTTTTTATTATTATCTTAAACCACGTATGGGCAACCTTTGACATGATGAGGGCCAAACTTTAGCGTGCAAATACGTTCGCGGGCCGCGTTTAAAAGTACTTAGTGCATTTTAAAGTAGTTAGGGCATTTTTTAGGTGTTGAACCAGGATCCAACCAACTTGCTGAGCGCTTGCGGTTATCAAATAGAATCCATTTTTCATCGCAGGTAACAATGCGGTTCAAAATTCCTTCATTTGTGTGTCTGTTGAGCAATGCAAGGCACGTCTCGACGCGTACTTCGCACTGGCGATCATTGAGTTCGTGGAGCACCCATTTGTCAAGCTTTTTTACCTTGCCAATTTGACGCAAATGGACCAATATTATTTTGACGCTAACGTCGAAAGCTGCTGCTTAATTCAGCCGTAGATTGTGTATCATCAGCTTCCACAATCGCCTTTAATTCGTCATTGTCGACCAAAGTCTTCGGACGACCGCGAGGTTTATTTTTCAGGTCGAAATTTCCAGAACGGAATTGAGCAAACTAATAACAGGTGGTGCGTTAGTTTGTAGTGTTAGCTCCGTAAACGTCGTTGATGTTGCGTGCCGCTTGTGCCGCGTTGCTGCCATGACGGTATTCATATTCCATAATTAGTCGAATTTTAACGTATCCATGATGACGAAAAAGATTGAAATGCGATGAAAATGTAATACTAATCAATAAACAAATGACTACTTTTGGAAAAAGAATTCCATGTCTTTAAAATAAAATTAATTTGAAATTAGAATTCTTAGCCAAACAAAAATTATTTTGATTTGAAATGGCCAGTAGTGCAGAACGGCAATTTCATAGGTAAAGACCTATTAATTGTTCCGTTACCCCAAAAAAAGAATAGAATATTTTTTTAAAACCAAAAAACCCACAAAACTTTAATTGCAAAATATGCTATTTAAAAACAGCCAAAAATGTCTCACGCCATGAATGTCAATTATTGATAGATAACCTGTGCTCTGACGTCATACTAATAATAAACAATCACTTGACAGCTCAGTGCACTATGGAGTTTTTGACAACTATGACAAGTGACGTTTATTTGTTTACTATTACTATGACGTCACATCATGGCCGATCGCACAATGCAAAGTTGTGTTTCATCACTTAAAATTAAAACTAAAAAAATATTTTTTCAAATTTTGTTTATTTGTTTTTTTATTTCATGATTTCGCTATATTACGTTTTCCTAAGCCAAGTACTAAAGGAAATACTCATTCAATGTATAAAATCAAGTATGAGTCAAATAGAAAAAAATTTTGCTCGCTCGCTCCGCACTTTTAACATAAACAACATATATATTGTTTAGTACTGATTGTCGGTTTTAGGCTTAGATTTTGTTTTCTAAAGTACACCTCTTAAAGTTTTACAGGGTGTAAAGCTAAATTCAGGTTGTAAAATAGAAAAAAGATTTTCCCGTTCGCTACACTCGCTCGCATTTCATATAAGACCATAATATTATGCTCGTTCGCTTTTCGCTCGGGGGCCCCGTGGTAGAATTTACTACGGGCCCCACGCTGGCTTAATCCGCCACTGACCTAATTCTTTACATCATTCATGTTATGTTACGATTGGTTTTAAGTTATAACCGAATAAGTAGGTAAATGTTGCAATTTTGCTAATTTCTGATATTATAAACACACGTAAGTATTTTACCAAGGCTTAACCGACCTCGTTTTCTTATCATTTCGTGACTGTATAAAATATATATTAAAGAAGGTATTATGAAAGTTAAAAGTGACTCTTTATTTTACGTTAAAATGCACTTTAACAAACGCTTCAATCATTATTTTTATTTTTTTGGTTAAAGCCAAAAACCAACCTCCAAACGACACAAATCAAATCGGCCCAAATTCCTCGAAAAATCAAACTAATACGAAAGAAAAACCGCTACATATATGTACGCTACGACGTTCGAACATTGTCAACGCAAGTAAAAATTATTGAACTAAGAGAAGCCATTTCGAATATAAAGTGTCTCACTTATCGGTATATCTGAGGCAATGAAATGCAGAATATGTTGATTTCATTCTCTGCCACACAGGAGAGACACCAGGGCCTTTAGTCAAGATGCATTCGATAATTTCGACGGCGAAGTTCGAAAACAAAATGTATGGGATTTGACATAAGGCATCGCAAGCGACATGTCACTTAGCGATGACTTACGTCAAATCCCATACATATTTTCTTTCGAAATTCGTCGTCGAAATTATCGAATGCATCTTGACTAGAGGCCCAGGTATCGGTAGCGAAAGGTCTAAAGAACACCATTCTTATCTGCTTCCCTTTCAGATTACCTTATGAAGACCTCCAGCCAAAACTAGTATGTAGAAAAACAATAATATTTTATATACAAGTCAGGTCGGACAAGTGATAGCGCGATGTAGACCGACTCAAGCGACATCTAATGCGTTGCACATTACAACTTTGACACGAATATTGGAATCACAGATCTCTTTAAATGCCGACTAGCTGTTGCCCGCGGCTCCGCCCGCGTAAATACAGTATCCCTAGGGAGCACTGTACTTTTTCGGGATAAAAAGTAGCCTATGTTTTAATCCAGAGCCTAAACTACTACCATACCAAATTTCATCACATTTAGTGGTTTTTGCATGAAAGAGTAACAAACATCTATCCATCCTCACAAACTTTCACATTTATAATATTAGTAGGATATATTCGGAGGTATGGTGGGAGATCATAGAAACCTTATCTCGTTAGAAATAAAGTTGAAATTTAAACTCATATGCCGAAATATTCGGAGTTATGAAAGATAGATCTTTCAGATTTCAGATAGATAGGAGCCTTCTTTTGTTAACAATGAAGTTGAAATTCAAACTTGTTTTTAATAGCCGGCTGGCCAACTAAAGAACGATATTATTAATATAATTTGTCCGATGACAGTTCGAAGTAATTAAGGGCTATTTTTCTGTGACATTAACCCGCAATTTTGTAATGGTGGTGGTGATGATGATGATTACTTTAATTGACATAGTGGCTTATGCTTGCAGTTCTTTATGCAATGCCGAAATCCCTAAACATGTATTTATAAGGAGTCAGGAGTTCTGCTCAATACTTTTAGATCCAGGCTATACCATGGTGCAAAATCTTACTTTTTGGTAGCATATGCTTGGGTTACTTCAGAAAAAGTCAATATCACTATATGTGTCCATATAAATTTTGAGGAGTTCCCTCGATTCCTCATGGATCCCATCATTAAGTCACCGCTTTTGTGAAAACGGGACTAATTTAGAAGTAGATATACCCTTTACATCAAAAAAATGATTTTGAAAATCGGTCTACAGACGGCGGAGTTATCGTTGAACATACAATAAAAATTTTAAAAAATACATACAGCCGAACGTATAATATAACCGCCTCATTTTTTTGGAAGTCGTTTAAAAGGGCTATGGATACATGTCTTATCCCATGTCTGACTTACGGGTGCTAAACATGGACCTTACAAATATCATAAAGAACAAAATAACAACCTGTCAGAGGGCTCTGGAACGCAGCATAATAAACGTGAAAAAAAAATCAGACATGTAGAGATAAAATCCAAGAAAAAAGCAATAGACACCCTTATGCACGCACAAAAGCTAAAGTGGAAATGGGAAGGATATGTTGTTAGGTCAATAGACCACCGTTGGACGAAAACAGTCACACTACATGGAAAGGGCCACAAGGAAAACGACCATTTGGCCATTGGTCCGATGGGATAATGATAAAAAGTAGCAGGGTCTAACTGGCACAGGGTGGCTCACGACAGGGAAAAATTGTCAATTTTAGAAGAGGCCTTTACCTGAGGGGTTCCTCACTGAAAGAAAAATTTAAAATACTTTCACCGAATATGTATTTTTTTTTTGTTATAATTTATTAGTAGGTATTATTAGGTCCTTACATATGAAACTGGCGTTTTGTCGTAATGGGCACTTTGATCTCAAATATATCTTCTATGGTAAGGAATTCCAATTTCAATTTTATACCGCTATTTACTCATGCATTTCTGTTTGAAAACCGTAATTCATTTCTTTTTTCTCTTTTAGTTTTTTCTTTGCGTCACTCTGTTTACAAAATGGAAAACTTGAAATATCGTAGTATTTTCGGGTACGAGTTCCACCGTGGCACCAGTGCTGCAGAAACGGCTCGAAGCATTAATTATGTTTATGGCGGCGGTGTCGCAAAAGAAAACACAGTGCGTTTTTGGTTTCAACGTTTTCGTTCTGAAAATTTCGACCTGCAGAACAAGCCCCGTGGACGGCCGGAGACCATAGTTGATAATGAAGAATTGAAGGCTATTGTGGAAGCGGTGTTAGAGATAAAACTGTTTTAATTTATTCAAATTTGAAGCAAATTGGGAAGGTGAAAAAGCTTGAAAAGTAGGTACCTCATGAATTGAGCGCAGCAAACCGACAAACGCGCGTCGACTGCAGCGTTACATTACTCAACCAGCACAATAATGAAGGGATTTTAAATCGAATGTGATAAAAAGTGGATCCTGTACGTTAATCGGAAACGCTCATCGCAATGGCTGAACCCTGGCGAACCAGCCTCGGCCTGTCCCAAGCGAAAATTGACTCAAAAAAAGTTACTTGTGAGCGTTTGGTG
Organism: Phengaris arion; assembly: GCA_963565745.1. Classification (NCBI taxonomy): domain Eukaryota; kingdom Metazoa; phylum Arthropoda; class Insecta; order Lepidoptera; family Lycaenidae; genus Phengaris; species Phengaris arion. The sequence continues at coordinate 11,667,871 of OY751440.1, read as the reverse complement.
GACTAGTGCCGGTGTCGTTCACTACAGCTTTCTTAAATCTGGCCAGACGATTACGGCAGATGTCTATTGCCAGCAACTGCAAATCATGATGGAAAAGCTAGCTGCTAAACAACCGAGGTTGGTCATTCGCTTTAGGCCACTGCTGCTTCAGGACAACGCTAGACCACACACTGCACAACAGACGGCTACCAAATTAGAGGAGCTTCAATTAGAATACCTAAGACATCCACCGTACTCCCCGGACCTAGCTCCAATAGATTAGCACTTTTTTCGAAATTTGGATAACTTCTTGCAAGGGAAAAAATTTAACTCCGATGGAGCAGTCCAAAGCGCCTTCAAAGATTTTATTGATTCCTGTCCGAATGGTTTTTTTAGTAAAGGAATCAATGAACTACCTATGAGATGGCAAAATTGCATAGATAGCAATGGTATATACTTTGATTAAATAAATATATTATGTTTAAAAATCGACTATAAGAATATATTAGGTCTTTACCTATGAAATTGCCGTTTTGTATGAAAAAATTTAAACGAATTTTTTTCATGTATTTTTTATTTGTATTAATCGAAGTAATCACCCATGCAATCAATGCATCTTTGCCAACGCAGTGGCAGTTTATTGATGCCCTTCTTAAAGAAATCAGCTGGACGGGAGGCAACAAATTCTTCAAAGGCATTTTGTACTGCCTCTCGGGTATTGATTTTTTTTCCCGCCAAGAAGTTATCCAAATTCTGGAAAAAGTAGTAGTCTGTAGGCGCAAGGTCTGGTGAGTAGGGCGGATGACGGAGAGCTTCCAACCCTAGTTCTTGCAACTTGGAGACCGTTTGCTGTGCAGTATGAGGTCGCGCGTTGTCGTGCAGGAGCAGCGGAGACGAGCGATTGACCAATGCTGGTTGGAGATGTGCCAGCTTCTCCATCATTGTGTTAAGTTCTTCACAGTACACATCATCTGCAGTAATGCTCACCCCGTTTGGTAAGAAGCTGTGATGAATCACACCGGCGCTAGACCACCAAACAGTCAGGGGCGTGCGCTCCTTGTAGGCAGAAATGCAGTGCTTTACTTGTCATTCACAGATATTTTAATAAAACGTTCGTACGTTTTAGATGACTTTAATTAATAGTAAATAAATTAATTAAAAAAATATAATAACTTAAAAACGCCTAATATTTTATAAATAGCAACTTATCTCATGCCGTTACGTTCTGCAGGACAAATCATCGCATGTATGTGTAATTTTCATACTTCGCAAACGCACACACCCATGAATATCGACATGATTATATAGCGGTAACTCATACGGCAGGCGATGGCTCTCGGCTTCAGTTCGGCTATCCGATCGCTTCCGAAAACCGCCGAGCTGGCTTGTCGGAAATTATTCGTTGCCTATAATCCGAGTAAAAATAATAAGACGCGAATCTAATAAATCACGTATGCACATTATGCATTTTTGTTTAGTAAGGTTTTATTTGTTTAAATAGAAGAAATTTTTTGTGTTTCGCGGGGGCCATATTGCATGTTTCATGTGATAAGCATTGTTTAAAATTTAATCGCTCCTGTTTATTTATAGTTTTCTTAAAAGATTTTTCATTTTAACATTTGAAAGTGTGTACATTTAACAGTTTCTTACTGAGTTTCTATAATAATTGTAGTGATTTGCTTTTACTAGTGCGTTTGTTGATTTTTTAAAAATGTTATTTGATTGTGAGGCTTGCGTGGATGTGTGTTTGTTACTCACAATTGTCATTCAGTGAAAAGATTCAAATTCTGTCTAAAGGTAGGTGTATAGGTACCCGAGTTACAACAATTAAACCAGCAAAAAAATAATGTAACTCGAAAATTTCATGTTAAAAGTTATGAAACGTATAACTGGCGTGTGTACACACACACGATTAAATTATATTGTTTTCCTTATATATTATTTAATAATTCTAGTACAGTGTGGACTGATTCGGGATATTCAGATTTAAATAATTTCTATTCCGCGGCCTCACTCACTTGGATAAGATATTTGAGGTGGCCGAAATCTTGCGTTTATTTACATCAGGATATAGTAATCTCAAGTAACCGGAACCTTGAATATGTGAAAATTGAAGCTGACTGACTGGTGAGTAGTTATAATATTTTAAAATATGCTTATTATTTTACTTATTAGAATTTCTTCCGCCGCGACGATCGATCGCTGTTTTGTCTGCGTTGCCGTAGAAGATGTACATGAATAGTAGTACATCTAAGACTTGCTCTGTTGGCATGGTTTCGACTTAGAGATCCGTCGCTTGGCTGTAGCTATGCTAAAAATCTTTAAATGAAAAAGTTTTTGTGACCGAGTACTTCGCCGCATACCCAGTGTCATAATCCTGTGCACGGCACTGCAAACATTGACCATCACTTTTCTAGGGGTAAGTTTTCGTTTAGGGCATTTTTTAGGTGCTGAACCCTGGTTCAGCACCTAAAAAATGTTGGTTGGATCCTGATCCAACCAACTTGCTGAGCGCTTGCAGTTATCAAACAGAATCCATTTTTCATCGCAGGTAACAATGCGGTTCAAAATTCCTTCATTTGTGTGTCTGTTGAGCAGTGCAAGGCACGTCTCGACGCGTACTTCGCGCTGGCGATCATTGAGTTCCTTTTTTTACCTTACCCTTTTTACCTTGCCAATTTGACGCAAATGGACCAATATTGTTTTGACGCTAACGTCGAAAGCTGCTCATAATTCAGCCGTAGATTGTGTATCGTTAGCTACCACAATCGCCATTAATTCGTCATTGTCGACCAAAGTCTTCGGACGACCGCGAGGTTCATTTTTCAGGTCGAAATTTCCAGAACGGAAGCGAGCAAACCAATAACAGGTGGTGAGTTGGTTTGTAGTGTTAGCTCTGTAAACGTCGTTGATGTTGCGTGCCGCTTGTGCCGCGTTGCTGCCACGACGGTACTCATATTCCATAATTACTCGAATTTTTAAGGTATCCATTATGACGAAAAAGATTGAAATGCGATGAAAATGTAACACTAATCAATAAACAAATGACTACTTTTGGAAAAAGAATTCCATGTTTTTAAAATAAAATTAATTTGAAATTAGAATTCTTAGCCAAACAAAAATTATTTTGATTTGAAATGGCCAGTACTGCAGAACGGCAATTTCATTGGTAAAGACCTATTATTATGTTTAAAAAATCGAATCTCGAATCGAAAAATCGACGTTCGAAAATTGGCGTTTTGTAAAGGAGGAATCCTTTACAAAACGCCAATTTCATATGTAATGACCTAATATATAATTTAGCAAGTAGTTTATGCAAAATAGTTTCATACATTAATATTACCTAATTTGGTTTTGATTTTAATATCAATAGCAACTACGTATAGAAGTAGTGTAATTTGGAGGAAATAAAAGGATTTTTATTTTTATTTTATTTTAAACCCAAAAAAAATATGGTACAGACACCATATTTGTTAATACTTATTCATGTTATTCTATGAAGTTACTGTTCTATCTGTGTAAGCTGCTAGTTTAGTCTTAGCATCTAAGTCACAGATTACTAAATAGTAAATAGTTACTGCCTTAGTGCCTTTTCACATGCACCGGCTACCGCGTAGCCGGTGCCGGGTATCCGGCGGCGAAGTGTATCTTATACTTTAGACGAGCAATTCTTGTATATTTATATGTTTCTGTGCTCTCGGAAACGCCTCTAACGATTTCGCTGAAATTTGGTATATGGAGGTTTTCGGGGGTAAACAATCGATCTAGATTAGTCATATGTTTGGAAAACGCGTGTTTTCAAGTTTTCATGCGTTTTTAGTCTCCACGCAGAATATGGTCGCTAATTTCGTCTTGCCGGCCAATGTCCATCTGGTCCAGCGGGTTAAAATGCGGACGGCAAGAAACGAGTATTACAGGTTCGAATCCCGCTCGGGGACTTACTTTTTCACATGTACTACTACTCTCACATATTATATTTGTTGTATAAAATATTCTTATTCTTATACGTTGGCCGCCCGGAAGACGGCACCAGCTATGCGGTAACCGCACCAAGGTATTGTAGCGGACCAACAAGCGAATTTCACATTTCGGCGCTATATTACATACAACATCTCAAATGCTTACAAGTGGGCTTCGGCCAGGCCGAGCATAAACCACCTCGGTCGGTCATAGATCTCCCTTATGGGCTGCCCTACTATTTTTATCTTGTGAACGGGCACTAAGGAATCTATGATATTTCCTTTCATATGTACTTATTTCCCCATTTGTTTGTTTTTTACCCAAAACATAGGTGGTGTTTTCGCCTCTTTATTACCCTTAATATCCCATCCCTTATGTCCCTACACAAGCATGGTATTGCTTTAGAAGATCTATGTAGAGCTCTTAAGAAAATTAGATCGGAATATTTAGGAGATCGCTTGGAAAAAACATGGTTACAGAAATTCAAGCAGCCCAAGCAACCAACACACTAACACAACTTCACTAGGCAAAGCTATTTTAAAATGATTCTGGTTTGAATACATGCTTTATGGCATCGGAGTTGAAGTACTTTTTATAGCCGGATGGTACAAATACTTTACTGAATTTACTAAATATTTCATGGTAATACTAAGATGTAACAACTAACATTTATTACACGGTAACAATTTTTTTTTAAATATATTTTAGGCCGATGGTACCATACACTCTAGCTCTATTTGTTGGCTACTTTTCTGGAGAACAAACTCGACGTACCTAGGTAATAATTTTCCTTTTGTTTCAGAGATAAGAACTAGTATCCAGTATTGAAATTATAAAAATAAAGAGTGCCAACATTGCACAGTTGAGTTTGACGTTTGACAGTTGTCAGTAATCGTTTGACATAGGTAATTTTTAGTTCACCACTTTTATTTTTCATGGTAAAATTTATTTAAAATATTAGTTTATTTCCTGAGTTATGAATAAGATAGATCTGTTTACAACATGGCTTTAAAAAAGGTTAAAGGAAATATAGAGAGGATGTTCGATAAAAATCTAACAGATCTTGTTCGTGGTATTCGAAACAACAAAGATAATGAGGTAAAATGTTTCTATTAAAATAAAAGTATTTTTGTAATAAAGCGTTAATATTTATACAATATCTCTTTATATTTAAGGCTAAATATATAGCCCAGTGCATGGAAGAAATTAAAGTAGAATTGCGACAGGATAATATAGCAGTGAAAGCGAATGCTGTCGCGAAGCTGACATATGTAAGTAAATATTAATTTTACGGCTGTAGAAAATCAATATAAGTAACAATAATATATAAATAACAATTTTATCGTACAATGGCCCGGCGAATACCGTTTTTTTAATTACTTTCAATATAAATGTTTGCCAATCAATAACTGTTTCTTATAAGATCAAAATTAAAAAAAAACTAACATTCAATTCAAAAGCTAGAATAGTAATTATTCTCCATTACATTCTTCAGACTTCAAAGGCATTTCTGAAATATCCCTGCTAAGGCAACCGAACACGATTAACTTTTTGGCAAACAAAATATCTAATAACTTTGTGTTTATTTCAGCTACAAATGTTAGGATATGATATATCATGGGCTATATTTAATGTAATAGAAGTGATGAGTTCAAACAAATTTACGTTTAAGCGTATTGGATACTTAGCCGCCAGTCAATCATTCCATGCAGATTCGGAATTGCTTATGCTTACAACAAATATGATAAGAAAAGATCTAAATGCCCAAAATCAGTATGAAGCTGGACTTGCTTTGAGTGGCCTTAGCTGTTTCATTTCTCATGACCTAGCCAGGGATTTAGCTAATGATATCATGACATTGGTGAGTTAATTTGAATAGTTACTTCTGAAATTCTACAATAATATGTAACATATCTTGTAGTTTAGAAAACAATAAGAACATAAACCCATGGGACTGATTTAATTCAGTGTATTTTCACTACTGGACAATGTTTTCTTCCTAGAAACTACATTGTGTTATATTGTCAGTTAAATAAGTTATTGATTTTCAGATGAGTTCCACTAAGCCCTACCTTAGAATGAAGGCTGTCCTAATGATGTACAAAGTGTTTCTGAGATACCCAGAAGCACTAAGACCAGCTTTTCCTAAATTAAAAGAAAAACTAGAGGACCCAGATCCAGGTGTGTATATTAAAATCATTTGCCCTAAAAAAGATGTATAAATGTTGCAGAACAGAATTATAAATCAGTATTCAATGCATACTTTTTTTGTTACTAGCAAATGTTAAATTTTAGTATAAAAATTACTGAGTTTATGAAATTGATGCAAGCCTGTAACATAGGCATATAACAATCGACATTTTACAGGAAACGTCACTTTACACCACTTACATTGTCATTTCAGGTGTTCAGTCTGCTGCTGTGAATGTTGTGTGTGAGTTAGCTAGAAAGAATCCTAAAAACTATTTATCCTTAGCACCTGTTTTCTTTAAATTGATGACCACCTCCACTAACAATTGGATGCTTATCAAAATTATTAAATTGGTGAGTGTTTCCATCATCTTTATTATTACTTTTTGTAGGATAGTAAAAAAATTTTGTTTATCAATTCAGAGAGCACAAGTTCTCTGCAGTATTAATAATAAGTTAAGAACTTTATGTACAATGACATTGGAAACCATAATGTTTATAAATATGAATTCTTCACAGTTTGGTTTAATGACTCACTATGAACCAGATATCGGAAGAAAGATAACCCAAAGCCTCATAGACCTTATTTGCAGGTATCCATAGAAAAGAAACAGATTTAGTGGCTAGCGCTGTTCACTACACACATTTTTATTTCAATCACAAATAAAAGCTTTACCATTATTCGCCGTGCAAATCTTTGTATAGAAGAATACAGGCGTATTCTTTAGTAAATCTAGTGGAGTAAATGAAATAAAAATCTAAAACTTTTCATTACACAAATTATACATGAAATAATATGAACAAAGTGTACATGAAATTTTTTTACATCACATTTACACACAAATTATAATTGGCATGTCACTCTTTGTTTTTGTTGCTACATGCAATAAGGGAAAATTATTACACAAACAAAATAATACTAAAACCAGAAAGAATCATGTAAAGGGCCCTAATATTCAAGACATTCATAAGCTAGTTTTATGTAGAATCATTGTATTTGTTCCAGTTTGGTGCCTTAACCCCATTAGAGCCCCGACTTGGGAAGAAACTGATAGAACCATTAACAAATTTAATACATAGGTGAGTTAGATATAACAGCCCATTTGTGTAATTGGTTGTTTATCTCTATGGGGTAAAGGGATGTTAGTGCTAAAGCGATGCTGGTTCTAAAGAGTAAAGTGGTTGTTGGAACAAAAGTAGCATAACTAATAATTACTATGGATTTTTCTTAGTAATTATTGATATAATACAAAACTTGAGTTACTCCATTTTTTAAGTAACAGCCTCATTTATGTAAGCCTCCACAGCTTTTTTTTATTTGTTGGTGTAGACTTTAACAGTTTGTATAGTTTTAAACTCACTATACACCGCTTGCTGTGTCACATATCAGTTTAGATAACCTTTGGAGCTTGGTGTGTATAATTAATTGAGTGGGAGTTTCACGTTTTTATCAACTTTAGCTGTTTTCGGCTTATGAATTATTCACGAGTTTGATTTGCATGAAGTAGCTTATAACATAAAATAACTATTTTCGCGGAACACTTGATAAATGGAATTCACATTTGTATCAAATTGTCTAATTCACCGGCCAAGTGCGAGTCGGACTCGCGTACGTAGGATTCCATACAAAACGGCAAAAAAAAACATGTTAGTTGTATAGGAGCCCCAATTAAATATTTAGTGTTTTTTGCTCGGTTATTTTATATTAATAACGGCAGCAGGTAGATGCTTTCAATATTTACTGAATATCTAAAATAAATAAATAAATTAAAATAAATTTAATATTTAAGGGTGGCTCCCAAACAACAAAGGTGATTTTTCTACCGTTTTTTGCTCGATATTAGTACTTAGAATGGTACGAAACCTATTGTGTGCAAGTCCAACCGGCCCTTGGCCTGTTTTAATATTTGTTGTTCGAAAATCTGTGAAAATTTCAACCGTCTAGCTGTCTGTCTATCACAATGCTGTTCATGAGACAGACACCTAAAACGGAGTCTTGGTAATGGTTTTATTGGTCCATGGTAATAGGGTCCCGTTTTACGGAACCCTAAAAATGTATAAAATAACGAGCGACCTGCCTCGGCTTCGCATGGATGCAATGTATTAAACATATAAACCTTCCTCTTGAATCACTCTATCTATTGCTGAAATCTGCATATAAGTCCGATAAGTTGTTTAACGGCCGGTTTCAATAACCTATCTATTTGCCTGTCTAGTTCTTGTTATATCTAGTTATTGGTATATATATATATATATACCAATAACTATTTGTTAAAAACGTCGTCATTCAATCATTTGTCGGTTTTATTTTGCGATACAAATGTTAAGGTTTTAACAAATCGTTACTGGTGGATAGGTTATTGAAACCGGCCGTTAAAGACCAAACCGAGACCGACCGACGGCGGAAGCGACTTTATTTTATACTATGGACTATGGAAAGGAGATTTCCTAATTATTTCCTAATTCCTAAGATTTACTATTATTATTTAATCTTTTATAATTGTTGAGAATGTAATAATTAATTTGGTATAGTATTTATTTTCAATGTTAACTTGGTATGAATTACTAGCAAGATTATTTATTCGTATATAATTTTTTATATTAACATTCAGACACTTTTTATACTAAATCGATACAACCTAGTTTGCTAATGGCCCTCGACAACCTATGTTTTTCTATGGAAATGACTGACGGTGTGTCGACGCGTCACACCGACGGCGTCGTGGTCGTGCTGTACTTGCTGTATTTTGGCGACGTACATTACAATATCAATTATGATTAGTAAAATTAGGGTAAAGTTATTATTTACTTATATTAAAATAATGCTCGGCGCATACGAATTGCCAACCACTACTACACAATTTTTATACATTTTTGAAGAGTCGCTGCTAGTGGAACTCGTCGGAAGTGCCACGATATAAATAATGTACAGTAGACCATATTCATACTAGACCGCCCGAATCGGCAAACGCACATACGCGTCATTTACACGGCCGCTAACGAAACCTCAAATAGCAGAAGTATGCAGTGTCCTGCCGCGCGCTGCGCCGCACAGTGGTTCAAGCGCGGAATTAATTCAATTTTAAGGTGGTTGACTGAAGTCAAAACATTTATTTTATATCTATATAAAACACTACATATACACCTAGTCGATTTTGAGTATTTTTTTTATTAAAAAATTAGACCACTAAACTCATGAGTCAACTGAACGCGTTCAAAATAAGCGTTCAAACAAGTCGTTCCGTTGCAGACGGTACCCCTCAAAAAGTAGCCACTTTTTCAGAAATTTCTTTTGACAGTTTTAAAGAAGCATAGATATATATTGTTATTGTAAATGAAATAATTTGACATTACTATTAAATTATTACCTAAAAAATTTTGAGCTGTACGCAATTGATAATTTTTTCGCCCAAATATAACTTTCAATTGACTATAGATTTTTCGCCTCAAGGACCCTCGGGTTCTTTTTATAGCTCCCCCACCGATTTCGGTGACGGTGGCCTGTTTCATTGAAACCAGGCCAGCTACGCAGGAGTTATGTTATAGTGCCCAAGTGTGTGCGCAGTACACAAGAGCACTCTCTCCTCCTTTACTCTCGTAACCCAGTGGGACGGATAACCGACACGACTGGCGAGAGATTAGGCGCAGGTCCGAGTTTTTACATGCCCATCCGACGCATGGATCATCTTTCTTGTCAGACAATCAGGTGATCAGCCTGAATTGTCCTAACCAAACTTGGAAACAACATTTTTTTTTTTTTGTTCCAATGCGGGGGAATCGAACCCACGACCTCCGAGTCGAGAGCCAAGCTCTAACCACTAGACCACGGAGGCTGTTATTAGGCAGTAGCCCTCGGGTTCTAATATAGTAATGAAGATAGGTTGACTATCTGAAATTATTAATTGACTAATTTTAGCTGAAAATATATTGTGCAATCTTCTAAATAATACTCAATTAAGTAAATAGCTAAATTATTCAGAAAAAAATATCAACATGCTCAGTTGATGTTATTGAGGCTATTAATTTGAAAATTTGCTGAACTCTACAGACATTGTTCTGTTTTTACTAAAAACATGAATAAATAATAACTTTCCTACTACCCACACCTACTAGGTAGTAGGATAGTATGTGTACCTACATCTACAACCTAAACCTACACCCTACACCTACCCATACAACCTGAAGGTGATAAAATAAATAGTTATCGTAAACTAATGGTTGAAGTAGGTACTAATATCGCTATTATTACTTCAATTACTTCTGTGATTTCTTTTAAAAAATTAAATTGTACTGGTCTTCAAAATCCTGCATATGATGGGATTTTATTATTCCAATACACTGTAGAGTCAGTATTATAATTTATTTTGGGACAAAATTTAGTAATGGTTGTATCAATCCAGGAAGCGTTTGCGTGAATTAACATAATATGAGAACGTGATGAATATGATGTTTACTTCTTCAGATCCCTATGTTAATAGTTTTAGAGTGGAAACCTTCAAAAAAGACTTACCGTTAAATGAAGACGTATACCTACTCATTAACTCATTTTTGTAATTTATTGCTATTATACCAATAGGAGATTTCAGCACAAATTTTTCTGATTTTAAATATTTTTTGCTGCCATATTTTGCTTTTAATATATTTTTAATTAATAATTAATGTTTTTTTGTATACACAAAAAAAATAATGAATTCCGTCGCCCCACACAACTTGAACCACTGCGCCGGCGCGCCGCCAAGACTTGTCGCTGCATTGAACGACTAACGCGTTCCAGTTAGTTGTGCCGCGACGCTTGCGCACTGTCAATGCCTTCTTTGTAGACCTACCAGCCCTAGTGCTCCACTCGGCCACGCTCAATCGTATAGATAAAAATATCAAGAACACGGCTGAGTGCGATGAGAACCGACAACGGTTGCGGCAACAAAAACGCGTAAGATTTTTATAGCTGTGGCAACCGGTCATCGGTAGCGCGTTTGCGTCAGGCATAAATAAGACATCCATGGTAGTTTTAATTGTTAAATAACGGCCCGTTTCAATAACCTATACCTACACCAGTAACTATTTGTTGAAAACGTCGTCATTCAATCGTTTGCCGGTTTTTTGTGATACAAATTTGACGTTTTTAACAAATAGTTACCGCTAGATAGGTTATTGAGACGGTCCGTAAATCATCTATTGACAGTACGTCGGCCATGTCCCTCCTGTACGAGTGTGTCAACACAGTGATCGCAGTGCTCATCAGCATCAGCAGCGGCATGCCGGGCCACGCCGCCTCCGTGCAGCTCTGCGTGCAGAAACTTAGGATACTCATAGAGGATACTGACCAAAACTGTACGTATTAATTCGTAATACTAACGGCCTGTTTTACAATCTTCTGATAAGAGACGAGTTTCATATTGGGGGATATTTTCGTAAATATTATCGGTTAAATCCCGTTTGGACTTTCAGACTGTCCCGCTCGCGCCCGCAGATTGATGCGTAAGGAAATCAGTCAGCGCGTAGACCGAAACGGGATTATATCGACATTAGTTAAGAGCACTGGGCTTCTAATATATCAGTCACTTAGTCACTTGACATACGGGAGAGGGAGACAAACCTTGTGAATAAGCTATCCGACAGTAAAAAGATTATGAAACTGACTCTAAGTATAATATTAACTTACTTCCATAGAACTTGATGTATAGCATCCTACTACTATTATAAATGTGAAAGTTTGTGAGAATGATGGATGCTTGGTACTCTTTCACGCAAAAACTACTGACCGGATTTTTATGAAATTTGGTATGTTAGTACCTAGTTTAAACTCTGAATTAACACATAGGCTACTTTTTATCCCGAAAAAGCACAGTGTATACTGTATTCACGCAGGCGGAGACATGAAAAAGCTAGAATTTAATAACAAAGATAATCATTCTTATCTCATCCATAACGTTTTATTAAAGTGAAACTTTTATTATATCGTCTCAAACTTTTTCGTCTGTGTGTTGCATGTCGCGTGACGGTCGGCCGCGGAGTAGGGATAAAGTGAAAGGCGCTCGTCAGAGCAGCCAAGGCCAATATGGCGGCGCCTATAGTTCGCATCAGCTGACCGTGTAGTGTATAGACTAGTACTCATTTGTGCCAGTGCTCCACGCTATTTTGTTATTAAGTTTCACTTTTACCGTGGTTTCATAAAACCACACAATCCTTTTTTTCTTTTTATTTATGCAATTATTCATTTTTTAGTAAAATATTTGGGGCTGCTAGCGATGTCACGTATACTGAAATCGCACCCCAAATCTGTACAAGCGCACAAGGATCTTGTGCTCGCCTGCTTGGACGATAAGGACGAATCCATTAGACTCAGAGCATTGGGGCTGCTCTATGGAATGGTAAGTCTCTTCTATACAGTCACGACCACTACAATGTGTACTGGGCAAAATTCCAATGATGCGTAAACAAAACGAAAGGTCAAACGTGTTTTATTATTTGTATACAAAGATATTCTGCAGATTTAGAGCTTTAATGTTTGTATGTCACCATAAAATTGTAAATGCCTTAAGATGAAAATCTACCTAGCCAGATTGTAAGCTGCAGAATTATTGTGATCTTTTCGTTAAATTACAAACTATCGAAAAGGAACCGTCTTATTGTGAATGTCATTTGTTGAACGACTTTGTTATTTCGTTTGTTGTCGAAGTAATTGTAAATTGATTTATTGTTGAAAATAACTCATAACTTTAGAATTAGTTATATTCTTGTGGATAATTATTTAAAATTTTAATAAATCATTTTAATAAATGAATCTGTGATTAACCAAAGAATTGCAATTTGAATGTAAAATTAGTTACTGTAACTCACGGAACATATAAGCCTAAATTACATACATTTCCGTGTTTAATTATTTTTATGCGAGTAAATAACATAATATAATAATATAATATAGTAATAACATTGACACAGTCGAATATATTGAGCATGTCCATTATCAAAACTCAGAAATACCAGTTAATCAATCAAAATGAATTTACCATAGAGTTACAAAACTGGACCCAAAAAGACTGTGAGACCGACCAATCAGAGACGGCCTTCGGAGTTGATAATTTAACATGGCACAGATTATGATTAAACGATTTAAGTCCGATAGACTAAAATTTAACGAAAAATAATGCGTTAAATTGCAACGAAACATACTGTTCACAACCTTTCGACAGTTCACAATCTCGCTAGATAAATTATAATCTAACGGTTCTCACAATTCTACCGTGACATATACATATCAATGGCAGTTTTTAGCCGACTGCCAAAAAAGGCGGTTATGTCATGTGTGTAGTTAACATGTCATTATGAATTTGGCACGCAACCATAATAGCGTTCGTAAATATGCACATAAAAATGCAAAACTACGAATAATTATAATAATACTTACATTACATACATATAATAAACTTTTATCTTTAAGGTTTCAAAAAAGAACTTAATGGAAATAGTTAAAAAACTGATGATACATATGGAGCGGGCGGAAGGAACGCTATACAGGGACGAGCTGCTCACGCGCATCATAGAGATCTGCTCGCAGAACAACTACCAGCACGTGGTGGACTTCGAGTGGTACATCACTGTGCTCACTGAGCTCACCGATATGGAGACCAGCGCTAAACATGGTATGAAGTGACTTATAATATATCCGATGAACTTAATCTGTCATCCATAATTTTGCACAATTGCCGTCATACGTAATCCGTAAGCCGCCACCGTCACTTCGTCCATTACCGTCACCGTATCCCGTAATCTGTCATCTGTCTTGGGAAAATCACACTAAGCTAAGGGATTTACACAGATTTTTTACTCTATATATCTAACATTCTGAGGTAAGTATATTCTGTGTCTGTTCTTTCTAGTTTATTTTCAATGTTATATCAATACTGTAGGGATAGCGATTGCGGCGCAACTGACGGAAGTGGGCGCGCGCGTGGCGGAAACGCGGGCGTTCGCGGCGCGCGAGTGTGCGGCGCTGGTCGCGCGTGCCGCGCACGCTGCCCCGCGCCCCGCGCACCGCGAGGTGCTGTACGCCGCCGCGTTCGTGCTGTCCGAGTACTGCACGTGAGTACATATTGTTATGTGGTCATAACATAAATATGATATTTCTATAACAAAATCATACATATGAGACGTAGGTTAAAAGTATTTCTTATTGGGAAATGTCACCTTGTGAGTCATAGTTGAGTTTTGCCTTAAAATTTTCGTAAAGCCACGAAAAACCAATAACATCATTTGGTGACAACAGGGCCAACTTTGGAGTAAACCCTTTACGACACAAAAATAATTTTGAATATCGGTCTACAAACAACAGTAATCGTGGAACACACAAAAGTTATCTATGGGTCCAATATATAACCTCCTCCTTTTTGCGAGTCGGTTAGTATTAGAAAGAGAGATTATTATTTACATATAATCTTAAATTCGCAGCGAGGAGACGGTGATGCGCGAGAGCATATCGCCGCTGCTGGCATGTGCGGCGCTGGCGGGCGGGGCGGTGCGCGCGAGGGCGGTGTCTGCGCACGCCGCGCTAAAGCTGGCCGCGCGGCTGATGCGCGCGCACGAAATGCGCGGAGAACGAGACCAGGCGATCGCGGTGTGTTGTTGTTTTCACAATAATGGCCAAATTCACAGTGTTCTCCTAAATGTTGTGTAGGTGAAGAGAGAAGGCAAAATTTGTGTATTTAAAGCTATCTCACACACATCAGGAGATTAGGAAACAAAGCCTGACGTCAGTTCAGCCTGAACGGATACAAGCTCATACACGAAAAAAATCGCATCCGACCCAACTGACGTCATTTCGGCCTGAACGGATTCGAGCACACACACGGAAAAATCGCATCAGTCCGTTCTGGTTTGCCGCGAGCTACGGTCGTGTTTATTAATTGTAAACTCACTACGCTTGTACACGATACACGCCCGCACGGCCGCGACTCTGGCGAGAACTGCAGCGATTTGTCACACATGGTCCATTCAGTCCAGAATTAATGTTGCCAACTTAGTTATTTTACAAAGTTTTACTACTAAATTAAGTATTTTATTCCCTCCTTAGTAGGAATTTAGTTGTTAGTAGTGTTTAGTAGGAAGGAGCCAGACAGTAATTATATGCAAAATGGCCTAGGTTAGGAACAAAAAAAATTTGACACCTTTTCATAATAATACATTGTAGCATTTGTCCGTAATTTGCTTAAATATACTACCGTTTAATTAATATATACGTAATATTTCCTAGTATATTTTATATTTAACGATAAAATTTATAATATAATTCAATAAATAATAAAAATGTAATATAACAAAATTTAAAATCCAGTGGTTTTTGGGGCTTTATAGTTTTCAGTATTCTTTTATTATATATTTCAGTATTTAGTAGACATCGACGCGAGTTTAGTAGTTTCGCAAAATTAGAGCTGACAACACTGGAACGAATCGCTTCAATCCATCCGGCCGACTGATGCGATCTCGAAATTGCACACACGATACGATTTTGCATGCATCCGTTCAGGCCGAACTGAAGGAAAACCGGCCGTATATGGGGCCCCTTTAAGATTTTTTAAAGACAGTAATCAGATATAGGATTACTGAGATAATTTTATTGGTCTTAAACACTTACGGCAGCACTCAGAGACAGAAAATATATGGACTTTATGTCAAAAAGAGATTTTTTACTAAGTAGCTCCTTGAGTAAGCATAAAATGTCTGAGTGCGCCTATTAATGTCATTGTCATTCTAAACTCACATTTATCAATAGGTGTTACACGAAGCGCTGGCCGGCTTCAAGTCCCTCCTCTGTAGCGAGGATATGGAGGTGCAGGAGCGCGCGCACAACGCCAGCACCCTACTCGCGCTGGTGCTGCAAAAGATTGACCCTACAGACCCCGCGCTCGACTTCCTACCTGAGCTGGGTACGGTGGACGACCAGACTCTTATTGCACATCAGAAGTAAGTTTGTTATTTATTCAAGTCAGTCAAGACGAGAGTAGTCCTACTATTAGATATTTTAAGTGTTGTTCAAGTAGAGAAAAAAGTCAATTACTATGTTGCAAATAAAATGTAATTAAAGACCAGTTTACACTGCGAGGATACGCGACGCTACGTGGCGCTGAATTTTTAAGATGGCTAGTCGAAATTGATCTTAATTCATTGCACAAAAAAATACAGGTTTCATATCAGTCATGCACTGCACATGCGTTGTCCAGCGCGGTGCAACTTGACATTCGAACTCTTACAATGAAACGTTTATCTTCTAGTGTAATGAATATAGTTCAATTTTAAATAGCTACCTATCTTAAAAATGTAGCGTCATGTCGCGTATCGTTTCGTTTCGGTGTGAATTGACCCTTACCTTCAAAACAGCAATTAGGCATTCGGCCTTACGGAAACGCATCTTAAAAGCCGCAAGCTGAGAAAGGAACGGCATGTGTTGAGTAGCGCGAGCGTCTCAATATACGGCTGATAAAATTTTCGTAACATAAATGATTTCCTTTTCTACATATTTTTTCCCTAATAACAAACTTTAATTCTAGCAACGGTTTGGAAGGCGAGGAAGAATCACTGGAAGTGAAAACGAGCTTTAGCGGCGGCCTCATAGAGGAGCTGTACTTGATGTTCGACGGCGAACTCAAGCCCGTCGCACCGAAAGCGCAGAAGAAAGTGCCGATGCCCGCCGAGTGAGTTCACTTTTTAAAGGAGGATGGGTGTTCTGGCCTACCCATTCAATACACAAGAGATATATTTCGTTAGAAATGTCTCTTTTAACACTTTATTTCTTTGTATGGCCATAAAATGTGTAAAATGCATTAGCATTGAAATATTTCATTGTTTGAGCGTGAAAGAGAACTAAACATGTTCATCCTCATACAATTTTGGTAATATTTTCAGACTGGACTTGTCAGAGTGGCTGTCGCAAGACCGCTGGTCGTCGGAGAGCTCGAGCTCGGAGGGCGAGGAGGAGTACACGCCCCAAGAGGAGGTCAAGCACACGCCCACGCTCACGTCGGAGGAACTCGAAATGGTATCTTTTCTCTCGCTTTCTTGAATCCGTGGGAGGAATTTTATGGTATGGGTCGGAAATGTGTAACAGGATGTCAGGTTGACAAGTACATAAATAACTGTGTTTGGCGGGAAAAAGCGCTTGAAAACGCTTGTTAGCGCTGAGAAAAAATATACAGTTGTCGGCCAGGACACGCTTACTAACTTCAATAGCGCGACACAATCCGCAATTTTGCTTAGTTATTTTGTTTGTTTTGAAATCAGTTGATAGTGTCTTGTGCAACTAATTTAATTAAAGTATTATTAAAATTAACAATAATGTCAGCCCAAAAAATAGTGAAATATATTATATAATAACTATATAAAATTGGTATAAATACATTATAAACATATTATAGTAGGTTAGGTTAGGTTAGGTCCTAGAGGAAAATAGCATTTAGCAGTTGAAAGCGCTTACCGATCGCCGTTTTGCTTACGAGCGCATCCGAGCGCTTTTTTCGCCAAACACAGCCAATATGTATTTGCAAATTTGCTGTTCATAATGTCAGATGTCACACGTGATATGAGACTTGACTATACGCTGATGGCATCGCTTACTTAGCAGTTGATAATGACCCTAACAAGGCCAGCAAAAAACTTCAGCATGTATTAAACCTAATTATATAGTGGTTTCAAAATTAGCGCATTCGAGTTAGCGCCCCATCACGTTTCCGCTTAAAAGAGGTGATAGTCCTCTCCGGTACACCTAGAGTAGAGCCTCAGATGGATTGTGTAAAATATCTTCATTTTCACGTAGACTGACGCGTTACCTGGAAATCAAGTAAACTGAACTGGCTGCTGGGAAGAAGCTCAATACTTTCCCTGAAAGATAAAATTTTGATATACAACACGCTAAGCCTATGGGCATACGGCATTCTAATGTGGGGAGTTGCTTGTAAAAGTCCGGATTCGTAGAATTGTCAGTAGCTATACGTAATAACCTGCCGTCATTTTATCAGCTTTTGTGTTACTTATTTATAATAAATGTTATAATATGACTTTCTTAAGTAGTAAATAATATACAGTAGGTACCTACTAAAACAAAACAAATAATTTTTTGCACGTAAATGACGCTGACAAAACAATTCCGTCCGACGCACGACACGTAGTTAGTAGTTTATTAATTAAAATGTCATATCGTCTATGTTTTTGCCAGCTGCTTGTATGGATAAAAATGTACCTTATTTAGATGAATAACTGATATAAATATTGGTTTTTCATTATTTCATGGAAGATAAAGTTTATATTTGCGCAAAATTACTCCCGCCGCCCGTGTCGACTCGAGCGCTACGATGTGCACGCGCGGTAGATTAGGCGAACTAAAAGGTTCTACCCCCGTACTTACCTCACCGTAAAACTTAAGCATCACCACTGGTAATTGGTATATATGAAAGAAGATTTTGCCGCCCCCTAAAAAGTGCCGCCCGGGCCCAGAAAAAAGTCACAATCTCTCTCGCTCTCTCATTCTTAACCACAGCGTAATGTCATTTTTGCAGCAAAAATAATAAAATTTGCCGGATTCATTTATCTACTTAACTCAAAATTGCTGATTTTTTTTTTATTATGTCACCCTTTTCGCAAATGAGCGATATGTATAGAATAATAAAAATCTTAAATATATGTATATACTATATATAACAGTGTAAAATATATTTCCGTTGTCTGGTACCTGTGATACAAGTTCGTCAGATACTCAGCACAGGATCAGATTGATCAGAAAACGTCCATAGATATTATTAATATTATATTGTTGTGTTGTACAGTTGCGTGAGGCGCGGCGCGTGGAGCAGGCGAACAACCCGCACTATCTGAAGGGCGACGTGCGCTCCTACCATGAGGACGTGCCAGTGGCCGAGATCGCGCTGGAAGTGCCGCTGCAGATACAGAGTAAGAAGTGAGCCGTTACTTCGCCACTGCGATTTGGCGTGGCGAAGTCGATTACTTTTCACGTGTATTATGTTGCTCAAGATCTGAGAACGCGGCAGCGGTTACGCCGGTAAATAGTGTGTGGCTATGTCATGGATCACACGGTCTCGCCGTGTACAGTAAAGTGGGGCTTAGTTTAGGTTACTAAGTAACATATTTTACTTTTTTACAGCCAAGAGATCTGATAAGTACTTAATCTCAAGAGAGACGTCCAGGAAAGCCAAGAAACAAAAACGGACGTCTAAAAAGCGAAAGAACAAGCACGATAAACATTCCAGCGAGTCCGGGAGCGAAGGTTAGTTGCCTATAGCTTACATAGAATTAATAATATAATAGTAATATGTATAGTATGGCTCCTGCCCCGTTTCTAAGTATCAGATGAAGAACCTGTATAGTAATACATATATTTAAGATTTTTATTATATTTATACACATTAAATACACATCCATGGCCCAGAACACAGGAACCAATCCAATCGATAGCGTCATGCCGACTGAACAATAGGTAGGATGTTGTATGGCAACACATACTAGCTAAACGAAATTTAGTATGAACTTTTTATATAAGGTTTGGTAAAAATCAATCACGGATATTTTGGGCATATGATCTACTGCTTATATAAAGACGTTTAGGCAGAAAAATAATTTAAACATTTCGATAAAGAAACATAATAAAATTACATTACATTCTTTACGGCGCTACGGAGGTCATAGACCACACAGCTGATTGAATTTATATTATTTAGGTAAATTTTTTCCTTTCGCTTTAAAGTCAGCTGTTTCTGTGAGATTAATGACCTCAGCACAATGTAATTTTATTTAGTATTTTTTTTTAGAAATTTTGAATTATTTTTCTGCCTAAACGTTTTTACATAATCATCAGGCAGTAAATCATATGCCCAAAATATCCGTAATTGATTTTACCAAACCTTATACATATAATTATGTCGTGTAATATGACTTCACGTCACAAAATGAAAAAGTTTTTTTTTCCGAATGAATCCTAACAAACTCCTCACTTAGCGTAATGCATTCTTTGACCATTTAAGTATCCAGTGTAATTAATTTTCAACAACACCAATATATATTCCCCGAATTGTTTATTAATATTTATTTTAACTTACAACAACTATTAAAATCAATTTTAATGTTTTTTTCATGCCCAAAGCCACATGGCGTATGTGTAGAAATAAAAAAATGGTCTTTGTTAGACGCGTGCGCGGAACGTCCGCGCGTGGCGGTGGGCGGTGAGCTGCCGGAGGGCGCGCGCTCCAGCGACGACGAGCTGCCGCCGCCCGCGCCGCACCGCGACCTCGACCTCGACCTGCACCTGTGAGTATTGCCAACGAGCTGCGTGCCGCCTGATAACTGTCCGATAATGGGTAGCCAGCTAGGCCTAGACCTGCACCTGTAAGTATTGTGTTAACGAGTGGGACGTACCAGTGGCGTGGGGTTCCTATAACTATATTCCTATCGGTTTCAGTTATCACTTACCTATGAAGACCCTCATCCAAATCCCTACCTATTATACAAGGAGGCCTCCCTATAAAGGAGAACCAGAGAAAATTTATTATTTGCTCAGGAACACTCCTCTATTATTATTAGCTATAATTCTCCGAGTATTTCGCTCCCTTTATTATTGAGTAAAAGTTATAGAACGCAGCAAAATGCTGGTGAGATCGGAGTGGAATTGATTATATTATTCCAACTAAACCCTTGCTACCAAAGAAGACTTTACTAGGCGAAGAGACACTGGTTTACTTTAGAATTGTGTAACGACCTTGTGCTAGAATTTCACAGAGAACATTGGCAGATTGTTTTATCTAATAATCATGATCTGTGATCTTGACCTTCGCTTATGTGTATCATGCCGACGCCTGAGGCAGCAAATTGGCTACTTGACTCATATTTAAATTAGTGAAAAGTACTAAGCCAAGTACTAAAGGAAATAAGTATTTCCTTTAGTACTTTGCTTAGGAAAACGTATTCTAGCTATTTCATAAATTAAAAACTTAAGATTGATAAATTAAGTGATTTACAAATATGTATTTTTGTTTTTAATTTCTACTGATGAAAACACCTCGAAGTAACTTCCGGCAAAGATGTGACGACACAAAACACACTAAACACATGCGTAGTAGTGAAACGGAACGTGTTAACAGAAATAAATAAATAGTTCATGACATCTTATAAAATTTATGTCAAAAGTCAAACGGAACGTCACATTTTACTCCTACGGACTATAGCATAAATTACAAATAGTACTACAACAATACTACTACTACAATTGTAGTATGTCGTCACATCACAGATAGTCTATCAACCAACATCGCGAATTGTGTTTTCAGCGGTTTTTAAAGTGTATTTTTTTAAAAAAATTGTAGTTTTTAGGTTTCAAAATAATGTAATATTTTTTTTGTGTAATGAAACAATTATGAAAATATAAATAAAAACTAGGTCAAGTAGCGTATTGTGAAATTCAAGAAGCACTTGTTCATAATCCAAGAATTGCGCCATTATATACAGCTAGCCAATACTTCAAAAATATTAAATAATTTTTTTGTAGAAAATTATACTACACTTCGTTATTCCACGAGTACAATGGTTTTGATCCGATATTCCTATATACCTATTTTTAATTTAACACAATATTATAAAACTATTAATTTCCAATATTTCAGGCCTCTCCGAGATGATGAG
Source organism: Phengaris arion (assembly GCA_963565745.1). NCBI lineage: Eukaryota > Metazoa > Arthropoda > Insecta > Lepidoptera > Lycaenidae > Phengaris > Phengaris arion. Next base: position 11,646,067 of record OY751440.1, on the reverse strand, counting down.
CTGTTAACGTCCAGAATACAACAGTACCCATCGCCCGAGATTGCCACGCTAAAGAGCAAGAAAGAGACGAAACAAAAAACGTCCACGTCGGAGAAGAAAGAAAAATCTTCCAGTAAGAAAAAGTCAAAGAGTAACAAGAGCAAACCAATTGTAGATCTAATGTTACCCGAGGATAAGAGTAATATAGAGAATAATTTGTTTATCGAGACGGGTCAAGCTCCCGTCAAAAATGGTACAGACGAAAATTCGCAACCAGAAAAACTCAAGACTGAGAAACACAAAAAGTCAAAGAAGGAGACCAAGGACAAGGACTCAAAGAAAAAGAAGTTGTCTAAGAAAGGTGAGAATCAGACATCAATATTATGATTTTTAATTGTAAATTATAATTTTCATTTTTAATATTGTACCTGTTTGTAGGTTATTTAATTTAGTATTACATTTTGCAGATAAGCATGAGACTAAATTGGGATACGAAGAAGCGCTAGGTATATCCACACCGAGCAAGGAAGTTGTATAGTGTAAAGCTTAGACCCCACGAGTACGGAACCCTCACCTGCTGTCTCAGTGCAATTGATTCTTTGAACAATTCATTATATTTTATAGCTAGTTTCGTATAAATATACTGACTATGTTTTCATTCACATTCTAAAGTGAAACAAGTCCATTTATATGTAAAAACATACATTTCTATCGATGTAGACTAATAAATATGTATAATCATGTTAAGTTTTATTAAACCATGTTAACCCTCTGCAATGCTCATTAAAATTTGCTTTATAAGATTTTATTATAAGAAAAATATTAAAGTTCATTTTCTCTGTTGAAAACAATTTTTCTCAAAAACCTTGTCCTTTTAATATTCCTCGTCTCAATACTGTTGGTATTGTCCTCACCTACAATATAAAAATAGATGGAGTTAAGTTAAAATATTTTTACGGTTGTTTACTTTTGGTAGTGGCAGGCTACGCCTCATTCCTTGTTTCTTGGAAAAATATCAAATTGGTTTACTTTAGAATTGTGTAACGACCTTGTGCTAGAATTTCACAGAGAACAAATGAGAAAAATCTCAATGGTTGAATAGTCCATCTAATGAAAATAAAAGATAAAGCGTGGATACAAAAACTACTAACATATTGTTAATAATTATTTATTACTGAATACTCCAAATTATCACAAATCTGATACTATAGTATATCCCACCAATACAATTAATAAATTTGTACTATTGTAACAAAATAAATATACTATACAAAAATAAATATTTATTTAAAGTTAACTATTTGGCTTTTCTCACTGCCTGCACTATACACCGAAAATTAAAAAACAACAAAAGAAATGGTATATTAAATAAGTTACCCTTATGTCAAATTATAAATATTATATCGCATTATAATATATTAAGCAACATGTATTTCCGGCCTATGCTTGATTACTAAGGCGGGTCAATAAGTCCGTGACTTTTTGAATTTCTAACCTCCTTACTGAAAAAGCAACACTACTCCTGTCAACAGGCATCTGTCAGTTGACTCCTATCAAAATTTGAACTTGCTGCGTCAGTTAGTTTGTGTTTTACAGCTATCTTTATCAGACTATCCAGTAACTTAAGGAAACAATGGAAAAAAGTGAATTTCGTGTGCTTATTAAGCATTATTTTTTGCGAAAAAAAACCATTACCGAGACCAAGGCTAAGCTTGATAAATACTATGGGGACTCTGCACCATCGATTTCAATGGTAAAAAAGTGGTTTACTGAATTTCGTTGTGGCCTTACAAGCACTGAAGATGCCGAACGTCCTGGACGCCCAGTTGAGGTCTCTACACCCGAAACAATCGAAAAAATTCACGATATGGTGTTGGCCGACCGAAGATTGAAAGTGCAAGAGATTATGGAAGCCATAGGCATCTCGCATGGCTCAGTGGTTTCAATTTTGAATGATTACTTGGGCATGAGAAAGCTTTCCGCAAGATGGGTGCCGCGTTTGCTCACAGTCGACCACAAACGCAATCGTGTAACAACTTCACAGGAAGGTTTGGCGTTGTTTAATCACAATATGGAGGAGTTTTTTAACCGTGGACGAAACATGGATCGATCACAACACACCAGAGACCAAACAACAGTCAAAACAGTGTGTTTCTAAGGGTGAATCGGCGCCAAAGAAGGCCAAGGTGGGTTTGTCAGCCAATAAAGTTATGGCGACTGTTTTTTCGGCTGCACGTGGGATAATCCACATTGACTATCTTCAAAAGGGAAGAACAATTAATGGGGAATATTATGCCAACTTATTGGACCGCTTCAATGAGGATTTGAAAAAAAACCGACCTCATTTGGCCAAGAAAAAAGTTCTTTTTCACTAAGACAATGCAAGGGTGCACACATGTGCAGTTGCCATGGCAAAAATCCATGAATTGGGCTATGAATTGCTCCCACATCCACCCTATTCTCAAGATTTGGCTCCGAGTGACTACTTCTTGTTCACAAACCTGAAAAAATGGCTCGGTGGAAAAAGATTTGACTCCAATGATGAAGTCATCTCGCAAACAAAGGCCTATTTTGAGGACCTCGACAAATCATATTTTTTGGAAGGGATAAAAAAATTGGAGAAGCGTTGGACAAAGTGTATAGAGCTCAAGGGGGACTACGTTGAAAAATAAAATGATTTATTTATCAAAAAATCTGTGTTTTATTCCAAAAGTCACGGACTTATTGACCCGCCCTCGTATTAATCCAAATTACCAAAATAATTTAATAAGTTATAATTATATTCCATCCAACATAATGAGGAAGTAGGCAGTGGCAAAACAAATAGCCAAAGGTATAAGATTAATACTAAATTAGTGAAGTATTTATGTTTAATTAGCAACATTACATAAATAGTTGAAACAATTTACATTGGACGAAAGATCTTCGTTTCTCTAAGCTAACAAATATTTTACACTAATGAATGAAATAAATAATAATTTAATGAGGAGAAAATTTTACCCGGGAACACAATTCGTACCTAATATGGTATGTTATAAATTTTAACAATTATAAAAGGAATATAACTACAAGTGGTACAATATACAAAAAAGATATCATTAGAAACAAATTACACACATTTGTCAAAAATTGCATAACACTTTTTCTTAATATAACAACACTAAAGTAACAATGACGTTTAATGTAAGTATGTAATTCGTATGGTTAGACTCTCCATAAGCCAACACGATTTAAATGAGTTTAAATACGTGACTTTAATTCTTTAAGAATCCAAATCTCTATACAATAAGCATAAACGCTAACATTTAGATTTGTATTCTTTATCAAGGATATAAAATCCTTAGGGTTTTTTTTAATTCCTTATTTATTTATTAACGTTTAATATGTCAATCTAGTGTCTCAAGTCTCGCAGGGCTATACTTTTTAATACGTATTTAACGGCCGAATATTGAAACGCTTCTTAAAATAATTAGGGGCGCTCAGGATCACAGGCCGCTACTGTCTCCGCTAGGCAGATCGACAATGTCTGCATGTGGGTTGAGTGCCACTTAATTTGAGGAACGTTTCAACTGTATGTTGTAACAACTGCATACATGACTGCATAGCGTGAGTATCGTGCGTGCTAATGTTAAATCTAGTTAAATCTACGCGTGTCCCAATAATATTCGAAAGTCAACATGAGATTAATACAGAATCTAAGCTAATATAGATCATTATGAAATGATTGATGTATGTTTATAATTTTTTTATAAATATTGAGGTGCAGGTTTACATTATTCCAGACAAAATCTAGTATGTCATTAAAAAATTATAAAGCCACTTGCCATAGCAATTTATATAATCTTACTTGATGAACCAAATACCGATCGTATTAAATTATATTCTTCCGGTTTCCTATCTCTGTTGTCAATAACTTGATCGACAGTGTCAGGGTTCAGGTAAAACAACAATCTATTATAGCTTGTTAATCTTAACTATACCGACACAGGACATTGCCGTCACGATTGAGACAAATGAAGCCTACACACGATACGGCAACTGATCATATTTAGATTTTATTCGATTAAATCCCCGTCATAACGTATGATGCTGGACTAATGTAAACCCACCCATAGCCACACATTGCTATGATGGAATACTGATTACTTTTCAAGCATGTACTTAGGTATGTCGAATTTGACGTCGACTTCAGCCTTCTTGGCGAGTGCGACGATCTCGGACAGTTGCACGACGAGCTTAGCCGCCTCGTCCAAGTCGTCGCGCGGCACGATACGCAGGCCAGAGTCCGCGATCAACTTGCGCGCTTCGTTCACTTTGGTTCCCTATAAAACACAATATTTAAATGATTAAATTATTGCAATTTCACAGTTTTGACAGTTGATAGTCAAAACTTGAAGTAATTGAATGGCAAACTAAAGGCACAGAAAGTCACGCGTTCAAAGTTTTGCGGACGCTCACATGATCTTGTTGTGTGGACGGAAACTATGCTGATAAAAATTGCCGCCCAATTCCTTGGATGTAATTCTACTAGACTGGTACTATGACAAAAAAAAAATTCTGTTTGCTAACACTTGTGCCTTGGTACAAACACATTTCAGCATCAACTGGTGTATCATCTGTTTTTTATGTTATTAAAAAACTAGTCATATTTTTACTAAAATAAGTTAGTAAAAATGTTATTAAAATTACCTGTAATCTCACAATAACAGGGATCTGTATGTTGAGGTTCTTGGCGGCGTTGATGATGCCCTCCGCGATGACGTCACACCGCATGATGCCGCCAAATATGTTGACCAAGATGGCGGTCACTTTCGGATCCGAGAGGATGATTTTAAATGCCTCCTGTGCAAAAATGTATATGGATTACAGAAGCCAAACTTTTTCAACAATATTAGCTAATTCTTTTGTAAATTTTTAAATAAAAAGAGTTATCACTCACCAATTTTTGAAATTGAATTGAATAATTATAAATGATATAGTTAAATGAGACTCCAGTCTGTCAAGTGACTTTTTCAACGTAACATGTAATATGTATGACATACAAAAACAGCAATGTTGTACAAGTTATCTGTTTTGTAAATATTTATATATTTACAAAACATTATAGGCTATATAAGGATACTATTTATCTCAGTATCAGATACGATTTCCATGGGTTTGATAGATTTGTATTGAATCAGCTATAACATACCGAAACAGCCTGGGCAGTTGCGCCGCCACCGACGTCGAGGAAGTTGGCGGGGTCACCTCCGTAGAGCTTGATGATGTCCATGGTGGCCATCGCTAGACCCGCACCGTTCACCATGCACCCGATGTTACCTAAAAAAAATAACATTTACCAAAATAATAATAAACTCGTGCCCATTATTCATAGGAGATAAGGCTTAAGAAATTTGAACAGTGACCTTTAGACCGGCTGCCACGTGCGCATCATTATCTGAATATTGTGATAAAGTTGCGGTCAACGCCACTATTTTTATTAAGAAAGATATATATTTCCGTTGTCTGGTACGCGTAACACAAGTTCTTCGGATACTTACCACGGGACCAGACTGACGTTGGTGTGAAGCGTCCATATATTATATTAATACCTGACCCTATGAGGCAATTTCAATTTACTAACTAAACAATGTACTTCTGTACTGTAATATATTGTAGATATTGTAATTTAATATTAAATAATTTTTGTTTACATATTTTTTGGTTTTTGTTGTATTATATGATACATATATTTTTTTAAAAGAACAATTTTGGCTATCCTTTTTACTAAAAGGTGGCACGCGCATTTCTTACGCCGGTTCTTCTCCCCGGGTTAGGGTTGCGTTGTTGGTTGGTAATTGTAACCTTTTTTTTTTCTTTCTTTGTTTAACGTTCAGAAAACAAAACCTTGTTTTTTATTCTGAATAAAAAGAATTTTAATTTTTATTTATTTATTTTATTTTTTAATATGAGTATGATAGGAATTGGATAGTGGCGGGTCAGTGTAAGTACTACATCCGCCTTTAGTGACTAGACTTTCCCCCTTTCTAATAAAATAAAACATTTACACAGTGGATAAGCTATACAATGTTTCGTCTTTATCTTTCAAGCAACTTTTCCAACGTATAAGACAAGGTGTAAATATTTTTACTAGTAAGGGTTAAATGAATAATGAGGTATTGCAAGTCGTCAGTCCTTTGAAGAATATTTTTATAGATTAAACGTGTTTACAGTACATAATAATAATTATAATAGATGATAAAATAAAGTGAATTTACCATCCAGAGCGATGTAGTTCAAGTCGAATTTAGCGGCTTCGATTTCCTTGGGATCTTCCTGTGAAATATCTCTGAGTTCGAATAGCTCCTTCTGTCTGAACTGGGCGTTGTCATCGAATCGGAATTTGGCGTCTAAACAGAAGACTGTAACGAAATATTTAATTTAATTCTTAAAGATTATTTACTTATTTGAAAACTTTCAACCCCTATTTCAACTTTTAAGGGTGGAATTTTTTTGAATCCCTTCTTTGCGCGTCTACATAGTAAATTAAAACTACTGTCCATGTTTCTACTATTAGCGGTTACGCAATGGCTGTGCATGGGTCCCTAGTCAGTCAGTGGGGACATCTTGCTTTATATAAATTGGCATTGCTTACATTGGCCAGTAAGAGCGTCCTCAGCATAAGGATTTACTTCAATAAGCAAAGCATCCTTCTTCTTAAACAGTTCATACATTCTCTTAATCATTCCTGCAGCTTCTTCAGCATATTGATCAAGTCCGATCTGGAATAATTTGACAACTAATTATAGCTGAAAATCCAAAGTTCTTATTGCCAAAGACATGAAATATTTTTAAGACTTCTTTTAGATTCCAATCATTAATATGTCTTTTTAGTATTTTAAAATATCTGTTTAACAAGTACTTGATCTGTCAAGAAATAATAGTTACCAAACCTTTTATAGATTCAGATCATACGAGTACTTCGGTATTATAAAAATATGATCCACATAATATTACCTTATTGATGACCCTGCAGACTTGGTCATCTGTGATGCCGGTGACAATGTCGATCGGTTCGTATGTGATCGCGTCTGGGTTTTCCGCCGCTACGTCCTCAATGTTTACACCTCCCTGGGATGAAGCGATTATGACTGGACCCTAAAAAGAGTTTCAAAGTATAAAATATGCTAAAAATTCTAAAAGTAAGTAATGCTCTTTAATGATTATTTTGTTAAGTTATTGCTAAGAACCATCTCAAACACATCCGCTTTTAACAAAAGCAGACCAAATAAAAATCTTATAACTCCCCTCTATTTTTGCGTCTGGGGTTAAAAATTCAAATTACAATTTTGGTTTCGAATATGCATTTGTTTTAAAATCAGAAAAATTCTTACATTTTCCGAAAGGCAACATAAATATGGACCGAAAAATGCAAAAAGTACAGTAATCAGTTGCTAATTTAAAAAATAATGGGGCTAAAAAAAATATTTTTTTGCAAGGATTAAAAACGAAAATTACTGTTCAAATCCTTGTTATTTGTGACATTTTTTGTTATGACAATGATATACATAAACGCAATATCAGTGGCGAAGCGTGAGATTCGAACGAATATTAAGCCGTGTAAGCAAATATTACCATAGGCGTATAAGGGGGATGGCCGGGTGGGCCGTACCCACTCCAGAACGATCTGGTGCCCACCCCAGGACAAATAGATTTATACTATAAATTCGTAATAAGTGTTCTACAATACAAAAACCTACATAGTTCTACTAGTAGATATGCTAAGTTTGGCTGCAATTATTTTTTATTTTCTTAATAAATGTCAGGTAAATAATAATGTACCTATACTTGCACAGTCGTATTATGATGAAGCGAGTGTGATGTCCGGAAAACACAATGGTCTGCAGACTGCAAGCAATATTCAAGGAAATGTATCTTCGTACTGTTTACGTTCAGAGAACACGTACAGTTCAGAAAACAAAATCCAGTCCGTGGAAGCAACAGAGAAATTTTATATTGATTCTTTAATATTTTTGAGACAAAATTAAACCAGTAAATTAACCATTTAACTAAAATATATTCTACACGTAAAGCTAGAGCTAACTAGATAATTTGTAAAGAGAGATACCTCGTCGCTAAGGTGCAGTTTTTTTGGCAGTCCCGATTTATACACTCATATACCGATTTATTTTGTCCTGCCCTGCCCCATTAATTAATCAAATCAAATCGCACCTAGTAACACTATGAGACTCAGAAACTTGCAATTTTCCACGCTAATAGATAATGTTATAATTATTATTTTGAAAGGAAGGAAAATTATTTTGAACGAAATCGGACAGTAACTTTGAAGCAATTTGAAAAAAATATATTACGCGTTTATAGTTACGGAACCCTCCTTAGACATGTACTGACATGCTCTTGGTTAGGTTATTATTTATTAATCACGGCGCATCTCGTGCATCCAACGGAAATTTTTTCGCCACAAGGTGTTAGCGTAATGTTTTGGGTGCATTAGGTGAATATTATTATTTTGTTGTAGTGCTGTATTTTAATATCAATATGTAATATAAATAAGCAATAAGGGAAGCCGGCTTGTATGGACGCCTAGCCTGTGCGCAGTATTAATGTTAATAAAATCAATTTTGTTTTTATCTACTAAAAAAAATACATACATTTTGAACTGCTGCGACATCACTTGTGCATCATTTTTTGTATAGAGCATTTTTAATGCTCTCCAACGATCACACTTTTGTGATGAATGTATTTCGTCAATGCAATGGCATATCTACGATCAACATCGTAGATATGCCATTGCAAAGACAATATTTCCTGGCTTATTTAGTACTTTTCGAAAAGCCAATAAAAAAAACTATGCATGTAACATTATAGACAAAATCGCAGGTAATAACTAGTTTTGCGAAAACAAGATAAGCTTGATGATTGTGTACACTAGCAAATTAATTGAGACCATGAACAGACTGGTATCTGTGTAATTGATGAGAATTGATGGCTTTCATTGCTCAAACAAAGATGGTGATTGACATATCAGCATGAAAGCATTTTATTCATTACTTCTTTTTTTTTTATAAAAGAGTCCTTTTTAAAACTTTAACAATAAACCTTACACAGTTCAAAAAATAACAATATAATGTTTAATCATATGATATGTAATTATTATTATGTAGTTATTAATGACCTTTCCTTTCCTTCCTTTTTTATATAAAAGAGTCCTTTTTAAAACTTTAACAATAAACCTTACACAGTTCAAGGATTGACAATATAATGTTTAATCATATGATATGTAATTATTATTATTATGTAGTTATTAATGACCTTCCCTTTCCTTTTTTTTTTATAAAAAGAGTCCTTTTTAAAACTTTAACAATAAACCTTACACAGTTTAAGGATTGACAATATAATGTTTAATCATATGATATGTGATTATTATTATGTAGTTATTAATGACCTTTCCTTTCCTTCCTTTTTTTTTATAAAAGAGTCCTTTTTAAAACTTTAACAATAATCCTTACACAGTTGAAGGATTGACAATATAATGTTTAATCATATGATATGTAATTATTATTATGTAGTTCTTAATGACCTTTCCTTTCCTTCCTTTTTTATGTTATCTCCTAATTAGGTGATATTTAAATATTTGCTATGTAAGTACATAGCAACTAGAGTAGCAAGTAGAGTAAAAAAGAAGATTAACCGCACAAACTAGGACTCGATAAAAATGAGCTCAGTAGTTACTTACGTTGAAACTGCGTTCCATCATGATGGCAATGTAATATTCTCTGCGGGGGAACTTCCGTTCCGTTACCATGACCATGTTACAGATACGACCTGCGGCACCCGTCTGTTTTGTTACCAAGTACTGCTTCAACATTTTGCCGACTATTTCACCAGCGACTTCAGGCCTAAAACATTAGGATATCAGCATACTTCTGCAGCCACATACTTAGTCAAGAGTCGGGCAATCTTATTAGATGCTAATAAGAAATAGTTGCGTCCATTTCTTCAAATTTTATATCAGTTATATGTAAAGTAACCCAAAACTTTTTTGTAACTTTCAACTGTTTTAGAGTTCTCTTGCCTCTTAGATACGCAATAAGAATTATTGTGTCAAACGAACGCCTACTGTTAATAAACAACCCATGGTTTATTAATTTTATGTATTTGTAAGCATTATTTTAAAAAATATTAACATTTTGTGCACACCTGCTAAATTTCATACTCCTCTGTTCGCAGAATAAGCTAGATACTGATTTTAAAAATGAACATTAGGTACAGTGATTTGTAATACAGAACTGTGCAGGTCTTGTCTTGTGAAAACGCTCCATACAAAAGTCGCCGAAACTATGACGTCACGCATTCCCAAAGTCGTTAATTTGAGCCGCAAGAACACAATTGTTAATATCTCCGCGATAAAATATTCCAACATTTTTTAAAATTTGAGATGCACCTAATTACAAAACTAGACATAAAATTTAACATTTTTTTACTTTTTACAAGTAATAAAATCCTAATATTTCTGAATGTAAAAATAAAAATATTTTTATTAAAGGAGGAAGGTGTGAAGAATGTTTTAAAACTTTAACTATGTCAAATTTCATGGTTCGCAGAATTCTCATAAAATTGTACACAGAGATTTTTCTTCACATATGATTATTTTCTATTCATAATATTATGTAAAGCATTAAAGATAATTTAAAAGTATTATAGTATTATTGTTACTTACGTATCAACCATGCGGACTCCACCTTTGAGTCCATTTTTGAATGCACCTTTGCCCCTGCCTCCAGCAAGTACCTAACATTAAAAAAAGCAATTAAGATGATGAGATTTTTTTTATGTCATATGACACAAAAATAAAAAAACTATTCAGAAATATATTTTCCTTAAAAATCAGCCTAGTGCGAGTCCGACTCGCACACATAGGGTTCCATACAAAATGGCAAAAACACAAATTAATCCCCACTTAAATATTATTTATATTAGTACTTGTTGTTAGAGAGGCAATAGAAATACATCATCTGTGAAACATAAAACTCTCTAGCAATCACAGTTCATGTGATGTGAGCCTAGTGACAGATAGACAAACAGACAGCAGTCTTAGTAATAGGGTTTTTTTTTACCCTTTCAGTACAGAACTCTTATAAAAGAGAGTAAGCCATTTCACACACTTCAGAGAACCTACTTTTATTATTGGCTAAAAAAAACTCACCTGAGCTTTTAGGACTATGTCTTGAGTATTAAGTTCCTTGGCAAACTTGACTGCCTCGTCCTGTGTCTTAGCAACATGGAACTTTGGCACAGGGATCCCATGATCCCTGAGCAGTGTGTAACTGACATACTCATGCACATTCAAATGACGAACTTGCTGTTTATTTGGTGAGTTGTTGTATGGTGACACTGCCAGTGTCTAAAAATTTAAAAAATTAAACTGCTATCAGCAAATTATGTGATATGCATGTCACTGGTGTTTGTAGCAAGTTAAAATTGGAAATTTTATATGCTTTGAATTTGGTTACAGTAGAAAGTTGTATTTATAAAAAATAAGATCTAGATGTGAAAGATGTAGATGTGAAAATTGTAGATGTGAAAATTTAAGAAAGATGTACTCAACAGGCCTTCGGGCAAAGATCAAGGTCGATGTCAGTAATATAGATTTTATTATTCTTTACATTACATTTTACTGTGTGTCATATATCTTTCATATCATATTACGTAAATTCAGAATTTATCTCATTTTTAAGTTATTTTACCAATAGCTAGGCTAGCTAACTTACCTCATTTTCCATTAAAATTTATGTAGGTATGTTCCTTCTAATGTTGTGAAACATATGATATTTTTCAGAATTTTCCAAAAGGAAAACCTACATTTAAATACAATATCATTTAAGTGTAACATTATGAAAGAAAATCCATTATGAATCGTGGAATGGAGTGTGTGATAGTAAAAAGTATTTACCAGTAAGTAAAATTAACTAAAAAATGATCATTTTTTTCGAGCCTTGTTTTTGGCAAGGTTTCCCACTACATGTAATTACATAACAAGATCAAATAGATATTTAGTTAACATTATACACAAAGTGATTGGGATACTATAGTATGATTTATTATGTTTAAAGGAAGATGGGCGGTGGACAAGGAAAGAACGTCGAAAACATTATGTAAGCTACAATGAATAATGATTCAAACAAATAATACGTACGATATAATCTAATAAAAATAAACACGACCTATTGTTGGTGACGTAAGGAATGCTAAGAATGACCTTGTCAATTTGTGATATTAATAAATAAATTGCGTTTAATGTTCACGTCCGAAAACTGTGTAAGTTTATGAAAAGTAATTCAAAATTAGCGCTTTTCTAAAGACAATTGAATATGCAGTCATCATTAGCCCGCATCATAATTATCCTGACATAGAAATTTTTAAATACGCCTAATTATATAGTATTCATAGCGTACATAATCTGACACTACATAACAAAGGATTATAGAAATATTATAGAAATACCTTTGAACCATTTTTAAAAATGGCTTTTTCCACAAGACCAAAAGAACGAGGTAGCAAGTTCGCCATTTTACAGCTATGACAAGGGACAAACTGACAACTGACACTTGTAAACTATTATTTTTTATTATTAATTAGATATGGCATCGGCTTGTAACCATTTGCCAGTGTCAAGTTAAAAAGGCGATAATAGAACATTCGTTTTCAACGTTTTTTTTATTATTATTATTATTATTTTATTTTTTTTCGTTTTTTTCAACAACTTTTCAACGCCGTATTCCTATATCGTCAAATCTAAAGTCTAGTCAAAGTACAAATAAATAGTCAGTACAGTCTGAATCATGTCGTCTAGGGAGTTTTGGCGGAAACAATGGCGGATCACAAATTAGCACGTTTTTAGAAGTTGTACCACTTGCCCACACTTGTACACGTTAACGAATATTTAATGGTTAATATTCTACCAATATTACACATTCAGAACCGAAATAACACAATTTTAAAAAAAAAACAAAATCCACAACGTCACCCATTGTACTCCCGGCAAAACTCTCACTTGTAAATTAAAGACACTTTAAAGCATATATTTTTTAATTTAATTACATATGGCGATACGGCATAAAACCATTAGCACTGTCAAGTTATAAGGGTGGAAATAGAATTTTTGTTTCAATTGAAAACATAAACAAAAATCACCGTTTTTCTTTAAATGACGTCCTCTGTGGCTTAGTGGTTAGCGCTAAACGTATTCTCTTTGGTTAGCGTGTCGGCGCTCAAGCTGGGCCTCGCGTCACGGCGCGGGTTCGAATCCCGCTGAAGTATGGAGGTTCGTCCTTACGCCGAAGGAACAAAAAAAGTTGTAAGTGTTCCAGGGTCATGAATGTGTAGTAAATATGTGTCAAATATATTTAAAATCTTAATTGTATGTTAGTATAATAGTATTTAAATTACTTCCCGATACTTACTACGGGGCCAGACTGACGCGGTGTGAATCGTACATAGATATTATTATTAAATTATTATAAACTTAGTGTATTACATTCTCTATGACCCACTTTAATGGATTTAAGATGTTGTATAAATAGAGCTGAACTGTGAAAACTTCGATAGCGCGATTTAGGATTGTGGCGCTAATTGGTCCACCACTTTTACTTACATAATATTTATGAAACAAACATAACCCAGGGGCCAGGATGCAGAAACACAAACTTTTTAGTGTTTATTACTTGGCAGGATTTCAAACCCACGGGCCACGACTATGTCACACGCTCATCATTGATACTGAAAGGCTGTCTGCTTTATGAAGGTTCTACCATGTAATTGACTGGCACCAAAACACATTTTATTGCTATTAAAGCTTTAATTGTAAATAAAATTCAATAAATTATTATACTTTTACTACTCTATTAAAGTATGCCTATATTAAACCTTTTTCACATCAATATTAAAATTATTTATATCAAAATTTTTTTGTTGTTGATCTGTCCAAATTCCATTTCCACTAAAATAATGATTTCTTTCCAGTAAATACAAAATTAAACTGAGCTTCTGTTTGCTGCTTATTTTTTTCAAATCTATATCTTCATGTAAGGCTTTCAAAATCATAGATGATGTTTTAGTTGTTCCATGGAGTAAACTTGATATTTCTCTAATTTTGTTCCAGGGATATAAAAGAATAGCACAATTTTCATAAATATCATCTGTAGAATAATGAATGATTAACTGATCATAAACATATTTCACTTGAACGAGAGGGACATTGATCCAAAATGGATGTCTCTTTATCATGTTACGTATACTACTTGCACTGTACTTTTTGCCCAGTGCTTGACTTATACAAAATATTAAGTCCTTTCCTTTACCAAGGCGATCACCAGGAGCCTTTTCAAAAACTTCATAATGAGCTGTACTACCCGATATAATATTAAGACTAAGACACTTCTTGTCCATTTTATATAGCTTCATAATTCTCTTTAGTGCTTTATTGTTATAAAGGATAACTTTCAAAAATCTTGGGTGGTTATAAAATGTGTTAAATTCTGGTATTTCTTTAGCTCTTTGTAATCTTTCTTTAATGGTAGTAGGACTCAATGTAAATAATTGAAGACATCTTATCTGTGCTTCAGGGCTGACTCTGAACTCGTCTAATAATTGTCTGATTTCTCTCAATGTACTAACATTCTTCATAGCTATCCTTGGATACATTCTTATAATTTCTTTAATATTTATACCACCTATGGACTTAAAGCTGTAAATTATTTCTTTCAAATTATCAGGGTTTGCGTGTATTAAATAAAAATTAGATTTAATTTTTTCTATGGACATAACAATGTCTCTCTGTAATATGATTAATGTTTCATTTATAGCTTGTAATGGCCGATGTTTGAGTGTTGGATATGTTTCTAATCCCCGATTGAATTCTTCTTGTGTGATATCTAACATAAGTTCCAAATATCTCTGAAGAATTTTGATTCGTAATGAAAATAATGTATACTCATTATAATCACCATTTACCAAAGTAGTAAGTGATGTTGGCCATTGTGACAAATATCTGGCAAGTTTGTTTTCCACATTTAGTGATGGTAGGATTAGCCTTGCTCTCTTTAAATCTTCAACTTTTTTATGCCTGATTATTTTCAAGTATGAAACGAGATTATTCGCAGTTACTTCGGTTATTCCACATTCTTTTAGCACCATGTATCGAAACTTTAGTGTAATAGGAAGTATACTAAAGAGTGATGGCTCGCTTAAAAGGACCTTTGTAGGATATCCTAAGTCAAATATAATATTTACTAGACTCTCAAGTCTATCATCATCAATTTTTTTTATAACTGGATATTTAATTTGCAGAAATTTACCTTTGCTTTCATTTATGTTAAGAAACTTGCATAGACTTTTTAGGTTATCATTATTAGTGCAATAATTTAAATGAATGTAACTCCATCCCCATCCACAAGGCCTAATTTTATAGAAACTACGTAGAAACATATAAACTTCTTAAGAACTTTTCTGAAATTATTACAAATAAAACAAATTTTTATTTTATGCCTCTGACATTAGAATTTTTGTAAACAAGTTTTCCTTCTTCTTAAATTTTTTTTATATGGCGTTCGGCTTAAAACCATTTGTGAGTATCAAGATAAAAAGGCGGGAATAGATTTTTTTGTTAATGTTTTCAACACCGTATTTCAAAATCATCAAGTCCTAAGTCTAGTCAAAGTCCAAATAAATAGTCAGTGCAGTCAATAAATCAAGTTAATTGATTCAGTAAAGCGGTAGAGGCTTTACTGAAAGTTCCTAGGGAGTTTTGGAGGAACACAAAATAGCACGCCTTTGAAGTTGTACCACTTGCCAACACTTGTGCACGTGAATAAATATCTAATGGTTAATTTATCCAATAATATACATTAAGTACCGAATGAACACAAATTTAGAAAGAAATACAAAAATCACAACACCGCATATTGATATATCCGGCAATACTCTTTTTCTTCTTTTCAGTTTTATTTTAAAAATGTCGAGACAGCTACGTTCCTACGAGCGTTTTTTTTATGGTCGCGACAGAAAATCTGCACAATAAATAGAACACTGTGTGTCAATACAATGGAGCTGAAAATCTTGTTAAGTTCGACTTTAAGCTTATTTTTTTATTTCAATAAATGGCGTCGGTTTATAACCATTTGCCAGTATCGAGTTAGGAAATAGAATTTTCGTTTCAATTTTCAACACTGTATTTCTAAATCGTAAGTCCAAAGTCTAGTGAAAGTTCAAATAAATAGTCAGTGCGGTCAATGAGTCAAGTCAGTGGATTCAGTAAAGTGGTAAGCTTTACTGAAAGTTCCTAGGGAGTTTTGGAGGAACACAAAATAGCACGTTTATGAAAAAAATACAAAACCAATAACGTTACACATTGAATTCCCCGACAAAACTCAGTTTTCAGCTTTATTGTACTAGCGCAGATTTCTATTCATAGTTCAGTTTTTTCTGTAGGGAGCACAAAGAAACTCTCGTATTTTTTTCACCTTCCCAATTTGCTTCAAGTGGATTAAAACAGTTTATCACTAACACCGCAGCCTTTAGTTAACTCGGACGTGGTTTGCGATGGATCCACTTCCACAATAACCTTCAATTCTTCAAGTAACAGTGGAATTTTTACCGTTTTTTTTGTATTTTAAGATTTATAATGATCGGGCCACTTAATATACATGATTTTTTTAACATAAAACTCTATATTAGGTAAGCTTTAATATGAGACCACAAAAGATACATTTTATGTGGATAATCAGGTGCAAAAAGGCTTTTGAACTCGCGTCTCTTACAATGATTATTTTTGAAATAACGTATTCGCTTTAAACTATATTTTTTTGCAATTTTCATAAGCAGAGGATATTGTGTCTAATTTATAAAGATAAAATAAATTGTTTTTAATATAATTAGTCTATTTATAATGTGTCTAGCGTCTTAAATTGTTTTTTTAAATGCTTTTTTTGACAACAAAGGTGTAATTTTACAAACTTGTGCGATATTCTTATTAGAATAATTCCATTTGTTCATTTTTTAGATTATATATAATACTTATTAAAGCAAATTTTACGTAGATTCCGAATATACTAATATAAGCTAGTGCACTCATACGAATTTTCGTCGAAATCTGCATTTTAGCGCTGACCGGCAACCTAGGTCATACGTCAGATTTGAAGGGCCTGACGTCATATGCCATTTATCGCTTGGGGCGCCCGATAGTTATCAACTTTGGTCTCCGGCCGTCCACGGGGCTTGTTCTGCAGATTGAAATTTCCAGAACGAAAACATTGGAACCAAAAACGCACTGTGTTTTCTTTTGCGACACCGCCACCATACACATCATTAATCCTTCGAGCTGTTTCTGCAGCACTGGTGCGACGGTGGAACTCGTACTCGAAAATAATACGATATTTCAAATTTTCCATTTTGTAAACAGAGTGACGCAAAGAAAAAACCAAAAGAAGAAGAAAGTAAATAGCGGTATATATTTTAAATTGGAATTCCTAACCAAATAAAATATATATTAGAGATCAAAGTGGCCAGTACGACAAAACGAAAAAATATAATACATCTATGATTCTTATTTAAATTCGTCCACCCGAACAAAATCCTGATAAAATAATATTTTATAGTATGTACTCACGTTCAAGGTGGCTGATACCGACTTCAAAATTATGAAGCTTGAGTTGAGATATAGCTAAAATTTTAGACGAATTAATAAGGGGAATTTAGATTTCCCTATATTAAGAAAACAATTTTTATTTCATACTTTTTTGTGCATTTTTATTTTGGAAGTCGGTTTTCATTTTTTGTTTAAAAATAATAATTTGTATTTTTCAAAACTCCCTAGGTGGACTTGACCACAGATTACTAAGGGGATATGGACTTGACTGCACTGACGATTTATTTGGACCATGGAGAATAGAGGTAAGAAGTACCGTCTAAAGCTAAAAAGTGTCCGACAAAAGTAATTAAAAAATAGTTCCAAAACTGGCCATAATGGCGCTAGAGTGGCAAGGGTGTGTGCTATGAAGTTAGAATTGTTGATGACTATGACTAGTTTTTAGTAGTTAATTCAGTAAATCATGAATATTCTAATTACTCGTATAGTGGAAAATATTTTTATATATAAAACCGAAGAAGATCCCAAGATTTAATTATCCGTTTAAATTTTGCCGCTTTACAACCTTGCGTTTGTAGCGCCCCCTATTTAACGCTATTTTACGGACATTTTTCATGTATGGAGATGGAATTACTCCTTACCTCTATTCTCCATGTATTTGGACTTCAAGTCCAAAGTCTAGTTACGTAGTAACTAATAATTAATCTGTGGTCTAGTCGAAATCCAAAATATTTTTGAAAATTAAAACTGGCAGTCTTTTTAAGCTGTGTTGCCAAATGACGTATTACTCGTTATAACTAATTAAAAATAATAATTGTGAAATGGCAACTCTGTTCTAGGCGTGTTTCAACTTTCAAACAATCAAAGTCTTCATTTCAGGATTTCAATTTTTAAAACCATTGACAATAATTGACATTTCAATTTGCTTGTAGTTTTTATTTACAAAACTTTAATTTTTCGTTTTACGTGTTTTAATTTTTCCATACACTAGCTGAAAAGTTGGTACTTAATTATGGCATTCAAATCCAAAACAGGGCTGTTTGCCCTGGGATTTTTTGTATTTGCATCATTGTTTATTCTTGTAGCTTTTGTAAGTCCGTATTGGTTGATAACTGACGGGAAACTTAGAAATCCCAAATTTTTAAAAATTGGTAAGTTACTTTTTATCTTATAACTTCTAACTAATTAAAACTGCGATTGAAAGCGCATGCCATGACCAGTTTTGTCAGTTTCTCTTCATGTCGCCGCCCTTAGCAACTTTTCTGTAGGTGGTGTTTCATGTCATTTGAAATGTGTATCCAATTTAAACTTGAATACCTATTGTAATTACATTATTAAATAAATACCTACCTAAATACTAGCTGTCACACACCTTGTTCTGTCATAACTGAAGTGGAATAAATAAACACCTACAAGCTACACCAACATCTATAGCTACAACTACAACCAACATCTACACCTACCAACCTACTACGGCCAATCGATTTTCTGAAAAACCAAACAGTTTACCGAAACTGATCGCAACTATAAATATTTAACAGTCAAGTGACAAATTGAACACAGTGAACAGTTTGTGTGGGAAAATTCAATAATCTTTTTTAGTATTTTCCCAATATTTCTCACCGCTTAAACCTTTCCTTATCTTCCATAGTTATTCAAGACTAATATTATCCAAATCGGTCCAGCCATTCTCAAGTTTCAGCTAGACATTGGAATTACAATCCATTTTTTTATAAGCTGTCCCAACATACATTGTTCTGATTTAAGTAGGAACTGCAATAATTAAATAACCAAACAGTTATACTGAACATTTTTGTATAAGATATTAAATATATAATTATTAATAATTACTTTTTCTTGTTCAGGGAGCTTTACATTGTAAATAAATACTAAAATATCTGTCTGTTTATCTTCAGGATTATGGGAGGTTTGCTTCAATGGTTTTGAAGAAGTTCACCATTGGTATGACACAGTATTTAAAGGCTGTTGGTGGATCTTTGAAGAAGAATATTATATAATACATGATATACTTTTGCCAGGATTTTTCATAGCCACTCAGTTTTTCTTCACAGTGTCTTTCTGCTGTGTCCTGATATCAATATACTTGTCTTATTTGTATTTAAAAATGGACAATGATGATGACAACTATGTAACACTGTTAGTTACATTTGGCACGGTTTTGGTAATTGGTGGTAAGTTAATTATACAGGTTGTTTGGTAGAACATAGTCAATACATGAAATGTGGATCTGGGGTTGAAGAAGAAGTGGTTTAAAATGTACTAAGATTTGTTATAACATGAATAATAATTATTAAGAATAATAAGGTATATAATTATTAAGAATAATAAGATTAATTATACTTGTTATTTTTTAATAAAATCATGTCATCCACTGCGGAGAAAAAAAATTGTAAATATCTTGGAAGCGGTCCAATATTGGCCATACAAAGGGGTTCAAATAATTTGTCTTCACTCCCCGGATCTATATTCCGTGGATTGACTAGATTCTACCAAACACACTAATATGTCAAGTAAACTTTATTGTGCCGATTATGAATCTAGATCAGGACCAAAAATATAAAAGTCTATAAAGAAATAAAAAGTTTATTTAAATCTGTCTATTCCTGTCGAACATAATTTTAATGTTTATAATTATACAAATATATAGAATAACAAATATGTTTTCCAGGATTTTCAGGTTTAATATCTGTTGTGACATTTGGTGCTAGAGGAGATGGCCGCGACTGGATGCCCAATTGGGTACACAATGATCTGGGCTGGGCCTTTGCTCTTGGAGTCATTGGTGTAATATTTCTGTTTCCCGCTGGCATCTTATTCTTAGTGGAAGCAAGAGTACGCAAATATAAAACATTGCACAACATGCAAAGCAGAGACCCATCCTCTTACACCATGCAAGAAAGGAAAAATGTGTACCCAGGGCATACTGATATTTAATGTAACAATTTTAAATTATTTACTTAATTTTGACATAAGATTTTATCATAAACAAGTATTGTATTACAACTAATTAGAAAATAGAATGAGAATAACAATAATATATTATGTTATTTTTAATTGCATTTTGTTAAATTACGTGCTGTTAGTAACTGTAACAGTAAGTGAAGTTTGCAGATTTAAAAAAAAGAGTTTACATGTAGGCACTAAACTGTAGATATTTCTTATAATATTCCGTCCAATTACTATCTTATGAATCTCTGTGTTAGTCTTATATTAAATGTTTACATTTTATTATACAAATGTAAGTAGTCTTAACCTTAAATTAAGATTTTAAATATTTTATTGCATTGATACAAAAGGTTTGGTTTTTAAAAATAATATCGCTTGTTGAATAGGAAGCAATAATTGTAGTAGTTATTCAACTAATGTATGAATAAGTATGAAAAATAGAATTACTATATAAATCTATGTAATTTGAATTTGAAATCGTTGTTTTGGAGTAAATAATATATCTTTTTTCTGTGGTGTAAAAACTCCCGTTGTGCGTCAGAGCTGACTTTTTATTGTAAAGATTGGCCAATTTTGCATTTACATTTTTTAATAAAATACCCTCAATAAGTACACAAAGGGAAGTTCTTATTTTTGAACCCATTAAATCTAACTTCTAAACAAAAATATATTATGTATTGCAATAATTGATTCACTAGTCTGGTTCATGTCAGGACCATAAAGGACAACAACGTAAGGAAACTTCGAGGTAAAATAACTGAAGTCTGAATGCACTATAGAAAGTACTTATTTACACATCAAAATGTGTTGGTACATTATTTTTTGACAGAAGTGCAGCTTTTGCATACTTAAAACCAATTGAAATGCACGAACTTTCTGGCAATCCTTGAAGAATACCATGAATAAACCCACTAGAAAAACAGTCCCCGGCCCCAGAGACATTTTCTACATTTATTAAAACATCAGGGATGTTATATACTTGGACATTTGGTTCGCCCGTCTTTGCTTTCCTAATTGTCACCACGCCTTTTTCTCCTAACGTTACTAAAAGGAAATCTACATATTTTGCTATAATTTCGTATAATGCAACAATTTCTTCAAGTGTGATATCAGCCTTAATACAGTGTGTTGGTTCAATGAACTTAGCCATCGCACTTAGTTCTGCAACATTTGGTGATGTGTATGTTATTTGGGACCTACAAAGTACTTTTGTTGCTTTTCTTCTGTCGGTGGGCTCGAAAAATACTGCAAATTAAATATAATTAATTACTTAACTTACTTACTTAACTCCATTCAATTTGTTTATCATAGGAAAGTAATGCTAAGGCACGAATGGGCCAGCTACAGTAAATACATAGGTACTGGGTACAACTTAACAGAAAACCGGCGTACAATAACGTTGGTGTTTCGCTGCTTAATTAAGGGTTTCGCGATTCGCGGCCTCCATCATGTATTGGGATTTGGGACCGTGACAAGTTGTGAGTGTACGGTCGCCGACAAGCCGGTGTACAACATTTGAACCTTAAATTTCATAGAAATAAGGTGGACAAGTGGTACACCAGCGGGATTAACATCCGAAGAAATAAATTAATGAGGAAATATTCTATCCAAATAGTTCGTTACAAAATAGTTCTTAATTTATGGTAACAAGGTCGTCAATAGAAGTCAACATTTCTAAACAGCCATATTCTTAAAATGGCTGCCGGGAAATCTGCCAAAAACGAACAAAAGTAAATGACTGAACGTAAAGAAACTATTTGTTTAGGAGCGCCATGATGTGGAGTTGTTGACATAAATGTAAGACTATATTTTTACATTGAACTAAGAAAACATTTCTACTTTAGCTGTCAAAAGAGGCCATTTTGTGAGCTCATGCTCGGGAAGAAAAGAAATGTTGTTTCCCATAACGACGATGCATCGACCTTGCTGCCTTACGATAAGATCTATTTTGCTCCGAATGGTATTAATGTTTCTTCAATCTGTCATTTTGTCGATTCTTCGGTGTTTCTAGGGTGCGCATGCTAAGTGCTGCAGCTTGTCAGCGCCGTACATAAATAAGCAACGGTAATTAATTGCCATTAGGATATAGGTACATACGAGTAGTTTACTCTTTTCAATGGGCTATTTTTCCGTTAAACGTGATATAACGGACGCGTCCGTTATATCACGTTTTAGCCCTCGTTCTCACTCATTCACGGATCATTTAGTCCCAGCATTAAGCAACTCTAGAGTACTACTAACTACTAACTAACTAGAGTTATTCGAAGAGGCATACCTCAGGGATCTGTTTTAAGTTATGTGCTTTAAGATATATAGACAGCAGATTTTGAAAAATGTCTAGACTTAAAAATAAATATATTACAATACGCGAATGACCTGGTCCTTTATGTAATTAATAATTCTATAAATAACGCATGTAGAGATCTGACTAATTCATTAAAAAATTAAAAATCTTGGATGGACAAGAACGGTTTGGACTTGTCGGTCAATAAAAGCTCCATCGTTTTATTTTCCAGAATGCGTATGTCTCCTCCTATTTCAGTTTTTTATGATGGAATGCTTATTCCTGTAAAAGAGAACGTGAAATTTTTAGGGCTATATTTGGGTTCAAAATTAAATAGTAACGCCCACAATGATTACGTTTCTTCAAAATGTGAGCGGCTTTTAAATATGATAAGAAGTCTATCTGGTGTTTGGTGGGGATCACATCCAGGAAGTGTAATAGATTATGGGACTTTTCTTTTAGATCCGTGTAACATTAGTGGATTATAAAAGATAGATAAAATACAAGCTAAAGCTTTGCGTATAATTTGCGGAGCTATGAGATCATCTCCGATAAATGCGCTTCAACTGGAATGTTGTGAGCCTCCTCTTCAACTCCGTCGACAATATTTGGCAGATAATTTTTTTGTTCGCTGTTACCAATTACAAAATCATCCGTTAATTTCGAAACTTAACATTTTATTTTATCTTTGTTATAGTAATAATAAATATTGGCACCATAAATCTAATCCCTCTCTTTTATCTGCGAAGGATGCAGTCATCAGTGGCGATGTGTTCCCCTACAATAATTACGCGCATGTTTTGGCTTCTCTTGCCCGGGGCGGGGCTCACTTCTGAAATCATGGAATGAGTCATGGAGCTTGAGCAAATCAAACAAAAGGATTACAGGTACCGAACTGTTATCCCGGATCGTTCTAGGGTCTTTTTAAAAAAGAAACTTTATTTTACCTAAAGATTTAATTACACTTTAACATGGAAACAGAGGAACTAGTAGACTTAGAAATAACGATTGAGACCCAACAACCCGGAACGAGAGCGACACGCCAGCTGACTCGGGGGCCCGCGTGCTTGTGTACTTATACCAATGAATACTGCTCTGTTCGCTGTGCGTCAGCGACTCTACATACTAGCAAGGGTTATAACAACTCCCCCCATAAGACTGAATTTCAGGGATGAAAGTGAAATTCAGAAGGTCCCGTTAATACGCGGTTCAGGAAGTGGTGAATCTTCAGTAACATTCACGACTTCTTTTAATTCTAGATTCTCGTTCTGGGTTACTGTATAAATATTTAAATTAACAGATTTCTTACGATCTGTATTATAAAGTTTTAGAACAATGAGACACACAATAATAATCAAAGCAATAATAATAAATTAATTAATAGCTAGATAGTAGGTTCCGTATTTTACCAAAACTGGTTCTTTATCGACAATATCGTTCAATTTTGAAATAATTCTATCTTGTTCTCCATTTAACTTTAAATCTTCTAAATTAAAATTATGGTTTGGTAGGATATGGGATTGGTTGCTTAGGTCTAACATGTTATTATTAATTTTACAACAGGATAGGTACATTGACTAAACTAAAACTTAATCTAGGAGATGTTACATTTATATTTCGAATGTTTTGTGTAGGCACTATTAATTTTGTTTTTCCTGTATACACAACGCACTTTTCCGGTGTGTTCAGTACACCAGCACCCGACACTATTACTTCGCGCACTTCTGCATTATTGCAGTCCACATACACTTTAGTTGGCAGGGGTTGTATATACAACCATCGATTGTTTGTGATTAATTGCCAAATATTCAATTCTCCAACAATTATTTTTACAGAACACTAGTTCGGAAGATTGTTTATGGCTTTAGTATAAAAGTTCACTTTCACACGTTGGATTTTCATTCACAATTTTAATCAGGGACACTTGGCATATGAACTCAGAATCCATTTTTTTACACATCTCTAAATAGTCTAAACTTATATAATTAATTTTATCATAGGAAATAGGAACATATGGACTAGTTGGTTGTATCATTTTGTATACATTTGGATCATCCAATCCATTAGGGGTTGGTAAAGGAAAACTATGATATAAATTGAATTCGTCATTAGTAATTAATGGAATTTGTATTCTAAACACTAAATTTTTCTTAAAATAATAACATGCAACATTAGAAATACTTATAATTAGATGAATATTATCTAGATTTACGAGTAAAGGAATTCTAGTGCCTCTTGAACGATGTTGAATATTTTTAGACAACTCTTGATAAAGTTGGTTAGGTGTCAAAATACTTGGATGAAGTATATTCTGTTTAGTCAACATGATAGCATTTGTCAAGTCTTTTAGTTGGAAGCACACCGTCATCAACGAGCTTTCGAGGATGTTAAGTAATGATAAGGTTTGTACTTCGATTTCTACTGTAGGGTCGGATGTCTCACATTGAACCAGGCAGCTACATTTAACCACCATTTTATTTCCGAAATGCGACGTTGCCAATTTCTGCAAAAATGGCTGAAAGAGAGGTATTTACTATCTCTGTCTGCCCACTAGTTTGCGTGGCGCCAGCGCGCGAAGAGGTTGTGTGAGGAGCATTTTTACGAAAATTAACTCGAAAAGTAAGTATTTTTTGCAAATTTCTTTCTTTTTTCACTTTTTTACAATAAATGATATTGATCTCTTTATATTAATACTGTATACTGTAGTTATCAAGCTTGTAAATGCACCTTAATTCGTTACTGTGCGAGATTATTTTCCGGGTAAAATTTTGAGGTTAGTTGCCAAAACGTGGTCTGTCCCACAATGAGCCATTTGTAGGTGGTGCACATTGAACCATGGCTCAATGTGTACCACCCCGGTGGTTAAATGTGTACTAACACCATAATTATTTATTTTGTTACAGTATGGCGCGAAATAAGGTGTTAGTAAGAAAAAGAGGTGGACATTCGGCTGCCAATATGCTTAAGGCCCTTCAATTGCATAGATCAGGCGAAAGTATTAGAAAAGCAGCGAAAACTTATGACCTTGCGTACCCAACTTTACGACGCTACGTAGAAAAAACTTGCACGTCAACGTAGAGGACCTTGCTAGGAAGAGATTGCTACCGAATTATGAAAATCATCTCATTTTTACCAGCGAACAAGAAGAGTACATTATAGAATGCGCTTTAAAATTTTATGGACTGACCCCAAAAGACTGTCGTAAGGTAGCGTACCAAATGGCGATGGTAAATAACATAAATATCCCAAATAGTTGACAGCGAGAAAAAATGGCAGTAAAAGAGTGGTTTCGGTCATTTAGAAAACGTCACCTTGACCTTTCAATAAAGAAACCTGAAGCTTGCAGTTTGGCCCGCGCGACAGCATTTAACAGAAAGACGGTCACACCATTCTTTGATTATTTGAAGACGGCAATGAGTCGTCATGTGTCCTTCAGTTCTGGTTGCCGGTTGTACAATTTAGATGAAACAGCCACGAAAACTGTCCAGCGTCCACAAAAAGTTGTAGGGCCTAAGGGAAAGCACAATATTGCGAAGGTCACGAGTGGCGAAAAGGGAGTTTTAGTAACCACATGCCTTATAGTATGTGCTTCAAGTCAAGCCTTACCGCCTGCGCTTGTATTCCCGCGGAAAAATTTCAAAGACATCATGTTGAGAGGTGCTCCTCCAGGTTCTCTTGGGTTGGCACATACTTCGGGGTGGATGACATCTGATTTATTTGTTGAAGTTATGAAGCATTTTATCAAACATACCGCTGCTAGCCTAGAGAACCCAGCACTCTTAATCTTAGATAATCACGAGTCACATCTGTCAATAGAAGCTTTGGAATTAGCAAAAAGTTCAGGTGTCACAATTCTTACATTGCATCCTCACACCACAGCCAAGATGCAGCCTCTAGATGTCGGGTTAAATGGCCCCTTTAAAGTCTATTATAACAGCGTAATCGACTCCTGGATGGTGAGACATCCAGGAAGGTCTATGACTATCTACGATGTGGCGGAGTGTGTTGGAGAAGCCTACGCTAGAGCAATGACACCTGTGAACATTTTCGCAGCTTTTAAGAAGTGTGGTATATTTCCTTTTAATCCGGAAGTGTTCACTGACATCGACTTTTTGCCGTCGGACGTGACTGACAGACCTGAGCCTGAGCCACAAGACCAAAATTTAGATCCCAATGCACAAAATATTGAACACGAATCTGTTGAATCAGATGACACATTTTGTGAAGATGGGAATGTGAGCCCATCACTTTTAAATTCTGATAATGTGGCAGAGATTAACACTGATCATGTGGCAAAGATAAACACTGATAATGTGGCAGAGATTCTAGGTATAAATGAATCTACAGAACGTATTTCTATAGCATCACCCCAGATTATTCAAAGTTCTCCAATTGCAGGATCATCGAAGAATATCTCTTTGATTTCTCCTAGACAATTCATGCCACCAATTAAAGCTGGGCCCAGATCTAATAATAGAAAAAATAGAACAAAGGGAAAAAGCAGAATTGCAACTGACACTCCCGAGAAAAAAGAAATTACAGAAAGCAAGACAAAGAGACAAGAAACAAAAGCTAAAGCAAAAGAAGTAAAACGCGCCGTGCTATTAGATAAAAAAGTGAAAAGAAATGCCCCAAAGAAAAAAAGAAGAATGACACTGATGAACCTACTTCTGAGGAAGAATTCGAAAACGTAATAGAAGTTAGTGAGACTCAAATAAGTGATATAGATGGATTTGAAGATGATGAAGAAATGTTGGTTGTGAGAGGAAATTTTGAGAAATTGACGCGTAAACCACTTGAAGATGACTACGTTCTTGTAGTTTTTAACGCAAAAAATATTAATGTTTACTATGTGGGCAAGATTATTGAAGTTGACACTTGCAACTATGGAGTTTCAGGCTTATTAATAAATAAACTATGAAGTTCCAGATGCCATTGGAGCCTGATTTGGCTGATGTGAAATTAAAGGATATTAAAATGATTCTGCCACAGCCAAAAATTAATGGAACACAAAATCGGAACTCAACGTTCAACTTTCCAATACGTGTTGCTCCGACTATTAACTTACGTTAGATCTCATTATTCTATCAGTTTTTGATTATTTTATCTGCTGATATTCAGTAGAAGAATCATGTTTTTATATGGTTTTCTCTGTTAATTACTTTTTAAGTTTAAAACTTTTTTGTTTTTCCATCGTGAAAGTTATTTAATAATTATGCCGATGGTAGCAATGTTTGACAAGACACTAATAATGTTTTGTTACTTTAAATATTCTACTTTTGTTTTTACTGAAGTTACCTTTTAAAATTATTATTATAAATAAGTAGGTATTTGACTGATGCAAAGGTCTAATAATTGAACCAAAGTGGAAGAAAAATGTTTTGTTATGCTTAAAGTAGGTTTAGGTTATAACATTTAGAGCTATTATTAATTATTTTGTGATAAAAATCATGTTGCTCAAGTACAAATGAAGACTGACATTGTAAACTTAAGTTTATTACATAATACTATCGATATTTAGCTTTTTATTACATTACAAAGCAATTTAAATACAAATTAGTCTAAATGTAAATGATTTATAAGGCGGTTCAATGTGGAAAATACCCCGGTTAAATGTGTACCTCCCGATGGACACTTTGAACCAAATCTAATTTTTTATAAAAAAAAATTTATTGCTAAAACCAAACAGAATTTTAAATAAAATTGTTGGCCTTATTGTAGTTAAATAAATTTTCAAACTATATTAAAATAAATTGGGGAATTCATCTAAAAACGAGCATTCTACGAGACTTTGAAATTTACCTGATTCAATGTGAGACAACCTCTTTTAAATTATTGGATAATCTATTCGTTATGTTAAGTAATTTTGTTATTTCTGCGTCTAGATATTTTTGATTGGAGTTTAATTTATTGATATTGTTTTTAAATGATTGTAACGTGGTGTTGGTAATTAAAATATTTTCTCTCATTAATTGAGCTAAGTTCTTTTCGTCGTTCTGAATGGAATTAATAGCTGTGTCATATCTTATGGCGTCGTCTTCGTCTAAAGTTCCGAAGATATGTTTAAATGCTGTCCCTACGATACCGAACCAGGGTGAGCGCCTACTGCGCTTAGAAAGTAAGTGAGATATAGATTCATAGTCTCGAGATAGATCGTCATATCTCTTAATTAAAGGAGATAGAGCATTTAAGCATTATTGGAGAAATTATTGTCTACAAATGAGTTTAATTGCGTTAAAATCTCTTAGGTTATCAAGCTGAGGATTTACATAGAATATGTCTATGTAGCTAATTACGTTTAATTGCCCATTTATTACTTTAAGCTTTCCCAGGCCATCAAAGTAGATCCCTGTGCTGGTATTTAATGGCTGCAGAATATTCGGCTGTGCACCGGTCGAGACGCTGAAATAAGGTGAGTAATTGTTAGATATTACGGGATTAAACAGGTAAGTAGATTATGGAATTTATTCAGAAATTAGAATAGATAGATTTTATTATTTATAGGATTACGTATGAGTATTTTGTTAAGTATATGTATTTTATTTTTTATTTAATTGAGATAGCAATGCTGTGTTGTTTCAGCTGGTTTCATTTGGTCAAAGTGATGGGTAATATGACGTCTATTTATAAGAAGTGTGGCTGTGTGATTATTATTAACTCTTATGATTTTGTATGGTCCTTTCCATACCGGTGATAGGGCTTTCCTAAGTTTTAAATGATTTTTGATATAAACAAACTCTCCTGCTTTGTATCGGGGCGGTGTCTTAGCGCTATTATCATAATATAATTTAGAATTTTCTTTTGATTTTACTATGTTTTCGAGCGCTTTTTCTTGGCTATATTTAAGTTTATGTTGCAATTTTCTAATGTAGTCTGAGTATGTTGCGGCTGCTGCGGTTTCGTAGATAGAGTTTGGGAGGTGAGGTTTGTGTCCAAATATTAATTCATATGGAGTGAATTTTGTGGTTGTATGGGTAGTAGTGTTGCATGTTAACATAGAGGTAGTTAACATATACATAAGTTGGCCAGTTGTCTTGGTTTTCGTTTACAAAGGATTTAAGGTATTCTTTTAGTGTGGAATGGCTACGTTCTAAAGCTCCTTGTGTTTGAGGGTGGTATGGTGATGACCAGAGTTGTTTAATTTTAAATAATTGGCAAGTAGTTTTGAAAAGATCGGAAGTGAAGTTAGTGCCTTGATCACTTAATATGGATTTGGGAATACCGAACAGAGATATGAAATGAATGAGACAGTCGCTAGTTTCTTCTGCTGTGGTGCTACGTATAGGATAGGCTATGGAATATTTAGTGAGATCGTCTTGTAGGGTTAGTATATATTTAAGTTTTGCTGGACCTGATTCTGGAATATCTAAGATTACGCATTGAAAAGGGGAAGTTGCAGTAGTCGTTATTTCCATTGGAGCTTTGTTTATTTTACGTAGTGCTTTATTTTCTTGGCAGAGTTTGCAATTTTTTACGTAAGTCTCTATGTCACTTTTCATTCCCTTCCAGTAATATTTTATTTTTATTTTTATTTTATTCAAAAGATACACCAACAACATATTGTGACAACATTCAAAACTTAAAACTAATACATTTTTGTTTTATACTAACACAATAGTTAATTACAGGCGTATGCAACTGTTTTAAAGGTATTTGCTCCTTACATTAAAAATAAGTTTAGTTAAGATGTGTCATAAGAAATGCTTAACTTACTATATTTAAAATAATTAATATAAACGAACTTGCAATTAATTAGAAGAACTAATATTTAACTTTTTTTTCATTATAATTAAGAAAGAAAAAAATAATACAATTAAATTTTTGTCAGAATAACTACAAGTTTAGTAACGAGATGTCATAGGTAAAAACAAATTTATACATTAGCAATAATAATAATACAATCAAATTTTGTTAGAATAGTTATTACAAGCAACGAGATGTCATAGGTAAAAAACAAAATACATTAGCAATAATAATAATACCATAAAATTTTTATCAGAATAATTACAAGCGAGATGTCATAGTTAAAAACAAAATACATTAGGAATAATAATAAAAATAATAAACTGGTATGTCAAAATCATAATAATTATCAATTTACAAATTTTATTGGTATTTTACATTTTTAAGTCTAAACAATATCGTACAACGTTTTCTTGAAATTGACAAGAGAGTCGTGGAAGATGTCGATGTCGTGATGGGCTAGTTTGTTGTAAGAGTCTAAGAGTCGGTTCATAGTAGAGTATTTTCCCAGGTTCGTTTTAGCAGAACTGTGTATAAATGTTTTTGTGGGGTGCCTGGGAACACATCGGGGTACATATAAGTTGACGAGACATAGTAAATTTGTTGAGTCCAGTGTACTGTTGACAATTTTGTGGAGAACACAGAGATCAGCAATCAGCCTACGCTGCTCTAGGGAGTGGATTTTGAAATGTTTAATGCGTCTGTCGTAGTTGGCTCTGTATGGACATGATTTGTCTTTATAGGAAAGGTAGCGTGTGAAAGATTTTTGAACTCGCTCTAGTCTTTGGATATGCGTTCCATAATGAGGATTCCAAACCACCGATGCGTATTCAAGTGTAGAGCGTACTAGGGCGTTGTATAATGTAATAATGCAGTCTGGGTTTTTGAATTCCTTGGTGTTTCGTTTGATAAATCCTAACAGTGACCATGATTTAGCAAGAACTTGGTTTTGGTGTTCCAGGAATGACAATTTTCTATCGAGCATGATGCCCAGATCTCTAATTACAGAGGTTTCTTGAAGCTGCTGACCTTCGATAGAATAACACGTGTTGAGTTTAATTCTTTTGCGGGAAAATTTTATATGAGCACATTTGAGAACATTGAGGGACATTTTATTGTCGCTGCACCATTTCTGGATAGAGTCGAGGTCTTTTTGCAATAGGGCGCTGTCTTCGATCGATTTTATTACCCGGTATATTTTAAGATCATCGGCGAACAAGGAGCATTTACTGAAACGAATTTTTAAAGTGATATCGTTAATAAAGACCAGAAAGAGTATTGGGCCAAGGTGGGAGCCTTGAGGCACTCCTGACGTGGCGAAAAAAGGTTCAGAGGAATATCCATTAACCGTAACTGTCAAAACTCGTTTTTCTAGGTAGGATCTAAACCAGGAGAGTAAGGGATCGTGAATGCCGTATGCTTGTAGTTTTTCTATTAGTATTTTGTGGTCTACCCTATCGAAAGCACTGCTGAAGTCTGTGTATATCGCATCAACTTCCTGTCGGCTGTCTACGCTTTTTATTACATCGTTTAAGTAACTTAGTAAGTTTGTAACTGTAGAGCGTCCTTGGCAAAAACCATGTTGATCTTTGGTGATTATACCTTTGAAGTAGCGAGTAAGAGTTGGGCAGATCAGGCTCTCAAATACCTTCGCTAGCACACAGAGCATTGATATAGGTCGATAATTACATACGCTGTGTCTCGAGCCCTTTTTGTGTATTGGGAATATATTTGCCGATTTCCATGTGGTGGGGAAAGTTGAGGTTTCTAAAGATTTATTAAATATAATCTTCAGGGGTAGCGTAAGGTATTTATACGTTTTTTTAATAAAGATGGGTGGGATACCGTCAGGCCCGGCGCCTTTACTAGCATCGAGTCTTTTTAGGGTTTTGCATATTTCTCGTTCAGCATATTTCTCGTTCAGAAATGTATAGTAAAGAAAGACAGGTCTGTGGGTAATTTTGTGTCGTAATTGATACGGTGCTCTGGTTAGGAGTTGGCTCTGAAAACAGAGCAGAAAATTGTTTAGCGAACAAGTTACTTATGTCTCTACCTGATTTGGCCACTCTATCATTGAGAGTCATTTCAGAAGGAATTGAGGAAAGCGATGCTCGTCTCTCTTTTATATAGGCCCAGAACTTCTTCGGTTCACGTTGAATAGCATATTCCGTGTTAGATATGTATTCTAAGTAGCAAGATTTCATAAGAGCCTCAACCCTAGATCTAGCCATTTTGAATTCGATCTTGTCTCTGGGATTATTTTGTGCTTTTAGACGTCTCCTTATTTTTTCTTTCTCCGTGATCAGCCTAATTAAATTATTTGTGAACCAAATCGGGTATTTCCTAATTTTTGGCTTGACTTTGGGAATGCATGTATCAATAATATTTTTTATAATTTGGTAGAAAGCAGTAATCATGTCGTTCGCGTCATTGTATTTTTGTAACTCGTGACTCCAGTCTATAAGCCGGAGCTTAGCGTTAACAAGATTGTAGTCCGCTTTTCTAAAGTTATGGGTAGCGAAGGTTTTGTTGCATAGTGGTTTTTCCAAATCGAATGAGAGTTCGATGTCTAACGGAGGGTGGTGTGGGTCCAATTTGCTTAATTGTTCACAGGATTTTTTTACAGTGATATTAGAGGAATTAGATAACACCAAGTCTAGGATGCGCCCATTGTGGTTGGTTATACTGTTATATTGTACGAGATTATTTAGAGACATAAAATCTATTAGTGAGAAACCTAGCGTACAATTGTAGTTATTCGGAGTAGTTTGTGACGTGTTGTAATGTGTTGTGGTATTGTCTGGTGTCCAGTTTATAAAACCCAAGTTGAAATCTCCGAGTAATAAGAAATCACCCTGATAAGACTGTAAAGTATTGCTAATGTTATCTAGAACAGAATTTAATGTAATATTGTTTACTGGCGGAGGTAGATAGAGCAGACAGATTAATAAATTCTTATTTCCTAACTTAACGTTAATCCAAAGGTCTTCCAGTTCACTTTCATACTGTTCTATTCGACGAGATTCATATTTAATTTTAACAGCGAGCAGAACGCCTCCACCTGATTTGGAGCATGATGAGATTGTTCCTCGATCTCGCCTATATGTGGTGTATTCACTGGTAAAGAGTTCGTTGTCAAGTACGTTTTTATCGAGCCATGTTTCAGTCGCTGCTATAATGTCGAGTTCGCATTGTAGAGTAGCTAGTCGAATATCTTTGAGTTTAGAGTTCATACCGCGAAAGTTTTGGTAGTAGATATTAGCCATTTAGATAGATTTGTAGGAGTCAAGGTCTCGGTCTGACATTTTGAGGCTTAAATATTATTAAGGGACTCGTAACATTTAATTTGTTTGGCTGGAGATTGGTCGTCTTTTCTGATATATATGCGGCCGTTTCTAATCCAAACGTATTTAATACCTTTTTCTTTTGCTACCTGACGAGTTCGTGCATGTAATGCTTTATAGTGAGGGGAAAGATGCTCGGATACAAATATGTTTGACTTCGAGGTGCCGTATCCTAAATGACTTGAGCTAAGTCGATCGTTGGGTTTGCTTCTGTTAAATTTATGGACAGCGGCGATCACAGTATCTCTAACTCTTGTGTTTCTAAATTTGACAATTACTGTTCGAGGTCTCTTATTCGTTTCGTCTAATTTTCGAACTCGTGTGCAGGATAAGATGTCAGTTTCTTGAATGGGGTGTGAAATTGCTGTGCCGAGTTGTGTGATGACAGAAAAAAGATTCTCAGATTTTGATTCAGGAAGCCCATGAATTTCAATATTATTTTCGCGAGAGTATTGTTCTATTAGGTTAAGCCTGGTAGATAGAGTTTCAACTGACTTTGTGAGGTTTAGGTTTTCTTTAGTGAGTTGACGTATCTGTTCTTCGGACTCTTTTAAGGTGGAGTGCATTCGGTCGTATTCGGCATTGAGGAAATCTACAGATTGTTTTAAGTCGTTCAGTTTCTTCAGTTCGGATTTAATGAGATTAAACTCCTTAGAGAAGAATGAGTCGATGGCTGTTTTCACTGAGTCGTTTATTGCTAACTGGATTTCTTGTTTAATGATCGACAGTAATGTGGGGTCCGTGGCTGAGTTGATCTTTTTACGGTCTGTAGTAGAGGATTTTTTTGAACGGAAGGTGATGTTGCTCGAGTGGTCGCTGGAATCTCCACCAGAGGCTGGGGAGTTAGGACCATTTTTGTTGTTGTGCGGACGTATTGGAGTATTGCTGTTGTCGGTTTTAGGTTGTTTGCAACGACAGACATGACAGGTCCACGCTTTTTTCTGTTCCTTAGTCATGACTTTGTAGTTTTTTTCGCTGATGTTGGCGCAAAGTAAATCGAAGGTTGATTTGCAATTGAAGCAAGACAAAAATTCTCGGTCTTTTATAATATTGGGGCATCCCGCGCAAAGTTTCGCAGAATTTTTGTTTGACATGGTTGATTATTGTGCGCCGACCTTCTCTAAATATATAAAGATCGTGATTGCTTGCGTTCTCTGCTGGTGAGTTTCAGAACTATTAGGTCTAAAATCAACCTCGTCGGTTGGTTGTCGTTTTAGTTCCACTGGTGTCCGCTAGATGGCAGCGGCTCTGCGGTAGATATATTGAAGGGCAATTTTTTATAAAATTGTGATTGCTTGCGACCTCTGCTGGAAAGTTTCGGGACTATTTGGTCTAAGATCAATCACGTCAGACGGTTGTCGTTTTAGTTTCGCCGGTGTCCGCTAGATGGTGGCGGCTCTGCGGTCGTTATATCGAAGGGCAATTTGAATTTTGGTGATTTTTATTGTTTTTTGAAATTCACTTTTGTCACTTGGTCTATTGTAGCTAAAGGAACGTCTACTCACTTGTTAGAGGGGAGCACTAGTTGAATTTTGAAAACGATGTGTCCGTATTCGTAAATTGTCACTGAAATGTCCACAGTTTTATTTGTGCATTGCTTGCTTAATCAGCGACAAACTCTTTGAATAACATTTACACCGAGTATTCACTAAATATGCTTCAGTTTTTTTAACTTTTTCACTGGTTTAAGCTATTTGAACTTTTTTTTAAAGATAAGATAAGTACGGAGCTGATGTTTACTGCGGCGAGAGCGCCATCTATATCAATATTATAATATATAAATATATAATATTGTTCTTGTATACGATTATACATGCGTATAGATCCTAAATGCCCTGCAATTGGGATATTATGATTTTCACGAAGTATTTTACTTCTCTCACTTAAGCTAGGGTAAATTATTTTATTAAGGTAGACATGTATATTAATTTTTGTGTTGTGGAATAGCTGTGTAATTATATTATAAATTTTGGTATATGAATGGTTATCAAAAGGATTTTTAAAGTCGGATATGGCAATGTCTTAGCAATTTTCTGCCACTAGGATTTCGTTTCTTATTCGTTTTAACGTTGTTAATAAATTTGGATAAGATGATTCATCAAAGTGATGTACTTTGGTATATAGTAAATATATAACTTTATCTTCTTTGTATATAATTTTAGTAAATGAATATAGTTCTTTTTCAGAATTAATGATTTCTCCTTTGTCGTTTATATTTGACAATACTTCTGTTATGTAGGGATTTGATTCGTCTAAGTCTATTGATGTCGGAATTAGCAGGACCTTAAACGGTGATTTTAGCAGATTTTCGTTATGTTCTTTTAATATAGTGTTATATACAATATTCTTATTAGAGTTTTCTTTCATAAATTTAGAGTAACCGCTGTTATTCGTTTCTGGTTGGTTGTTTTCAGGAGAAGGAGTTTGTAATAATTCGAAATCGGTGTTGAAATCAGTGCCTTTTTAACTTCCCTCGAAAATTCCAAGATCTTCTAAGTTAATAAGATCAGGAGAAGAAGGTTGAGGTTCCTTGTCTGGTATAGGATTTGTTTTATGAGGGTTAGTAGGAATTAAATTAGGACTTAGGAAATCTTCTGCGTCGAAAGAGAACGGGATGTGAGAGGGTAGGTCCATTAAAGGATCTTCTAGAGGATTGAAGGATTCAGGGTCCAGAGGATTCGGTGCATTGTTTTCTATTGGGTTGACAGGAAATCGAGATAGTGCGTCAGCGTTTGTGTTTGTCTTTCCCTTTTTATATACAATGTTATATTCAAATTCTTCTAGTTTTAGGCGCCATCAGACTAACTTCTTTGCAATTAAATAGCCATTGAAGAGGTTTGTGATCAGTTACAATTGTAAATTGGTGTCCATAGAGATAAGGGCGGAAAGCTTTCGTCCCCAATTGTCTTTGGCGAGGCATTCTTGTTCTGTTACGCTATAGTTAATTTCGACTTTATTTAATGTGCGAGAGGAAAAGGCTATCGGGCGGTCTTTACCAATTTAAGAGATTTTATGAGTTGTTTCGGAGCGTATTTGGGTTTTTCCGGGGATTTTCGCATCCCACCGCTGCCACCAATGTTATCCCGGATCGTTCTAGGGTCTTTTTAAAAAAGAAACTTTATTGAAAAAGGTTTGTTTTGTCGGGCTCTATTCGGTGGCATTAAATGACAATAGATTTTCACCAATTTTCTTTTCTTGGTTCGTTTTTACTGGAAAATGGTGGGTCCTAGGCGAAAAGTGCACTGATGATTTTCGTCCTATTTTTAGGCGCTCTACAAGATGGAAACGAAAAACTAATCACTTATTACAATTTAAAATTTTCGTCGAAATTTTTCTAAGTGTTTTCGCCTTCGGGTGTGCCCTTTGCTACACTCGGACCAAAAAAAGCTCTCGTACGCTACTTTTAATCGGTTTACTCATGATTAACTTCTATATAACAAAAAAATTCGTTTAATTAACACAATAACAATGCGTCCACAGAGAAGTTGACAGTTAGTTGACAGCATGTGTCAAAATGTCAGTGTTGCAACTTAAAAAATTGATGGGTTCACCATTCGCTAGCCAAGCTATATAATTGTTTATCGAATTACTTAACACTAAATAATAATATAATATTTAATATTAATAATAATATAAATAATATTATATATCTAATATATAATATTTCATAAATTTACATTTTAAATTGTATATAATTAATTTTATTTTATGTAGAAATTATTTGTCATGAACTATTTTAATTGACTTTTACCCAAATTCCGTACATACCTACCTTTTATCTTCCGCCGTTGTCTAATCTTTTTATTTGTCTGTTGCACAACATACGCATCCCTTGTGTCAAGTTGCCAAAACAGAAGAAGAAAAATAATAACTTGATACTGGCAATTCCTTTTATCCTTACCTACTGGCCCGACTGAAGGACTTTGTATCCATGGTCATGAATAAATTTAAAAAAAAAATTACCTACTGCATTTGTATCCATGGTCATGAATAAATAAAAAAAAAAAATTACCTACTGCTTGTACTGCATGTATATCGCCATAAAAAATTGCCTTCACTTTTGACAACTTACTATTTGACATTTCTACAAGTGACTCCACCCTGCGCCAACGCCAATCAAAACTTTAAAATAGTATAAAATTATAACGTTAGTTCTTCTAAGTAGTCTGTGAAAATTATAAATCGTTCACATTTTCTTAGTAACATAAGTTTGTGTGAACTATGTGTACATAATTATTAAAAAGATTGACTCGATTCCCAGATACGAATACGAGTAAGTACCTAGTTATTTTGTATACAAAATTTCTGTTAAGTATTATGTTTTGAATATTCACAGAGAAACTTATCAGGTAGGTTGTAAATGCACAATAATAAATTTAGGCTTAATAGAATCAAAATCCCTTCCTTACATGAATCCTTAATTATTGTTATAAATATGATAATTTAGCACTTATTAAGTTGAGAAAAGTTTGAGTCAAATTTATTAATGCATCCATTTTAACTTCATATCCAAAGAACTTTTTGTTGTACATACCACAGATCTAGCAAGTAGCAAGGTTCGCGTGGTACATAGTTACAGTAGTTTCTTATTAGATCTAATGTAAGTATCTATAATTTAAATATTGAAGCATTATCCAGTTATTTCAACATTGCAAATCTGTTCAAACAGGAAATTGTTATGTGTGATTTCATATCAAAACTTAAATATTTTGAAAAACTAATTCAAATGGAGAAAACTCCACTAATAAAAGCTATGGCTTTTATATGAAGATGAAACATCTAAAGTTTTTAAGGTCCAAAGCATTTGTTATGTATAAACAGCCTATTAAAAAAGGGAAAAATGACTAACTATATTGGAATTACTTTAAGCATTTTGTAGAATAGTATCTTTTTATTGTGGAACAAGTTGACCTGATATAAATGAGCTTGTTTAATGCAATAGTTTGATCTGGGTAGTAAAATTTGGTACAAGATCTTTTAATTATAATTTTCTTAAAATCTGTAAGGTATTATGTTTATGCCCAAAAGTAGTATCTCATTCTTGACTTTGAAAATGTGGCAATCAGAATGTGAATTATTTTAAATATTGTAAAAATAATTCTGTCAATACTGATAGTCATTATAGACTGTTTATTCCGTACCAGAATTGATTTTACAATATATTTTTTTCTTGTATCTGCAATTGACCTTGTCATAATCAGCTGTTTTGGCTTTATTGTTCTTTTTTTCTAGAAGGGCACTTCAACATTTGGTCCCCTGGTTTTAACAACTGGCTTCTATTGCTGCTCAACTTATTGTTATATTTGCCATCTTTTAAGCCTTCTTATCTCCTCATTGGGTGAATTAAATCTCTAGCCAGTTTGTTTGTATGATTTCTATGTCTGTCTTTGTATTTAGCAATGTATTTGCTTACCCTCCTTCCCTGAAGGATGATTCATGTATCTCTACATTTCTAGCAAACCGTGGTGATTGATCTCAATACTTTGTTTTGAAATCTTTGCAAGATTTCTAGACTGGAATTGCTAGCTGATCCCCAGAGCTGAATTCCGTGTGTCCATATGGGTTTTAATATGCATTTATATAAGAATCTTGCTCTTTAGTGTTAGTGGTGAATGTCACAGCCAGTAAAGTCTCTTAAATTGTAGTACTACTACTTCTTTTCTTTTTTACCCAACTACGGCAAAGCCAAAAGGAAGGGTAATGATTTTGGCAGTCTATGTATGTATGTATGTTTGTTCTATCGTAGAATCTAAACTACTAGTCCAATTTAAAAAAATTAAGTGTTAATAGATTCGTAACGATTAGATGCCGCGGGTAACATAGGCTATATAATTTTTTCAAAATTTTGTATTTCGAAAATGAGAACTCGGATTCTAACGTCTAAAAAATTAAACCGAGATAATCATCACGACTTTGATATCAAAAGAAAGGTCTTGGCAAGCACACTACAAATATGTTTACCTATAAATTATATTAAATCATGTTGTTAAAGTCATAATATTAATATTATTCTAAAAATATGTTCGATTGGGAAACGGAATAAAAAATACGAAATAAAATAAACTATAAAGTTAAAAAACTAATACCCGACTACGTAAAAAGGGGTCTAAAGGCCGAAACAAGAAAATAATTTAGATAGAAATTCAGAAATGCATAAGTACAAAAATGGTCAAGGTAGAGCCGTGGTGGTGAAACACTGGGTTTCACCACTAAAGCAAATACAATTTCACTTTAGTGCTAAACAGAGTGTCGTACCTCATAGATGTCAAAAATACTGTCTTGTGTTTTTAAACGCTGTAAAAGTTTTGAGATGGAATATCATTTTGACTATTGACTTGACTATTTTGTTACTATAATTAATTTAATTAGAATACAACTTTGTGGTTCTTTTGGAACACAAAATGCCAACATCAAGCTGTCAGTCTTGCAAGTTTTTAGGCGAATACATTAAAACCCTTCATTGGGGGAAACCTCCTTGTTGTTTCAATGTTAGCAATGTTATAATTAATTTCAAAAATAACAATAATAAACAATTCATCATAATAATAATACAAACTTTTTTTATTTATATAATCAAATTGTGGAGCTAGCGAGCAATTTTTTTGTCACTATTTTACCCGTTAAAATCAGTTTAAATTTTAAGCTGTAAAAGACTGCACATTATTTAAGAAAATATCCCGGTTTAAAGGTTTATTTTAAACGTGTGGGTGGAGTGGAAAAGTTTGTTCATTATAGCAGTTAAAATTTAAGATTTAATTCTTATCTGAAAGTTTGTGCACTTGAAAAAAAAGTACCTATAAAAATTTAGATACCTATTGTCAAAATATATTAACAAACAGGATCATGAGAACAACATATTAAAGCAAATTCATCAACATTAGATTACAGTGTAGGTTCTGTAGACTCTTTTGTTTTTAAATATTTGTCGTTGGAGCGTATCAATTTCAAAATGTCGGGTCTAAATTTCAAGAAGAAATGGAACTTGTCACTTGATGTGTTGCTGTTAGTCAGTTGCTGCTGCTGCTGTTAGTCTTACAAATGATTATCAGTTTTCTGTCTGTAAAAGCGAGACATTATTGCCTTGGGACAGTGGGACAGACAGCCTAAAAGCGGGATTGTCTCGCCTAAAGCAGGACGTATGGTCACTTAATGCATGTACCCCCCCTAACCCCTTACCCATATTACCTACATCAGCAATCAGAATTACGGTTAGGATATAATTCTAAATTTTGTGTAAAAACCAATTTCACGCGGCCAAAAGCGAGTTATGTTATTATTATTCTTGAAAAATGTAGATATGAAAGCTATCTAGATGATCGAAAATGCATTCAATTTTAAAATCATTGTAATCGCGTATCCTTATAAAAATAAAAATATCCTTCGGAATAAAACTGTTCCCACACTAAAGCGTGTGAACTGTATTGTGTTCAAGTACAATTCACTTAGTGTTGCGAAACACTTTATTCATCTCGGTCCCACAACCTTGTCGCGTGTGTACTATGCTATGGCCTATGGGCTATGACCAAACGTAACACCTCGCTAACACCTTCAAACCCTACAATAGGCTCTATGTACACTTTTAGAATTATTAACACTTGTACAAAACAAAGACGTACATTATGTTCGAGAATGTACAGTCGAGGACATTCACGGTGTACCACAAAACAACGCCTCAGTTTTTTTGGATGGATTTTTTCAGGTAGCATAGAGATAAGATTTCAGTGATAAACATTTACCCTCTTACTAATAAAAATATTTACACAGTGGATATGCTATACAATCAACAATGTTTTGTCCTTGTCTTATACGTTGGAAAAGTCGCTTGACAGACAAGGACAAA
Organism: Phengaris arion; assembly: GCA_963565745.1. Taxonomy (NCBI): domain Eukaryota; kingdom Metazoa; phylum Arthropoda; class Insecta; order Lepidoptera; family Lycaenidae; genus Phengaris; species Phengaris arion. The sequence continues at coordinate 11,604,266 of OY751440.1, read as the reverse complement.
ACATTGTATAGCTTAAACACTATCCCCCTTACTAATAAAAAGATTTATACAGTGGACAACTTAAACAACGTTGCTGTCTTTGTCTGGTAAGTGACTTTTCCATCGCATCAGACAAAGACAGCAACGTTGTTTAAGTTATCCGTTGTGTAAATATTTTCATAAGTAAAGGGGTTAGTATTCGAAAGAGCATTAAATGTAGCAGTTTTAAGCTATGTATATATTTCTATGGTGGCGATAACGTCAATTGCAATTAACATGATACAGTTGTTTTGTAATTAAAGCGTTTAACACTTTTAAATAAAAGATCAAATAAATATTTTTCAGGTTATTAATTATACTTTTGTTATGACGAGGAAATTAAAACATTATCAATTGAAACAATTTTGAAATGATTTGTCTTCAACCCCCGGATCTGTATTTCTACGTTCTACCAAACACCTGTATAATAGTAGTATCAAGTACCTATGTGTAGTATTAGATGCTACCACTGCTCAACGTCACCACGGAACCGCATGTGAGATTCACAAATCTTTATTCAGGGTATATTGTAACCCGAATGATATATTTTACCCAACATTAGGCTGCAATATTACATAAGTAATGGCAGTTGCCTAACTAAAAAGTCTCGTTATTTACAGAAAAATAACATGATTAACATTTCCTGACAACGCTCACTAGTTATGAACACCCTCTCACTGCTGTATGCCCCGCCGGCTTTAATGGTCACGCAACGCGCGCAGTATCGGTCGCGCGGTTATAAATCGAAATCGTTAATTATTTTATAGGATAATCTGGTAAAAATTAAAGATCACATGAAATATTTGTTTCCGAAACGAGAATTGAATACAGATCACTTTCCTTAAATATCTATTTTTGTTTTGAATACACTCTGTATTAAAGCTATCTGCTACGACGCGACGGGTCATTGAAATCATCATTAAATAGTCATTTTAATTTCTCGTGTGCGGGTGAGTGCGGGGAAGCACGTAAGCTCCGCCAATATCGTCAAGACCATTCTGGCAAGAAGCCCTCTGCTTAAGCTCGAAGAGCTTAAGAAAGCTCTCTGTATAACGCCAGTGACCTTGAGCGTCAAGTCCCATTTGCAGGCGACAAGGGCGTATCGCGCCGACCGGAGAGTATTGAAATCGGATAAAAATCGCTATAAATATTTGAGTCAAAATTTTTAAAAACTAAAACGACCTTCCCCTGAGTCTTGTCTTACTTAAAATACTGAAATAATTTTCACACTCGTGTGACTTATAGAAGAAGAGAAAAAAGGTTTTAAAAAACCTTTAAAAACTCTTTTAAAAAACAGGGTGGACTTAGCATTTTTTAAATCAATATTTAAATAAAAAAATAATTAATAAAAGACCGTCCTCGGCTAAATAGAATGCAGATTAACATATATTTTTTTGGAATTTTTCAATACGACTATGACTGAGAAAAAAGTTTTCTAAGAACTCCAATTTTCAGTTCTATCCAGCGCACAAGCCCAACAAGTCGGTAATTAGCTCAGTTTCATGGTCATGATCACATAAGTGGTTTTTCGATCTTTATCTCGGCAATTTATGAAAATGTCGGTATTTTTATTGTTGCAATTTTGTTATAATTTGCTGATTCAAGTAAAAAAATATCCTCGACTCTACGAAGAGGAGCAGGGGTTTTTTATTCAAACGAAACTTTAAATTAGAAGACCTTAATCAAGTTTTTATTCCCGAAAATGAATAGACATGGTATTGTTCCCGAAAAGATAAAACATAATATAATCGCGGTTCATTTACTCATCAAAAATGCATACGTAACGTTAAAATGTGGAAATCACGTACTATTATATAATCGTACTTACATCAATTCACGATAAATCGTGATAAGTGGCAACTGGTAAGAGAGATTAAAAAACTTAATATGCTGTAACTCACCTCGACAACCTCTTTTCTATATCCTAACCTATTTTGTCCATGTGAATTGGATATAATGTGTTCCTATGCTTTTTTCACAATCAAAAAAATGGTTTTTATTTTCACAGATACAATGAAGACAAGGAGTTTAGCCGGGAACTGTGGTATCGGCGTGTTCGTCATTGCCCTGGTGACGGTGGCCGTGGCCTTTGGCACGCCCAACTGGCTGGTCAGCGACTACAGGATACGGGGAGCTAGATTGGACAGGTAATTAGCGATTGTTCCATTCGATTTGTCCTAATGACACGGTTTAAACTGAAGTGAATAATTGTCCGAAGATTTAGTATTGTTTTTAGCTTAGTATTATATTATAAAAGGGTACATGTAAAATATTGAGTTTAATCTATATATTCTGCAATATGTCAGGTATTTCTTTTCAGGTATTATTACTACTTGAAAAATGTTTTGTATGTACAGTGGAATCCGTTTATCATGACATCGCAGGGAAATAACAAATACGTCATACAAAGCATTTTATAGAAAATAAAACATCTCCTGTTTTCGTTAAGTTCATTTGCGTGAGATGAGTTGGATTTTCTAATCTGCATATTATTGCACCTTTTTCTTAAATCGCAAATGCTTTACGACTAGGTTGAGATGTCATATTTTTCATAAATCACTAATGAACAATGCGTGACCAACTATCAATTACCTACTAATACTCAAAAAAAAACAAGCCATGCACGTGCCGAACGTCATTGGGTATCACGTGACTCTCCCGAACACTGCCGAAGGTGTTAATCATGTCGGTCCATATAACCGGACGCAATTTATTAGAAATGGGTCACAATAAGCGACATGTCACTATAATCGAAGTCATTATATCCGACTTAGTTATATAGAATTTAATATGAAAACCAAACATTGCTCTGTAATTACTTCATAATAAGCGGTTGGTCAATATAGGCGGAGTCATAATAGACAGATTATACTGTAATTTAGATACATCTAAAAATTACAAAAAAAGTTTAAATGTTTTGTCTGATATGGCAAAAGTAAAAAAATCATTAATTTGCTTACATCAAATACAAAAACATTTCTTACAATAAGTTGGAACTTAAACGCACTTGCAGATATTAGCAGTTATGTTCCTGCGACCTATATATTTCAATACAACTTTAGGAACGTGTGACGTCATATTTAGAGCGACCTTTGCATGGAGCGTTATCACGAGACTTGCGGAATACCTGTCTAAAAACCGCTGTACTTTTGGAAATATAGATTTTTAATATTGTACCGTTTTCGTCTGAATACTGCTCATATTTTAGAGTACTATTCATTTATGCAATAAAAATCAGTCATCTAGCCTATTGGTCCAACAAGAGCATTTCAAAATTAATTTAAGATCATATAAATATCTTTGCGTCCAAGTGTTTTTGTAATCTTAAGCATTACCTAAAGGTGCTCCCTCACCGGGAGCATTCGCGTGTAATGTAACGTTATATATTCGAGCATTACATCAGTGCAAGTGTAGGAGGATAACCGATCATTACAATGTGCACCTTGTAATGACACAATGTGTAATATCTTGATACAACTTGTAACATCAATGGATCTCCCGTAGGGCGGTCGGTAGTATTGTAATGTAATGCTCAAAGTCAAATCTATAATGTTACATTATACGCGAATGCTCGTCAGTCAGAGAGGTATTATTGTAATGTAATGCGTAAAGTCGAATCTATACTGTTACATTACACGTGAATGAGGTGGTGGTGAGGGAGCACCTTTAGGGTCAATTCATACTAGACCAGAATCGAAGCGCATCGAAGCGCCAATGTCAATTTTTTTGCTATCTGCAGATTGACGCTTACACTATACCCTAGTATAAATTGAGCCTAACTGACGTTTTACCAATATCGGAATCAATTTTAATATTGTTTCAGGCTAGGACTATGGAGTCACTGCTTTAGATCTCTGCCTGATCCGCTGGACCAGTATCAGAGACGGTTCTTTGTGGGCTGCCGTTGGGTGTATGATCCCTTTACAACCGGTTACGACAGAATTCGGGGCTATCTACTACCAGGTATTATTTTCCAATGATTTTGATACTACCTTAACCTCAAAATCCTTTATATGTATTAGGTCATTACATATGAAATTGGCGTTTTGTAAAGGAGGAACATAAAGTCAATTTTTTAAACATAATATATTTATTTAATGAAAGTATATAACCATTCCTATCTATGCACTTTTGCCATCTCATAGGTAGTGTCATTGAAGTTGGAATTCCTAGCCAAAGAAGATATATTTGAGATCAAAGTAGCCAGTAGGTACGACAAAACGCCAATTTCATATAACAAAGACCTAATATTAGTCGGACGTAATGGGCCCTAAAATATTATGGCTTTAGCGAGAATAGTTTTAACTTGCAACATGTCAAGTAATATTAGGTCCTTACATATGAAATTGGCGTTTTGTCGTACTGGGCACTTTGATCTCAAATATATCTTCTTTGGTTAGGAACTCTAATTTCAAATTTATACCGATATTTACTCATACACTTGTGTTTCGAAAACCGTAATTCATTTGTTTTTTCCTCTTTTGGTTTTTTCTTTGCGTCACTCTGTTTACAAAATGGAACACTTGAAATATCGTATTATTTTCGAGTACGAGTTCCACCGTGGCACCAGTGCTGCAGAAACTGCTCGAAGGATTAATGATGTGTATGGCGCTGGTGTCGCAAAATAAAACACAGTGCGTTTTTGATTCCAACGTTTTCGTTCTGGAAATTTCAACCTGCAGAACAAGCCCCGTGGGGGGCCGGAGACCAGAGTGTATAATGAAGAATTGAAGGCTATTGTGTAAGCGGATCTACCGCAAACTGCTGCTGCTGCGTTACATTACTCAACCGGCACAATAATGAAGGGATTTTAAATCGAATCATTAACTGTGATGAAAATTGGACCCTGTACGATAATCGGAAACGCTCATCGCAATGGCTGAACCCTATCGAACCAGCCAAAGCCTGCCCCAAGTGAAAATTGACTCAAAAAAGTTACTTGTGAGCGTTTGGTGGACTAGTGCCGGTGTCGTTCACTACAGCTTTCTTAAATCTGGCCAGACGATTAGGGATAATGTCTATTGCCAGCAACTGCAAATCAGGATGGAAAAGCTAGCTGCTAAACATCCGAGGTTGGTCATTCGCTCTAGGCCACTGCTGCTTCAGGACAACGCTAGACCACACACTACACAACAGACGGTTACCAAATTAGAGGAGCTTCAATTGGAATGTCTAAGACATCCACCGTACTCCAATAGATTACCATTTTTTTCGAAATTTGGATAACTTCTTGCAAGGGAAAAAATTCAACTCCGATGGGGCAGTCCAAAGCGCCTTCAAATTTTTTTTGAAGGAATCAAATTTCATTGATTCCTGTCCGAATGGTTTTTTCAGTAAAGGAATCAATGAACTACCTATGAGATGGCAAAAGTGCATAGATAGCAGTGGTATATACTTTGATTAAATAAATATATTATGTTTAAAAAAAATCGACTTCATGACAAAACGCCAATTTCATATGACCTATTATTAAAAAATCTTAAATTTTTGTAAAGTATTAAAGTATTAAAGATATTTCCGTTTTTTTGGTATCCATAATTGTGTTCTTAGAGAACTTACCACGGGACCAGTTTGACGTGATGATGACGTGGTGTGAATGCGTCCATAGATATCTAGTCGCTAAATATACCTAATACTTAAATCTTTTCATACGTAATATTATCGATTCGTTGCTGCGAAGTGTGATCAGTCTGAAACTGCGGATCGTAACGACAATCTATGCTATCCACATTTGCGAATACATATTTTTACATCTTTCGTAGCGCGCTTACATTGCTCTATTCACAGATTCCTATATTAAAATATTTCTTTTCCAGGTTTTATGATCGCTACCCAGTTCTTCTTCACAATATGTCTAATTGGTGTTATTATATCGACAGTTCTGGTTCTAATTTTCTTCCTGTGTTCGGGTCCGGAACAGCGTCGTTTTATTATGCTTGTAAAAAGTATAGGATACACTATGCTTATAGCTGGTGAGTAATATTATATTTTGTATCTCCTAATACTGGCACTCAGTCTAAAAGAAATATTAATCTTCTAGACCAGGTAAATTTTCATATATTTTGTAAAGAAAACGATATTATGGAGTCTAGATTGCAGTAGCGGAGCACGTAGAATTTCGTCCATTGACTCATTGCTTCGTATCACGTCCACTCGCGCACGAATATATATTGTTATCGCGTTTGTCACATTCCGCGACAGGAGTGCGATAGCAATTTATTCGTGCGCGAGTGAAAGTGACAAGTAGCAATGTGTCAATGTACGTAATTCTACGTGCTCCGCGACCGCACTTTAGTACAAGTATTGTGCCTAAGAATATGTATTTTTTTTCAGGAATAAGTGGAAGTATAGCAGTAATAGTATTCGCGTGTTTGGGCAATACGGACGGCTGGATGCCAGACCATGCTAACAACTATCTAGGTATCTTATATACTACTTCTATTTTACTATACGTAGGTAGAACAAGCACAACCGATAAAGTTTGTGTCGGTTGTAAAGTAAGTTAGGGCTTTAGGTATAATATTACATAATATTATTATATGCACTTAAAATTAGTTTCAGATTATGTTAATGATATTTCTATTTTTATGTAGGTACAACAACATTATTATATAATCAGAATCTCGGAAACGGCTTCAAGTATTGCCGTGAAACTTTATCCCTAAACTGCGCATTTTAAGTTAGATTTTTTTTTCTGTCGTTGCGTAAAAATATATGATTTATTATCTCTCTCTAATATTGTCAAAGCGCGTGGTTCAGCTACTTATAGCGTTGTGTGCAAATTGGTGTCGAGTGTTCGAGTCCCGGGCATACTTATGTTTTTGTATTTTTTTTTTTAACGACATCTGTTATTTTGCCCATACTAGATACTAGAACTCCGAACAATTCTCGGTCTACCAGGTGCTGATCTTTTATTTTATAACGACTTTTTCAGGATGGTCATTTGGTCTTGGAGTTGTGGGTTCGGTGGCGTGTATCGTCTGCGCAGCTCTGTTCCTCACAGAAGCCAACATTCAGGCGAAGAAACGTAAGAGACTAAAAGAATCACAAGCCCGTTTTGAATTAGAATACGAATCGAAAGCGTAAACATCATACTGATTTTCTATGGAAACAAAAACCCTTGCCACATTAAAAAAGCTTGCTAATAGATTGACTATTAACCTCTACTAAGCCTGAATTTGTTTACGTAATAAAAGGCATGTATTTAACTGGTGGCTATTTAATTGCAAAAATGGTTATCAAAAAATCTAAATGGCTATCTATTTTAATGATTGATCGACTTTTCTGAGCCTCATAATAAATCACGTCGGTCATTATTTATATTGGTATATTGGTAATTTTTGTTGAGCCTAAATAAAATCAGAAATGGTCATTATATAATTGCAATTGGATTATATAATTGCAATTGGATATTCTACTTATAAATGTGAAAGTTTGTGAGGATGGATTGATGTGTGTTTGTTACTCTTTCACACAAAAATTACTGAACGGATTTCGATGAAATTTGGTATGGTAGTAGTTTAGGCTCTGGATTAAAACAGGCTACTTTTTATCCTAAACAAGTACAGCAGTCCCCTGGGATACTCTATTTACGCGGAGCCGCGGGCAACAGCTAGTTATTTAATATGATTTGTTATATTACTTAAATTGTTATGATTTAGCACCTTCTGTGTTTTAATATTTAAAGACTTTTTGAGTGTAATAGGAACCCAAGGGGGGTTGGGCATTTTAAGGGCCGGGAACGCAAGACGCAACACCAGAGGAGTTACACTTGTAACTACCATCTAAAGTGTCCATGGGCGGCAGTAATCGCTTACCATCAGGCGATCCGATCTGTCTGCTCGTTTCCTGGTTTATTTCATAAAAATAAAAAAATGCCCTAACCTAACCCATTTTTAAGTGTTCCATAGTAACTAGAAGGAACCTTAAGAGTTTCAAGTTGATGATCAATCACGAAAAATAAAGACCAATTATTATTTTTGTGTAACATCTATTGATGACCGTTTACAATTTTGCGTGAATCAAGTTACGTGGCCAAAATAAATTAAATGAGTATCAAATATTAAATTAATCACCAGTTAATTTATTTGATATTCAATTAAATATTCCCCTTTAAAAAAATAACTAATATTGTACGATATATACAAGTACAGTGTAGAAAATATCCATTGAAATAAAAAAAGAAATTTTTGATATACATCACCATACGTCACGCATAAAACGCACTGTGGCAAGGTTTTTTCTATTGAGAAGTAATTGATATTAAAATTGCATTTTTAATTTAAGTTTATACACGGATGTGCCACTTTTATCTTTTTCGACGTATTATTTTTTAAGATTAACAAAATATTTATAGTTTAATTATTGTTTTTAGTTAAAAGCGACTCACATCACATTCCAATGCGAGTATCCAAATAGTCTACACGACACCACCGAGTTCACTTTGTCGAGGATATCTAAATATAGTATGTATAATTGTATAATGTATACCTAATACATATTATCAATAATTCTCACACGTGTTATGCATATAGTATAAGCAAAGGAAGTTGTTTATTGCTAAGAAAAGTTTTCGTAATTATTAAAAATGGCATTAAACAATAAATAAAGTGATGGGCAGAAATAAAGTTCGATTTTTGAAAAATAAAATCCCACCAGCCATAAGTTTTAACGCTATATTGTTTGAGCAACACTAAGCGATTGTTTTTTGTTAAATGTAAGACAAATAATTTTATAATAACACTAACTTCTTGTGTTCTCTTTCGTTTGTATCTGTATCTCCTTTCGCTGTTTATTTGACGAAGATATTTAGATGCAGTCATCCAATTTATTTGATCAAATGTATATTGGACAAAGATCTTTGATAGATGTAATACCACCCTAATATGCGAAAGGCAGTTGTGCGATTAATCTATGATTATTGATTACATACAAAACATATCTTAAGTTATTAATTGTTTTAAACTTGACAGAGTTATTGTAAACCTGATTATACAATATTGTAGTATTGGCATGTAATATTGGTTAAGTCTAATGTAAGTATATTCATATCTTATACAATAATTATAAAACCTTAGATGTTTAAGTTAAAGTTGGTATAAGATGAAAATATGGAATGCAAAATAGACGAGCGAAGAGACTATCACAATTACGCATAACTATATAATATAGTAGATGTAATAATTTAGAAAAACTTGTGTTCAGTATTGAATAGCATCATTATATTCATATTTTTATAAATAAATAAATAATTCAATTATCTTGAAATTATAAAATAAAAGAAGTGTAACTAATTAACTTTCTTTAAGCCGAATCTGCCTTAAATAATGTTTTTTATTTTGTTTCTTTTAATTGTAGTGACATTTTTATTACTTGGAAATTTTATGAAGCAACTGAATCCGTCCATGTCTTTTATAGCTTTAATGGAGCTCTGTAAAATATATTAGACTGTTTCCGTCCTTTTAATTCTACGATATAATAAGCCTTTTTTATATTATTGACATTAGTTTTAATGATTTTACATTTACGATTGCATCACTGCAATTTAAATTACAAATAAATATACTCTTATAGTATCGTTTTTAATTACTTTTCCTTTTTTTACCCTACAAATTAACTATAAAGGCGCTCTTTTTTGTTTATTATTATTAGACATTGGATTATATGCATAGACATGTTTGCATAAGCAAATGCATATAATTCTATATTTATAGCGTTATTGCATATTTTGGTACATTTTCATTGACAGTGCTTATTTCAGTAGTTATTACATGTTAGACGCGTTGTAAAATGTATAAGCCGTCGACTCGTACACACTCAGCGAGCGCCATAGATGATAAATATTAGGTAGGTCCTTACATATGAAATTGACGTTTTGTCGTACTGGCCACTTTGATCTCAAATATATCTTCTTTGGTTAGGAATTCCGATTTCAAATTTATGCCTCTATTTACTCATACATTTGTATTTCGAAAACCGTCATTCATTTGTTTTTTCTTTTGGTTTTTTCTTTGCGTCGCTCTGTTTACAAAATGAAAAACTTGAAATATCGTACTTATTATTTTCGAGTACAAGTTCCACCGTATCACCAGTGCTGCAGAAACGGCTCGAAGGATTAATGATGTGTATGGCGGCGGTGTCGCAAAAGAAAACACAGTGCGTTTTTAGTTCCAACGTTTTAGTTCTGGAAATTTAGTAATTGTTCTTGCAGAACAAGCCCCGTGGACGGCCGGAGACCAAAGTTGATAATGAAGACTTGAAGGCTATTGTGGAAGCGAATCCATCGCAAACCACGGCCGAGTGAGCTGCAGACTGCGACGTTAGTGATAAAACTGTTTTAATCCACTTGAAGCAAATTTGGAAGGTGAAAAAGCGTGAAAGGAAACCTCATCAATTGAGTGCAGCAAACCGACAAACGCGCGTCGACTGCTGACATTACTCAACCGGAACAATAATGAAATGGATTAAATTAAATCATTACCTGTGATGAAAAGTGGATCCTGTACGATAATCGAAAACGCTCATTGCAATGGCTAAACCCTGGCGGACCAGCCAAAGTCTGCCCCAAGCAAAAATCAACTCAAAAAAAGTTACTTGTCAGCGTTTGGTGGACTAGTGCCGGTGTCGTTCACTACAGCTTTCTTAAATCTGGCCAGACGATTAAGGCAGATGTCTATTGCCCGCAAATGCAAATCATGATGGAAAAGCTAGCTGCTAAACAACCGAGGTTAGTCATTCGCTCTAGGCCACTGCTGCTTCAGGAGACCGCTAGCCGCATTTTTTGATGCAGCATTCAAATGAGTGTATTAAAGTTTTCTAGGTCATTAAAAAAAATTGTTGTTGGAATACTGTCAAATTAAAAATATTTTAATTAATATTAATTGTAAATTGAATTTATTAACCCTTTGACGTAAAAGGGAAATGGGTGTCCCTAACTTTTATTGTAATTTTTTAGCCAATTAATAACTTTATTGAAAAAAAACAATCTGTCAAAATCGTAGTTTTTGAACGAGCCTTTAGTTTTTTTCTATAAGTTGGTAGCTCTGCGCGAAAAAAAAGTAAATTGTTCCCTATTACTTTTCGGTGTTTTGGCGCGCTTCTTACATATTTTTCAGGAGTGATTTTATTTATGTTTTTGCGGTAATTACTAACTTCTAGTACAACATTTCATGAGAATGGTAAGTAAAAGCTGTGAATTTACTACTATTTATCAGATTTTATGAAAATAAAGTAACTAAAACACGATATTTACAACAAGGTGTCCCAATATGCGTAAAAGGTCGTACTCCTATATTATTACTGATATTATTTTATGACTTATTTATTCAATGTTGATCGTATTTTATATATTTTTTTATTGTTTGAGGCCAGTAGAGGAACACGAATATTCTACTTGAACGATAAGGAAGTGGAGGAGTATCTCATGGCTGATAACAGCGATGATGAAGATGCCCTTATCTTGGATAAGGACCAGGCGTTTATCCAAGGAGATATAGAAGCCGGTGTATCCGAAGTAATAATTGAGCCTGCTTCTGCATCAGACTTCAGTTCAGCTCCAGATCCAGCTCTAGGTTCATCGTCGTCTGACTCGCTTGATCCGCCGTTGAATAGCATAGTACCTATCTTCCAGTGGAAAAGGAACACCTACCGTCCTTACATTTTTTCTGACACTGATTACGAGTTTGGTAAGATAAATGTACTGCAGCAGTCAGAGTCGCTAAAACCCATAGATATTTTTGAAGCTGTTATTAATCTCAAGCCCTTGATCGAAGACATAATAATCCCAGAGTCCCTACGCTATGCTCATGAAAAAGGTTCAGTTTTCACTACAGACCTTCAAGAAATGACAGCTTTCCTGGGCATGAACTACATTATGGGTTACCATGTGTTACCTACTCTAAGGAGCTACTGGTCCACTGAACCTGATATGGGTGTACCGTACATAGCCAGAGTAATGCCTTTATCAAGATTTGAAGACATAAGGAGAAATTTGCATTTTTGTGATAACGAGGCCCAACCATTACCCACATCATCTAATTTTGATAGAGCATATAAAATTCGACCAGTGATGAATCATTTCAATGAAAGTTTTCAATCGGCGATGAATAATACTCTCACTCAGTCGATAGATGAACATATGGTGAATTTCAAAGGCCACAACATAATGAAGCAATATATGGCGAATAAACCCGTAAAGAGAGGTTTCAAAATGTGGTGTCGCGCCGATTCTAAAACTGGCTACTTGTTTCAGTTTGACCTATACACCGGTAAAAAAAGATCGGGAACAGAAACAGGATTAGGAGAGTCTGTAGTATTGGATCTCACAAAATCTTTGGTCGGACTTGGGTGTGAGATATATTTCGATAACTTCTTCAACTCTCCTCTGCTGCAATACAACCTTGCCAAGCAAAATCTCAAATCTTGTGGCACAGTCCGAACACAGCGAAAACATACGCCGAAAAATCTGCCACTAGATAAGGACATGAAAAGAGGCGATATCTATACTACTAGCTTCGAAGGAATTTCGTTTGTCAAGTGGATGGACAATAAGGCCGTGCATCTCCTCACCAATTTTTTGTCGCCAATACCTACTCAAAAGGTCAAACGTAAACAAGTAGGTTCGGCGCAATCTTTAGAGGTCACATGTCCCGATATTGTTTGTAAATGCATATATAATTTACGAAAAACTGCATACCGATCACCGAGTAGAGGGTTGTTTGCTTTCGTCACTTGAATTTCGTCAAGTTGTGGCCCGAGCGATGATAGGCAGTTTTTCTATAAGAAAGCATGCATTACCGTCAACCTCTATGACGCAGAAACGAATTCAAAATCTGGGACACAAGCAATCCTTGCCATCACACGTGATGAAGAAAGGACCCTCACGAAAAAGATGTGTGCAGTGCGCCAAGGTGGGAGTTGAGAATCGCACTAACAATATTTGCGATTTATGCAACGTAAATTTGTGCTTCACAGCAAACAGAAATTGCTTTGCAGAGTTTTACGTGTAAATTTATCAATAAATTTATATTATTCTATTAAAAAGTCTTACAATTTATTGCCTAAAGTATATAAAAACCTGTAATTAATATACTTAGTTAAACTGGTCAAAGTCGCCCTTTATCTCATATTGGGACACATTTGTCCCAGCTATTTTTGAAAAATCTACGATGTGTTTTTTATTTTTTTCCAATCCTATCGATCACAACGTCACCTTGCACTCGCACATTGAACTCCCCGGCAAAACTCAACTCGACACTTGTGTGTTCGATTTTATGCTCTATTGTAGTTGTTATATACACACCGGCATATTTAGCGGAACATAAAATAAAGGTTTGATATCAGTATCATTTATGGTTGCTGGCTGGTTTATATGTCATTTAATTTAAAAAGAAATATTTTCAAATTAAGAAAACAACTGAACATCACATTTTATGCAATTGTTTCAATTTTATTCAAATACACCTTATCTGGAGCGAACTTCGAGTATTTCTTCCTTCTGAGTTTGATTTAAAATTTCATTGAAATACTGTTTTTTGTTAGTTTTTTTTAAATCGCGTATCTTTTTGGAGTTGAGGACTGAATTATGCCTGACTTAGCCCCAACGGAGATTGCCAGGGCACTCGAAATGTGAAGAAATAGTCAAACCTACAGAGTGATATCCAGAGATCTTCGTCGACCAGTTTTAAAGATCCATCGCAGTATCCAACGGTTCAGGGAGACCGGCACTTATGTGAGAAGAGCAGGACAACGCAGAAAAAGACGTACTTCGAGTAAAGATGATCGTTTCATTCGGCTTCGTGTACGTAGGAACCCCCGTTTGACGGCCGTCCAATCCCGACATGAGTTAGAAGCAGTGCGGGGTGTAACCGTAAGTGAGCGTACTGTTATGGGGTTCTTTCTGAACCCCTTTTTAAAAAAAGGTTTATTTTACAAACTAAAATATTGGAAATAGAAAAACAAAGAATTAGTAATTTCGGCACACGACCGTCAACGAGATAGGATAGATGGAGACTGACTGGGCACTTGGGAGGATGTTTATATAAAGGGAGTAGGATTGCTGATGTCGATGGAAAGAATATGGATAGGGTTTAGGTAAGGGAAAAGGCTAACATGGAAAGGATATAACACCTCCCTCCGCTAGGACTAAACTTCGGGGATTAGACCGAGGTTTGGTTAGGTGAGACAGGGTCTGTGACAGGAGATTGGGAATGGTTTCTGCATCTGGGAGAAGCTGGATTGAGGTTTGTATCTGGATTCACTGAGGAGCTTGGACTGGGTAAGTTTAGGGTTACGGAAGGTGAAGTATGAGTTTGACGGTTGTGCCCCTTTATTAAAAGATAAATTCTAAAGATAACATAACACGAGACTGCAATAATAAGAATTAATGTGATTACAGAGTAATGAGCCTCGTATCTGATTATTGAGTGTTTATTAATTATTTTGTCTGTTTCTTGTGCTATTGATTTTAATTTTGTTTTTGCCTCTAGGGTAAATGCGTCTAAATCTATATTTTCGTAATGGATAGGGGGCTCATTGCTTTTGATTAATTTGAGGTTATCTAGTGTACAGCATGTATAATGATACATATAATATAATTAATGAATTATATTAAAATCTGGTTGTATATTTACAGAATCTATTTTTACAGTATAGGGATTTGAAATGAGTTTTGTGCTTTTACAATAAGCTGTGCATCCTGTAGGTAAAAAGAAGAATCCTGTACCAATTATGTTTAATTTTACAACGGTTTGATTAATACATTCGACATAAAGTTTATTAGTTTCTGTTTGTACAAAAATCCACTTATTGTTAGTAATTTTTTTCCAGATATCTAAATGTCCTTCTATAAAATCTGTTTTGCATTGTTGCGGTACACTATTTAATACTTTAGTAATAAGTTCACTTTCACAATTAGGGTTTGCACTAGTAGAGAACATAGTTGGTATGTCACACACGTAGGAGTCTTGGTCTATTGTCGCACAACTTTCGAGTGACTCTAGTACACAATATTCTGATTTGGAATTATCTATCGCTATATATTTATTACTGGGTATGATATAACTAAACACATTATTATTGACATTGCTATGGGCAACAGGCAGTGGTATATTATGATATACAGGGTGGTCCAATTAGTGACGTCAACAAATTTTTTTTAGATTCCTCGCACCTTGGGGTATCCGAAAATACCCTATGTATGTTCAGCGATTTTGCTTAGTTTTCGAGTTATGATTTTTTTTGTGTATTTTTAATGATTTCTGCCAGCGAGGTTTCAAAAATTCATATCTTTTTTCGTAGTAGGTATTTTGCAGTCTTTTTGTGACATGATTTGTCTTGAATGCTGTTTTAATTTAAAAAAAATAACTCAGCTTCCTGAAATCACTTAAAGTTACTCAAAAAAGGCTTGAAAGTCAGAAGTTTAGTTTTTAGTAGGATTTACTCAAACCTTCAACTTCAATTTAAAAATACAAAAAGTAGTTTCCATAGCTTCTGGCTAAGTTTAAAAACTCCGCATGCTTCTAAACTATAAAAATCGTAAAAAAAAATTATACTTTATGGGCCTATTTTTGTTGTAATTGGCCTTCGAAGGCGGATAGGCTAAAAATCTTTGAAACAAGATTAAAGCATTAAAAATTATTTTATCTATTTTTTATCGTTGTTATGGTAAATTAAACTTAAAAATGTAATTTTAAATTAAATTTCATTGAAGTTCCTGTAAAATAACTGTAGCATGACGTGTAATTTAACAATTTTAGTTCACCACTATGATTTAAAATGTAAGCAAGAATAAAAATGCTAGTTGGGAAATTACCTGTTTTTTTGATAACAAATAAAAGCACAAATTACAAAAAAATAACTATTTATTACAGTACATTTTCAAAACTCCTTCCTCCAACCTGAATACATAATCGACAACGTCTTAAAAAGTTATGTTTTAATTGTCTGAAGCTACTTGAATATTCTTGCTTTATTTTTGTTTCCGCTTCTGTAAGTCTTTGCCTCAATTCTTGTTCGCTGTTGCTTTCCTTCGCGTACACCAGCTCTTTGTAAAATCCCCAAATAAAAAAATCGATGGGGTTGAGGTCTGGCGAACGCGCAGGCCATTCGATCGGCCCTGCACGCCCGATCCATCTTTCGGGATATGTGGAGTTCAAATGCTCTCTTACTCGTGCCGCATAGTGACAGGGCGCGCCATCTTGTTGAAAAATCATCCTTTGTCGGGTCTGGAGATTGACATTTTCTAACAATCCAATGAGATTATTTTGTAAAAAATTTAAGTAACTGTTTCCATCCAACCTGGCCGGCAATTCAAAGGGGCCAATTAATTCTCCATTTAGGACCCCAGACCAAAGGTTGACACTAAAGCGTGTTTGAAAATTTGACGCCCTTGCCAAATGTGGGTTTTCTATGGCCCAGGTATGGTAATTATGCATATTGAATACTCCAGTCCTTTCAAATCGGGACTCGTCGGTCCACAGTATTTTGTTAAAAAAATCAGGGTCTTCTTCAGATCGTTGCAACATTGTTTGACAAAAAGCCACTCTTCTCGGGTAATCACTTTCTTGGAGCTGCTGGACGCGCTGGATGTGGTATGCATGGTACCCTTCTGGAAACAAAAATCATTGTTAAGTTACTTAACTTACTTGGGTACTTACCCAACACAGGTTAATTGGTTACAGCGCGGTCTGTACAAAATGGGTTTGGGAGAAAGAGACTTTTATCTAGATCAGAGATAGGCTTACTACGACGACGCCTACATAAAAACAATCTAAATTAAACCTTCCTTTTTTTTGCAACACAATTAAAAGTTTTATGACTATACCACTCACCTTCCTTAAGAATTCTCAAAACCGCAGTCCGTGGAATCCCGGTTCGCCTAGTTATTTTCCTCGAACTTGTAGACGGGTCTCTTTGAATTTCTTCCAAGACTTCATCCACTCGATCGGGATCCTGAGGTACAGCTCCGTGAGGTTGATTTCGCCCGGGGATACGTCCAGCCATCAGGGTATTATGCGTATTAATAAAAACCCTGTGGTCCGGGAAATGCTCCATTACTTCTCCTCGCCTCACCAATGCCTCTCGATAAAGCCTCGCAGCTTCACTACCGTTGCCTTGGGCCACGCCATAATAATAATGCATCTCTGCGTACTGACTAAGAGAATAACTCATGATACTGCACAAGACCAATCCAAATCACTGAGTAACAAGCACAGGTTGTTCGTTAGGTAAACGAAGGTCCAAATCTCAAGCACAAGTAGTTCGTAAGGCAAATCAGGGTCCGAAATACAAGCAAAGGTAATCGTGAGGTAAATCAGAGTCCAGTTAACACAGCGTAAGTAGTTCAAGGCAGAGAAAATAACGTAAACGAGAGCAGTCTTAACACGCGCGATGGCAAGAAATGACTAAATTAATACGACGTCACAGTAGACTAATTTCTCGATGCAAGGGCCAAGGAGTATTGCGCGCTCACTCGCACTTGGAGTTCTAACCGACCTGGGCGGGTTATGGAGCAGGTAAAAACCAGTCTCCTTGTTACCTGGCCTTGAAATTTAGTGGCGTGTCAGCAGACAGAAACCCTTTTCTCAAAGATCACATTTTGAAAGATTAGTGATGAAACCAAAATTAATGTAAAATTAAATTACACATGCTAAAATTATTTTACAGGAACTTCAATGAAATTCAAATTAAAATTACATTTTTAAGTTTAATTTACCATAACAATGATAAAAAGTAGATAAAATAATTTTTAATGCTCTAATCGTGTTTCAATGATTTTTAGCCTATCCGCCTTCGAAGGCCAATTACAACAAAAATAGGCCCATAAAGTATAATTTTTTTTTTACGATTTTTATAGTTTAGAAGCATGCGGAGTTTTTAAACTTAGCCAGAAGCTATGGAAACTACTTTTTGTATTTTTAAATTGAAGTTGAAGGTTTGAGTAAATCCTACTAAAAACTAAACTTCTGACTTTCAAGCCTTTTTTGAGTAACTTTAAGTGATTTCAGGAAGCTGAGTTATTTTTTTTAAATTAAAACAGCATTCAAGACAAATCATGTCACAAAAAAGACTGCAAAATACCTACTACGAAAAAAGATATGAATTTTTGAAACCTCGCTGGCAGAAATCATTAAAAATACACAAAAAAAATCATAACTCGAAAACTAAGCAAAATCGCTGAACATACATAGGGTATTTTCGGATACCCCAAGGTGCGAGGAATCTAAAAAAAATTTGTTGACGTCACTAATTGGACCACCCTGTATATCAAATACATTGGTTGCTACTAATGGTATTCTTAATACAAAAGTAATCCTATTATTTAAACTAAAACTTATGACACTAGATATATTAATAAGTTTAGACATATTGCTTAATTCTAATCTTTCTATGCCTACTAAACTAACTAATAATTATATTTTATCTTCTCAACTACTAAAGTTTGGACTCATTCGAGTTGGTACTGAGTCTTGGACTTCAGCAAGTTTGACTTCATCATAATGATGTCTTACGTGTCGTCTATTTATTAATAGAGACAATGTATGGTTACCATGTATCTTAACCACCTTGTATGGCCCTTTCCATACAGGCGAAAGAGCTTTTCTCAACCTTAAGTGATTTTTTAGGTATACAAAATCACCAACTTTATATTCTACGGATCGGGTTCGCGAATCATAGTAGTTTTTTGAAGTCTGTTTTGATTTGTCAATATGTTCTAGGGCGTTTTCGCGGGTGTACTTTAGGCGGTGTTGTAACATCTTTACGTATTCGGGGTAAGTGGTAGAAGAGATATCGTCATATACGGATGATGGAATATATGGTTTGTATCCGAACAACAATTCGTAGGGTGAGTAATGTGTAGTAGAGTGAATGGCGGTGTTATATGCTAATACAGCTGTATATACATATCGTGACCAATTGTCTTGATTTTCATTAATGTAAGATTTGAGGTGTTCTTTCAGAGTGGAATGTGATCTTTCTAAAGCACCTTGCGTTTGTGGGTGATACGGAGATGAGAATAAGTGTTTAATTTTGAATAATTCGCAAGTCTTACTGAATAGTTCTGCGGTAAAGTTTGTACCCTGGTCCGTAAGAATTCGTTTCGGGATTCCAAACAGCGAGATACAATGTACAAGACACTCGCTAGTTTCTTCGGCAGTTATGCTGCGCATAGGGTAAGCTAACCTAAATTTGGTTAAATCATCTTGCATTGTTAGAATATATTTTAGTTTTGCTGTTCCACATTCAGGGAGAGGTCCTACTACGTCTATTGCTAGTCTTTCAAAGGGAGCTGTAGATGTAGATGTTATGACCATAGGTGCACGATTGATTTTACGTAATGCTTTATTGGTCTGGCATGACGAACACTTTTTCACGTAGGTTTCAATGTCACCGCGCATATTTTTCCAAAAATATTTTTCCTTAATGCGGCTTAGCGTTCTACTACTTCCTAGGTGTCCGGCGATGGGAATATCGTGGTTTTCTTTTAAGATTTTCTGAATTTCTGATGGAACGGGATAAATTATATTATTATGATAAACATGAATAGTGATATGTGTTCCATCGAAAATGTGACTAAGCATATTATATATTTTTACGAAAGAAAGCCTATCAAATGGATTTCGAAAATCTGTTATGCTCACGTCGTTAATAGATGGGTAATTTAACATTATTTGGTTTCTTATATTTTTTAGAGATCTAAAGATATCTGGATACGTGGAAGAATCAAAGTGGTGCACCTTTGTGAAAAGGAAGAGATAAATTTTATTGTTGCTTTCGACAGGTAAGTATTCAAAGAGAGACCTTTCTTGTTTTTTGAATGTTTCACGGACAGGTTCAGGGCAATTATTGATTATTTCCTGAACGTATGGGATGGATTCATCCATATCAATTGACGTTGGAATTATTATTAGTTTCTGAGGTCCTTTAAGGGGATCCTCGTTATGTTGTATGATACGTGTATCATTAGATTTATTATTTAAACTTAAGAATTTTGAATATGATTCACCATTTTTATCTTTTTCAGGTTGGCTTGACTGCAGAGGATTTAAGGGCGGAGGGTCAGGTGAAGGAGAAGGAGCATTTGAAGTTTCGGTTTCATTTACAGGATCGTGGAGTATAGGAGAGGGTGCAGGAGGAGTTGTCGTTTCAGGTTCTTGAGGGGGCGATGGACTTAGGTTTAGTGGAGGAGGAGTTTGCAGGTCAGATTCAATAATTTGTTGGCTTATGCCAGGTCCTGGTTCTATTAATTCAGTTTCATCTAGGTTAAGGTCTGCTGGTGTTATGAGTTCATCCGGATCGAAAGATGTGGGGGATATAAGTAAATCCATCAGATCTCGGTCTAAGGTATTCGGATCTATCTCTCCAGTGCTGGAATTTGCAGGAGGGTCTTTTTGTGGTAAGACAGGATTGACGGGATATCGGGAGAGTGCGTCGGCTGCGGAATTTAATTTTCCTTTTTGGTATACAATGTCGTATTCGTATTCTAGAAGTTGGAGTCGCCATCTTTGCATTTTGCTACTTGGATCGGTGTGATTAAACAGCCATTTTAAAGGTCGATGGTCTGTTACAATAGTGAATTTGCGACCAAATAAGTAGGGTCTAAAGGTTTTGCATCCCCAAACTATTGCCAACAGTTCTTTTTCTGTTGTGCTATAGTTGATTTCACTTTTATTTAGTGTTCTTGAAGAGTAGGCTATGGGGTTGTCCTTACCAACAGGACCTTGAGAAAGGATAGAAGATATAGCATAATTAGAGGCATCACAGGTGAGGTTAAAAGGTTTCGTATAATCTGGATATATGAGGACGGGAGCGGATAGAAGTTTATTTTTTAGAGTTTCAAAGGATAGTTGATGTTCATTTGTCCAGTCGAACGGCACATCTTTCTGAAGGAGTGATGTTAGGGGTTTTGAGGTTTTAGAAAAATCAGGAATGAAGCGTCGATAGTAAGATATTAGTCCTAAAAATGATTTTATGTCTTTTGGACATTTTGGGATTGGAAATTCTTGTACACATTTGACTTTGTTTGGGTCCGGTTTAAGTCCGTCTTCCGAAATTATGTGTCCTAAATAGCCAACCTCTTTTCTTAGGAATTCACATTTGTCCGGTTGCAGTTTGAGATTAAATGAACGGAGTCTTTCGAAAATAGCAGTCATGTTTTTTATGTGAGTGGGCAAATCAGGAGAGTATATAACTATGTCATCGACATAAACGAAACAGCGTTCTCCTTGAAGCCCTGTGAGGACATTGTTCATTAAACGTTGGAATGTTGCTGGCGCATTCTTGAGCCCGAATGGCATCCTAGTGAATTCGAAGTGTCCTTCGGGGACACTGAATGCTGTTTTGCATGCGTCTTTCGGCGACATATTAATTTGATGGAAGCCAGACGCTAAGTCGAGAGTGGAGAAGTATTTGGAATTTCCTAGTTGGTCGAGAATCTCGACTATATTAGGTATTGGGTATGTTTCACCGATTGTGATGTCGTTAAGGCGACGGTAATCGATTACAATTCTCCACTTCTTTTGTCCTGAGGCGTCGGTTTTTTTCGGGACTATCCAGATTGGTGAGGACCATGGAGATAGAGACGGTTGGATGATCTTTTGGTCGAGCATTTTCTTAATTTGGGATTTTACTTCTTGTTTGTGTACTTCAGGAAATCTATAGGACTTAACGTTTATATGTTGATCGGAAGTGGTACGTATTTCATGTTGAATAGCGTCAGTCGTGGTGAAAGTGTCATTTGGTAAATAAAAGATGTCGGAATATTTGGAACATGTATCGTATAGGGCATTGCATTCTTCCTGATTTAGGTGTGAGACACGGAGTGATTCTAAAACTTCTTTGGTTCTATTTAAGCAAGGTTGTTGACAAAAGTTAATATTTTTATGAGATGTGTTATCTATGGGATGCAAGGTGAGTAAAAGATTGGGATTGAGATTTACTGGTTTCTCTGACATGTTAAGAACTGTTAAATGAATTCTCTTGTTTTCTTTTACTTTGGCTATGCAATTGGAAACGAATAACTTTTTAGTTAAGTGTTGGTCTAATACGAGTCCTTCCTTTAATTCAGGATTCTTTATAGAACATTCGATGACCATTTCAGTTCTAGGTGGTATAATGTAGGCTGGTTCGAAAAAGTGTAATTTTAAAAAGGTTTTATTAATATATAAACGATTTTCATTGTAATCAATTTTGCAGTTGTTCGTGTTTAACATGTCAGATCCTATTATTCCGTCATATGGTAAGTTAATTTCCTTGATAACGTGGAATGTATGTGATATATTATGAGATTTTGGTAATCTAATTTTTAATTTAAAGTGACCTTCAGTTTGAATTGACTCGACTGTTGGATCAATACCTTTTATGTTAATAATGTCTTTTTCTAGTTTAGGATTCCGAGACAAACAGGAGCGTTTAATTAAACTAACTGAGGATCCCGAATCTACGAGTAGATTTAACGGAAGGTCAGATATGGAGGACTCTATTAGTACATGAGGTAAGAGAGTTTTTGTTGGGTCATTTATTATTTCGAAAACGTTTGCTTCTCTGGATTTAGTATTTTTTTTATTATCGTTTGCAGTGTTTGATTCGGAGGGTCTAATTGATTTAGCAAATGCAACCTTAGATTTAGGAGATTTAGTGGATTTGAGAGATTCAGTGGATTCAGCGACTGTAGTATTGGATTTGGGAGATTCAGTGGGTTCAGTGACTGTAGTATTGGATTTGAGAGATTCAGTGGATTCAGCGACTGTTATATTAGATTTAGGAGATTCAGTGGATTTAGTGATTGTAGTATTGGATTTGAGAGATTCAGTGGATTCAGCGACTGTTATATTAGATTTAGGAGATTCAGTGGATTTGAGAGATTCAGTGGATTCAGCGACTGTTATATTAGATTTAGGAGATTCAGTGGATTTAGTGATTGTGACGTTGGCTTTAGGAGATTTAGAATGTATGAATTTATTTTGATTAATATTATTTCGTTTTTTGGTGTCGGATTTGTTATTGTGTCCCGTGCGACACCGCCACAAGACAGCGTTTAGTTTTTTTGGTTGTCTACTGTATCGTAGCTAGGTTCTTCCGGCGTTTGGACGGTGAATGAATTTTGTGTATCATCGTTCACGTAATGCGTATTAAATTGAATAGGCCTAATTCTGGGGTTATTATTGTTGTTTTGTTGTTCTTGATTTGTTCTGTACCTATTGTTATTGTATTCTCGTTTCCTGCAGTTTTCGATGCTATGACCTGGGTTTTTGCAATACCTGCAAAATATAGTCTGTAGTATAGGCGGACGAATACGTTGGATTGTCGGATTTATTGGTGTTGGAATTTTCTTTTGAAGCATATTTTGGATCTTTTCCTCGCTTAACGCTAAATTAATGGCTTCGTTTAGATTTTGAGGGTCCCTACACCTAACCATGTTTGATATATTCGGTTTAAGTCCTAATAAAAATGTGTGTAAGGCTAAATCCTCCATGGAGGCTACTCTACCTGGGAGCTCTTTCTTTGATTTACTAGAGATTGAGATTTCGGTTAGTAATTTTGATAATGAGGTTTCGATTCTTAACGAATATTGGTGGATCGGTTCATTAAGTAATTGTTTGCAATTTTGCAACTCTGCAAGTAGATGTGTATAGTGTTTTTTCTCTCCGAATTGTGTTTGTAAAAATTCTTTTAATTGGGACCAGTTAGCGAATTCTTTAATAGAGACCGCACTTTCTGCTTTGTTCTCTAATTGGGACTGAATAAATTTAAAAATTATATTTTTTTGATTATCATTTCCGAGATTAATTGCATTATCGCAATTGGTTATGAATGATTGAAGTTTTTCTCGCGACCCATCATAGGGTTTTATAAATTTAAAAAGAACTCCAGTAGGAATTGCGTCGTGATCATCAGCAGCAGCAGCAGCTCGTGAGCTTGCTGTGCAGCAGAGGGTTTTATTTGCCCCTCTTTTGTTTGACCTAGTAATTGGGCCAGACGGAGCAGGAGGTGGCGGACAAAGACAGTCCATATGTGCCTCATCCTCCTCCAAGGCGACCTCAGGTTTTGGACTCGGTGCTCGACTTTCAGACATTGTATCAAAGTAAACTATAAGCTACGCAAATTATAAACAAGACTTAAACTAATGCTTAATCTAGAAATTTAACATCGATGTAAATATATGGCGGTGAATCTATGTAAAAATTATTTTATATCAATGTACTAGAGTCACTTACTGTGACAGGAATGCGGCGATAAGAACAGATTGTATAAACATCCCGTGCGTCTCGTCGGCTGCTGGACGTTCTCGGAACACGGAGCGCTGGACCCGGCGAGATTGACGTAATCGTCAATCTTTGGTTGTTCGAATTTTCAGGAACCACAGACACGTACCACAGATTTAGGCTTTAGCACAGATTTAGGATTTAGCACTGATTTAGTAAATGGTTTGGATTTAGCACTGATTTAGTATATTTTTTGATTTAGTACGGTTTTGATGACTTTGGGTTGGAACACTGATTTGTTACACTGGTTTGTTTTACCGTGATTTCACTTTGAGTTTAGTATCACTGAACACTGAACACTGAATATAGTACAGTTTTATTTACAGTTCAGTTCGCAAGGCGTACCTGGGACTTTTTTAAATCCCCTTTAGCTGCCACCATTAATGTTATGGGGTTCTTTCTGAACCCCTTTTTAAAAAAAGGTTTATTTTACAAACTAAAATATTGGAAATAGAAAAACAAAGAATTAGTAATTTCGGCACACGACCGTCAACGAGATAGGATAGATGGAGACTGACTGGGCACTTGGGAGGATGTTTATATAAAGGGAGTAGGATTGCTGATGTCGATGGAAAGAATATGGATAGGGTTTAGGTAAGGGAAAAGGCTAACATGGAAAGGATATAACAGTACGGTACGAAGAAGGTTTGAAGAAGCTGGTTTGGGTTCATTTGTGCCCACCAAGGCTCCAAGGCTCGAGGTAAATCATCGTAGAAACAGGTTAACTTTTGCTCAGGAACATCGACTTTGGAACGCGGACCAATGGAGTAAGGTATTGTTTAGTGATGAGTGGAGAATTCTCTTAAATCAAATTTACGGCAGGCAAAGAATATACAGACGCAAAGGGGAACGATACATTCAGACAAATTTTGAAACTACAGTTGCATACGGTGGTGGATCAATAATGGTTTGGGCGGGCATTTGTTTGGGAGCTCGCACAGACTTGGTAGTGATTGACAGAGGGAGTCTGACTGCAGACCGCTATATCAGAGAAGTTTTAGAAGAAAATGTCGTACCGTTTGCCCCATATATCGGTGACGATTTTGTTTTTATGCAGGATAATGCTCGGCCGCATACCGCTCGGGTAACTCAAGCTTATCTTAATGATATGAATATCACTGTTATGGAGTGGCCGGCGAGATCACCGGATATGAACCCAATAGAGCATGCTTGGGACTTGCTGGAAAGAAAAGTTAAGTCCAGAATTCCAGCTTCTGCCAACGTGGGTGAACTGCGAATCGCCGTAGTTGAGGAATGGCGGAGAGTATCCCAGGAGACCATCGATAACATCATTCTCAGTATGCCTAGACGGGTAGAAACTTTAATAAGAGCACGTGGAGGAAATACGCGATATTAATCACCATTTTTCTAATTTAATTAATTGTTATTTTAATATTAATTTTCACTTTTTCCGGTTACATGAAAAGTTCAAAAATGTACCATTTTTCACAAATAGCCTTTACTCGCAAAATCTGTTCTTAATGTGATCTCATTCTAAGTAAAACAAATGGAAATTGAAATAACAAAAGAAGTGTAGTAGGTAAGTAGATTTTAAAATAAAACCATATTTTTTTAATTATGGACCTTTTTTTTTGTGTTCCGCTAAATATGCCAGTGTGTTTATATGCAGAGTTCTATTTTCATGCTTTGAATTTTCCGCGGCCTTATGGATTCCGGACAATATAGTCCCAGCCTAAAGCTACTCTTCACGTTGGCCATATATTATGGCCAAGGTATTGGCCAAGAATTTGTAATCCCAAATAACTAATAACAAATATAACGCACTACGCGGCAGCAGAACTCCGCGACGCGGGACTCCCTTGCTGTATCACTAGAAGGGACGCGTCGCTCCGCTGCCGCCCAGTGAAATCCTACATTTAGAGAGATGATGCTCTTTACTATATTCTATGCCTTATTCAGCTGGATTCAGGTAGTTTTCCAATTGCAGCACGAAAGCGCATTATGCGGCATAATCCTCAACGTTGAATGTTTCAACTACAGCAACGCTTCGCACAATCGAGCACTCTCCAAAGTACTGCTTTCGCATGATGCGTGCAATCGATACCAACTCATTTGTTTTTTCTTTATGTTGGCATTGATCGAAATATTATTTATACTTTCGTATACTATATATAACTTAATAATACTATAACTTTCGTTTCGTCGTAGTTTTTTTGAAAAGAATAAAAGTTAATTCAGACTGTGTTAAATGAATAAATATAAGTATGGATGAAGGTACAAACATTGACTATTTTTTTATATTCCCCCATTGTTAACTAATAATACATCTACGTATTCCACATTTTTTTTCAATACAGAACTTAGCGCACTCTACCGGTGCCTTTGAAAAATAATTCACGTTCCAATTAAGCTTCAGCATAATTCGGCATTGTGCGCCACTGAGTCGCACTATACTCTGTAATTGGAAAACTACCTCAGTAAATCGTTCACAGAATTTGCTTTGGGGATTGATTAGATTTTGCACTACCGACGTCTCTGTTTAAAAAAAAATTGATTGTCAAAGTCAAATTACGTGACAGACTTCAAGCCGCAGACAACAATACGGTATCACAAAATTTAAAATTGTGCGTTTATTATTTTTGTCAACAAAAGTTTTAAAATAGTACTTTAGATTAACTTAATAAAACAGAAAACAGGAGAAAAGTATTTCATAAATAGGTGTTGGAACATAAGACCGAAAATATGACTTCGGACGCGAATAATGAGTATCCTAAAGCATCAAGTAAGTGAAGAGGGGTCACGCCCTACCGCTGGAAATAGAAACATTTTGATTTTTGTATCACAAATAACTCCTTACTGTTCTGTGACATAATATTAGTGTACATCATTATTTGTCCGTAGATGCTACTTTAATAGGGTCTACCATTACATACATTGCTGGACTGTTCCTGCTACTATCATTCGCTGGTCCCTATTGGATAGAGTCATATCCTGAAATGTTTTCGCCGTTTAAGCACATGGGCTTGTGGGAATACTGCTTTGATCGTTTTCGGTTCCCTGAGTACCAATATGACAAATATTTTGATGGATGCCACTACATTTTTGGTGAAGTAAGTTAAAGTTTTTCAGTATTTGCTTTGCAGCTTAGTATGATCAATTTACAAGAAAACCTTACAAATTATAGCTTAAACAACACGTCAGACAAATATTGAAAAAGTACAGCACATAATATTGTGTAATAAACTAAATTTTTTTTCTAAACAAAAGGTGTACTTTTTAGGAACTATACAAGATTCGTGAATGGTTGCTGCCAGCCTGGCTGATGGCAGTACAGACTTTTGTGACATTAGCTTTGATGCTTTCTTTTACTGCACAAATTTTATTAGCTTGTGTTGTTGTCCGTCTACCTCTGCGAATTGTGCTGAGATACGAGTGGATTTTTGTGACCATTTCATTTATACTGGTGGCATTATCAAGTGAGTAATATTTTGTAACTTATAATTTTCTAGAGAATTTTAGTGATGAATGGAGAATGTTCACTATTTTTAAATGCAAACTTCCTGTATTCTCCGTGGAAAAAAAACCTGTGAAAGAATTATTTTGATAATGTGTCAATTAGTTTCCAAAAACTTAAATTATAAAGTGGCCTTGCGTTTAGTATAGGCTGACATTATAGATTAAGATAATAGATAACTCTCCAAGCTAGTTGACACCACAGCCATAATATAACGAAAAAAAAGTTATGAATATTGGTAGTTATAGATCACTATACACACTATCTAAAATCTATATAGATATTATTTTTGGCATTATATAATAGTAATAATTTTATATTATACGGGTGGCTACCCATATATGGAAAGTGGGGTGGGTTATATCATGATGTCACGTGACAGTGTGACCAAAATTTATTCCGAACTTTGAATTAATGTAAAATCATAACTACTATGTATTTTTGAGTAAAATCAAATCTATATATACTCGTAGCTTTACTGTAACAAAGTTTCAAGTGATTTTACATATCTAATCGAATAGTGATGGTAGAAAAGCTTGATTAATATGTGAATCGAAAATGTCAAATACAGTTTTACGAGAATTGTGAGTACAGATGAGTATGTAAATTGGCACAATTAAAGTTTATGCTGAGAAAGGCGTAACATAAATTCCTTAAAATAATGCTTTGAAATACATTAAATTATTGAAAAAATCAGCAACACACACTACCATGGATTTGGTTCACACATGGTTACACACACATAGTGTATTCATAAGTGAATGCCTATGAGTTTTGTGTTCGGTTTCATTGTGAAAAACATAAGTGAAATTTAATTTTTTGTAATTTTAATGGAACTGGACTGATATTCTTTTAATTAATACATTAATTATAGTTTATAATTATTATCACTACCTCAGTTAGCTCACACCGTGCGTTTGATATATAATTTTATTATAATATGTTGATATCTTTTTCAAATGGTCACATTTAATTTTTAATTTTTTTTTCTATTTATAAGACAAAATAATAAATCTAATAAGTCTCTCACATTATCGCGCGCGATAAGCGACATCGTATCGCATAACGTGAAAATGCTCTAATACGAGAAGCAAAAATCACATTTTCACGATTTTGGACCTATTTTAAGGGCCATCCTCACGGTCCAGTCTGCAAACCCAGCAGCCTGTCAATAATTTGTTTATCTCTTTTCTCTTTTCATGTGTTATCTGAAAATAGTACTTAGTAAATATGCCATGCTCATTTACTAGAAGGCTGAGTAGACACATTTTAGGGGGCAGCAAATGTGGCTTCAACATCTTTTTGTCTTACAGAAATATAAAAAACATTATTATTTGCATACAAACATTATTTTCGAAAATTTATCAAAAAAAACATTTTAGTACTGTAGGTAGTTTACACTGTAACGTCTGAATACAAAAATCCTAAACGCTCTGTAAACTATACTTTTGTGGTATAATTCGATGCAAAATATTCTTGAAGTGTTTCAATATTATAAAATACAATTTAAATTCAATATTTAATTTTTAGATGAGAGCGGCAGGTAGCGGTGGGTTCTTTTGGTATTGAGAAGATATGCAACTCTGCACATTTTGACAGTGTGTAACTGTGTGTCATTTGTTTTGGTCATAGGA
Organism: Phengaris arion; assembly: GCA_963565745.1. NCBI lineage: Eukaryota > Metazoa > Arthropoda > Insecta > Lepidoptera > Lycaenidae > Phengaris > Phengaris arion. Next base: position 11,574,876 of record OY751440.1, on the reverse strand, counting down.
ATTTATACACTGAATCTTTATCATATAGAAACCTGCAAAATTAGAGACATTTTTGCTTGCGACGCTCTGCTCGCTCGTTTTCAACGTACACAACATTAATAATGTTATTTCTAATATTTAGTAGTCTATGCCCTATTTTGCGCTGTTGATTATTTCAAAGAAAAAACCCTTTCAAATAGGTATTTGTTACGAATGAAACCAGCAGAAATGAAAAAAATAGATTTATACAATTTTATCCTGCAAAATTAGAGAAATTTGGTACTAATTTCAAATAGGACAATTGTAAATATCTACAATTGCTGTTTATATATTGCTGTGTATAAAATAGCTGTTTGGTACTAATTTCAAACAGGACAATTGTAAATATCTATAATTGTTATAGTGCGTTAATGTGTGAGAAGGAAGTTTGGGAAGGGGAGGGAAAAATCCGGCACTGTAAATAGCATATTATTTACAATTAATACAATATTTACACATTTTTATTCCGTATCTAAGAGGCAAAAGAACACTAAAAACTAAAAATTTTTGATATGTATTATGGTCGAATTTCGACCACAGGGCGATCTCGAATTTAGGTAAATACACTTTAGTAGATCTCTACACAGCTTCATTAGTGAAGTAGAAAATAATCACTGTTATAAATGCTATATTCCAATTTACTTGTTTCAGGTTTCTTTTTGTTTTTGGCTGTGGCAGTGTTTGGTGGTAACTGTTACCGCAGAGACTGGCTTTTGTATCCATCTTTCAATGTTGTCTCATGGTCCTATGTCTTCTCTGTCATTGCCTTCATATTATTTGGTATGTAATTAATTTATTAAATATAAATTTTAATAAAACAATTGGATGTTTGTTATAATATTGTATGTAGTATTCGATCTATATTTAATTTAATGACTGAATGATTATTTATAGGTATCGCCGCAATCCTTTTGTTCTTCGAATCTCGTAAGCTGTATGAACTGCGTTCGGAGGCTAAGAACTTGGTCGCTCAAATGCAGCACAGCCAGCCTGAACATGCCCTGCACCAACTGAGAGATCAGCTTCACTCGCAGCAGCAGATAGGCTACTTTAGAAACTAAGACCCAGCTAGTACTCAGAATGTAAGTAGTTTAAAAAGAATATGCATTCTTTTAATCACATATAATATGCTATATAAACATTTCTTTTAAATTGTCACAGTAATGACAAAGAAGTAAAGACATTAAGGTTGCAAACTGATATATTTTTCTCTCTTCAGAAGGTTTGTAGATATACACTTGCTGTATGTTGCTTTTTTATTGCAAATATGAAATAGATCTTTATTTTATGATGAGTTAAGTAGGGTTCAATGTAAGGTAATGTTTTTTTAAAGCACTAAAGTTATTATAGATAATGGAATATTTTATTTATATTCTCTTAGACTATATAACTCTGGAGTATATTTATTGTGCTTTTACTTCTTAACATATTCACTAAATTTTATATGTGAAATAAAATATTTTTGTAAACAAGTTTACCTACATACATATGGTATAATATAATAATATGAATTCTCTACCGCTTAAATATACCTTAATAATATTATTTTATTTATGGTAAATATTAATAATTATTGTACCATTTTTTCTCACACAATACTCCTATTATTATTACTATGTCGAACTTACATTATAGAAAATTTAAAACAGACTGAAATCAAATTATTATGATCTGTATTAATTTAAGTGTTTCACTACGTAAGTAATCTTGTATGTTTAAGTCCATCCATTTATGACTTATCTAATAGTTAGTTAGATTTAAATCTTTTTATTTAGACTATGTATTAAATACAATGTATTCAGGATTTAATTTTATTTTAATGACAACGTAATCTAATGCATAGGCATTTAACATATATTAGAAACAGATTTATTTTTTTGAACATTTGTAATTGGAAAATAGTAATTATTTATTTCCTTCTCATACTTAGCATTATATGTAAGATATGCATTTATAGCTTCTATTTTTTTGTATTACAAGAATTACAATATTTGCAATATGATAATATTTACTAAATGCGTTTCTAACGAGTACTATTCTGCAAGTAATTGAAGATTTAATGAATTATTATTAAATCTAAATTAAACGAGTTCCACCAAAATGAATAGATTGTGAAGAGGTATGTATGTAGCTATGCAATTGGAACATCTTTTTAAGCCTCGATGTATTTTTAAAACAGCTATAAAATATTTAGCTTTGCCACAGAACATATACTTTTAAGTATTTGTCGAAAAATGTATCCGTCCACGCCCACATGTGATAAAATTAAGATTTATGACTTATAATAATTATGATAATAAAATACTTATTATTTTTAAAACTGGATTTTTTTTCATGTTACGATTTTTCTAAGTAATTTAATTAAAATTAAGGTCTAAAAATAATCTTATCGTGTTGTAAATATTTATGTTATTATTATAAATGATAAACATACACGATAAAACCACAAAACCTTGTTTCCTTTGTATCGAAAAAATATGTTTACATATAACTTGGCGTTGGCCGTTTTATCTAAAGGTACTACTACTTACTACACACCCATAAACTATAATAATTGAACTGCGTACCTAACTGCTTCGAAAGGAATTCTGATAAGAATCGTGATGGATGGACCCGGCACCATTGTCAAACCTTTATTCGTGGACGCTATTTTGAAAAGAAATACCTACATTTTTGACAAGTCCGGCAATGTCCGGGTTCGGGACACCCGAACACCGGAGGCGTTACAAGAGTTATCCAGGTTTAAAGCATCCAGCGAAACAACGCAAGCGGGATTTCCCGCCGATTTTCTGTAAAGTCTATCCGAAATATAAAAATATTAACTTACTGGGTTTCTTCAGTTCGGTGCAAAGTTCTAATACGTAGTCCATGGTGGCTTGTGGAATGTTACCATCCAGTACCACCAGTTGAGCGTTCTTTATTTTGTCTACGTGTTTCTTCACCTAGGACAATAAGTTTTTAGTCAAATGAAAACTAATAAAAAAGGGAAAGAAGAAGAGAAAAGAATTGGTTTTATTGACTTTGTTCTGACGAGTCCTCTTTAGCTTTCTAGAGTTCCGTATCCAAAGGCTAAAAACGGAACCCTATAATTGAGACTTCTCTGTCTGTCCGTCTGTCACCTGGCTGCATCTCCGTGATAGCTAGACAGTTGAAATTTTCACAGGTGTATTTCTGTTGCCGCTATGACAACAAAAAATACAAAAAATATAATAAAATAAATATTTAAGGGGCTTATTATTATAATAAACGTGATTGCCGTTTTGTACGGAACCCTTTGCTCGCGAGTCCAACACGCACTTGCTGGTTTTTTACTAAAATATGATATATTAAATGTCTGAAAATTTTTCACAAAGCTATGTAAGTCTACGCTTTATTAGAACTAGCTTATAGAGTTGACGCATATTTTATTCAGCTGAATTTTACTGTCGAGACCCTGGCTATCAGAGATATCTCGATAAATCATTAATAAGTACTGCGGTTACAATAAATCTATATTATCTATCCCTATTCCTTAGATCATATACTACTCTAAGCCCTATTCTACGGGTTAGGTAATAAAAGTAATACTTTTCGGTCCAAGAACTGGGCACACTTGCGCTAGATAAAAACCTATTTAGGAACGGTTCAGCTCAACTTCTATTTACATTAAAATAGGCTTTCTGGTCTAAATCTATACAAATAAATTGAAGACATATTGGATACAGACATACATTTACTACATATGTACAAATAAGAAAAATTTAAGGGTCTGTTTGTTTCAACTTAACAGCTTTGCACTAAATGCATAATATGATAGTAAATATCTAGTGCTCCTACAGGCAAGAGCTGCGGTCCTCTACAAATCTCCTTCTTGATATCCCCATCCACCACACTAAGTATTCCCACTCCTCATACCTTGTACAGTCCGTCCTACTCTGGAACTCTCTCCCTACCCGAATAAGACAAGCCAAAACATTGAATACTTTTAAATCCTCCCTAAAAGAGTATTACCTCAGACTGTGTCAGATGTAACGATATGCATATAGTGTTATATATTACTCGTATATATTATTATTATAACGTAAATTGTTTTTATTATTTATATTATTATTTAAGTTAATGTATATGTATTATTGTGTATGTATGTATTTATTTATTTTATTTTATGTTTATAGTATCAAGATAAATACTTTTAGCGCAATACCCCTCTCCAGCAATTTGTTCCTTTCTTTAAAAGGTTGTCTAGAAGAAATTGCTATTTAGTAATAAGGCCGCCTTTGTGTACTATCGTAGTGTTTTTAGTATTTTCTATATTTGTGTGTAAGTGTAACTACTGATTGTGCACAATAAAGTATATTTTCATTTCATTTTCATCTATATTTCTCACGGTACCAATATCAAAAAAGTATTTTTTTTAATTTGTCTGACTGTTTGTGATCTGTCCGTCTGTATTTCGGTATGTCTGTTAAAATGTTTGTCTGTCTGTCTGTTTCTTCCGGCCTGAAACGGCCGCACCGATTTTGACCTGCTTAGGCTAATTTAATCTAAGGGTTCCATTATTATTAGTAGCTCCACGCAAACGAAGTTGCCGGCACCAATTATATAGGTATTAGCCATCATAATCATCACTTTAAACATGTTCGTCACATTACTTAATTTTTATTATTTTATTTTTTTAAATAAAATTTGAATAAAAAAAAGATGCGTAACATTTCCTTTCGTCTTCGTAATTTTCTAAATTGTATTTTGTGTTATTTTAGTTGACAAAGAAATTATAGATAGTTCAACTCATCTTTGCGCGCGGAATTATGTGTGCCTTAACCTTGTATATGCACAGTGACTTTGTGTGCGTGACAAGAGGTACAGTGAAGTACAAAATAAAGAAACATTTATTACAACTAAAATAGAAACTTAATGTGTAAAATGTATTTTTATTTGTATAAATATTACAATTTTAATATTTTGATATTAAAATTGGACTTGCGCTGCAAACTGGATCATTTACTAGTTGCAAAAGATCTGTCGCTTCCTTTTTCATAAATTCGTATACCTTGGCAATAGTTTGACGAGTCTAAAACAATAACAATACGTTAACTTTAAAAATATTATTTTTTAAAGATTCATACATTATTGAATCATGACAAATATTAATTATATCGAAAGTGACACATAACAAAAATATTTACCTGACTCCTTAAACATTTTCTCCGTGAAGAGCTAGACATTTTCTTAATGACTGTACCCACGCAAAAAAAACGATAAGAACACGTGTTGCTCGGACGACGGCGGTTGCATCACTGCCACACAAATTAAAGCTGTATAATTACAAGCGCACGCACGCATAGATAGCGTCACGCGCAAAGATGAGTTGAACTATCTATAAAATATTGTTTTAATGGCTGGCTAGGCACTTACTTTCCTCTGGGCTCTGGTATTCCGATTAAGTATTATGAGTTATCCCTTACCTATCTTCAGGGGTCTGCTTAATCCTATAATTAAAATTGGATTGTCTGATATTACCTGTAGTGTGTTTCTAGCCTAATAATTATTGGCAGCTAGTTAATAAAATAATATCTCCACACACCAGATAGGTGTGATAAGTAGTAAATATTCTTTTTTGGATCTAAGACCTACTTAAGCTTGCCCTGGACGTATTAGGTAACAAATGTTTTGTCAAATACTATCCTAACCTAGGCACACACAAACTTAGGTACCTACTTCCAATCATTATCAAAGTCTACCGTTAAAACATACCTGAAATGTACGAATTCAGATCCAAGAGAGGCAAGTATCCTACAAAGGCCGGTAAAAATCAGGCTTTTACCATGCATAAAAAAATAGTAACAAAAATATTATTTCGTGAGTCCTAGAATGAGGCACAAGTTTCGATACCTCGCATGTATCAACAAAAGAGTTCAAATTGAATTTCCGTTAGCAAAACTGATGAATACCATTTCGATAAACTCGATCGTGTTAGCTAACACACAACTTTATATTATAAATATGGCTGAAATGAATTTTTAAATACACGCAAGCGGCGAAGGTATCATTGGAAAGTTTTTCCATTCCGGCTGATAGAATACGAGGTATCGATGAGGGTACAGTTTAATAAGACGGGCGAAGTTGTAATGCAATTTCTTACCAACTTTCACATCAGTCACATGATGACGTAAATGAATAAGTTTAGCAACTTTTTATTATTCCCTCAGGACTTGTTTATTCAGAGTGAAAATGAGTAGGGTGAGTTATCTCGTTACGCAATAATTCGTTACTTGCATGGTCTACCGACTTACTCGGAGGGTAAACTTTAAGATTGTAGGTACTTTCTTCTTGTCTTTAGGCATAAGTGATAAAACGTGCAAATGAGATACCTCGAGATGAATCGATAACTACTATGAACACCACTGTAATCGACCTCTGTTTATTTCACGCCGTTTTTCTCTAAGGCTGTGACATCATACTTACCAAATCAATAGATATATGATTATGTACTTCCATGTCTCCGAGTCCGAGCAAGCATTCACCTTTCTTATCGAATACGGCAGCATATGATGCTGTACGGGCTCCATCGATGACACAACCTGCAAAAGAACTGACTTTATATTTGTACTCTAACTAGGTACTTCAAATTTTAAAAGGCTCTAAATAAGTTTTATAACTTTTATTTCATATGTACTTTTGCTACGTATAAGCTAACCACTTGATAGTAGATTGTACACTTGTGACTGTTTCTTTTTTTAAATTTATAATCTGTGTCAAAGTTGCGTGTATTAGTGTACACTATGTTTAACTTCTGTTAACCTATTCAGTTTCTATATGTACCTACCTGTAACTTTTTACTGTAGGACCTGTAATTTTTTTTTTGCTTTCTAATGATTAGAATAGTTTCATATTATTATTACTGATAGCTGTTGGTCTTCCTAACAAAATAAAATAAAAGAATATTGTATAATAGGTGCTTAAAGTTTTTAAGGTTTGTAATTTGTAGATAGAAGGCATAACTACGATCTGTAAATGCCTCGCATTAACTTTAAAAGTTTTTGAACTTGAAAACTGAGATGTCTAATAGGTATATATAATAGGTAGGTATGTGTATAATTATGTCTATTAACTCTATGATATTAAAAGAAATTAAGCCATCCTCGAAGCTGTGGCCATTTTGTTTCAAAAGCGTTGACTTAAGATGAGCATGGCAGGATAAAATATGAAAATGTAGGCACGTTTTGCAGTAGCGTTCAGGACTTAAACTCCTTTAATATTCGCGTTTAAAATACTCTTAAGACATTGAACTAAAACGTTTTTGAATCGAGGACAGGAGTTAGGAAATTGAACGTTGAAAATGGGCGCCGCTTAGAACTTATTTAAATGCAATGCATTGTTCACATTAATAGAATTATATTCAGTAATGCTGGAAGCAAATCCAACGTGGATTTCTATTCAAATGTGCCTATATTTTCTCGTAATGAAATTGTTTTTAAGTCGAAATGATTTTTACTGAGGCATGTAGAAAAGTTTTGTACCTAAATTTTTTCTTGATTCAAGATTCAATCGTTTAATATAAATTGAATTTTCTATAATTATGGTGTGGTTAAATTTTGATATAATTATGGTGATTATAATCACTTCTTTTTAACAGAGTGCTAAATGTGAGTTTTTCTTTACGCATTCGATCGTGCGCGCGTTTGGCGTTTACTAGAAATTTGTATGCGACTTCACCTAGTTGTCGCGTTTACAACTAGGTGGCGCTGTACCAGCGGCGAAGGGTCTAAAGAACTCCATTCTTATCGGCTTCCTTTTCAGATTACTTCATGAAGACCTAGTACCTGATACGAGACAGTTTTCTTTTTTTTCGAAATTGTCTACGCTAACGGTCGGCTTAAGACAGCCGATGAAATAAAGTCCGACGTAGCTACTACGTCGGACTTTATTTCAATTGAACTAGCCTAGTAGCTAGTTAATTGCAAGTCAGCCATAGACATAATATCTTATACAAGATATTATGTATATTATGTATCATAGCCCGATGCAGATCGACTCAAGCGACATCTATGCGCTGCACGTTGCAACTTTGACACGAATATTGGAATTACAGATCTTTTTAAAACCCGATATATTCAGGTTGAAGCTGTAATATTTAGTACAAATTATGATATATATATATATATATATATATATATATATATATATATATATATATATATATATATATATATACTCTACAATAAATCTAATCATCAATCTTCTATCAATCAATTCAATACTATTAATAGTACTATTCCAGTTTTGAAGATGCGTAACACAAATGCAGAATTGTGTAAAGACTATTACAATCGAATCGAATCGAATATAGGCTGCGAAAATAAATGCTTTCACAAGTAAACGTAAAAAAACTTCAAATTGACGAATAAGGACTTTCGTGAATTTGAAGTTGACGGGATAGATAAAATCTCAGTCACGATTGATTCGTTTCGCTATACTTCTCCAGTCCTTTTATTATTTTATTGTAATTTTATGCCAAAGAAGTATAACTTTTGACGCGCGTACATACACCCATTTTTTTTAATAGCCGGCTGGCCAAGTAAAGAACAATATTATTAATATGATTTGTCCGATGACAGTTCGAAGTAATTAAGAGGCTAAGGGCTATTTTCCTGTGACATTAACCCGCAATTTTGTAGCTTTTACCAATGAGGAGCCGTTATTAGATAATATCAACGGGCATCGTGAGACGAATGAATTTTTAAACGTAGCTCGGCGTTACCTCAGCCGGCGCGTCCTTGGATGTTAAATCATGTTATTACATTACGTTAATAATAATTATTGTTCAACTATTATTTTTTAAATCATATTGAGCAGTGAGAAGTGACAAATATAGGTAAGCGGAAAGATGGATACGTACCTACTAACAATTCTAATTTGTAGTTATCATAATAATAGACGATCATAATATTATATTTTATTATTTAATAGGCGATAGTACCGTGGAAGTATTTTAATATTTGATTATCTTACAATAGTTAATTAATACACAGATAAACGTTTTATTATTAAGTACCTATTTTGTATTTTGAAATATACCTAATTGTAGGTATAAGAACACTATAGGAATAGGAACCGTAGGTATAACTATAAGAATAGTTACCTAAGTATTTACAATTTCTCTCGGACAAGACACAACTCTACACGCTTGACCATCACGACCTTGACCATCATACTTAATAAGGTGCTAAATTTCCTTAAAAAAAACGGCGTAGCGTGGGTTTTCGCCCCCCGCAGCCAAACTGTAATTTGACGCCGTTATTAAAAGTTTTAATATTTTATATTACAGCCCTAATGTAGAAACGATTATTACGATATATTACGAAGAAACGATTATTATCTATTATTTAAAAAAAAAAAAAACAATAGCGTCCGGTTAAACTCGCACCTCGCTGCGCCGCCCACCCCAAATCGCCACCGCGCTGCCCAGTCAGTTGCCGTGTCTCATCTTGCCGCCCTTTGCGATTTCGCTTGGCACTAACGTATCATTGCGCTATTTCAAATATGTCTTTCATATATACAATTCAAATGTTTTAAAAATTATGTCTCTTTTTGCCGCTCCCTTGCATGTGCCGCCCGGGGCCATGCCCCCCCGGCCCACTCACTCTACACAACTACGTATAGGAACTTACCGTCAAGAAACAGTCCCGGGGTGATGTCCTGCAGGTATCTCGCATCAGAGTCGTTGCCGACAGCTGTTAGTAGGTGTGCACGTCCATTCCTAAGTCGCCACAATGCCTCTGCCATGTTCCTGCCGACTCCACCGCCACATTGAGATATTTTGCATGGGTGAGTGCTGCCATCTAGCTGTAAAAAAGAATCAGGCGCTACAGAAAAAAATTTGACGATGAAAAATTATACAACAATTTCATCGTATCAATACCTAATTGGTCATTCATCGTGCCTATCACATACAGGGGTACATGGTAAATTATCCAAAATTTCGATGAGTCAGTTGCTATTCAGAAAAAAATAAAAATCGACGATGTAAATTTAAATAACAAAACATAAGGTCAGAACTCGTACGCGTCACATACAGATACATAGTGAAATTGGCAAATGGTCTTAAAAATCAATCGTAATGACGCAAAAAATAAACAAACTTTACAGCTCATGCCTATGTAATAAATACACAGTATAATATTATGTAAACCACATTTCGTGAATAAATTATGATTATGAACCTACAATAGACTGTATATAATTATATGAAAATAGTTTATGAATTTCTAGATATTAACCAACTCAACCATTTGTTTTGAGTTTTTAAAAAAGGAAGTGCCTATGTAATATGTAAGTACATAAAGAAATGTATCTCCTAGGAATTTAAAATTATTTAGCTAAAAGGTTTTAAATGCAATTCCATTAAACGGTGAGATTATGGAGCTGTTAATGTTGGATAAATCTGTATGTACGCTTTCAGTATCACAATTTGATATCTGCAAATTATTTACTAGGAACTTTTTTTTTTTATCTTTATTTTATTTAAGAGGCTTTTGCCATACCTACAAGGCATGCCAGCCCCATCATAACTTATACTAAATATATTAATAAAGAATTTTATACAAAAATTTTGCTGCTTCACTCGCAGGTGAAGCAAGAATGCTCATATATAAACCTAAATCACAAATATTAAACTTAAATTTCTCTAAAAACTCCTTTCTTTCATCGGCACCTTTCACACACTCCATTATCAAGTGGTGAATATCCTCCACCACACCACACTCATCACAGTTAGGCGAATCAGATATTTTAATCATATAGCTATAGTAACTACAAGGGCAATGACCCGATCTTAAACGAAATGCTAAAACAGTATCCCTTCTTGACATATTGCATGTTAAAAACCAAGGTATCTGAGGAGGCTGACTCTGAATAACTTTGTACCAAATACCTTTCTCCTGACTTCTTTTATCAAAATATTCATTAAACATACCTATCACAGCATAGTCTCTTAATATAAGGTAGGTGTTCTGAAAAATATGGCTTAATAGTGTACGGAATTCCCTCTACACTTGCCAATTTGGCTAATCTGTCAGCCTTCTCGTTACCACGAATACCCACATGCGATGGAATCCATTGCAACTTCAGAATAATGCCCTTAGCTGTTAACGATTCTACATCGCGTATAATTTTGAAAGCTATCGAAACACCTCTGTAACCAGAGGCGCATCGAGCTATATGTTGCAAAGCGCTTTTGCTATCACAAAAAATTACGATTCTAGATCTGTTTACATTACCAGCATACTTAATAGCTACTGAAATTGCAATGAGCTCCAACGACATAATGGATACCATAGCTTGTGTTTTATACAATTTCGTATTACCTATCACTGCATCATATACGGCCATTCCTTTACCACTATTACTCATAGATCCATCCGTAAATATTTTGTGCCAATCATTATACTTGACATTAATTTCGTCAAAATTTTTAATTTTAAGACTATTATGTTCAAGATCCTTTTTACGTTCTGTTACACACTCAAGATTAAAATTAATAAGGTCATTTCCATAATAATAAGATATCCAATGATCCATTACAAACATATCTAGTAGGGCAGTGGTATGAATTTCCAAATGTTTGCATTGATTAAATGCATGCACAAGGAGAGGTCTACTTTTACGTTGCCAATAAGACTTAGGCATTAAAGAATTAAGTTTTTCGATCTTATGTATTGTCACATTGTCTGCTAACGAAAAGTTTTTCAAACAAAATTTAAAAGCCAAATATCCTCCATAACGTGTATGGGAGTACTTTTTATAAAATGCCCGATAACCCTTAACGCCGTGTTTTGTAACCGATCGAGCTTACATAAATGAGTTTTCGCACAGTTCCCATACAGACAACTTCCCTAGTCAATTCTGCTCCGTACTACTAGGAACTTGAACAAAATGATTTCTGCTGACGTCATCAGTCCCAGCTGCCAAACTCCAGAGTTTGATTGCAATTCACGAAAAGATTTAATGGAGTACCTTTAAAAAAAACCCCTTATCTACACACTTAATTATTATAATACTAACCACATTTTAGGTTGCCTACATATTGTATTTAAGGTTTAGTTCGCTACCACTAGTTACATATAGAGCATAGCTATCATAGCATTATCTATTTCAGCTGACATCTAGTAAATCCAGAATTGATATTCTAGTTTCATTTCACTGTGTGGAATACCTACTGTAATATAACAAGAATTTACAGCGTTTCCTTTTCAGTACTCGCGCACGTTAATTTCAATTTCTAGGAATGGCAAATGCGAAAATCTAGCATCTCCGTCGATACACTATTGGGAATTGTTTGCAAATTTCACAAAGTCATGTTGCTAAAATTAGGTAGTAGGTACCTACTGGGATTTATGTTAGCAACATAGTTTGCACCGAGTAAGTCCTTTATAAAAGTTTAAACAATTAACAAATCCATTTTACCTATTGGAGCTTTTGAATCTTTATTCTTGACTTGAATATTTGATGGTTTTCCTAAGTTGAAGTAAGCAACTTGGTTCGCCTGTATCTGTCTGGACTTGCGAGTCCAAAAGTATAAACGCAATAGTCTATATTCAGACGGAATTGTTAAGCTTAATGTTAACCGCGAGATATCGGGGCTCTTGTAAATTAATCACCAAAACAAAACATAAGAAGCACTATGATTATAGTCAGATAAATAACCATATATTTTTATACTACGTAAATTATAAACGTGGGCTATGTTACCCTGTCTATTATTACGAATCTATTGACACCTCATTCATTGAAATCGGATCACTAGCTTAGGCGCTACGTCGGAACAAATATACATACGTACATACATGGACTGCCAAAATCATTACCTTTCCTTTTGGCTTCGCCGTAGTCGGGTAAAAATGTCTACCGGAGATTTAGGGTGCATTAACTAGTGAACTTAGGTAGTTTACCATCCGTGTCCGGCACCCGCTCAGGTAGGGTGACCTTAATTCATGATTTTTAAAACATTTTCTAAATTTGAAACAGTTGAACTTTAAAACAAATCCTTTTCATGATACAAAACATGCCCCGTTACATCCGAAACGGACTAAAACCACCCAGTGTTTGTTAGCAGAAATAAATATAAAAAAATAAACCTATCAAACTAAGAAAACGATGTAAAAAAGCTGAGGTGAATGGCAGAATTATTTAAAATGCCAAAAAAACTATGAAAATAAACTTTATGCAGGCAGTAGTTATTTTTATGCATGAGCTTTATAATACAATGAACTACCCCGACCGTCACCGTACAGCTTCATAATGTTGCAGTTAAAAGCGTCAATGAAGTATTATTTTAAAATGCCTAGTTCCGATGAAGTATAAGCTTAGAAATTAGTAGAGAATTGTATTATTATTTCATCTGAATAGAGACATGGACATAGTCAGTTTAGTTAATTGATATTTTGGCTCTTGATGGGTATTGGATACTGGTATAGGTAGGTGCGATACTAGAACTGACTACACCCTAAAGACCAGACTATTTATTTAAGTAAAGTATTAGGTAATTTGCATATATAAGGCTGAAAGAAGAGTTAAAAATTCAATTTGTTTTATCATGATGATGTCAATATTAAATAGGTCATCTCCTGTCTGCGAATCCTCGTCAGCGGACTTATCGTGACCATTGACCACTGCAAGATCGAAGCATCGTCGTTAAGAGAAGACAACATTTCTTTTCTTCCATCGACGGTCAAGCACGAACTTGCACGACAGCCATTTAATATCTACATTTGACAACTACGAGTAGAAACGTTTCTTCTTAAAAATGTCAAATAGTCTTAAGATTCAAAAAGAAGTCAAAAAGATTCGATAACTTTTCCCCACGACAACTGGTTGCCGCGCGGTAAAGTTATCGAATTGTGAATTGTGAATGATCCCCCTAAAACTTTTTGTTACAATTTGTTCGTTTCTGTCATAAGTAGACAGTAAAACATGGCTGCCAAGAAATGTTGACTTATCTTGACTCATTATTCATTATACCGACTGATTATATTGACTGGTTATACTGACTGATTGACCTTGCTACGAGTACCTTGTACTAAGAACTATTTTGCTACAAACTATACTTCTCTATACTTCCCTGGAAATAACTCATTTCTACGCGGTGTTCAAAGCCTGCTGGTGTTCGCATCCTTATTCCTTTCATATTCATTTTTCATTTATTTCATATATTTCATATTTCATTCAAACAAAAGTTTCATAAAACAATACTAAACAATATTTATTTAACTGTAACGACGTGTAGGTATCACGTCGTTCTCAGGTTATAAGGATCACGCGTTGGAACATGAGCGGGAGGGGTCGGGTGTCGTTAGATGGGATGGGGTGTCACGTGTGCTCGCTGTTCATTATACCCTAGATGTAGTACCGGATTAGCTATATAGACGAATGCAGCACAAGCTACGGGCCCCGCGCTTTGGGGGCCCCGCGCTCCAACGTCTGTCCGGCCGCATCGACCGCGGGAGCGAAAAAAATAATTTTATACATAGTAATAACAGCGCTAAAAATAGGACTCCGCGCTAATACCTAATACACTAATGCTGAAAATCGAACACACGACAGCAATTAAATAACTTGACGCTTGTGAGTTCGATTTTCAGGTCTATTGTATTACCCAATATAGCTGAAAATAGTTCTGAAAACAAAAAAGTATCTTACTAGCTTTTTAACATTCCAAATTAACAGAGGCGGGAAGTGTGGGCGACCAGGGCCTCGCAGTCCAAGGAGTCTCGCCCCTCAAAATTCAGTATAGAAAATCAAAAGTACACACCACAAGGTTTTTAACATAAGAATTAATTTTAAAATTAAATATATTTCACGAAGTCATAGATCGTGAATAGTAAAAATTTAAACTTTCCATAATTCTTTGTATGTATAGTCGTTAAAACAGAAAAATTATTAAAAAATTTCGAAAAAAATACTACATACATTGCGTTCTTTAAAAACCAGTAAAATAAACAAAAATTTTCTCCCTCGCTCCGCTCGCCAACTTTTTACATAATCAACATAATATCAAATTATTTTGCAGTAATGTTCTGTTTTAGGCTATTGATTTGATTGTATTGTCCCAAATGCAGTCTGTGAGGTTCTAAAGTTTAAACAGATTTTGATTGATCAAATATAAAAAAATTTGCTCGCTTGCTTTTAAGATAAATAACATATTAATTATTATATCATTGAGTACCAATGTTCCGTTTTAATCTGTTGATTGTATTGTATTTTACCGAAGTTAACAGTCTTTCAGGTTTTAAAGTTGCTTTAATCTGGAAAGTAAGATTTTTTTTTTATATCTACGTCGTTTTATATATAGTCGGTACTAAATAGTATATTATATTATTTAGTACCGATGGTCGATTTTAGGCTTTACATATTTGAATTGTATTTTCTAAAGTACACAGTCTTACAGGATGTAAAGTTTAGTTCAGGTAGTAAAATATATTTTAAAAAATTGGCTATATTATGTTCACTCGGGGGCCCCGCGGCTGGATTTGCTACGGGCCCCGCGGCTGGCTTAATCCGGCACTGCCCAGATGAACGGATGAATAACTTATATAATCCAGTCCCATACTGTGATTATAATAGGTACCTATCAGTAGCGAAGGCTGGTTCTCCATCAAAGGGAAGCCCTAGCCTGTACAGATCAGTTGAAGAACTTATTTTAATACACATCTTAAGCAATTTTGCACCTCAGACAAAATAAGGGTCATGGCCTTAAATAAGTACAAGTACCTACCTAGGTATTCATGATCCATCATTATTGTAGATCACGAAGTTTCGAATTGTACTTTCATAGTTATTGTATCTTAAATAATCGGGAAGCCGGTGTGAATCGTCGCTACTGGTACAGATATTGTGAACCTACAGATATTGTGAAAACAAATCTACGTACGTAATGTATGTACGTGATTGAAGTGAATTCTACAAAATATGCATTCTATCTCATACTCTCGCGCGTTAAAGCCTAATAGACATGTACAGGAGCCTTATAAAAAATATATTATCAGAAAGATAGCGAAGTTCTTAAAGAAATATGGGAGTAATCACGTGTTTTACCGACCAAATATGTCAATCCTTTTCAAACTTTTACAATAGCTAATGAAAGCTTGGGGCGTATTCAATTATACATTCGATCGATTATTTTAAACGTTCTTAAAATGTATTAATGGATGTATTAATGGATTATGCGGTTTCTGTGTAATTCAAACTTATATCATCTACCTTCCTAGTTCCTAATTTGAAATACGTAAGCGCCAAAGATTTCAAAACTAAAGATAGGCTATGATGTGTATTTGACAGAAAAAATCTTCATACCTACAAGAAAAAGTTACGCCATTTTGATTTCAACATACCTCAAATGTCAAAATGGTCCCAAACATCCCCAAAAGTCGGGCCTTTCTAAGTCTGGACAGTTTTTGCCTCGACAGGCCTCGTCTATACTATATACATCTATGGCCTGCGACTTATGGTTGTTAATTTAACAGCCTTCACAATTTACATACCAAATCTCTCAATGGAATTTGGAAAACCGATACATTTCACTGACTTCTTAGTGCGAATAGACTATAGTTTATTTATTAAATCTTTGATATTGGTAACATAAATAATAAGTACCTGGGAGACCAAGCTTTGCTCGGAGTTCCAGTAGTACGGACAAAAGTAACAGATGGCGATAGGTATTAAAAAATAATCACGAAAATATTATTAGTCTGAACAGGTCTCTTATTACGCAATTAAAAAAAAAAACAAAAAACTTAAAAAAGTTGCGGATTCTCTGAAAAAAGACCTAGCTAGATCTATTTTTCACGCACAAAAACCTCTGTGTACTAAATACATATACAAGAATGGCTCACTTAAAGTATAAGATTGTAAAAAATAAACAAAAATATAAAAATCCAGAATTCTGGTGTTACTTTTTTTTTGTTTCTGTGTGCCTCTCTGTCAATAAGTTTTATAAAATCGTCAGGTTACGATTTTATTATACGTATATACATACATATAATAAAAACTATTACCGGGGGCTTTATGAAAAAAATAGAACACAAAACAATGATTTTTAGATTTTTTATCTGTTTCTCTGTTTGTACGTTTGCACAGTAATTTCAGAAACTACTGAACGAACTTTGCTGAAATTTGGTATGGCTACTACCAAGATATATAATTTTTTCTCTGGATTAACAGATAGGCAACTTTTTATCGCTCGATGGCTGTGTTATCGTAGCTCTTACTCATATCGAGTAACCCCGGTCCTGGTTCCATCCAGGATGGGTGACCACAAACCCAAATGTTTTTAATGTCAAAGTCCTAATGCCTAATGCCTACTAACGTTTTCCTGTTCAAAAGATTTTCGAAATCAACAAAACATTAATCGACGACAAGGAAATCTTTACTTATTATAAACGCGAAAGTGTGTGTGTATGGATGTTTGATAATCTTTCACGTAATATCTACTCAACGTATTTTGATGAAATTTGGTATGGTAGTATTCTCTACAAAGTTTGTCTCTGTATTAACAGATAAGCTACTTTTATCGCAAAATATACGGTCCACGCGAGATTTCCTTTTGCACATACAAAGCCACAGGCAACATCTGGTATAAAATATGTTTAATCAAAACCATTATTTGTGTAGTTGATTGTCATGCAGCTATTTGCCGTTATAGAGCTACAAACAGTTCTATCACAAAAAGCGGAATGAACGGTTTAGTTCATTTCGTGCGGTCGGTGCAGTGTGTAAACAACATCGCATCCTATATCTGTTTCTCGAACGTTCCATTTGAATATAGATTTATATTTCAAATCGCTACACTGTTGCGAAAAAGTAGAGTTTGATTCAAAGGAATATAAGTGGCTACCTTTTCAGTCTTATTAACTAGTATTGAGTTTGCAAAGCCTCTTACAGCAAACTTACTAGGCATTCAGGTAATATTTAGCGTAGCAGCCTCCGTGGTCCAGTGGTTTGGAGCTTGGCTCTCGACTCGGAGGTCGTGGGTTCGATTCCCGCATTGGAACAACAAAAAATGTTGTTTCCAAGTTTGGTTAGGACAATGCAGGCCTGATTGTCTGACAATAAAGATGATCCATGCGTCGGATGGGCATCTAAAAAGTCGGACCTGCGCCTGATCTCTCGCCAGTCGTGTCGGTTATCCGCCCCACTGGGTTACGAGAGTAAAAAGGAACAGAGAGTGCTCTTGTGTACTGCGCGCACACTTGGGCACTAAAGTTACTCCTGCGTAGCTGGCCTGGTTTCAATGAAACTGGCCACCGTCACCGACATCGATGTGGGAGCTATTATTATTATTATTTAATATTAGAACTGTCTGTTTGGTTAAAGAAAGTATAGAGGTTCGGTGCAGCGGGCTTTCAGAGTAAGTCCAATTTTCACCAAAAGCCTGTAAGTGTTAATCATTTGTCTAAATATCGTGGCTTCTCTTTCGTATTAATGAAATTAATACGAAGAACGAGGGAGATAACATGATATTTAATCAACGATTAACTTTAACAGGCGTTGGTGAAATTGGCACTTATGATCGCTACACACCTAACGATCTATCATAACAACGGTGTAAGCCGAACTGTGCCGTTTGATCAATCGTGCGTATGGCAAGTCGTTACGATAATTCGCTTCGATTTGCCAGACACAGTTCGGCTTACACCGTTTTATCGCTACGATAGATCATTAGGTGTGTAACGGTCTTTAGTAATATTAAACAAATGTGACGCTACATTGAACAAATTTTATTCACACAATATGTATTCTAAGTTACGTCATTCAAAACTCGTGACGTTAAAATTTATCATATTTATAAATAAAGTTACATTAAAGTTTATATCTAAATATAAAGCATTCACGAGGTATTTTGAGGAACGCAAACGAACCTAGCTCTAAATAAAATGGTATAAATAGCCCCGCTATAAATATCACTGCAATCGCAGGCGAAATAAATTGTAAGGTGCTAATATATCACTTGTATTTATAGTAGGCTTGTATCAAGATTGTAGTTTACCGTCGCGTGCTGATACCGCTGTGGTCAACGTACACCCATATACTTATATTTATATGTAAAACTATGTTGCAGTTAAAGTTGGAAGCGTGACAAAGACTACGTAAATTCTTCTAGCATAACAGCCATACCAAAAAGTTGAGTTTTTCTTGCAATTCTTGTACGAGTTTAACGTTAGCTTTACGTGCGAGCAATGTTGATTCAACCAGCCAGCCATGCGCCACAATTTTGCTATAGTACATTCGATGATCGTGTATAAGCATCGTTGCGACTTTAGCTGCCTGAAAATAACAAGAATTCAAGGAATCAAAATATAACCCTAATAAAGTAAATAGCAAGATCATAGTAAATGTTAGAACTAGCTTGTTGCGCATGACATCGTTATAACAATTGTTATACTCTCGTGACGACGACCTCTGTGGCTCAGTGGTTGAGCGTGTTGCTGCTCAATCCGGAAGTTGTAGGCTCGAATTTTTTTTTTTGGGTCATGGATGTGTATTAAATATGTGTACAATATTATAAAACTCTTAAATATATGTTTTATGTATAGTGTAATAGTGTTAAATATACTTCCCGTTGTCTGGTCCCCGTAACACAAGTTCGGGTACTTAGCACGGGGACAGATTGACGTGATGTGAAGCGTCCATAGATATTATTATTAATACTAGCTTTTGCCTGCGGCTCCGCCCGCATAAATACAGTATCCGACGGGTACACTGTACTTTTTCGGGATAAAAAGTAGCCTATATGTTAATCCGGAGCTTAAACTACTACTATACCGAATTTCATAAACATCCGTTCAGTACTTTCGGCGTGAAAGAGTAACAAACATCCATCCATCCTCACAAACTTTCACATTTATAATAGTATATAAGTAGGATCGTAATGAGTCTGTATACATCCTTCACACGGAAACCAAATCACAACACAAGCAGCCACTTCACGTCCATTCACATTCAAGAGACATGTCCGTTTGGTCCATTCGCTGACCCCAAGTGACTGTATAGGGCAGCTCGTTGACAGGACTGTGTCATTAGTTTCATGATAGTTTCTTCATTAATCGCAATCAGTATGACGTCATAATATAGCCTAAGTAAGTTTTAATAGCCTAATGACGTCTCAAGAACTATTCAAAACAAATCAACTCTTTTGGAATTCCAACTGTGAAGGAGCTTATTAGTTGATTTTTATCAGGACGTACAAAAGAAAGAAATTATGTCCGATTTGTTTAAATTCAGTAAATGAAAGTCTTTTAACCCACCTGAAAATACTTTTAAAAGATAAATTCCCTGTAAAAGAGGTTCAAATGAAAAGATAATGGGCGCAGGTTGACTGGAGGCCGGTCAAAGGCTTTGGCGAACGTACAACTACTTGTTTGCATAAAAAACACATTAAAGTTTTCAGTTGACATGCACAGAGGGGCTGATTGCGCTCCGGAACGTCAAACGTACTTTGTTTTTCTAATCAAAATGTGTTACGTTTGTGCTTTATGCGGATAAAGTGAACCGAATAGTTGACCCTTTAGTGTATGTATTATGATAATGAGAGGGCACTCGAAGAGCATTTGCCCCAATTCAAAAGAGGTTGTGGATTGGTGGAAAGTAAATTTAGAAAATACATGCGAATATTCTAGGTGAGCAGTGAGCACCTTTATAAGTATGAATCAGAAATGTTTGGAGCTCTTTAACCGTAACTGAAACTATCGGATAACCGGAGTCTAAATATTGTGTTTCACTTCTCCGAAACTAGCGGATAATCCGAAATAATTGGATATCCGGAATCGGTATAATTTTATTCTTATATTTGAGGCCGTATCCAGATCCGAAATTTCATATCCATAACATCCCTGATATAAATATCTTTGCGCGGCTTGAAACTCAAAATCAACGAAACGTATATTTAAACCTATTGATAATTGATTAGGTACTAAAATAAAAAAGTCCTATGTACAGAAAAAATAATATCGTTAATGTGAGCTCATTGACCTCTATTGGCCGGCTTCAATAACCTATCTACCAGTAACTATTTGTTAAAAACGTCGTCATTCAATCATTTGCCAGTTTTTTTTTGCGATACAAATTTGACGTTTCTAACTAATAGTTATTGGTAGATAGGTTATTGAAACGGGCCGTTGGACATATTTCGGCTGACGTGATTACGTAATGGATACCATATCTAGTTGTCCTTTGAGGGTTGAGCCATTAGTAGATTTCCTTAAAGAATATTAGAAAGATAATCATTATAATAAAAAAATTCATTTATAACAGCTATTAAATTAGATCCATTAATCTCGTATAAAATATTCAATTGTATTATAACTATGTATTTGTGTTACTACCTAAGCTATAAAAAATAATATAGGCTTGTGCCTATACACGAGTATACTACTACTATATACACCTACATACACACCTACATATACACCTACATACACACCTACATATACACCTACATACACACCTACATATACACCTACATATACACCTACATATACACCTACATAAAAACCTACATACACACCTACATATACACCTACATATACACCTACATATACACCTACATACACACCTACATACACACCTACATACACACCTACATATACACCTACATACACACCTACATATACACCTACATACACACCTACATATACACCTACTAAAAAATTGCCTGTAAAATACTAGTCAGTAAACAGCAGGCAGGGGCTTTTAAGTAAAATATAATTTAGCTAAAGTGGCCAAGATTAGATATAGATCAAGATTAAAGTTACAGATTAAGATTTATTCTCGTCACTTATCTGTTGCCAAAGGATAATAAAATGAACCTTCTTTAGTGTAATTATCTAAATTTTATTACGTCATCGATTCTACAAATAAATATCTCACAATGTTTGGCAGGATTTTGGACATGGCTTTTACAATGTTTTGTAAGTAAAATTTTTATAATACTACCAAAGTATTACTTACATACTTACTGCTACCACGTTATGCTCGCGTACTAAATTTCTTTTTCATTTTTTCTCAAATTGATTCAACGGAATTGAACGTAGGTAGTTGGTGCTTTAGGAATGAAATTGTTGAGATAATTATTTAGATCGCAATATGAAAATTGCGGAACGCTTGAACATATATCTATTTGTGCAAAAGTTACTTGTTTTAAAAGTGCATTTACATTGTGCTATACTTCATTTTTAGGGTTCCGTAATAATCAAGGAACCATCTGTCCGTCTGTCTGTCTGTCTGTCTGTCTGTCCACGCTTCTAGCTTCTGTAATTATGAATATAAATTGATGAAATTAAGTAAAGTAAAATATTGTGTATAGATCTCAATTCCGGCATCATAAAATAATAATAATTTTACATTTTAGAGGTATCCATACATGTGAAGTGGGGATGAAAAATAGTTTTTTTTATTCTACCCCAGCGTTTGGGGTATCAGGTCTTTTTAAATAAAAGGAAGGTTTCATAATTTTTTTTTTACAAAGTCAACCATTTTCGAGTAATCGGCCTCCTAAGTGGTTTACAAGTTGGCCCTACCCCTGGCATTTCTAAACTATAGTAGATAAAAACTTTTGAGTTTCCATGCTTATAGATCATACTAAAAACTTTTTTTAGAACATACTAAAAACTTTTTTACGAAATTATTTTGAGCGAAATCGGACAGTAACTTTTGAAGTAATTCAAAGTTACATGAAACTATATTAAGAAAGCTTTTGTTGCAACAGTTTGTTGCAAGTTGCAGCTAACAGTTTCCACAACGCAAGCCAGCTACTTGCATTATGGAAACGCGTCTTTAATTAGTAGCATTGAGATATAACGCTGTATTCAAGTCTAGTACGATGTAGTTAGATACCTAATGCCATTCGACGCGGACTGAGTGCAAGTTGGATTTGAATATTTAATGCCAAGACGCTCCCTGGGTTAAGAAGGACTTTTAAGGGAGGACATATGCATTGTACAAGTGTTACGATTTGCTTATTATCTTCCAAAATTAATCAAAAGTATTATATGCATTTTGAAATATGAAAACAGACTTTTAAATATAAAAACCGGCCACGAAGGGTTCCGTACAAAACTACCATAAAAGGTTTTTAGTATTTATTCTTAAAGCGGTAACAGAAATAAATTATCTGTGAATATTTCAACTGTCCAGCTATCACGGTTAAGGAGATTAGGTCTGGTGACACACGGACGGACAGACTGATAGATAGACAGACAGACAGCAAAGACTCAGTAATAGGGTCCCGTTTATACCCTTGGGGTACGGAACCCTAAAAATAAAAATAACAACGTTTTATTTAAACAAAATAATCTGTTTAATCTTAAATCGTCTTGAAATAAAAGGGCCTCAAGTAAAACGTAATTTATTTTTATTAAGGTTAAAGCCTCCAGTATAAACCGTCCTTTGTTTCTAGCAAAATCAATGTTGCTTTGTTTCTTCAATACCTAAGCGTTCGCTCATCCGATTGCGATAAATCAATGCTATTAGATGCGAATGGTAAAAATGTTGAACAATAAATTAGACACATTTTAATATTTAAATAATAAATACAAAAATCAGATTGTCGCGGCTTATTTTTATTTTTTAAAATGACTGTGTTATGATAAAATAATTAATTATTATTAAGAAAACAAAGAGTGATTAATAAATTTATATTTTACTGACAGTAAATTAAAATAAAATTATTATCTCTATAAAATATGACATGTTAAGTATCGTTTTGCCTCCCTACGTAGCGCTACGCCGGTCTACATAGGTCTACGCCGTAGCACTATCTACGATGTCTCCGCGCTATACTGACAAGCGACGTAGTATTGCTCGGTTACGTCACGTACGTAAACAATGAGGGTTTTTTATATTTTTTCTGCCTTTAGGGGTCAGACCCAACTCACACAAAGCGTCATCTGGTGGCGTAAGTGGTATCAAAAACGGTCAATAAGAATTATCGATTCTTTTTCTGTCACCAGGCGGCGCTTGGTAGCACGACGGTCCTTGTCGTGTCAAAAAGCTGTCAGATGTCACGAATTTAAAACCCTCATTGGTTTATGTACGTGACGTAAGCACTAAGCATGTTAATATTTACTTGCAGTTACATTTTTGTCATCGCAATAAATTTTTACCGGGACGGTACCTACTGTGGTTTTTTTTTTTTTGATAATTATCATACTTAGATTTAATGATCTAATACATATATTTTATGTAATATGAAAATTTCGTGTGTGGGTTTGCTGTCAAACGTCTTTTGTTGTCTCCAAACCGGTGAAATGAATTTATTTGGGTGTATTTAAATATGTAAGCATATGTCGTAGGTAATTTCTATACTCCTACCGCCTTACTAATAAAAATATTTAAACACTGGATAAGGAATACAATGTTTTCTCTTATTTGATACGTGGAAAAATTAGCTTGACAGACAAGGACAAAACAATTGTATTGCTTATCCATTGTGTAAATATTTTTATTAGTAAGGGGGCTAGAAAATAATAGTGGCACTTTCCAGGATAACCAGTATTATTATAATAATAGCTTTGGCCCGCAGCTTTGCCCGCGTAAATACAGTATGCCACGGGAACACAACACTTCTTTGGAATAAGTAGCCTATGTATGTGCTAATCCAGAGCTTAAACTACTACTATAACAAACCTCGCCAAATCCGTTCAGTAGTTTTTGCGCGAAAGAGTAACAAACATCCATCTATCCACCCACCTATTATACATCCATCCATATATCCATCCTCACGAACTTCCACATATATGATAGTAGTAGGATTATACGGTAAATTTACTTTCGTACAAACAACAATTCGTTTGTTAACAATTCTAATGTCAACAAAAATTTAATTATTCCGTGTGTTTCATTAGATCATTTGTGTATTCCGTGTATTTCATTGGATAATTTGTGTATTAATGGTCCGAATCTCAGTAGTGACCACACAATACAGTTTCCATGATTTATTCATTCGGAAAAACGTCAATTAGCTTGTGACGGAGGCGTCAGGCGTCGAATAACATATTAATGAGTCTGATGGACCGAGCTCAGATGATTTATGTCTCACTCGAGTGCATTGTGTTGTCGCTTGTTTATGGGGACTTTCATGTTTGGACATCTCACATTTCTTTTTATGGTAGCTGGCGTGCAAATAGGTGCAAAGCGGTGTTCGTTTATCTAAAAGACTTACGATATAATCCACACACTGATTTCCGTGACGGTGGCCAGTTTCATTGCCGATACACTAGCTAGCTACGCAGGAGTTATTTTATAGTGGCCAGGTGTTTGCGCAATACGTAAGAGCACTCTCTTTTCATTTATTATCGTCACCCAGTGGGACGTGGCACAGGACCGAATTTTTACATGTCCGATGTCCATCTGACGCAGACAGGCAGGCCATCAGCCTGGATTGTCCTAACCAGGCTTGAAAGCAATTTTGCTTTTATTTTTTTATTGTTCCGAACCCACGACCTCCGGAGTCGAGAACGAGGCTCTTAACCGAACGGAGGCGTCAAGTACTTAAATGCTACATAAATGATAA
Organism: Phengaris arion; assembly: GCA_963565745.1. Classification (NCBI taxonomy): domain Eukaryota; kingdom Metazoa; phylum Arthropoda; class Insecta; order Lepidoptera; family Lycaenidae; genus Phengaris; species Phengaris arion. The sequence goes on along the minus strand of OY751440.1, from coordinate 11,549,315 downwards.
GGCTCTCAAGTCGCATACTGTCCTCTGGCTCTGCGTTACAGTAGCCAAGCAGAGGGATTTAAGAATTGTTTGAAAAATTTGCCATTTAATATACAATAATAAACCCACATCTATATGGCTCCGTGCTAAGTATCCAAAAAACTTGTGTTACAGGTACCTGACAACGGGAAGTATATTTAATACTTTTATACTAAACATATATTAAGGGTTTTTATTAAATTACAAAAAACTTCTTTAGCAAATATACCTGCAATATAGTAATAGTACAGAGTAAAAATATATAATTTATAACAAATTTTCACACGTACTTTTTAATTTTAAGGTACCTTCTAGATAAAATCTCCTAGATAAGGATAATTAAATAATCTCTGCCTAAATAGCTTCTTAAAATACCACATTATTTCTGATATTTTTTTTTAAATTAGAATGTGTATAGTAACCTATCCTTAAAAGATAGACATATCTATGCCATCGCGGACTTTTTTTAGACCTATAAAAGAGAAACAATCCTACCATACATTGTTTTGTTATTTATCTCAAACGGGTTAGGTTAGGCAGCGTTTTCGACAAGGTCCCAGACGGCTTAATTTTTTCCGACACCTTCATACTCCAGTGATTTTAGGTTTTATCTACGAAAAAATTCCTAGTGAGCTGAATTTTTGTGTGTTTAGTTTTTGCGTGGAAGAGTAACGGAGCGGCGGCGTCTTTTAAACGACGCCAAGAAGAACCGAGTAATTACATTGAAGATCTCCGACCTCCGTTACTCTTTCACGCAAAAACTGCAGAACGGATTTTGATGAAATTTGGTGTGGTAGTAGCTTAAGCTCTGGATTAAAACATTGGTTACTTTTTATCCCCGGAAATACAGTATTCCCGCGGGATACTCGATAGTATATTCACGCGTGCGGAGCTGCAGGAAACAGCTAGTATAAGTTAATTTTTACAAAACGCCCAAGTATCAGATACAAGTTTCAGTAGTTTTTGAGATTATCGCGAACATACAGAGAGACAGACTCGGCTGGCTGATATCCTTTGTCCGTCTCCTGGTTCTAAGCTACCTCCCCACCAATTTTCAGCCAAATCGGTTAAGCCGTTCATGAGTTATAAATAGTTTTATATTGGCATCTTGATATGCGTACCCACGTATAATTTTTGCATTGTTTGAAAATTCGGAATGTAGTGGATTCGAATCCCGGTAAGATAAATATTTTTGTGATTCTTATTATTTATTTTGCTTTTGTATATTTTTTTTATTTTATTACAAAGCTCGGTCTCTCAGGTACTATCTTCGTACACATTTCTCAAATACATCATCATTGACCGGATGATGATAACTTATGTTTTGTGTTGTAGTTCTGTCAGTTTTAGTGGTCAGTCATTAAAGGTGGACTTACGTGTTCTGTGTTGCACATGACAAATATGCGGATTCAGAAGTCTGCGATCCGTACGTAAATGGTGCGCATTGTTTATTTAAATTGTATATTTTACAATATCTTATTTGTTTCCGGATCAAAGATGGCCGCGGCTTATGATTGGGGAGCGCCCGAACTCGAGTCGCGGATTAAAACTTTGAATACCCACCGAAATCACGGAAACATGAATATTTATCGTCCGACCGCTTCGGGCAACTAGCAAATTAATTATAATTACAACATTAATTTCTCAGTACTTATCTACAAGCGAACTACGTTTTAAACTGTATTTTCGATGGCATAAGAGGGTTTATCGTTAAATTAAATTACAGGAAAAGTTGCTACATGATTGCGCAATTATTTGTCACAAAATATATACTTGACCATACTTCTCTAAATGTTACGAATTATTTCTGACAATGTCGGTGTAAATTCACTTTCAGTTTCACCAGCAGCCGCAACTATCGTATAATTTTTTAATTTAAGTACTTTATGTGGGTAATTTGTGGAAGTCCTCCTGTTTTTTAGTCCATTGCTCATTATCGGGTAACGGTATACTTATGTGTTATAGTATTCCCGTTTCCCAGTATCCAATTATATGAATCAGACCTGGACCAACAAGTCGTTGACCTGGCATTGAATTCAATAATATAGAGAGATTGTATCGTTCGTTGTATACTCCTGCATACAACGAACACACATTGATCACATATAAGAGTCATCATCGTCATCATCACCGACCATCCTGTACTGATATAGTCGAATGTCTTCTCAAAGGGGTCGACAGTTGTCCGGCCATCTGCGCGTTGGAGTGCAACTAAATGCTTATTGTTTGCTAGATGTTGAACTTCGAACGCGCGAAAAGAAATTTCGCGGGAATCGTACAATTGCTGCAATAAAAATTTGTCCATGTATAATCCAGAGCCTTACCCACGACCGTACCAAATTTCATAGGCATATATTTAATAATCTGATGTAATAAAAATGTGAAACAGCTACGGCTGAATATAATATACACAAGTTGTTGCCCAAGTCTTGTGCGCAAAAGGAAATCCAGTGAAAACCGTACATTTTTCTACAATATAAAAAAGCCTATGACACTCCCCGCGGTCTACTTTATATCAGCGCCCATCAAAATCGTTTCAGTAGTTTCGGAGCCTATTCAATGCAAACAAACCTACAATCAAGTCTTTCCTCTTTATGTAAATTGTAATTAGATAGTGTAGATAAATAATATATTTCGAAATTCTACGTTTACTGTCTATAAAATATAAACTTAACGTAAGTACAATACTCAAACAATCTATCCAGAAAATCTCTAAATGTTAAAATTTTTGAGGAGAGCTACTTTTTTAAATAAAGATGGCACATTTCTATAAAAACAGTAAAAAAGGGATTTAAAGACAATGCATTTTCTACCAAAGTATTGTTCTGATTACCTACTCAAATAAGTAGCTTTTCGGGCGTGCTTACGAATATTTCACTTGAGATATTGAAAACTAATCAATTAATTCATATTAAATAAGACTAGCTGGTGTCAGCGAATTTGTTTGCGTGAAACTATTAATGCAAACGGAACCCTATTTTTTTTAAACGGATCCTAAGATAAAAGTATCCTAAGTTACTCCTTACAACATCAGTTATCTGCCAGTGAAAGTCTGCTCAAAATTGGTGCGGCTATTTCAGAGGTTAACCGGAACAAACAGACAGACAGACAGAAAGCCAAAAATTTTAAAAATTAATTTTTGGCGTAGGTGCCACATATTATATACTATCATATGCATTTAGGGCAAAGCTGTTAATTTGAAATTCCATACTTCAATAAATTATATATGTATGTAAAGATGTAATCCAGTGCGCAGTGGTTTTGCGATGATAGATTTTATATATTAGACTCCACATTTGAGAAAAATTGTGATTGTTGTTGTAAAAGTTATATCAATTTAGTTTAATTAAAATAAATTAGATTGCGAAATTTACTTGCCCCATTATAATTGTTTACAATATTTGCATAAGTAGTTAAGCAGCATATCGCCGAAATATATGACTACTAATAACATAGCAGACAGAATATGAAACAAATGCGGATACACACTGTAGAAACAACTAGAAAAGGGAAAAGTCCAAATGGAAACATCAAAACGACATGTCTGGAGGCGGCGTAAAATTTTATGGCCCTCGAAATAATTTGCAGCGAAGTACGTAATGAAGAAATTTTCAGAAACACCAACATTATACAGCTGTAATTTTGCATATTGATCAGGTACTGACGTGTTTTTATTAAATTATGAGGGCCATAAAATTTTATGCTGCTCCCAGACATGTCGTGTTGACGTTTCCCGTTTACACTTCTTTCCCTTTTCTGTCTGCAATTTAGAATAGAAAACTATCTCTCACTCGCACACTCATAATTAAACACATAACAATAATTACAAAACTATAGAACTGAACAAATAGGCGGTCTTACTGTTCACAGCAGTTTCTTCCAGACAACCTAATTTATTAAAGTTTCCGTTTCAATTTTAATTATTACATTAGCTGTTTTTGGTGATATTGAAGGTAATTTAGGTTGTATCAATACATATACTCCTACGTACATTGTGCATTCATACGAACGTACAGTCGGCGACAGTTATTGCAGATGTTGTTAGGTAATTAGGTCGAAAAGTGCTACACTGGATCTGTCGGCGACCGTATATACACGATACATTTAAAGTTCGAACATAGCGGCATACAAAACTGTATTCCTTATTCCTGCAGTCAGTTAAATATAGCTTAATAACAACGAAATCTACTACATTAATACAATCCTCCTGAATCCTCAATTCCTCTTCTCGAGGAAAACGTCAAAATTATCGCTCAGTAATCAATTACGAAGCGGAAAAATCCTCCTTCGTAACCTTAATTATCGAAAATGGACCAATTAGATTTGAGCGATAATGAAAGTCCTTTGTAGTTTGTATCGGACACATAAAACAAACGGTAATTGTATACAATTATTCCTGTGATTGACAGCTCGACCGGCCAGGGTCCACTGTTGAAAAGTAGCAATTCATTATTTTCATATTTTTCTATTTAAGTAGATATAATAAAAATAAGATTTTAACATGATCTCTACATTTTCCCTGTATTTATTTTACTTTACAAAATTGATGACTAGAATAGATTTTTACCCAAAACATTAACATAAAAAATTAACATGTGGCTGGCTGACATAATCATCATATCATTATCATAATCATATATTTTTACTAACACTAGAATAAGGATCTATTGTTACTAACACTATGGATGAAAATCTGAAATAAATGAATTGAATTGAATTGAATTGAATAATCATATGATGAAGGGCCTTTAAATAAAGAATTAAAAAAAAAAAGAAAAAACATGTGGCTTATTTATTTTGTCTACAGAGTTAATAAGAAAATGCATTATAAGGAAAGGGTTTCCCAAAATTGCTGTAATCAAGAAAAAAATAGTCAACTGAATTGTTAATTATAAAAGAGACAGCAAAGTCAGGTTTTAGACATTTTCAGTTACAACCTTTCGATAGGGGAGAGCCGGACTAAAATAGACTTAAGATTAATTAATAACACGTGTATCGGTAAGGCCATTATTTCATTTGTAATTGTACGTGTATAATGATTATTATTTGAATGTCACGTGTAGCAAACAGTTGGTTTTTCAATGGATTTGTAAAATGGGAGGGCGCTAGGCGGCCGGTATCGAGCGTGGGCGCGCCGCCCCGCGAGTCCCGCGACCGGAGCCCGACTCAGTCCGCCGCGACGCTCCGAGCGCGCCTCTCGCCCCGACGCATCTGCAAATCACGAGTGCATGCACACACTATATAATAAAAACAACTTTCAGGTGCAACTTTTTTCACCTGACCCGACCTTGGTTCTATTTGTGAGACTGTATGTGCTAATAAAAATGATCAGTGTCGTGTTTATGGGATAAGCGGCGCTGTCTACGTCATGCTACGAGGTATGTTTAAATTATCAATGATACTATAATAAGTACTGAATAACAATTAAATATTTTTGCAGTCGGTGACTGTTTATTATTAAATGCTTTTGGCCGCTTAAAAATAATTCCGAGGATAATTTAGAATGTAACAAAAATTACCTAAAACGAAAACCTTTTAAATGAATTTTGTTTTGTGTCATCTTCGAATTCTATTTTGACTATTCATAGGAAATGAAAATGTACCCAATGTAACCTACAGCAACACATGTTTCCAAAATTGACTTAAAAATAATAATATTTTTTATCATTCACGCACGTTGTCAAATTTCAAAATGGCATCAAATGATTAAATACACGATACGTGTTAACATGCTATAGATATTAATTAAGATAACTATATTACTTATATAGACTAAAGTATTTGTAATTGTTCGAAATGAAAGTTCCTATCCAAAATGTTATAAAAACGAGCTGTACTTATACAGCTTTACAGGTATACGGTTTAGCTGTACAATATACAGAGTACCACGGAGTAGGGACAATGGACTTTAAGAGTAATATTTAATTTTATGGCTTTTGTTGGTAAGAATATAAAAATGCTCTAAATCTTCAGTTTATCGAGATAGGTATGGACCAAAAATAGTATGTAAAATTTTATATTCCACTATGTTGGATCATGTTAAAAACATCATTTGTATACGAGGTTGAAAAATGAATTCTTATCATTTATTCCAGCCTAAGAATTGATCTATTATACTTGTCAACAAAAAACTGAGCACAGATTTGGAACCAGATACTTCGAATTTGAACTATAGCTTAACGAGATCTATGATACATAATATTGTAATTACTAGCTTGTTCCCGCGGCTCCGTCCGCAAATAAATTAGCGTAAATAAATCTCACGGGAATCCTGTACTTTTTCGGGATAAAAAGTAGCCTATGTTTTAATCCAGAATCTAAACTACTATCATACCAAATTTCATTGGAATCCGTTCAGTAGTTTTTGAGTGAAAGAGTAACAAACGTCCATCCATACATCCATCCTCACAAACTTTTACATTTATAATAGTACGAGGGCGGGTCAATAAGTCCGTGACTTTTGGAATAAAACACAGATTTTTTGATAAATAAATCATTTTATTTTTCAACGTAGTCCCCCTTGAGCTCTATACACTTTGTCCAACGCTTCTCCAATTTTTTTATCCCTTCCAAAAAATATGATTTGTCGAGGTCCTCAAAATAGGCCTTTGTTTGCGAGATGACTTCATCATTGGAGTCAAATCTTTTTCCACCGAGCCATTTTTTCAGGTTTGGGAACAAGAAGTAGTCACTCGGAGCCAAATCTTGAGAATAGGGTGGATGTGGGAGCAATTCATAGCCCAATTCATGGATTTTTGCCATGGCAACTGCACATGTGTGCACCCTTGCATTGTCTTGGTGAAAAATAACTTTTTTCTTGGCCAAATGAGGTCGGTTTTGATTTCAAATCCTCATTGAAGCGGTCCAATAAGTTAATCCAATAATTCCCCATTAATTGTTTTTCCCATTTGAAGATAGTCAATGTGGATTATCCCACGTGCATCCCAAAAAACAGTCGCCATAACTTTATTGGCTGACAAACCCACCTTGGCCTTCTTTGGTGCCGATTCACCCTTAGAAACACACTGTTTTGACTGTTGTTTGGTCTCTGGTGTGTTGTGATGGATCCATGTTTCGTCCACGGTTAAAAAACTCCTCCATATTGTGATTAAACAACGCCAAACCTTCCTGTGAAGTTGTTACACGATTGCGTTTGTGGTCGACTGTGAGCAAACGCGGCACCAATCTTGCGGAAAGCTTTCTCATGCCCAAGTGATCATTCAAAATTGAAACCACTGAGCCATGCGAGATGCCTATGGCTTCCACAATCTCTTGCACTTTTAATCTTCGGTCGGCCAACACCATATAGTGAATTTTTTCGATTGTTTCGGGTGTAGAGACCTCAACTGGGCGTCCAGGACGTTCGGCATCTTCAGTGCTTGTACGGCCACAACGAAATTCAGTAAACCACTTTTTTACCTTGAAATCGATAGTGCAGAGTCCCCGTAGTATTTATCAAGCTTAGCCTTGTTCTCGGTAATGGTTTTTTTTCGCAAAAAATAATGCTTAATAAGCACACAAAATTCACTTTTTTCCATTGTTTCCTTAAGTTACTGGATAGTCTGATAAAGATAGCTGTAAAACACAAACTAACTGACGCAGCAAGTTCAAATTTTGATAGGAGTCAACTGACAGATGCTTGTTGACAGGAGTAGTGTTGCTTTTTCAGTAAGGAGGTTAGAAATTCAAAAAGTCACGGACTTATTGACCCGCCTTAGTAGTAGGATGTATTTTGACACCGACTTCGACCTTATAGTTTTATTACATTAAAAGTTAAAGTTATCCTTTTCTGTGTGTGTTGCTTAATACTAACAGAAAATATAATTACTCAGATTCTACCAGCAATATGTATAAGTTTTTGTATGAAATACATTGTGCATCCTTGTATGAATATGAGTTGTTATATTCTCTTCAAATCCAATTTAATATTTTTGTAAACTGAGTAAAGTGTTAAGATCACTGAATTGGCCGACCACACTTACCCACCACTGCAACTCCTGTGTAGCCAGGATCGACAGTGGTAACCAACCGCAAAAACCCTTTGATATGATCTCAGGGGTGCCCGGGGGACATGCTAAATCTGTCTTGGAACCCGCAACGAAATTAATCAGAAGATTGTAGGAGGAGTAGGAAGTATTCCAGTTCCCCAAGCAAAGCGGGAGACAGCAAAAATTGTGATGATAAAAAGTCAGAATTAAAGGGGAATCACCACGGGAATAACGTTTTTTTTATTATTTTATTATTTTTTTATTACTACAAGACAGAATGTAATTAAATGTTTTAATTTATAATATGACAATTAATTACAATGCATTTATAATGACAAAAAAGTGTTGCATTGTTTCCAATAGTACTTGTGACAAAAACGTTTGAAAGCTCGGAAGTTCTTCGCGCAGCCCACGAGATCTTCATAGTACACATAAGATCACTGAATGTTAGGTGTATAACTGTTAGTAGGAGACCATAATATTAGTTTCAAATTTAATATTGTGTCGCCGTCATTTCCAGGACTCTACTAAGTGAACTCCCATATCGGCCTAAGCATATCCAATTACAGCCGCGGTTGGAGAAGAAAATATGCGTTATATTTTTAAGTTATCGTTTTAAACGATTGGCTGGATATCCCCAAGATTTCAAAACTCAAGATAGGCTATGACGTACATTTGACAGAACAAACTTCATACATTATAAAGTTACGCCATCTTGGTTTTCACCATACTTCAAATGTCAGCCATCTTGTTTTCACCATACATCAAATGTCAAAATGGCCCCAAATATCTCAAAAGTGGGGCCATTTAACTGGAGAATTTTTTTGCCTCAACATGCCTCGTCATGATATTATATACGTCTATGGGATATCCTTATTATATCTTATTATCTTTAAACCCGATGAAAATAGAGGGGTGTCCGTGGCATCGTCGCTCCAAACGGATCGCCCAATTTCGTCTAGGTTTTTTCTTTGAAAGCTGATATGGTCGAGAGTTTCTTAGCTATAATTCATCATCACCAGCTTACTCACTTCTTGACTGTTCGGGGTTACTTAAAATTTGTTGTTTTTTTATTCTATTTAATACAAGATATTAATATCCTTTTAAGACCAATAAACTTTACGTGAAGTTTCATATTCTTATAAGCAAATATTTTATTTATTTTAATCATGTAATAAATATTTTTTAATCTTTCAATTCTTAACCTAGGTGGTTATTTTATGAAACTAGTTACTTGTCAGGATGGAATTTTGCAGTAGAGCAGTAAAGCACTTATAATGTCTTGTAATTGCGTTTTATATTATCATACTATTATAAACTTTAAAGTTTGTAAGGATAGATGGATTGATGGATGGATGTATGTTTGTTACTCTTTCAAGCAGAAACTACTGAAAGGATTTCGATTAAATTCGATATAGTAGTAGTTCAGGCTATGCATTGAAACATAGGCTACATGTTATCCCGAAAAAGTGCAGCGTTCACGTGGGATACGCGGGCGGGCAAAAGTACTATTTATATTTATAAATGTGAAATAGCTGTGAGTCTGTTGCCTCTTCACGCATTAACCGTTGAACTGATTTAGAAGAAATTTTGTTTGGTAGTAGTTTAGGCTCTGGATTAAAACATAGGCTACTGTTTATCTCGAAAAAGTACAGTATTCCCGCGGGATACCCGATAGTATATATACGCGAGCGGAGCCACGGGTAACAGTATATTTTATTCTTAACCAGTATTAGAAAGTATTATTCTATTAGAATCACGTATTTTACTGTTTGTTCTGAATAAAGATTTATTAATTTGCTTAAAATGTTCGGAATTCGTAGGATTTTGGTTTGGTTGCTGTACCAACCGATGACTCGTAAAAAATATACTTTTTGTTGAGGCATATTTCGAAGGGCTTGAGGCACGCGCGTTATACGTATATCTGCCACTCAAGCTCGGTTATAGCGTCGAGTTCATAACTTGAAGTGGAATAAAGACACTGCATTGCATTTCGTATTTAATCAGAGAAAGGCACGCGATATGGAACTTTTCAACCATACCAACCATAAAATTCTTGATGGATATTAAAATTGTTGGAAGTTTCTAGCGAGTTTAAAGGCCTTCTTAATGTTTGTATTATATTATTAAAATATTAAATTTACCTGTACTAACGGAACTGATATATGTAGGATTTAGAACTGCTGTAATTTGTGAAAGTTTTTAATTTTAAGCTTCAGTAAATGAAATGCAACAATGCCTCAAAATTTTCCATTTATTTCTGTTTCCTATTTTGGTACATTATCTTCTCTTGTTTTTACAAAACAAACATCAGTAAAACAAATATCTACTATCTAGTAATGAGCTATTTCGTGGCAGGCCTACGAAAACAATTTGGGAAACTCGTGAATGAAACCTGAATACTTTTCGTACAACACGACTTGACTCACGACTTGTACAATGCAACATAAATAGTAAGTACATTCAACATACATTTTATCTTCAAACGAGACAATCTTGTATGTACAACTAGTTTCTCGAAAACGGCTGCAAGTATTACCATGAACTTTAGTATGAAAGGAGTTTTGGGGGAGAAAAACGATCTAACTAGGTCTTATCCCTGGAAACTGCGCATTTTTAAGCTAATGTTTTTTCGTCATGCAATAATCAATAATTTCGACTCTATTACGTCAGTCCAATTGGTAGTCCAAACGCATCAAATACATATGCGTATGTATAATTATTGCTTTGTTCGAAAATTCGGAATGTGGTGGGTTCAAATCCCGGTCAGATAAATGTTTTTGTTATTCTTTTCAGTTGTCAAAATTTATGAGAACTCCGAGCTGGGATTACCCAGCTACCTATTAAAAAATCCTAGGTAATTAACCCATTAACTATTTTTTTATATATCAAATTACCCCAAGGTTTTGTTTATTTCAAGGAAAATCTATCACATCTGATTTGTAATAATTCCTCCTGGATACAATCTTTAATGAATGATTAAGAAATTAAAAAATATCGGTTGTCTGTAAAGTCGGTTTCCTGACGATAGTTGAACGTGACAACGTCAACAACAACAACAACAACACCAACGACACCACTAATAATAATAATAATAATAAAATGCGAGGTAACGCTGGTACTTGGTAACGGTAACAGGTAACGGTACTTGGTAACAGTACTTGGTAACGCATGATTCATGTTTTTTCGTGCGTGCAGCCGGCTCCTTCGAATTATAAGATGTTATCACGTCAAAAAATATATCAACTTTTGTCAGGTGGGGTAAGATGGTGTATGGCATACAAAAAGTTTGTTTCTCTTATATTCTCTCTCTATTCCATAAAAATAAAATATGCTTCTCATTCACCATCTAGCATCATTCATTTTGAAACTTTTAAACTGTGAAAGCTGTTATTTTTATCAGACTTAGCAAAGTAAGTAAATCTTATAAGGGCCAATTTATTCGCCTATGCAATAGGATCCTAGAAAACGTTGAAAACCTTTCTATTAATAATTTTAAAAAAGGAGTCAAAGAACGTTTATGTGCTAAAGCTTATTATAAAGTAAATGATTTTGTGAACGATTGCGCACCTTGCATTGGGGAGACCCTTCAAGGCTGGTTGGTTGGTTGATATATATATATATATATATATATATATATATATATATATATATATATATATATATATATATATTAAAATGTATATTTTTAAATTATATATTTATCTTTTTGCTAAAAGATGGCCCTGTGCGAGTTTCTTACGCTGGTTCTTCTCGGGGGTTAGGGTTGAACCGGTGTAGTTTTTTAATTTTTTAATTTTTCACTACCAATAGTTTTGAATTCCGAAGATTAGTGTGATGTGAGCTGTGAGTGTGAGAAAAATGAGTATGAAACAAAGCAGACAAAGTGTAAATGAAATCGCTTTGTGAATCGTATAACTCAATTAAACAGCAAGTTCATGCGATTAGGGCGGGGCGTGTTTAAATATTAATGGCGCCAATTAAACTTGATAACTGTCCTCAACAAAAACCGTCCTACCTTTATTTTAAACGAACGAGCTTGCAATCGTAAATCGACGTTTACGATCAGTTAATCAACTCTTTTATGACCATTCATTTCACCATCTCATTCTGTGATTTTTAATGATTGATTACTTAACAACATTGATTAATTGTGTAAGAGCCTGTTAATGTCGGATCTTTTTGGTCTTGAAAAAGGTTAAAGATTTGCAGTGTCAGGTTGGAAAATATTATCAGGTTTCCTATAATATATCTGGTTAGGTCACATAAATTAAAAGATAAAACGTTTTTATTCTACTCAACAAGAATAAAAGTTTTTTTAACTGGAATTCTATTAAAATTAGAGTTTTATTTTATACAAATAAAACAAAACTATAATTTTAAAATAGTAAATACCTACGTAAAACCATATTGCTAATGACCTACAGCAATCTTCGTTTTTCTATGGAAATGACGGAAAATGTATATTGCCGAGAGACATTAAGGCCGTGGACGACCTGACTGACTGAAACTAGTAGAGTAGAGTACGAACTCTACTCTACTAGTTTCAGTAATTTAACAAAATCTTCAAAACAGCACATCATAATAGTTAACAATTATAAAAAGTTGTCATTAATCAGACCTGGAACCACGGGATCCTGGTCTATAAAGACGACGTGTATGTGCTATTTCTGTCGACCTTTAACTAGAACAATATTAGCTCGATAAACATGCTTTATTAGAAACCCTGGTAAAGTATCGCTGACCTGACTGAATATTATCATAGTATATCATGCATATCGTATGGTAAGTGTTCGAAAGTGAATTAATAAACAGTTTTTGTAACCTTTGCCAAACGAGTTTACTCGAAACACCATACAAGTATTGGTCTACTGAACTCTGTGGTGGCGAATTTTGCAATATTCTACCTCAACCGATATACAAATATGTATGAGTATATCACATTCAGTAGTTTCTGTATGTCGAATAGTCAGCGGCTATCTTTTCTAAAATGCTGTTACAATGACTGTTTTTCAGCTTCTGATTATATTATCACCAGCTTTTTCCTGCGGCTTCGCTCGCGTAAGTACAGAGTGTTGTTTCATCAAAACAAATCAGCTGTTTACTACAAAAGGGCAATTCTTTTTCAAGTAGCAAAGATGATCTCATAGCAAATACACATATTTACACTTAAAAATTTGGACACTGACTGTAAAAACACCATGTATAGTATTCCGAGCGAATACTGTACTTCTCGGGATAAAAATTAGCCCATGTTTAATCCTTAACTACTATCATATCAAATTTCGTCGAAATCCGTTCAGTTCAGCTTTAGCGTGAAAGAGTAACAAACATCCATCCATCCACACAAACTTTCACATTTACAATAGTATAGTGGGATTGTTATCTCTTGGGAATTAATATAATTAACGTAGAAATTGCAATTGAACAATGTAATAATTTAGCAGTAGCCGTTGTGGTCAGCTGATAACAATCCGGTATAATCCGGTCACTCATTGTAACCACTAACGTGAGGTCTATTAGATAACGTAATTAAATATTGTTGGCATGGCATGCAAAATTTTTCGGATTCTACAGTATCGGCAAGTTTCATTTGGTCGCCTCTAAATGTTTAAACACAAAGGATCGCATCGACCGCAGACTTGGTTCACGTCCCCTTACACGTATGTTTGCGTGATCTTATGCCCGGTCGAGCGGCAGCTTGGTAATGTATACGACTAACCAGTAACCAGTAAAATTACATAAAATCTAATATCATATAAAATATAATAGTGTCTATAACACACTCCTTCGAAACGGCTTGATCGATTCTTATGAAATTTTCGGATTCTTATGAGAATCGGTCGTAATCTATTTTTTCAAACCCTAAAGGATAAGGTTGACCCACCCATAAATATTTTTTTTTTGACGATTTTTTTATTTTTTATGATGTGGCATTAAAACATCGTTTGCCTGGTCAGCATAAAATTCTCGTGTGTTCGGTAGACACACATACACACACATAGTGTTTGGGGACACACTCCTTCGAAACGGCTTGACCGATTCTTATGAAAATATTTTTGCATATTCGGTAGGCCTGAGAATCGGTCGTAATCTATTTTTTTCAAGCCCTTGATGGTAAAGATGACACCCCTAAATATTTTTTTTATTTTTCGATTTTTTATTTATTTTTAATGGCACATGGCATTAAAAATGTATACAAGCCAAAATTTTCATCCATTTACCACCAACCCTTATTTTTTGATAGCGATTTTAATATTTTTTCTTATGATCCAGAGATCAGCAATAGGGTTGATACTAAAACAACAATTAAACTTTCACACAGTAACCGTTGTTACCTATCAAAAAATTCATGTTCGTTCTGACAATGGCAGAACAACGTCTGTCGGATCAGCTAATCTTATACTTTAAGCGAGACGATCTTGTATATATATAAACGGTATCTCGACAACGGCTACAAGTATTACCATGAAATTTAGTATGCAGGGAGTTTTGGGGGTGAAAAATCGATCTAGCTAGGTCTTATCCCTTAGAAAGTGCGCATTTTTAAGCAATATATGTTTTTTATTTAATCGTGCAACAATATATATCAATAATTTCGACTTTCTTACGTCAGTCTGATTGGCAGATTGATATGCGTACCCACGTATAATTTTTGCATTGTTTGAAAATTCGGAATGTGGTGGGTTCTAATCCCGGTACGATAAATATTTTTGTGATTCTTATTATTTCTTTTTCTTTTATATTTATATTTTGATTTATTCTAATTATTTTATCGTTCTAATAAAACACCGAGCTAGGCTCTCCTAAGTCTCCCAGGTACTATAATATTATAGTAGATACTGTATGCAATATGTACTTTTCGAATACAATGCAAAAAGCGGTGATGCCGCTGTGGTCCAGAGGTCGAGAATTCAAAATCCACAAAAGTTCCACAAATTGTAGTTAACTCCTTCACAGCGAGTAGTGACACATATTTAGACGCAGGCTCGTTTAATTACATTAGTAATAAGATGCAAATTGCATTGCAAATATGCTATTGGAGGCATTGCAAAATGTTTGGAAAATAAGAATTTAATATTGCGTCTGGGGGAAGCGTGAAACAGTTACACATCGCAGGTCTTTCATCTAACTGATATTTCTAATGGGCATGTAGGCGTGAAGACATTATACGCAATGAAAAAGTCATTTACAAACGAGTGCAGGAGGGTCTATGGATACGAGTGACGTCATCGTCCAAAAACGTTTATTACCGTGCTAAAGTATTGTAAGCCCTTTAACAGGATTTTGAATTCTCTAATTCTCTATCTCTGGACCACAGCGGCATCGCCGCTTTTCGCATTGTATTCGATTTTTTCATTTACAAAGTACGGCGAGTAGTGATAACAACTAGCACACAGCACACTGGTAATATTATTTCTCAGTAAGAATTTGAATAATTTAAAGACAGAATCAATTTTGTTCCTATTTAATTTTTTACTTAATCACTGTGCCAGTATTTAAAACAGTTTGGTCACTCCAGCACTGAGTTCGACAAGAATTTAATCAATGTAAGTGATTTGTAACACTGCATGTAGGGAATGCTATTCGGGCAGCTTATTGATTCCATTGGAAGAACAAATTGGTGTCCATTAATTATAAGAAGTGATTTAATTAGATTTCGTCGTACCTATATAAAAAATGATTTACTTCTAGTACTAGGCCGTGTAATAGTTAAAACTTTCAGCAGGTTTCATAAAATAGGTACGTATTAAACTGATATATTATATATTTTTTAAACGATTTAATGGTCTTAAATAAAGTAATTATAAATAGGCTAAGATAAATCTATCTATATATATATATATATATATATATATATATATATATATATATATATATATATATATATATATATATATATATATATATATATATATATGGACACCTTCACACCACGTCAATCTGGTCCCGTAGTAAGTTTTCGAAGAACACAATTACGGGTACCAACAACGGAAATATATTTAATACTTTAATACTATATATAAATCTAAGATTTTTTAAATATATAATACACATCCATGACCCAGGAACACAGAAAACATTTTGTTTCCTGGCAGGATTCGAACCCGCGACTAACCACTGAGCCACAGAGGTCGTCAAAAAACTTAATATAATTTCGTTAAGAAAACAATTGTTTGATATCTTAACTTTTTTTCTTATTTTATTACTATATTATACGATCCCGCGAAAAAATATTGCATTAGGTAGACATTTACACAATCACGATTCATCTTCACGACAACACAGGAAGTACACAAAGTCAGGATAATGTCCGAAAACAAACAGACATATAATATTCGTCTAGATTTGATTTATTAGTGGACTAGCTTTTGCCCGCGGCTCCGCCCGCATAAAATAGTATCCCACGGGAACACTGTACTTTTTCGGGATAAAATGTGTTAATCCAGAGTCTTAACTACTCCCATACCTTTCATTAAAATCAGTTCAGCAGGTAGTTTTTACGTGAAACAGTCACAAATATAAATACATCCATCTATCCATCCACAAAAACATTCATCCGCACAAACTTTCACATTTGTAATAGCAGTAGGATTTCTGCGGCTGAAAATCTTTAAGCTATACCTACACGCTTAGCATAATCACCGTAGAAATGGTTTCTTTCTACGGACGAATAAACGGAAAAAATAATTGTCCATATTATGTCTGTATGTCTATTCTTGTGTAGACAAAACACATTTCTATGGCATTCATGCTAAGCGTGCTGGTGTTATTTGTCAATATCGTTTCATAGGGATTGCAGTGGTAGGAATGTGCAGTAGACAATTGGCACTACACACTCTCACCACTGCATTAAAACAGAGGGTCAATTCCGCTAAATAAAACCTGCAATAATACAATTACAATCTAGTCCCGACACGCTAAGACTGTCAAACCGGTATTCCCGTAAACGTTAAAGCAGCGTCTAACGCCTCCTGATTTCTCAAAACGTCATAAAATCAGTTTATGATAACGAGTCGCTTCACTTATAATACAATCAAAGTAAAGTGAAATTCTACTTTAAATACGAGAATTGAGATTCAGGTGTTACCATATTTAATCATAATATATGGCGGCTTATTTGGCGCGGTGTCGTTTACATATTTTCGAAAATTTGCGTAACTAACTAACAAGGTAACTTTGTTAGAGCCCTTGACTGTACAGTATAACCACGTTGCTAATGTTTTTCGGGAAGCCGTTTTTAATACCTCGTCTGTCTCTTTCAGAAATACAACAAAAATTCTAGGAAAACGAATATTGCCGAGATATATTAGCAAGATGGTCGTACAGTACAATATGCATTCAAAACTATAAAACAACAATTATTATGATTGCTACATTTGTTACTATCATATTTTATATTGTCTATGGCTGCTATTAATCTACTTTAACAACGGTTATCACTGTTTGTTTTAGTTCGGTTATTCGGTTGTAGAAAACGTTATTGAGTGTCTATCAACTGCGAACTTTACGTAGCCTCGGCACCTCTGTGGCCCGGTGTGAAAATTGCTTTGGATTTAACTACTTCAGTGTATTTTTGATATTTCCAATTTGCCATTATACTTTTACCCGACTACGGAGAAGCCAAAAGGACGGGTGAATTGTAATGATTTTGGAGGTCAATGTATGTATGTATCTATGTAGTTGTTACATCGTAGCGCCTAAACTACTGATCCGATTTTAATGAATGAAGCGTCAATAGATTCGTAATAATATCCCGGATAATATAGGCTATATATTTTGCGTAGTCGGGCTATAGTTTTTAATTTTTATATGATGACATGACCATGTTTGTAATTACGATGATGACTGATTCTAATACTGGAACGAAGAACACAGTTGCTTCGGTTCCCGGACGGTGTAAGAGGTAATTAAAGGAAACTTCATTACGCGAATGCAGTGTGAATCGGAAGCTATGCTCAAACTAATCCAGTTAAAGTACCGCAACTGGGTTGATTTGTTCATGCTAACGTTACTTACTTACTTTGCTTGCGAACGTTACTAACTAACTTAGCTTCGGCAACATTGTAAAGTTGCGGAGAATAAATGCTAAGCAGTTCGTATTACAATGTTGTCATCCGTCGCGTACCGTCGCGTCCTCCAGTAGAACCGTGACCAGTTTGGTATACTCGACCGTACATACCATAATATTAAGGACGCGTTTAGGAAAGTGTTTGCCAGGTTCCCGTGTATGGCGAGCAAAGATATTAGAAATGTTTTGTTTAATAAATCCAGACAGTGACTAAATGAAATAAACCTTATTGCCACTCACATAAGATTTATGCATATACAATAGCAGAACAGGTGAAAATTTTGAGGCGACTTTTTATCATTTTTCCAAATACATTTTTAATATAGCTGGATTATTTTTCATTCGTATTAAATCCGTTATTTTTGGTATTTTTAAACAACCAAAGTAAGCTACATAAGAGCAGAAAATGATCCTAAACACGACATCTTTTTGTAAGTTTTGGGTAAAGAGGTTCTGTAAAATTGTTTTTTGCTTATAATAAAAATCATATTTTTCATTAAAAATTACCGATTTTTAGATAAAGAAGCACTTTATTTGTGACAATTGTTAGTTTTATAGGATTTGGTTTGTCGCAAAATAAACCGCAAAACAGCCAATTTATGTAAAATTCGTAAACGCGTAACGACATACAGGACGGCCGTTGTGTCTGATGTGACAATGTAAAGTTTTAATGGCGTCTACCCTACGTCCACATACGAAATGTTACCTAATTGTAAGTCGAAAGCGACTTCTACTTAGTTCGCCTGCCATTTAAAATTAAGTAATAATATACTTTCATGAAAATGACGCATAGTTCATTAAAAATGACGAAAATTAAAATTCGTAGGTAAGAAAACTTTAAGAGTTATAAACATTTTATTTTTCACACCATTCGTATGCAGAAGTATTTGAAGGTCAGCCGCAGTATCTTGAAGTACAGTTAGTCTGCGTTCATGGCAGTTTGTTCATTCTGTTTTCCGTGGCAACAATAAAACGAAACAACAAACAACAAATGCAATCCACCATATTATTAAAATTGGTTAATGAGATAATAGAGATTTTTAGACGAGTTTTTTCAACACCAGCAACTAAATTCAGCGTTTAATGCTAAACTATCTTCAATTGAAAACTTAATAAAATAGAAAGTAATAGTTTTCAGCTATACATCAGTTATAATCTATGGTTATGGTTTTCACTATACCATGGCCCTCACCGATCGGAAATTAATTATTTAGCTTCTATTCCGCTGGTTAACGGAACATAAACACATCATTTCCAAGTGTTATTTAATGCCAAAAGACGAGACGCAAAAATGTATGGAACGAGTATATTAACAGTAGGTGTTGATGGAACCGGGGACCACCCTCGTGGGATGCCGATCCCTTTTCAATGGGAACGACAATAGCGAAGACAGCTTGTTGTTACCTAACTGTCCGTTTCGACTTAAGAGACTTTGGATTACTTAAGAAAAATATTAAAATAAATAATTTTAAGTATCTATAGATATGTTTTTGTACCCATGTCCTTTCAGGATATAAAAGTTCAAAAATCCGATGGCGCGGCCGCTCCATCAACATGTCATTAGTCTTTTTTATATATTTTTGGAAGGAAAAATTTAAAAAACACAATAATTATTTGTGTTAGTAACCTAACATTAACCTCAATTATACTTTAGTTCAGCTAACCAAGTCTAAACCTAACCTAACCCAAGGTTGGAGACGGGAGAACTCCTCGTGTCTGCCTGAACGCTTACGCGGGTTGGTTGTGTTAAATCAAGATAAAAGTACCTAGATATAAAAAAATAAACGTAAGTACTTAAAAATTGTATTTTTTATTTTTTGAATTTTTTTCTTAAGAAATAAAAAGTCCCTTATGTCAAAACAGACATTGGTTACCCCAAAGCTGTCATAAGAATTGTTGTTCCAATTGAAAATATCTATCCAATGACATATTATATCTTATTGCTATTGGAGGGTGGTCCCAATCTGCCCATAGTCCAATCGCTTGTGTGAATCCAGCTTAAGAGAAGTAATTACAAACATTGTGAATGAAATAGCCCGTATAATAGAAACGAGTCTATTACATCTCTGTTATTGTAACTCAAATAAAGAGCTCGTGTGTGTGTGTCTTAGAACATTTCGTCGAAAGACATTGTGATGTAATCATGCTCATGAGTGAGTTTATCTTGAATATCGTCAAAACCATTGTCGTGACAATATTGTTCAACTTTGTAGAGCATTGTCTGTTCATAGTTAGTACTATGTCCACATTGTACTATGGAATGAGCTGCCGCTCGAACAGGCATAAGATAAAAATCGCATAACAACGCGTTGAATCGTGTGCACGCACACATATACGTAGTTCAATCCCGTATGCAGTTGATGCGGTCACTTCCTTTGTGTTTAAATATTTTGAGGCGTCCTAGTGCAAAGGAAAATGTTAAAAAATGGTAGAGCAGGAAGTTTGTGGATATTGTACATAGTGAAACTTTTAAAGTTTCTTTAGCGGCGCTAAGAGCGAAATTTCAAGGTCGCGTCACGTCACTATACGATTCTGGATATACCGCCATGTGTCGGAAGCTACTTATACTTCTTATGTAATAACTTACCTAACTTTATAAAGTACGGCTCAGTGAGAATAAAACAGATGGCACGAGATGTACAAATTTTAATTTTTCTATACCTTTTTGAAGTGATGTTGCTCAGAGTATTTTTGGATATCAAATGATGAATGCAGTTTCACTTCTACCACGTACACTCTGTGCACTTCATGTTTTTTGTTCTAGATAACTCTACTTTGTTTGTGTATCCTTTTTTAGATTATACAGGCAAATTTTTATTTTATTTAAGTGTTATTATTATAAAATCATGAGTTTTTTAATATTAAATTCTGACTTCATTTATCTGTTTTAATTGTTGTGTAGATTAATTGTTATAGTTTATAAATATTTAAGTAATGGTTATATTTTAAAGTTTATTTAGTGGTTGATTTTTCAATCGTCAGATAACTCATAACTGAGGGATAAATATGTGAAATTGACAGATTTTGTAGGAAAAATCTGTCAATGTCACATTTATTCCTCAGGTAAGAGCTATCTGACGATTGAAAAATCAGCCCTAAGTGTAATAAGTGGTATTCTATGATACCTATGTATTATTCTTAAACTTATATAACAACAGAATAAAGTTAGAATGACATTGCTCCATGTTAACCTGGTTCTGTATTGAGCTGAATACGGGGCGAATGTCGTGTAGAGCTCGGTAAAATTCCCTACGGCAGTCGGCATGTCTAGGAGGCTTGTTATGAAAGACTTTATTTGATTTCGAAGACCATCTTTTGCATAGTTTCAGTTCCTGGCAATCCTTTTGTTCTGAATAGAGACACGTAGTCTGTTCAATAATCAGATTTGGTTTAAATAAAGTCTTATCAGAGTATCAGCCTTAAAAAATAAGTGATATTGTGTATTTACGGAATGTGGTCATAACGCGTATATTAATGTATTATTTGATTTATAGTGTGCGAGACTAATTAATTTATGATTCTACTTTTCTTAGTGGATGGAGTACAAAAACTAGTAATACTTTTTTGAAAAGCGCGGAAAGTCTTTCAACAATGCCCATTGCGAGCAAAAATCTCCTTTAACGCAAAGAAAAGACTCGGGCTGTAATTGTTTAGGAAATATTTACTTTGTTACAACTATTTGCAGTAATGAAAGAATTTTAAGACGTTTTATTTTACAAAGTTTTCCCAGTCAATCATGTTATGTAAACTACAATCTTATGTTACATTTAAATCAGTAAGGTTGGGAATGTTCAATTTATTCTGTAAAGTTTATCTTAAACATAACTCAAGCATATACTCATGATAGTGGATTCTTAGGATTCCGTAATACTCAAGAACCCTTATAGTTTCGCTCTGTCCGTCCGTCTGTCTGACTGTCTGCTCACCTAGCTTCTGTAATTATTATAAATTGATAATATTTTGTATAGTTATATAATGTGTATAGATCTCGGTTCTGGCATCATAAAATAATAATAATTTTATATTTTAGGGGAGGATCTCCATACATATGAAGTAGGGATGATTTTTTTTATTCTACCCCATCATGTGGGGTATATTATTTGAATAGGTCTTTTTAAATAAACGTAAGATTTTATACATAACTTTAAAGTCAACCATTTTCGAGTAATCGGCTTCAGTTATAAGTTGCCCCCCCCTTTCTTTTTTCTTCGGGAAATCCTTTGTGGATCCCCGGCGGATTGGGGATATCGGCCGGGAAATGTGGGACTCTCCAGGGTGTGTGATTAACGCATCCAGAGATACCGCACTAAAACCACAAGGGTCCTCCTCCTCCGCTTGTTGCTGGGCCGCCGGACCCGCCTAAGCGATAACAGCAGCGGCCCAGTAAGCGGCGTCTGCTTTCATCAGCAGAACCATGGCAGCAGCCTGTCGACGACAGCTACAATTCCTCCGGGAGAGCAATCCGTGGCACTGGATGGAACTTGTGCAATGGGCGCCGGATTAAGTTGGTCCCAACTATGAGACTTAGAAACTTGTGATTTTCCTTGCTAATAGATCATGCTAAAACTATTTAGGAAAATTATTTTGAACAAAATCCGGCAGTAACTTTGGAAGTGATTTGAAAAAAGAAACAAATTAAGCGTTTATAGTTACGGTACCCTCCTTAGACATGTCCTGACATGCTCTTGGTTAGGTTATTTAAAGTTTGACTATATAAATTGAATGTGGATTTTTGCATGTAAAGCTTCACTATAAGGTCGTACATCAGTATTTAACTCTACTATAATATAGCGAAACTTTCTACCAAGTACTGTCCAGTGTTCACACATTTGAAGACTAGAAAACATATTGCCACTAAAAATTCTCATATAAATTAAAACCGACTATCACTTGGTCAATAATGTATTCTCCGTGTAAATTGTACAACAGGGGATCAAGATCGGCATTAGTAAAGTTTCAAACGTAGTCCGTACGGTTGTGCCTTGCAGAGTAATCTGAGCCGCATTTCATTCAACGCATTCAAGTTTAATTACCACTTGCACTTAGTATGCAAGAATAAATATGCTTCTTGCAAATGTAATGTTACGATTTAGATATAAAACTGATTAACAGCCCGATTAACTACTAAATAAATATTAGTTTGCATTTTCCAGGGGCTCTTAAAGAGACAATATCTATTAATCATCAAACTAGCATGAGCGGCGATAAAAGTAAACAAGTCGAGAAGGTGTAAAAGAGTGTTAATTTTTGACACATCGATTGTGCTAGAGGTACTGAAAACGCCTACATATTATTAAAAATTTAACACAGCTACGTCATAGGTACGTGTCAAAGTAAGTAATAATAATATTACATACCTCGCCAATCATGTTAAGTTATAGGTAATTAGTTTCCTTGCAAGCTCTAAAATAAATACTTTTAAACACTTGTTCTCGTGACTGTAGTTGCGGCGCAACACTTCAGTATTCAGTTTATACAGTCGTATTGATAAAGCGCCATTGACGGCTATAATCTAGTTTGTTCGTGAGTTGCATGCGATTTTGCAATTATTGTGATTGTCGCACGACACTACCTGCTATTAAAAGTAGTTTATAATTCAATAATTGTAGTTGGCATAGTTTATATTAACGATTGTGTGCTCTTATAAATGTTTATTATTGCATTGTATTTCGAATAATAATTAAATTGTTCAAGTACAGACTTAAGTTCCAAGCATGGAGCTGATTCTATAATACCTCAATAGTTCCAAGTCAACTACGATTTTCGTAAATGTGATCAAGCATGAAATAACAATGTTTTCATGACAAAATACAATGCGTCATGATCATCAAATCACATATAAGTTTTAGTTTTCATGATATTGATCATGTCAAAAAACTAAAACTAGTATGTATGTGTGTCTTGCTATACATTATTTTGACGCTTAATTACAAATACTATAGAGTATAGTGAATTGAGATTTTCAAATTTTTTATTCTCTATTAAGCAGGTTTTAAAAAATAAAAACAATACACTTTTACAGATGCGTTTTTTGCACAGTTGAACTTTGTAAAAGGCTTCGAGCCAGCTTGAATTCAGCTTTTGTTCTAAGGTGTTAATAAGCACAATGGGATTAAATATTGCATTGCTTTCAAAATATTGTCGGATGTAGGTCCAGGGCCTTTAGTCAAGATGCATATATATTTATTTTTTACATTTACACTTGCTAATGCCTCAATATATCAGAGTATATTAATAAAACCAAATAGCTTAGATGTAGTCATCATCCCTACAGCTATGGCTAGCAGTATATATGTACAGCTAACCAAACATCAGTTATATTAAATAAAATTGACTTCTCTCATACTTTAAATGAGCTAATCTTGTGTATATATAATCGGAATCTCGGCAACGGCTGGAAGTATCACCTTGAAATTTAGTATGCAGGGAGTTTTTGGAGAGAATTATTTTTAAACAAAAAATTAAAGTAAAATGCGCAAAAAAGTATGAAATACATCCTGATAAGAAAATATTTTATAGAACTCACGTTGAAGTTGGCTGATACCGACTTCAAAATTATGAAGATTGAGTAGAGAAATGGTTAAAATTTTAGTCGAATTGAAAAGGGGAATTATTTAGGAAATAAATTTTATTTCATACTTTTTTATGCATTTTACTTTGAATGACGGATTTAATTTTTTGTTTAAAAATAATAATTTTTCTCTTTTGAGTTATATTTATTATGTTATTACTAACACGTTTTAAGAAAGTTATAAATACAAAAAAGCCTCCGCTATTCTCACCCTCTCGGCAAAACAAACTTAAGCGTTATTTTAGTAGTCGGCGGAAAAATTGTAGCAATAAGCATTGAATAAATATATATTATAGTGATGATGATGATCACGAATGTAATTTTAGTAATAGCAACATTTCAAAGACATTGATATCGGTGCACAAAACTCTGATGAGTAGTGAGTACCATACCTATGTCATTATAATAATATGTTGGTGTTTCTTGTGAAGATGGTGGTGATGATGATGATGATTACTGTAAGTGGTATGATGGCATATGCTTGCAGTTCCTTAAACAACGCCGGAATCCCCAAACATGTATCTACAAGGACTCAGGAGATCTGTTCATTACTTTTGGATTCAGGGTATATATATCCTTGGTACAAATGCTTACTTTTTGGTAGCAAAAGCTTGGAACACTTCAGAAAAAGTCAAAATCACTATACATGCCCATATAAATTTCGAAGAGTTCCCTCGATTCATCATGGATCCCCCTCATCAGATCTCCACTTTGGGGACTAAGGGACAAATTTAGAAATATTACAAAAACAAAACAATTTTGCAAATAGGTTCACATACGGCAAATTGATGACTAATGTTCAAAGATATCCGTGTCAGTGTAAAATACTATGAGAAGTACCTATTATATCATCATAATGTGATGATGGTGTTGATGATGATGATTACCGTAATTTCGTTGTGTATAACAATATATTAATAATTTTAACACTATTATGTCAGTCCGATTGACGGTTTGGTATGCGTATGTATAATTTTTGCGTTGTTCGGAAATTTGGAATGTGGTGGTTTCGAATCCCGGTCAGATAAATATTTTTGTGATTAAATATATTTTTTAATTAACTAGAACTCCGAGCTAAGCTCGGTTACCCAGGTACTTAGTTTTATACGTTGACTGGAATACTTATTGCAAATCGGCATAAATTAAAATGAAAATAAACGGCTATAAAATCTGTGAAAGAAGTTATACTTGCTACTAGATGTTGCCGACGAATTCGTGCGCGCAAAAGTGAATCCTAATAATAATCCTAATAATAATAATAATAATAATCCTATAATCCTAATAATCCTAATCTATATATCCTAATCCTAATCTTGCCGCAAAAAGTGGCCTATATCGTTCATCATCAATTTCATCAAAATCGGTCCTGTAGTTTATTCAATGCAAACTAATAACCAAATTGTTTGTTTAACAATCAAAGGACACTGAAACCATTTCATACATTCTTGGGCTAAGAATGTGATAAGATAAAAATGGTATATTATATAGATAGATTTAGATTAATGAGAGCCTTGTGGAAAATACTGTAACTTTTGGCAATCTGAGAACAAAATTATGATCTGTTTAGTGATAGTGAGGGTTACGTTTCAATACCAATGAAAGAAACTTTTTAACACAATATATTAGGAGGAGAACGCGTGAAAAGTAATAATAATAAGCTATTATTAATGATTATTGTGATGAGTTTAAAACAATAAATATGTAACAGGAATAGATTTTTAAGAAACAGAAAACAGAACACTTTTAATGTAGTATAATATAGTTTATTCGTCTGCTATAAAGATTAAAATGTCGTCAAGAAATTATCCAGGTGGAGCAATATGATCTCGATACCTTGTCCAGCTAAGGTGCCATAATATTATTACACGTAACGTGAGCATTGAGCACTCAGCAGGATCGAACAGTTCGTCTGCTTTCGAATTCTGTAATAATTAAAGCAGTGGTCGTTGAAAATTAACTATTTCGGAAGGCACTCATAACGCATTACGTCAACGGCCTATGCAAAATATAAAATATAAATATATACAAAATCGACAATTTTAAATTACTTGTGCAAAAAGTATTTAATGTACTACTGAAATCGATTGAATAAATGGACGATATCACGAAACCTAAACATCTTTCTTATTTTTCTCGGCTCCCAGATTGAGAATTGAGCTGATTTTTTATATTTTAGGACAAAAAAAGATGATTTTTTTTAAACCATATCTCAAGCCACTATATTTGGACGCACGATGTTCAGTCTCCATTTTCCTATTTATAATATTATTAGGTGTCAAATTAGTATAGATAAAATTAACTTTAGCGCACAAGAAACTACACGATTCATTGCAAAAGTCGAACTTTTTCGAGCCGTCACCGCGCTGTACACCATGGCGCCACTCTTGCAATGAAGTATGCATTTTCTTTTGTAGTAAATAAAGTTCAATTTTGAAAGGATATTAAAAAAAAGCAGCGCCGCGTCGCGTATCATCTCGTTTTAGTGTGAGCTGACGCTGAAGAACAGGATCATAATGAGTGACATGGATAAGGAAAAACGCCGATCGTTTGCTCTAAATTCAGTTAAAAAAATAACTTTTTAGTTATATTGCCATTAAATTTATATGTTTTATTTGTCTTATTTTATTCTGACCGTCGCGTCGGTCGTTTCTCAATACATTTTGGACAATGTGTTGTATGTTAAAAATAAAGTAATTTTAAAACGAAAAACGACAACAAGCACAAGCTAGATATACCGGTGATCAAACTAAGAAAAGTAATTAAATATTTTAAAGGTCAATATTGATCTAATATCTATACAATAGAATCCCAGAAAAAAAAAACATTCAAAATCTTTTCAATAATAAATTTAAAAATGTTGTTAAAAAGTTTGTGTGCTAAAGCTTATTATATTATAGGATCAATGATTTCATTGACGATTGCACACCTTGGGCATAAGATGGCCACCTGCACGGCTACTTCTATGTACTATATATATCAGTGGCGTGGGGTTCCTATAACTATTGGCTTCGTTACCACTTACCTTTTTAAGACCCTCATCCAAATCCCTACCTATTATACAGGCTTGGGCTTCCCTATGAAGGAGAACCAGCCTTCGCCACTGATATATATCCTGATTTTTTTTATATTTATAGATATACCTACATTAAGTTATTGTATTTTTTTAAAGAGCATTTTTCCATCCTTATGCTAAAAGGTTGCCCGCACGAGTTTCTTACGCCGGTTCTTTTTGACGGGTTAGTTCCCGAATCAGTGATAGGTGATAGGTCAATTCTGAAATCATATTTTTTAAATTTATTAAAGTGAAACTTTTTTTACATCGTCTCAAACTTTTTCGTCTGTGTGTTGCATGTCGCGTGACGGTCGGCCGCGGAGTAGGGGTAAAGTGAAAGGCGCTCGTCAGAGCAGCCGAGGCCAATATGGCGGCGCCTATAGTTCGCATCAGCTGACCGTGTAGTGTATAGACTAGTACTCATTTGTGCCAGTGCTCCACGCTATTTTGTTATTAAGTTTCACTTTTACCGTGGTTTCATAAAACCACACAATCCTTTTTTTTACAAATAAAACGTTTATCTTCTTTCTTCTTCTTTAAAATAAACATTTTATTTTCTAAAACCATAAATAAAATCCTCAGCATTAATTCGTATGAGTTGAAATGACATGAAATTTTAATTATGAATAATGAATGTGCACTTATTGTTGCCGTATAAGTAGTACATTACGCCACTTATTAAAGCTTACAATTATGTGCTAGCATCATCCCTCAAAGTCAGACTCAAGTACAGTTTATGAGACGATTTATGATGTCTCAAGTAGGACATCTTGGCTAAGTGGCGAGAGAGCTGTCTTTGGAGAATGTTTGTATTTGAAGATTCGGACGCAAAAGTATTTTTTTATGTTGCGAAACCTTTAGGGCCGGTCACACCGAAATGACAGCGGAGCAGCCAACAGCATAGCTGTCATATTATTATTTTAAACTTTATCTTCATTACTATAAAACAAACTCACGGCTGTGAGCGGCGGCGGTTGCCTAAAGCGAAACTTATAGTAATGAAGATAAAGTTTAAATGATATGACAGCTGTGCTGCTGGCCGCTCCGCTGCGTTTCGGCGTGAATTGACCCTTAGTACGTATTTGGATTTAAGTTAAGAGCTGTCATGTAGGTTCATCCTGCCTCTAGTTTTTTCACGTTTTTAGTCATTTCCTTAGAGCGCTTTTACTTATTATCGCACCGATATCGGATAACAGACCGGAAACGATCTTATGTATTGGGCATAAGTGATTTTTTTCAATATTCAGCCTGATCTCGGATATCGCGCCGGTAATGACACGACAGGTCATCACTGTCGTTTTTATCGGTGCGATATCTCATATAAGACATCGTATCGCATAATGGGAAAACGCTCTAAGTCTTTACTTAATTTGACCCAAACTATTTTTTATTTGATGTTTTCTAATCTAATTATTGTTTAAATAGTTCTTGGTTACTTGTTTAAAATACTTGGTATTTAAGTAATTTAAACGCTACAGCTCTCTCAGTGATTATGATGAATGATGATGATCATATTCAAATGGTGGTACCTACGCAAGAAACTCGACTTGAGTATTAATTAGATCGCTACACAATATAATCCGACCGCTTTGTCAACATTCTGAACCAAAATCGGGTCTTTGTTTGTTTCAGTTTCAAACCCGACCTATATTATAATATAACCGGAAGATTGACGATTCCTTTGCGATAACAATTTACATGTTCTTCATATGATGTATATAAATATATTAGTATATAAATAATATTGGCGTTTTGGTGTAATCATAGACAATATAATGAATGCATTACCGACATCTAACGCGATTATTTAAAGATTTATATTAATATTATGCGAGAAAAGAACAACTATAAGCCAGACGTTGGCTTCGTCTCTTTTAAATTATAATATCACTCAAAAAATTACTGCGAGTCTTATCTAATTTCTTTGTTTTACAAATAAAAATTAAAGAAGAAGTTTTAAGTTGTAAAACAAGTCCAAAAGTACCATACGTAAAACCGTATTAATATTTTGCAACGAAGATGCGGATGGGGTTACCTACTGACTCTAGCTGGGAAAAAACGTCCGTAACGAACTATTTTTCTGTATAGTCTTTATTATTTTCTTTATACCTCGAATAGAACTTAAAATTAATATTTTTATAATAAGGAACTTCGTTCCTATCCGGTGTTCCACGACACCACACGTTTTTTTTTTCTCTTTTTGGGTGTTTTGCCATAAAATATGAAACTGAACGTGTATTTTGTTACGGCTATAATACACGTTCATATACATATTACGGACATCATATACAGACAGTGAAGATGATAAATGTAAGACTACATAGCCACCGGAATACGGCAATATAAAGTTTCAACACGAAACAATTGAAAACACGTTTTTTTTACTTCAGAACTGTTGAACGTGTGTGTAGATAATTGGGATTTAGTTTTTTTTTTTTTGTGATAAATGCAAAGATTATATGTATATGTTTTATAACAATACTATTTTTATTTTTATGTTTCGCAATAATTCAAAAGTTATATCAAAATTAAAATTAATTTTTGACTCCAGTACCGAAGACACGCCGACAGCTCCCGAACAAACCCGACGCGTGTGACGGCATAATGTTAGTTTTCACTCCGGGCCTTTAGTCAAGATGCATTCGATAATTTCGACGGCGAAGTTCGAAAACAAAATGCATGGGATTTCATCCATGAGAGGCATCACAAGCGATATGTCACTTAGATTATGTAAAATCCCATACATTTTTGATTTCGAAGTTGGCTGTCGAAATTATCGAATGCATCTTGACAAAAGGCCCAGGGAATCGCAACTGGCGATCGTAAGTATTGGCGTTTGAAATTCAAAATTGTAGTCGTTTTTTTGACTTTTCATTAATTAAATAGCTATAACAATAAGACGTCACAACTATGGTGACCGATCGTGGCGCGTTCACATTCTCGAATTTTTAAAATTTTTTTTATCAAAAAAAAAAAACACTTTTTCCACCGATTTATGGAATTAATATTGTAAATACGATAGGGATGAGATGGGTTATGGGAACAGAATTGGTTGCTCGTGATAAAAATACAGTTCTTATACCAAAGTCGACGATGATGACCTTTAGCCAAGTTTCCATCGCTAATTGCGACGACAAAGATTTGGAGCATGATGTGACGACGAACGCACGAGTGACAAAGCGATTCTTATATTACATTTCGAACTACGTCGTGGTATTTAGCGATGGCAACTTGGCTATGGCTCAGGAATTCTAATAGGGTAAACGCACCCACATGGCATACCTAATTTAATTATAATCTGGTCAGTTACGGCGTGCGTGCAGCCGTTAATGCCATTTATCGCCTTTTTACATGCAGGTGTTGCTTGTCCTCGGTACATAACCAATCGATATTCTGAACCTAAAATTTACAATAACAAAAAAATTTACAATGATTTATCCTGACGACCTACTACATGTTGTCCGCGACTTGAAACCGTACATTTTGCCACTATAAAAAGAAAACTATGTCATACCCCGTAGTCTACTATGTGTCTGTGTCAAATTTCATTAAAGTCGGTTCAGTAGTTTCGGAGCCTATATTCAATGCAAACAAACAAACAAATCTTTCCTCTATATAATATTAGTACTTATAGATTAAGTTTCAGAAATAATTCAGTACACCATTTGGAATACCTACAAAACGATATGCTAAAAATGTAGAATCTCAAAATGTGGTGGAAGAAACACAAACTCAAAAATTTTATTTCCATATAGGTTATACTATAACTCTTATACAATTGTCCTACATGATGCCTACCACCAGTTCGGAACCGGTGGTAGGCGAGAAGAACCGGCGTACGTAACCGGCGTAAGTAACTCGCACGGTGGCCCCGTGGGAGTAAGTTCTTTTAAAAAAATAACTTTTACAATGTAGTAACTTAATCTGTATGACAAAAGTCTAGATACTATAGTTATAGAAGCAGCCTTGCAGGGTGCAAAATAGTATAGTCTAGTATAGTATAGCCATCTTAGTCCCACGGTGTGTATTCGTTAAGGAAATCATTGACTTATTAATAAGCTTTAGCACACAATCGTTCTATAACATTTTTAAACTTATTAATGGAAAGATTTTGAACGTTTTCTGGGATTCTATTGCAATGGCGTATACATTGACCTTTAAAAGATTAACTTACTTTGCTAAGTCTGATATTTATGTATCATGCGAACAAGGCCACATGTAGTGACTTTAAAAATGTTTGTGCATGTATTAAGTACTTTTTACCCGACTACGGAGAACCGTACGAAGACAAGAAAAAAGGATTGTATATTTTATTAAAATAGACCATTTAATCATAAATAAATTGAATGGTTCCTACTTCCTAGTTTAGGTAGTTTTATGGTCAATGCGCATAAGCCAATACGATGGGAAGTAAATGTCATCAGCACGGTCCACGGAGACATACTTCAGTGGACTGCTTCAAACAGTTCACAATACAATCTCTGAGATTAGTTCACTTGGACGCTCTCGGGATTGTATACCCTGTCAAGCAGCACTTGTGTCTATCAATTGTTAATTTTATACCACTTTAGATACTAAAAAGATAATATTATGTAACCTAATAAGTGCCATAAGCGAATTGTAAATGTATGTAAATTTACTCATAATTTTTTAATGCATCTTACCTTATAATATTCACATAATACAAATTTATCTAAATCTGTTAACACTTTAATTCTTTTGTAAAATGAGAAAATACAATATCATCTGTAGCAGACATCTTTTTAACCGACTACCAATAAAAGAGGCGGTTATACGTTCGGCTGCATGTATATATATATGTTCAACGATAACTCCGCCGTCTGTTGATTGATTTTCAAAAATATTTTTTTGATGTAAAGGGTATCCTTTATTAAGAATACTCCGAAGTTAGTCTCGTTTTTCGAGGAATAGAAAATCATGACATAATGATCATATATATGATAATAGGTACTTCTCATAATATTTTACACCGACACGGATATCTTTGAACTACTCTGCCGTTTATGGACCGATTTTCAAAATTCTTTTTTGATGTATTGGTTTCGTTGTCACCAAAGCGGTGACCTGATGACGTCATCCATGAGGAATCGAGAGAACTTCTCGAAATTTATCAGAAGTAACCCGTATATGCTACCAAAAAGTAAGATTCTGCACCAAGGTATTCCCTGAATCCAAAAGCACTCAACAGAACTCCTCAGTCTTTAAACATACGCGTTTGGAAATTTCGACATTGTTTAAAGAACTGCAAGAATATGCCATTATGTAACTTACAGTCATCATCATCATCAGTTTATATACAATACCTAATAGAAGCTTGGCGCGTATTCAATTATACATTCGAACTTTATTTTCAACGTTTAAAAATGTATTAATAATAATTTAACAAATATCACTAAAAAGGGAATATATATATATATATATATATATATATATATATATATATATATATATATATATATATATATATATATATATATATATATATATATATATATATATATATATATATATATATATATATATATATATATATATATATATATATATATATACACATATATATATATATATATATATATATATATATATATATATATATATATATATATATAATTATTTTAAACAAAAAATTAAATCGATTTCCAAAGTAAAAATGCACAAAAAATATGAAATAAAACTTATTTTCTAAATAAAGTCGGTACCAGCAAACTTGAACGTGAGTTCTATTTTAAATATTGTTTTATCAGGATGTTGTTGGGGCTGGTACCGACTTCAAAATTATGAAGATTGAGTAGAGAAATAGATAAATTTTAGCTAAATTTGAAAAGGAGAATTATTTAGAAAATAATTTTTATTTCATACTTTTTTGTGAATTTTTACTTTGGAAGTCGGTTAATTTTTTGTTTATCAATATAATACATCCATGGTAGTAGACATGAAATGTAAACAAACAAAAAAGAAATGAAATTCGTCTAAATTAAATTATGTTATTGTATTTCTTTATAGCGCGGTGATAAGTGAAATTTAATTTGGGAGCATTATACGAGGGCGGCACTGAAAATTTCGGGAATCAAGGAAGTGACACAATATTACTATTTAAAAATGTATTTATTGCTTTTCGAAGTATTCTCCGCGAAATTTGAAACATTTTTCCATACGATGGAACCAATCATTGAAGCAACCATTCCATTCGGCAGTTGGGGTCTCCAAAATGGCCGTTTTGTTGGCGTCCACAGCTTCTTCAGGTGATGAAAATCTCTGACCACGCAATTTATTATTTATTTTAGGGAAACTCGCATTGTCGTGATGGAGGATGATGCGGCGGTTGCAGTTCTCTTTACGGAGTTCAGAAACGAACTGTGGCAAACAAATGTTAGCATACCATTCTGCATTAACCGTTCTTTGTCCCTCAAGAGGAATAGTCGCAACATGGCCGGTTTTGGAGACAAACGTGGCCACCATTTTTTTTGCAACACTCAGTGAACGAACAATTTTTGTTGGCTTTAACTCATTTTCGAACACCCAAACTTGTGACTGGTTTTTTGTTTCGGGTTCGTACGCGTATATCCAGGATTCATCACCTGATACGATGTTGTATACAGCCTTTGAGGATCCTGTGTGGAATCTTTCGAGAGATCTGACGCACCAAGTAACGCGAGCCGCTTTTTGCTCTTTACAGAGCATATGCGGTATCCATCGGGAAAACAACTTTTTTACACCTAATTGTTCATGCAAGATTATTTGTATTTGACTCATGCCAATGTCTAAAGTTGCCTGAATTTCGCTTTATGTCACATGTCGATCTTCCTCAATCAGCTTACGCACAGCATCAACGTTTTCTTGGGTGACTCCAGTTTTTGGACGACCTTGACGGGGATCATCACTGAGCTTGACACGTCCACGTTGAAATTCAGCAAACCAGCGATAAATTGTAGTTTTGGATGGGAATGATGGGCAGAAATCATCCGGTCAACACACTGTTTTTGTGTTAAACCACTTCGAAAGTCATAATAAATCATCGCTCTAGAATTTTCTCGAGTCAATTCCATTTTCTCAACGACTAAACAAGTTTGACAAGACCTTGTGACAAGACCGAGAATCTTTTTTTAAATAAATAAACGATATTCGATTTTTAAAACCAAGGAGTTTTAAATTAAAAAATTTTAATGACAGGAACAGTGGAAATATTCCATTCCATACTTTTAGTGCAGCCTATGTAGCCGCCCTATATTGAGCTTTGTTTACATTTAGATCACATCGAATCGGAACGGAGTATACAATACACATGTATCCTATACATAAATAATAACCAATTTATATTTTCTTATTAATTTTCTAATATCCATTTGGCAGAATCGGAAGTTCACACTAGGTCTTGACAGGCGTCCATAGCGGGGGTTCATTCGAACAATTCAAATATACTCGCAAGCGTTCCTTCGAGTTAAGGCGCTACTCCACTGCAGCGCACGCAGTGTACGATGTTCACGGCCACGCCCACGTTAGCTGCGTGTGTCAGCTAGTTAGCCCACGTAGGTCAACGTTTCCACTGCAAACCTATTCGTAGCCAGCCACGTAACTAATACACGCTTGGACTATACGCAGTGCCTCAGCTGCGTGCACAACCTTCGCAGCATATTGACAAACCGCGTGTACCAATAAGAGCGAGGCTCCATTAGTGCGTGGCATTGTCGCAGCGTGTGCGTTGTTTTTCATAGATGTTTATGACATGTGCGTGCGACACGGTGCGTTGTTTTTCATAGATGTTTATGACATGCCACATTAATGCGTTGTTTCAAAGGATAGACGGACAGAAGACGAAGAGGGAGGATGATGCGCTGCGTTATCACCCTCCAGCATAGTAATGTCGTGCGTCGACGCAACGCATGTGTGGCATACAATGCGTTAATCCGTTGCGACGGCAACGTACTAATGGGGCCCAGCCTAACGTCATTTCGTGCATAGAATGTCCGTAGGTTGCTGTGAATGTCGTGCCATTCTCAAAGTGATTTGATACAAACTCTTAGTGCGCCGCAGTGGAATAGCGCCTTTAGACTCTGCGTACAGAGGCTGGATCGATCGCGCTCCTAATAACATCCTACTCGTTTTACGAATATTTTACGAACCTTACATAATATGACTTTTGGGTCAGTGTTACTAAAATAAACGTCTAGTACTTGAAAGTAATACGAATAAAGATAGACCCTCAATTTTATTTGCGGAGTCTTCGTACAAGTTATGCGATATTTCTACTAGCAACTTATATTCAAAAAAAGTTTAATTTCGTCAAGTTTATGGAGTCAAAGCGTATAAATCGTATAATAAACAAAAATTAAAAATTTTAAGTAACCCCCGAATGATGATCAATCACTTAGTAGCAAATCTGTTTTTACTAAGTACATCATCGTATGTGTATTAACTTACTGAGCATTTTATTTTTTAAATTATTCAAATCCGTTAAGAAATGGTGGATTTATTAAAGTTTTTCTGAACGGCACTAGCCGTTTCAAACTATTGAAACGCGCGCTTCCACTGAATTGATTACGATGACGTCATCTGTCGGGATCCATGCGACAACGGCTTGATTGTACTCATACTTCATAGGTATTGGATAAGTATTCATTCTCCGATTCTTGACGCTTGTGCCTTGCGTGCATTGTTTTTGTTTACGTTAAATATTTTAGTTGTGTTTAGAGAGGAGGTGACGATGACAAATAACGTCACAGCGACTCGCTTCATTCTCTGGCGCGTTATTGGAACTAATGCACTAAAATTGCTGTATCTTCGTCATTTTTAGTCCGATTTAAATTATTTATTTACAGTATTTACTGTTTTTTTGTCGCCATAAGTCTGCATACCCCACAAAAACATGATTGATCCTCATTGTCAAGCAGTGAGTGAGCTGATGATGACGAATTATAGCCAAGAAAACTCTCGATCATGTCAGCTTTCAAATAAAAAAGCTAGATCAAAATCGGTTCATCCATTTAAGAGCTACGATGCCAAGGATAGACACACTGACAGACAGACAGAGAAGTCGAACTTATAACACCCCTCTTTTTGCATCGGGGGTTAAAAAGTTCTAGTCTTACAAACGTACTCTAACGCTTTGAGAAACAAAAGGCCCCTAACCCGGTAACAGTAGCTAATCGCCGCCTTACCCTATAAACTTGAACTGCTCTGTAGAGCTCTTAAAAACTTGCAAACAGAGTGTTTCCTAACCAGGAAACTTTGTAATTTGCGCATAAAGTACTATTAAATCTTTATAATACTCGCTTTAGCTGCGATGCGATAGAAAAGGTAGGTACTTCCCCGGATCGATGGATAATATTATGCGGGAAAAAGTAGAAGTTAATTAAATATAAATTATACCTATTAAATATATTCCAAGTAAAATTAGCAACTT
Organism: Phengaris arion; assembly: GCA_963565745.1. NCBI lineage: Eukaryota > Metazoa > Arthropoda > Insecta > Lepidoptera > Lycaenidae > Phengaris > Phengaris arion. Next base: position 11,512,190 of record OY751440.1, on the reverse strand, counting down.
TTCTACTTTGTCGTTGAGAACCCATCGTGTGCGAGTCCGACAAGCAATTGGCCGGTTTTTTCATTTACCTACTAAATAGAAAAAATACTCTGAAACGTTATTTTCAGTCCAGTCTTAATTGCGATTAATTATGAGGCACTGATGACAATGATATTTAACGCGTATGCAATTTCCCTGTAACTAATCCTCATAATAACAGCGTATAATTAAATTTAAACGTAACTCCACAAACATTGAAATTTTAAGCGCTTATGTAATTTTGGACAATAATAATTTTTTTAATTACAATTTGACGGCGCCATTAAATATTAAAATGCGTATTTGGCTCCGAATATTTTGGGGAAACTCCCAAGCTTTCCGCTGAAACAATAAAAGTTGTGAGTATTTGCAAATAAGGTTTTATGTCTAACATAGGAGCCAGTCGTTGTAGCTTCTAAGGCTTAAATGATTTACAAGACACTGGCTGCCGCCCGTGGCCCCGTTTTGCGTAAAAGTAATTTTATGACTTTCAAATTGAGGTTTGCGAGTTAGTAGTGCTAGTGCCTAGTGGAGGACAAACACAAATTTGTTCTTTCGGTAAAGTATCATTTAAACTAAAACCCGAGTGCGGTACGAATAGGAACAAACATTTTATAATCTGCCACAGAATCTCAACCCACTTGACGAAAATATCTCGTTATTTGAGTCAGGATTAGCGCGACACAAAACAATTTACCGCGAAAAGTATTTGGCCCAGGAATTTTGGCCTCATCACCATGAAATTACTGCAGTCATTCGACATGGTAAGAATGTAGGCGTAGGAATATTCATTATAATGTTACATGTCTAGCGCCGCAACGCTGTAACGACCTAGCCCTGGCAAATGGCCAGAATCCAGCCCCGCTAAACCCTCGCGGTTTTGCCTCTTTACACACAATTAAAAGGAAAAAAGGTTAACTATACTCGCTTGTTTTCTGATGTCTTCATTTGTTTATTGTTACATTGTTTATTAAAAATATTTTGTATTTTTAATCTGGAATATAGGCTTCAAATGATTATCGTATAGCACGAGATTATCCAAGAATAATAATAATAATATCTATGGACTGGCCCCTTGGTACTTAATACTTTTATACTATAGGTACATATTTAAGATTTTTATTAAATTATACACATATTATGTAGTACACATCCATGGCCCAGGAACCTAAAAAACTTTTTGTTCCCACGGCGGCATTCGAAACGGCGTCCTCCGGCTTGGACGCCGATCGATGCACTAACCACTGAGCCACAGAGGCTGTCACATTGCTAGAATGTTCGCAGAATTATTTCTCACGGCACAAACAAAAATTATGTGTAATATAAAAGTGTTTTATGCCTTTATTTCATACAAAATACTATACAAAATAATACTCTTTGGTCCATTTATGGAATTAGTTTGAAGCCAATTACTGCTGTATCAATGTTTGTTCCCTGCATCATAATATTCCCGTCGTCCAATAATTAAGGTAATATTAATTAATGCGAATTAAATTTTTGATTTGATTAATTAAGCTAGATATATTTATAAATGTAAATAATTTAGCCAAATTTATTTCATAGAACAGATCATCTCATGCATCTAAATGTTTTTAATGCTGACTTAATAATAGGAGTATTAAATACGTCTCGGAATATTTTGCTTGATAAGGATATATCTTTGAATTTAATATCCTACTACTATTATAAATGTGAATGTTTGGATGGATGTTTGTTACTCTTTCACGCAAAAACGACTGGACGGATTTTGATGAAATTTAGTGTGATAGTAGTTTTAGCTCTTGATTAACACATTGGCTACTTTTTATCCCCAAAAAAAAAATAGCTTGTCTGTAAAGTCGGTTTACTGACGATAGTTGAACGTGACAACGTTTGGACAATTGGCCGCGCCTTAGGTGTTGCCGCCGTGAAGTCCGGCGCCGAACTGAGTAATAACATCAAACGCATAATAATATATAATAATAATAATAATAATAATAATAATAATAATAATAATAATAATAATAATAATAATAATAATAATAATAATAATAATAATAATACATAATAACGCCTCCGTCCCACCGCTCACATACCTAAGGCGCGGCTAGCTGAGGTAACGGCAATGCGAGATAACGTCATGGTACTTGGTAACAGTAACAGGTAACGCATGAGTCATGTTTTTTCGTGCGTGCAGCCGGCTCCATCGAATTATAAGACGTTATCACGTCAAAATATTGTGTTCCCGTGGGATATTTACGCGGGCGGAGGCTAAAGCTAGTGAAATTATAAAGTTGGGAATTTCATTTTGAATGAAATTGTATGACAACTGATTTGTTGGTCGTTAGTTATTCCAGGGCCATCTGGCTGAAGCTCCGAAAGCCGGACGGCGGACCCCACTCTCCTGATTACGCACCGCACTCCAATATTTCGAATAACTTCTGTGTTTTCCTTATTCCGTTGTTTTCCAGTGTTAGCAATATTTGTGCCCCCGAAGGCTTTTAATAAAATTCTTTGACAACGTAAATACGACAACTGTAAATAAGAACACAGGTCGACAACAACTTCAACTTATTTTTGGTTCTGGGTTTTAATGATTATTTAAGGATTGTTTACATCAAAAGGTACCCAAAAATTCCATTCATATTAAAAAATGTATGCTTTTGTACATGTAACATAGCATTTTTTTTTTTCGAAATTTCTCTCTTCTGTTTGTTTGTTACCATCAGTAACAAACAAACTTATGAAATGTAAAACTTAAAAAAAGTATGAAATAATTCTTAGTGTCGAAATAATTCACCTTTTAAATTCTGCTAAAATGACTTCAAAAATAAGAAGATTGAGTCGAAAAATAGTAACATTTTAGCAGGATTTAAAAGGTGAACCATTTCGACAATAAGAATTATTTCATACTTTTTAGTAATTTTGTGAATGTTTATTGCTTTTACTTTGTAAGTCGGTTTCTATATATTTTTTAATATGTTTATTTTTATTATTTTCAGTGATATTATAATATATAGTTCGGAGTTTTAGTAGGACGATAAAATATTAAAAAATATAAGAGAAAGACAATAAAAACAATCACAATATTTATCTGACCGGCTTTCGAACCCGAGACCAATTCGTAAATAACACACGAATCACCATTGTAGCATCCATCTGAAGCTACATTTTATCGCGGCGAAATGTGCGGTTCCCGCGGGATTTCCTTTTGCGCGCACGAAGTCGTGAGCTGCGTCTACTATAGTATAATCATGTGTTTTCAATGTCGATTTTAAGCACTTGTGCACAAAACACCTCCATGAAGTTAGTTGGGAATTCACGATTTTTAAAATGAAATCTACTCAAAATGCCTAAATGTTGAATCGGCCGGCGTCGTGTCTCAGATTAGTTCGTATCTTCTATATTTAAAAATAAAATGAATCCCCTTTTCTCTTGATCATTCATTGCATGAACTGCTAGTCCAATTTTCATAAATCTTTTTTGTGGTGTTGTGTTGACAGAAAAAGTTGCGGAGAAATTGAAAATGTGTAAGAAAACTTAACAAAATCTAATAAGAGTTTCCTCGATTCCTCATGTATCCTCGTTGTTAGGGTTTACAGGTTTGGCACAACATTTCACTTTTTGGTAGATGTGAATGTTCAAAGAAATCGATATCGGTGTAAAATACTATGAGAAATACCTAATATAATGATGATGATGTGATGATGGTTGTGGTGATGTAGATTATTGTTTAATAGTGACATATGCTTGCAGTTCTTTAAACAATGATGAAATTTCCAAACGTGTATCTTTAAAGACTGGGGAGTTCTGTTCAGTCCATTTGGATCCAGGGTATAATATCTTGGCACTTTTTGGTAGCTACCACAGCTGTGAATGTTCAAAGAAATCGATATCGGTGTAAAATACTATGAGAAATACCTAGATATCAACATAATATCATGATGTATGATGTGATGATGGTTGTGGTGATGTAGATTATTGTTTAATAGTGACATATGCTTGCAGTTCTTTAAACAATGATGAAATTTTCAAACGTGTATCTTTAAAGACTGGGGAGTTCTGTTCAGTCCATTTGGATCCAGGGTATAATATCTTGGCACTTTTTGGTAGCTACCACAGCTGTGAATGTTCAAAGAAATCGATATCGGTGTAAAATACTAAGAGAAATATCTATATCAACATAATATCATGGTGTATGGTGTGATGGTGGTGGTGGTGATGATGATTATTTAATAGTAACAGTTTCTTGCAGTTTTATAAGCAATGCTGGAATTTCCAAACGTTTATCTTCAAAGACTGAGTAATGCCGTTCAGTGCTTTTGGATCCAGGGGATGATAATTATTTAATAGTGATATATGCTTGCAGTCCTTTAAAACAATGCTAAAATTTAAAAACGTGAACCTTTAAAGACTGGGGAGTTCTGTTCAGTCCTTTTGGATCCAGGGTATACCTTGGCACAACTTTCACTTCTTGGTAGCTGTGAATGTTCAAAGAATTCGATACCGGTGTAAAAGACAACGAGAAATACCTATATCAACATGATATGTATGGTGGGATGATGGTGGTACCTGGTGGTGAAGATGATTATTTAAAAATGACATATGCTTGCAGTTTTATAAATAATCGTGAAATTTCCAAACGTGTATCTACGAAGCCTGAGGAGTACCGTTCATGCTTTTGGATCCAGGGACGACACTTCACGCAGGCACAACATTTCACTTTTCGGTAGTAAGCATATGCTCAAGTTACTTCAAAAAAAAGTCAAAATCACTATAGGTATATTTTGAGGACTTCTCTCGATTCCTCATGGATTCCATCATCTGGTCTACCATTTGATGACAATGGGACCATTTTGGGAGTCAACCCTTTAAAATAAAATAAGAATTTCGAAAATCGGTCCACAAACGGCGGAGTGATGCGTAACATACACACATATTTACTATATTTTAGAAGTCGGTTGAAAAGCAAATTTAATGTTCAATTTATATTATAGTTTAAAAAAACTAAAATGTTAAATAAAAGTACAAAGATGTAAGGTTTATTTTATTTCCCAAAGGAATAAATTATGCTGTACAAATACATATTATTATGAGTGATACACACACTGTGACACTGTAATACATAATATGTAATGCGACCAAAATAAATTAAAGAAGATCGTGAAAAAGTTACGTAACAACTGTATGCGCAAGTATTTTATGAACGCAATAAAAACTTACAATTTGTTACAATTTGGAAGAAGTCCTGAGTTTTGGTGTTTGACATTGAACAATGTACATAATAATTAAATATTTTTGACAGACTCGCTGGAGCAATTAAATTCTTAGGGTTCCATCGTACTTAAGGAACCCTTATAGTTTCGCTCTGTCCATCCGTCTTGTCTCCTCCTTAAGCATATCCCGACATGCTCTTGGTTAGGTTAGGTTATTTATTTCTGTTTCATCCCACAGTTTTATATTTGAGCAAAACTACTTTAAACGTGGTAATTAAATTTTACTAGAAGTTTATTATAACAGACAAACTTCATTAAATTTTGCAATGCAAATTTTTACCCCTATGAAAGGCAAACATTATTCTGACTAAATTATGATATTGTGTCATGCTATGTCATAACAATGTAAATTATATGATGTTTTCTGAGACCCGTTTTATATTAGGTGTGGGTTAGTAAAATATTTCTTTATGTATATTCAGACATCAAAAACTTTCAAGAGACAGGCTCTTGGTAAATCATTTATTTACTGAATAGTAACAAGATATCGACATCACTGATTACTTATGTTGGGACTAGGTATATGATCCGGAATCCGGCGGGCTCGGGAAAATTCTGAGCACTGAAAATAACAGAGCTCTGCGCTAATACAATAGAGAAAAAATAGAAGTGTCAAGTGTCGAGCTGTCATATACGACATTGAAATTTGACTCGACAATCATGTGTGATTTTTAACTCTATTGTATTAGTCCAGAGATCTAACTTTACTGATCTGAATTTTCACCGGCGTTCCGTATTCTGGAGTATATTATAGTCCCAGCCTTTGGTACGTAGAGGAGTTGTTATCCGTTCGTCACCCAAGTTTCGGAAACTTCGCCCTTTCGTCACTCGAACATTAGAACCACCCTCAGTCAACAATAGTCTCCTGTTGTATTGCATTTGCTGCTACAGTTACAGCTACAGTTCAAATGCTCAACATTATCCGCTTTTTATGTAGCTAAGTATAGAGTTAGAAGATTTGAAGGTAATGTTTTAATAATAAGTGAAGAGTACTTAATAGACGCAGCATTTTATTGTTTAAACGACTTTTTACTTTCTGACTGTAAGCTAATTATATGCTAATTATAAGCTATAAGCTAATTATATTCCAATACTATTGGAACATTATTAAACCTTTTTAGTGTTCCGTAATACACTTCTGTCTGTCATTCCACTCTTCTAGCTTCTGTAATTATCACAGTAATAACGACCTTTAAATTTTAATATAATATTATACGACCGGTCGTGTAATATATTAAAATTAATGCAAAATACTTATTAAAGTGGAAATAGTGCAAGAAGGCCTGTGTGTTATTACTGTGAACCATGAATTTCCACCAGTACAATCAATAACATATGTAAAAAGGGCATCATAGATGATCTTCGCCGTCTGTCTATCGTCTTACAGAACAGGTTTTTAAGCTTGTAATGTCAATTTAGTATAATATATAAAATTATATTTAATATAAGACGTGTAGCCCGTTTTTCTAATACTGGGCTTAGGAGTTAGTATAAATAGTTTAGTTGACATTACAAGCATAAAATCCGCTCTAAGGGTTTCTAATAGACTGAGATCCCAGCCCCGCCAGACTCCCCTTACGTTCATAGAGTTAGTCAAGTGCAGTCGCGGACAGATCCGGCGAACTTTATTTTTAACCTAGTTACCAAGTAATAAGGTTGACAAGTGATAAACCGTATCTGTCCGCGACTGTATAGCTATATCACGTGGCGGTCGGGATGACAATCCCAAGTGCGTCTGTCTGTCTGTCTGTCTGTCAGTCCGCGCTTCTAACTTCTGTAATTATGAATATAAATTGATGAAAAGTGGTAGGTATAATTAAAGACTGTGTATATATCTCGGTTTTGGCATCGTAAAATATTATTAATTTTATATTTAAGGGATGGCTCTCCATACATGTGAACTTTGAAGTGGAGATGAAAAATATTTTTTCATTGTATCCCATCATGTGGGATACCATTCAAAAGGTCTTTTAAGACAAGGTTTCATACGTGACTTTTTTACAAAGTCGAGCATTTTTGAGTAACCGGCCTCCACAGTGGAATGTAAGTTGGTCGCCCCACCCCCTAACATTTCTAAACTAGTAACTTTATAAGTTAATAAAAAAAAACCTATTACGCGTTGATAGTTACGAAACCCTCCGAAATGTCCCGACACTCGCTTGGTTATGTTAGGTAATTTAAATTTCATTGGCATAAAAGAGTACAAAAATAGAGGAATATTTTATCTACCGATTAGGCACAGCCAGTTGGAAAAGCTACATTGGTCCGTTTAAATATCAAGAATGTTAATCCATAATATTTAAAATGAAAAAGATATGAATATGTTTTTGAGCTTTTATGAAATAAACGAGTGAAAAGTGAAGTGGCGGCTCAGTGTGTAGTAATAATAATATAATAATAATATCTATGAACGCTTCACACAACGTCAGTCTGGCCCCGTGCTAAGTATCTAAAGAACTTGTGTTACAAGTGTAAGATTTTTATTATATTATACACGTATTTAATACACATCCATGACCCAGGAACACAGAAAAACTATTTTGTTCCTTCGGCGGGTTTCGAACCCGCGACCCCCGGCCTGAGCACCAACGCCACAGAGGTCGTCAAACAGTCGTAGTATCATTAAATGTAGATTGCTTGTGGCTCCAAAGTCGAGTGATAAGGGTTAAAAAGTTTATTACTTTTATAATATCACTAGATGTTGCCCGCGACTTCGTGCACCGTACATTGCGCCGCGATAAAAAGTAGCCTATGTCCTTCCCCGTGGTCTAATCTATATCTGTAGCAAATTTTATCAAAATAAGTTGAGTAGTTTCGGAGAAAGAATAAACAGACTCCTAAATACTATGGGAAAATGCATGATCTTTCATCCCAGCAAAAAAGATACGGTTGCCGTGGGGCAAGCAGAGCTGGGGTAGTGTATATTTCAGGTACTATTAAGTAGTTCAAATAATATTGTATTTCATTAAACGATGCAAACGATGCAAATGAAATAAATAGGTTAATCTGTTGTCTCAGAAATAATATCGTGAGCTCTCTATGCAATAATAGTAAGTAATAACCGTCTAATATTGCGCATCGCTTTGATGTTAGCAATTTGCTGGTGTATTTTATTATTCTGCACTAGACATTTTAGTTATATAACTGTAAATTATTTTCAGAAATAATAATCAAATGATTGTATTATTTTACTTTAATAATAAACATCTATCTACCTACCTACTTTAATTTAGTAGAAACAGCTACGTAGCGTCCTAAAAGGCCGAATCTGAGACTGGGATTCTCTTTAAGAAATTTCTTAGTGCCAGTACTTTGGAGGCGACAAACTGCCGTCCAGTTGACTAGTTGATCAATTAGTCGCGCGACAAATTATTTAACATTAGCCGATTGGGTCATAATTCAATTAAGTAGAAAATTAAAGGCTGGCAACGCACTCGTGACTTCTCTGGTGTTGCGAGTGTCCATAGGCGACGGTAATCTTTTGTTGGTTGTTGGTTGTGGCGTTGGCTCGTTTGTCACTATTTTTATTTAAACTAGCTCTAGCCTGCGGCTCCGCCCGCGTAAATAAAGTACCCCGCGGGAAGAATGTACTATTTCGGGATAAAAATTGAATAACACATAAAAAGTATCCCGTGCATTGTTCCAGAGCATAAACTACTACCATACCAAATTTCATCCAAACCCGTTCAGTAGTTTTAGCGTGAAAGAGTAACAAACATATATCCATCCTCACAAACTTTCACATTTATAATAGTAGTAGGAAGTTATAAAAGTAATCGTCAAATACGTCGATCGACCGACCGACACGTTGGTAGACTGATCTAGTAAAGAGTTAGACGAGTTAATTTTAATGGAAATGTTAATCAGTGTGATGTTTAGTGATGTAAAAATGTATATCAGTCATATAAAAGTTTTTGTCGGTAGGCATATCTATTCAAATGTTCTCTTGATTGGATACGCGAACGCGTTAACCAATCAAAAGCGCCATTGAATAGATAAACTATTGACAAAAAACCTCAGAAACCGGGCATGTATAGTGCATGTATAGGAATATTGAGTAAGGTAGATAAGAAGACTGTGTAGATTGTAGAGTTATTAAAAACGTCAACTATCAATAGTTAAAAATAAAAAACTGAAATTTATAAAATTGTATTGTATGTGCGAAGCAATTACATTCCCTTGAAATCCTCACAATAAATATTAGGATTCAGGACCTTTTAGTAATAACTGACGCGAGAGAAATATTTTATAATACAAAATATTATGAAGACGGTTCGCTCTTTCACGAAGTAAGAAAATGAAAAAGAAGCAAAACTAATAAATCATATTGATTTCTTATCTTTACGAGAATCTATGATATTACGTTGTGGTTTATATTATGATATATTATTTATTTTTCCAATATTTTAGACTATATTGTGTTCTCTATCTATTTTGGTACTCCGCGCCTTGCTATCATAATGTAATAATTTAATTTCTTATGTAACTTGAACTTTATTTTACGCAATAGCGGCTATAATTTATAATTTTAGACATATTAAAGTGGTTGGCTTAAAATAAAAGCAGATATCAATCTATAAGACGCTAAATTAATAAATCAGTTTACAAGGTGAAATGTTTGGAGGACATTTGCCTACGTCGCTACCATCCCTAAGTAAGCGGTTCCCAACCTTTTTTCCGACAAGGCTTTGCGGTCTATAAATAGATTTCGTAGCCTTATTATGTATTTTGATCAGATTTAAAAATATATTTTCAATGATTTGGACATAAAGTTAAGCACCTGGGTTACCTATTTCCTAGATATATGCAATCGATCATTAAAACAAGAATCAAGTGGCGAAGGGTTTTAATTCAGAGGGAAGCTCTAGTCGCTAGACGTAAGTTGTGCAAGTTTTTTTAAAAGGAAATTTAGCACCATATTATGTATGATGGTCAAGGTCGATAAAAGCGTGTGTCGTGTGTCCAAGAGAAATTGTAAATACTTAGGTAACTATTCTTATACCTACGGTTCCTATTCCTATAGTTATGTATACAGTATTCTTATACCTACAATTAGGTATATTTCAAAATACGAAATAGGTATGTACTTAATAATAAAACGTTTTTCTGTGTATTAATTATCTATTGTAAGATACTACCACCTATTAAATAATAATGTATAATATGTATTATGATCGTCTATTATTATGATATCTACAAATTAAAATTGATAGTAGGTACGTATCCAACTTTGAGCTTACCGTGAAAGTAGATTTATTCAATCGGTTTATCACCAACAACAAACACAACACAAGTAGTCTCACATTCCAATATCCACATATAAGTACATAAACACGTATTAGTTTCAACTTTAAGACGAATTATATTTATCACTTCTCACTGCACAATATAATTTAAAAAATAGTTATTATTAACGTAATAACATGATTTTACAACCAACATGCGCAACTAAGGTACCGCCAAGCTACTATTCAAAATTCATTCTCATCTCATGATGCACGTGATATTATCTAATAACGGATCCTTATTGGTGAATGCTACAAAATTGCGGGTTAATGTCACCAGACCGATTAAGCTAAGACGGCCATTAGCGTAGACCCATTCGAAAAAAAATAATTAAAATTATATAACAGTTTTGGCTGGAGGTCTTTATGAGGTAATCCTAAAAAAATGAATCCGATAAGAATGGAGTTATTTAGACCCTTCACCACTGCAACAAATGACTGCAAAAAAACAAAAACCTTCGAGTTTGAATAAAAAAAAAATATTGTAAAACAATTAAAATTTAAAATTAAAATTAAAAATTAAAATTGTCAAAATTTTAAATGACGCTGAGTAGTGTTTCTTAAAATATGTATTTAAAAAATTACGATATGAAATACATAATATTAATATCGTTAGTAGTAACTACTTAAAATATTTACAAACTATAAAAGTATTTAAAAGAAAATGAATACTAGAACAACTTAAAAAGTTACAATAAAAAGAAATCTTCCAGGTCGGGAATGTGAAATTAAATTAATTTGTAGTCTCTGCCTCTAGTGCCACTAGAGACATTATTGCATTAATAATTAATGTTTCTCTCAATGCTCTGTTTACTATTATGTGTGAATGGACTGCAGTTTCTATACCTCCTTAAACTCGAGGACGGGTTTGGCTGATTTTGATCTTGAAATAATTGTGGGAGTTCTGGGAAAGTTTGAACGGTGAGAAATATAGGAGAAATTCTGATGAAAATACTATAATAATAAACGGCGATTGAAAATTTTCATACTAACAATTAACTGTTCAGGTGTAGGTGTTGATGTAGGTATAGTTTGTAGTTGTAGGTGTAGGTTGTAGTTCTAGATGTCGTGTAGGTTATAGGTGTACTTAGAAGTGGCGTGGGGTTCCTATAATTCCATTCCTATTGGCTTCACTTACCACTTACCTATTGAAGACCCTCATCCAAATTCCTACCTATTATACAGGCTTGGGCTTCCCTATGAAGGAGAACCAGATTTCGCCACTGGTACTTAGTTATTTTTAGTTAAGACAAAGTTATAAAACATAATAAATAATTAATAACAGACCCAGTGTAATCAAACTATAATTGCAATTTATAATTTCATAATAATATTATATAATATATATAGTTTATTATACATAATATTGTTACCAAAAACCGATAAGGATTTACACGCCTTGAATAGGTCGTCACCGCCGTCACCTACAGTTTGAGAATCCTAAACGATCGAAGCAGGAAACTTGAAAAATAAGATCGTAATCGACATTGACCCAGGTCAATCGCTCCCCTAACCCACTTCCTGACACCAGTGTCAGGAAGTGGGTTAGGGGAGCGCTGATGACGCCTGACACCTTCACCGCAAATTTACTTTTACATTACCATAACTATGATTTGTTTTGTATGCAGAGTTTCAAGTTCATTGTGTTTCGTGTTCATATATTGTAATATAGTACTTAGCAGCGCGGTTTTCATTTCATTTCAATCCTTCCCAAAATGATCACTTCATAATATTTATTTTTATTATATTTCTTAACTTTTGCTTTTATTACCGTCATGACGTAATCATTTTTCGGGGAATCAAATGAAATTAAAATATTTTTGACGTGATAACTCGTATCGTAATAATAAAAAATAATAATGATAATAATAATCGTAATAACAAAAAAATAACGTAGAATAAATCGATGAAAAAAAAGCTGCACGCACAAAAAAATGTCACGTTCCATCTGACTGTCACGTTCCGCCTGAGCCGAACACGCAAGGGAGAGCGCGGAAGCAATAGAGAGGCACGATCGGCCTAAGCATTTGGCTTGTGATGACGTTATCACGTAAAACTATCGTCAGCAAACCGACTTAACAGACAACATTTTTTTTATATTATTGGGTCATTGATTGTAACAAAAGTGTGCCAAGATTAATACTTTTGGAAGCTATGATTGGCTATTTTTTCTACTTCTAACAAAAAGATAAAACAGCCAAGTTCATGATGAGCGAACTTACTCGATTTATTATACTACGTCTGAGAATTGACTAACTTGCGACACAATCACAACTACGGTCTTTACAAACACTATGTGCGAGGTTTTATCGGTTCGACGATGACATACACTTTATTGAACAAAAGTAATTAAGATTTGCGACTTATAGATTTACTTATTCGTTTATTTTGAATTGTGTCACCTGTGCCGCGCGCTACTCAAGTATGTCCACTTTGCACGCAAAATAAGATAAATTTTGGTCAATAAAACAGTTTTTATGTAAATAAGTAAATGAAAAATATAAAAAACGATTCGTTTAATACATTCTAATTGGTCGTTCGTTAGCTGTAAGCGCTGGCATCAGTATTGCAGGATTAAACTGAATTCACATTTCACTTCTCGCGATCTGTTGTCGCTATTTATCGAATTTCAACTTCAAAAATCGCTTTTTTCCGTTATCAGGTTTTACACTGGTTGCAGTTTTCGTATAAAAACTACCAATAATATACCATTAGCATTAAATGACTAATTCTTTCAACTTCGGAAGTTCCTTAGTAGGTTTTATATGAACATCATTTTGCTAAGCCATCTTTTCCACAAACTAAAATACTCACTGTAATCACATGTTTGACATCTTCTAAACAAAATAAATCATGTCTACATGTCTACGAAACAATATCTACGAAATATAAGATGGTCTCCAATAAAACGAAAGTTACCTACTGTCGTAATTCATCAACTTTGACAATTAATTCTGCGATAACTTTTACAAATAACGCCTCTGTGCCTCTAGTTGGCGGTTTTCGAAAGCCTTCTTAGTGATTAACTCATATATAATAATTATCAGATATATTATGTTTATCGAAGTATTTCTTAGCTATACACATCTTAACATAAATGTGAGAGGCAGACTATTATTTTCTAGTAAGTTTGATTCAAAGCTAAATTGGTTAAAATAGGTGAATACTTTTTACGTGTTTTTTTATCTGAACTGAACCGACAGCATTCAACTCGTGCGCGTAGATTTATCAACAAGAGAATATTTTTGTCGTTGAGAAACAACAGATTGCCACAGAATCTTTAGTGAATCAATAGATACGGCCGCTGACAGATCCGTGTGCTAAGTGCGAGTTATTGTCACTGCTCGCCGTGAAGAACAGCAAACTTTATTACTCCGTATTATGACTAGATCGCTCGGTCCGAGTTTTGTATATTAACTTGGTACAGTCACGAGCATAAGCCCGAGCCATATTTTCAAAGAAACATCGACGATAGTGTTTACTTAACAATAATAATTGTATATTCAATTATTTATAATTCGAAAACCAGGCGCGATCTCGTGACTATACTGGGTGACTCTTTATTTCGTCTGAGTATAATTGGGTATAAATTATAATAGGTATTTGAAATAGGTATAGCACTATGACACACTTAGTTTACTTTTTTCATTTTTCTAATTTGGTGAAAATTTGTTTTACAACATTGCACTGATAACTTTAAATTACCTAGTGGATATAATATATTACTTGACAGCGTGGGCACCCACCGTGGAAAAGATGGGGGTCCAAAAAAGACCAGCCCAGAAGATCTGCAGAGCATATCGGACCGTCTCCCTGAACTCTGCGATGTTGGCTGGGATACTCCCTCTTGATCTCAGGATACTCGAAGCTTCGAGGCTCTATGAGATCAAGAAGGAAGTACCACACCCGGTATTGAGAGACAGGGAGGTGGAGCGAATGGCTCCTGAGATTGAGGACCCACATCCGGCAGAGCAGGAAGAGCTGTTCAGGTTGGTAGATGAGGACTCGTATGCAGACGTGGTTAACAGCCACGTCCATAGGATCTATACGGACGGTAGCGATAAGATTGAGGGTCGAGTCGGAGCCGCACTCTCCGTATGGGAGGGTGAGGCCGAGACGAAGGCCGTCAAGCTTGCACTGCCGCCGTATTGTACCGTCTACCAAGCCGAGCTTCTAGCGCTCCAGAGAGCAGTAAATATAGCCTGCAAGAGAGGAATGGCGAAGGTCGGTATCCTTAGCGATTCCAGATCGGCTCTCCAGGCAGTCACCCTTAGTTCCCCTCATCCCCTGGCAGTGAAAACATGGGCGGCCCTCCGAAAAGCTGCATCGCAGAGGCGGGAGGTCTCCCTGTTTTGGATTAAGGCAGGGTAAATAAATAAGGGTTGAAGTAACGCAGGGTTGAGAGGAAATGAGAGGGTTGACAAGCTTGGTTAGCCAAGAAGGCCGCGCTGCGATTGAAAAGGAAACCTGACTACGATCTGTGTCCTGTTTCATTCGTCAAGCGTATCTTAAGAGAGGAAACGGTTGAGGAATGGGACAGGAGATACGAAGTGTGAGGGACGGCCGGAGTTACGAAGTTCTTTTTCCCAAGCGCTGCTGCTGCATACAAGATAGTGAAGAAAATAGACATCACAAACTACACCACACAGATTCTGACCGGACACGGAGGATTCGCCTTCTACTTAAACAGATTCAAGCTGAAGGAGGATCCGTCGTGTCTGTGTCAGCCGGGAGTTGAGGAGACGGTTCCTCACCTGTTACTGGAGTGCCCAATTTTTGCTAGCAATAGATATGATATTGAGCAGAAATTGGGCATATCTGTGACGGGTGAGAATCTGCCTTCCATCCTGGGGGGAAAAAAAAGGGATATCTTCCTGGCTTTTTGCAGGAAGATAGTGGGTGTAGTTTGTAAGAAAAACTGTGATATTTTGTGTGATGTAGGTTCTAGTGTATATGTTAGCTGTGATATTAGGATAGTCTCTGAATTTTGTGCCGTCGTTTTATTGTTGATATTTTTAATTGTATTTAATTGAGTCATTTTATTGTTGAATTTGTTGAATTGAATTATTATATAGAATGAATATTTTATTGTAATTATTATTATTATTATCATTGAAATATTATTTTATTGATGTAAGAAAATTAGTAAATTATATTAAAAAATGATTGAATTGTTAAAAAACGAAAGTGTAAACAATAATGTAAGCGATGTTAAAAAAAAGGGATAAAGAAATAAAAAATGATAAAGAATGAAAACAAAACATAAAAGAAACAGCCCTGACAATGTTAGGGGAACGAAAAAAAAAGATATATATTACTTGAATCACAAACTTGAGTAGGTAGTAATTTCGATGAGCGTCAGTTCACACCGCGACGCGATTCGACTCGACGCGGCGCTGAATTCTCAACATTCAAAATTAAACTTTATTCACTACACAATACACGTTTCACTGCAAGAGTTCAAATTATGAGCTGCACCGAGATGCGTAGCGCGGCGCCGCTCAATCTCGCAATGAAACGTGTATCCTCTTGTGTAGAGAATAAAGTTCAATTTTTAATAGCTATCTTAAAAATCCAGCCTCGCATCTCGTCTCGTCATGTCTTGGTGTGAACTGGTTTACTGGTATTATTCTACTATGTAGGAAACACTTTAGGGTTACGACTTACGTGGACTAAATGAAACAATAGCGTAAAAAAGCTTTGGCTTTACCAATTGCAAATAAATGTTATTGTATTATTCTTAATTTTATTATAATACCCGTATTATAAGATACAGTTTTGGTTTTACAAGGTTTATTGTTGCAACCTAATTCGGTTAGGGTTTCTTCTGTCGCGTGAAGACCTTCAAGGGCTTCGTGTCACTATAACCTAAATACCTGGCTTTGTGTCTGACTTCATCGCTAAGAGGATATTATATTATTAGCTTAAATTTTGGTTTTATAAAATGATTAAAAACCATATAAATCAATCATATATGTTTTATTTAATTGGAACCTACAAACTTTGATCTACAGTGTATGCGGTGGACGATGATAGATTGGACAGATTTAAATTTGTCTTTACTCTTTTCACAGTCACCGACATATCCGGCCCACCTTTATTACCAAGAAATAAGGTCGAAAAGCGGTACAGCCTTGGTACAGTAGATCCGTCTTCGACCGTACATACCGCGGACAAAAAAAGAAATTGATACAAAAAAAATAACTTTTAATATTATAACTAATTAATCGAACAATGAAAATAATCAACAATATTAGTCCAGTTATTTTTATTTCCATTAACATTACGATAAGTGCAATCAAAATTTTCACGGCGAAACGGAACGTTAAAAATCATAGGGATTGACACCAATGAATCGACCATTCAGACAATCGATAGGTATAGTTTGAAAATTCAAATACTCCTTTGTGTTTGTGGGCGATTGCAAAATCGATTAGATTTCAACTAATAACTTTCTCGATGCGACATCAATATCGATATTTAAACTTCCTAAGGGTACACCGTACAACACCCCAAATTTTAAATACAATGTGTCCACAATATCGTCATCCACCAAATACACACATCATAATCTAAAAGCCGGCCAAGTAACCGTTAGAACGTCAGTAACTATAATATTCTTGAAAAATTGTACAAGCCACAACTCGGGATCGATCCTGCACCATCTCAACCGCAACTCAAGCCTATCCGCTTGGCCACAGACGCTCTTGGGCTGATGACGATAGAGTCGACAATAGTCGGTTTCCATTAATTTTATTTTATCGATGATTTCAGCGGCATTGGATTTCGCATAAAATGCTTCCCGAAATTAATATTTGCGTGGGTTAATCCGGTAATCAGTGGACTGGTTTCACAATTATTGATTGTAAAATTAAAACGGCGGTCGAATCACGGTAGCAAAATGCCCGCTTCATTTTTAATAAAAAATACTGGAAGAAATAATTTAAATTGAATGCTTGTATAATTCTGCAATTGGCGATTTTACCTTCAATATTGTTTTTATTACTTTTTACCAGCAAGGAAGTAGGGTTAGAATAATCACTACTTAAGCTAGCTGTGGTTGAGAAATAAAATCAACCGAGTTAATTTGATATTATGATTTATGAAGAAAGTATTTAAGTAGGTATTGTGTTACTTGGAAAGCCATAACATCAACTTTTTCACTTTGTTATTGTTTAAGAATAGTGGTATTGATAGGTTCTAGACAGCTAGGTAGTGCGTATGTCCATATTTGGTCAATTTTTCATTAAATAATAATGTAAAGGCAGCTTCAAGAATAAATTACTTTTCTTGTCCATGGCATAAAGCACGTAGGATCCGACTTCGGCCGACAGCGTGTAAGCGTTACCGTGCTTCGTGAAAGAAAACTGTCACAATAAATTCTTGTAAGCCACTGGGAGCGGTATTTATAAGGCTGCGATATTGCGTATAGAAAATGGGTGACGTATTTTTTTGTAACACAACAAGTATAATGGATTTTATAGCTGTATACTATACGAATGGATAAAACCGGAACAAAAATGTAAAGTAACCCCATTAAGCACTGTTATAGCAAAACTATTATTGTCATTACAATAGGCGATTTAAATTTAAATCGAATACATATAAAGAAAGATATTCGAGACAAAAAGTTGGTACTATAAATCTTCATCAATGGTCGAATTTCATATTTGACCATTATATATATCACTAGCTCCGTATAAGTAGTTACACGTGTGACCCCACTTGGGTTAAAATTTCCCTCAGGTGCATTAAGAAGTTGACACTTGCCTTAACCTGACACTGGGAAACCTTTGCTCACTTTCAAGTGACTAGAGTAAAGCCAGGTTAAATATCTCTCGATTGTTTCGAGTATCCGAGTAACGAAACGAACGAAAGAAGAAAAAAAAAAGTTGACAGTTTTTGGGAAAATCTTAAGGTCAACATTGTAATCATTAATAAACTTAAACAGAAAAATGTTAATAAGCGAAACAAAAAAATGCATCGTAAATTAAGTAATCGTAATATTTATGAAGAAAATAAATGCAAAAAGCTCGTGAATTTTTCGTCCCGTCACCGCCATGGTGGTCGGAAAACTCCAATTTCGTATTCGACGTAGTTAATATTTTAACACGCTATGGTTTTTTTCATTATACGAGGAAACTATTCATAACAAGCGTTACTTCCGTACATGACATGCCAAAACGATATCCATAATTAAAGACGGGTTGAGAACGAAAGTTTTTATTTTAAGTAAGAAACTTGGCAGAAAAATGGTATTTTTAATTTTTTTACAGGACATGCAACTGGAATTAATAAAAAAGACAAAAGCTAACTGCAGTTCTTAACTGTAGAGATTTTATACTATTTTATTTCTGATTTGTAATAATTATTTTAAATGATGACAAAATCTAAGGACGCGTTCACACTTCGCGAATCGCTCAGGGCTTGCTATATGATATAAATTGGAGGTATAATAAAAACATTTTGTCATGGGTATCAGATTACGCGAAACCCATAATAGCTATATCGTATTTATAAGTCCAGTGTACAATGTTGCAGTAAGAACAGTGTAGTTAAGTGGAGGGAAAAACGTAAAAATACTTTTACCTTGTTATGTAGAGTTTTTTTTTTGGAAAATGCTTTTTTGTATTATATTTTTTGTATAAATAAAACATAGAAATTCAGAATGATAATATAGATAATGCCCAATTTATAACACGGACTCCAAATAAAAAGTTGCGTGCGACCTAATTTACAGTTGGCTTCGAAAATAACATGACATTGACCCATTTATATTGATTGGTCATAGTTTGTCTTCGGAGTATTTGTGTAGTCGGAGGCTTCGAATGTCTATCTAAAGAATTTGTTTTGCTTGTTAATATATTATTGAAAAGGTAGTTCGGAGTTTCACTTAGGGTAAAAGCCGGAAAGTTGCCTTGGTAGGATACTTGGTTCGGTTCTGAATTCGCTATGTTAGGAATGGTCTTTGCGGTAGACTTTGGTTGTGATTAGAAGTCTCTTCCCTGCAGACATTAATTCCCTAGCAAAAATCTTTCACGGTGAGACTTCGACGGGCGTTATAATTATACTGCTAAGTCAATTCTACTTCATATTTTTATTAGCGTTGGGAGGTCAAGTATTTTTTTGGTAACTTTGTATACATTAGAGCAGGGGTCTTCAAACTACGGCCCGAGGGCCACATCCGGCCCGCGGACAGATTTTGTCCGGCCCGCGGAGAGCTAGCATACTTGAAAACTCCTTTTAGAGAACATATTTTTTATAGCAAATTAAATTTAGTTTACTGAGGTATTCTAATTTTATGTTGAATAATTATTAATATGACATTGATATGGTCATGGGCTAACTACTTATAACATTGTTGTAGGGTTATTGTTATTGTTTTTGTGATAAGTTGGATAAAGAAACACAGAATTGTAATGAGTAAAGACATGTATAATATGCAGAAAATTTAACTTCAGTATATAATAACTAACAAATTATTGAAATGAATCCAACTAACATTTTATACATTTTAAATAAAAACATAACTTATAACAAGCATAATGACATATGAAATACTAATGAGATTTATGTAATTGAGATTTTCCACTGACAATAGTTTGTAGTTGTGGACTAATTTTACTTGTACCAATTATTAAAAAAGATTTAAGATGCTCATCAGTTAATTTAGATCTGTAAACTGTGTTCTGTTCTGTTTGACACAAGAGCGACCACTCCTTTATCTTTCCCACTCATGTTTTTGCCTCCATCAGTTGTAATACATTTCAAGTTTTTCCATCGAAGGTTCTTTTGACTAATGGCCATTTCAACTCCTTAAAAAATATCTGTACCAGTAGTTGTGCCATGAATACTATACATATCAAGAAGTTCTTCATGCACTTCATAGCTTCTATCTACTCCTCGAATATAAATCAACACCTGAGCAGTATCTGACACATCCGTTGACTCATCCAAGGCCAAATAAAACCACTCAACATGTCCATTTTTGTCGAACAGTTGAGAGGATATATTTTCAGCGATGTTTTCTACTCTTCGAGCCACAGTGTTTGCTGACATACTGACAGTTTTTAAAAAAATTACCTTTTCAGGGCACATTTCTTCGGTACTGCAATTATGCATTCTTTGATCATTTCTCCATCGGTGAATGGTTTTCCACGTTTTGCAATTTCAAGAGCCACACGAAAGCTGGCACGAGTTGCAGCCTCTTGTTCAGTTTTGAGTTTTGTAAATGAAGATTGCTGCGATTTCAATCCGCGCAGAAAAAATCGAAGCTATGAAAGCTTCGAATTTTTCTGTCCGCAAACTTCATGTATATTTTGAGTAATTTTGAAAATGTTTTGTTTCATAATGTCGTTTAATGTTATATTCCTTGAGAACGGCTATGCTTTCATTGCAAATCAAACATATCGCCTTGTTACTTTTACCATTTATTTATTTATTACGTTACCATTACGAAATACTGAATGTTCCACTGATCTTTGAATTTTCTGCATTCACTATCAATTTTTCGCTTCTTTTCCATACTACGAGGGCGGGTCAATAAGTCCGTGACTTTTGGAATAAAACACAGTTTTTTTGATAAATAAATCATTTTATTTTTCAACGTAGTCCCCCTTGAGCTCTATACACTTTGTCCAACGCTTCTCCAATTTTTTTATCCCTTCCAAAAAATATGATTTGTCGAGGTCCTCAAAATAGGCCTTTGTTTGCGAGATGACTTCATCATTGGAGTCAAATCTTTTTCCACCGAGCCATTTTTTCAGGTTTGGGAACAAGAAGTAGTCACTCGGAGCCAAATCTTGAGAATAGAGTGGATGTGGGAGCAATTCATAGCCCAATTCATGGATTTTTGCCATGGCAACTGCACATGTGTGCACCCTTGCATTGTCTTAGTGAAAAAGAACTTTTTTCTTGGCCAAATGAGGTCGGTTTTTTTTCAAATCCTCATTGAAGCGGTCCAATAAGTTGGCATAATATTCCCCATTAATTGTTCTTCCCTTTTGAAGATAGTCAATGTGGATTATCCCACGTGCATCCCAAAAAACAGTCGCCATAACTTTATTGGCTGACAAACCCATGTTGGGGCAGAGCTCCAGGGGTAGTGCTGGTGGTCTCCACCAAATAAAAATACTGCTTCGATGTGTACTTGTATTATATAGGTACTGGTATGATAGCCGCGGTGCGTGCGTCGCGTACGGAGGTGGTCGGGCGAATTCCCCGTGAGGAGTGCACGGGCTCGCGACGCTGTCGTCCGCTAAGCCGCGGGCGTGCGCGGGAGGTCGCGCGCGGGGGGTCGCGCGTAAGAGGGGGCGCGCGGGGAAGAAACCAGTTAGCCAGCCCGGCCCGATGAGACGCAGGAACACATTCCCCGGGAACAGGTCACTGAAGAGGAAGCGGTACTATGCTGTTGTATGCACGAGTTATGGTGCCCTTCTTCGTGCGTATGTCGGCGACTCGACTGCGCCCGTCTGTCCCAGGCTTGACAGCGACTACTCTACCAAGTAGCCACAGTAGAGGCGGTAGATTGGTGTCCCGTACAAGGACCATGGCTCCAACCTTGAGGTCTTGACTCCCGGTCCGCCACTTGGTTCGTTGCTGTAGAAGAGACACATATTCGTTAGAGTAGCGCTGCCAAAAATGTTGTCTCAATTTTTCGATGCGGTCGAATCGTTGGAGGCGCTGTATGTTGACATCGGTGATCTGAGGTCGTGGAATCGAACTCTGAGCTCGTCCGAGGAGGAAATGAGAAGGGGAAAGAAAAGAAAGATCTGAAGGATCAGCGGGCAAAGGTGTTAAGGGTCTGGAATTTAAAATAGCCTCTGTCTGGATCAAACATGTCGATAACTCTTCATACGTCAAGTGAGTAAGACTCAAGACTCTACGCAAAAGATGTTTGGTTGACTTTACTGCTGCTTCCCATATCCCACCAAAGTGTGGAGAGTAGGCAGGAATAAATTTAAATTCAATACCTTGGTTCGCAAGATCAGACTCTATATGCTTAGATGAAACTTGTAAGAAGCGTGAAAGCTCGTTGAAAGCTCCCACAAAGGTTGTGCCGTTGTCGGAGTACACGCGTTGAGGTTTGCCCCTTCTACTTATGAATCGGCTGAAGGCCGCAAGAAATGCCTCCTTGGTTAAGTCGGACACCAACTCTAGGTGCACGGCTCTGACTGCAAAGCAGACAAAGACACAAATATAAGATTTAGTAAGCCTACAACCTCTACCTTTACGGTCGGCTATAAGCACTGGCCCGGCGTAATCCATGCCTGTATTCAAAAAAGGAAACTCAAGGTGCGTCCTATCAGTAGGTAGGTTACCCATAGAAATCTGAATAGGCTGAGCCCTAAAGCGAGTACAGCGAACACAGGAACGCACCACGTGCTTAGCAAGATTTTTTCCAGCTAGAGGCCAGTAAGTAAGACGTATATGTGCCAACAGTAATTGAGACCCTGCATGAAAGAGTGCTTTGTGCTCTTTTTCAAAGATAATTTTTGTCAAGTGGTGTTTACTACACAATAAAATAGGGTGTTTGACATTGTAATCGTAGTAAGAGTTTGCTAAACGACCGCCTACACGAATTAAGTTCTGTGAATCTATGTAAGGAGAAAGACTTATCAAACGATTCTTTTTATGTAAAGTTTGTCCTGATTTAAGAATTTTATACTCTTCAGGAAACATTTCGTGTTGAGCAGTCTGTATTATTAAATTCTGCGATGATTGTAGTTCTGTAAAAGTTAAATATAATGATGTTTTAACTTTATTTCTGCAATTAAAAATAAATCTCTGTATATAGGCTACTACTCTGATTAATTTAGTATAGGAAGACATTTTATGTATTAAATTAGAAATTAGGTGAAGTTGTATAATATTATTTAAGTTTGTCTGATTGTCTGTATATAAAGCTGTTTCTAATAATAAATTACTTTGTAAATTAGGAAAAATGGGAAATTGTATTTTAATCTGATTGATAAAATCAGGACCTAACCACCAAAGAGTGGATGAGCTGATGTAATCAGCCCTCACCCCCCGAGATGCAAGATCAGCAGGGTTGCACTTGGAAGGTACATAGCTCCACGTCTGGCCGGTCGTGATTTCTTGAATCTCACTTACTCTATTGCGTACAAATTGGTCGAGCTTACTAGGTGGTTTAGAGAGCCAACCTAGCACGATCGTAGAGTCACACCAAAAGTAGCAATGATGGAAATTAAGAGTAAGAGATCTGCGTACCTTTTGAAAGAGTCGTGTACCCAATAACGCACCACACAACTCCATACGTGGTATAGTTGTAGGTTTTATTGGAGCAACCTTGTTCTTTGAAGTTAAAAGGCGAACGCAAACTGTACCATCAACTGCTACCGTCCTTACGTAAACACACGCGCCATAAGCGCGTTCTGAGGCGTCTGTGAAAGTGTGAAGCTCTAATAAGGAAGGATTGCTACAAGACACCCACCGAGGAATGCAAATAGAGTTGAGAGCTGGAAGGGACTCTATAAATTCAAGAAATTGTGATTTTAAATCTGATGGAACCTCTTCATCCCAGCCACACTTATGTATCCATAACTGTTGAAGAATAAATTTCCCCTGAACTATGCATGGCCCGACAAGGCCAAGCGGATCAAACACCTGGCTGATTAAAGATAAAATATTACGTTTTGTAACTTTGAGGTTAACATTTAAGTCTACTGTGAAAAATAAATTATCTAAATTACAGTCCCAATATAAACCAAGTGTCTTACTAGGAGAAGCGACATTTAAATTTAATTTTTTGTCTGTATTTTCTGAAAGAAAGTTAGTAATGGATTCTAATATTTTTGAACTATTTGACTGCCACTTGCGTAAATGAAATTTTGCAGAAGATAGAGTTTCAATCACGCCTCTACATTGCTCTATGACTGAATCGGTAGAGTCACCGCCACCCAAATAGTCATCAACATAAAAGTCGCTCTTTATAGAGTAACTAACCTTTGGGTCTAAAGCCTGCTCTGCTAAGGAAACTAAGCATTTAGTAGCAAGATACGGTGCCGAAGCAGTGCCGTACGTCACTGTATTAAGATAATATGTTTTTAAAGGTTCTGAGGGATCAAATCTAAAGACGATTTGTTGTAGAGAACGCTGAGATGGCTCTATTAAAATGGCTCTATACATCTTCTCTATGTCAGAAGTAACAACATATTTATGCTGTCTGTATCTTAAAAGAATAGATAGTAAATCCTCTTGAACTGTAGGACCTATCATGTGTATATCATTGAAAGACCTACCCGAGGTGCTGGCGGCTGACGCGTCAAAGACAACGCGAAGCTTAGTGGTAGTACTCGACTCTCGCTCAACACCATGATGAGGTAAATAGTATTGAAACTTATTTATTTCTGATTTTGGTTTTTCTGTCATATGATTTAATTGTAAATACTCTTGCATGAATTCTAAATATCTATTTTTAAATATAAGGTTGCGTTCAAATTTACGCTCTAGGGAGAGAAATCGACATTTAGCCATTGCGTATGTGTCTCCTAAGCACTCGGGAGAGTCCTTCAACGGTATAGTGACCACGAATTGGCCATTGTCATTACGTCGAATTGTTTTTCGAAATATATTTTCACAGGCCTCTTCTTCAGATGAAAAAGAGCTACTACACTTAACAGAATCAAGCTCCCAGAACCGAGTTAGCTGATTACATACGTCCTGGGAAAAATGACATAGAGAAGGATGTGTACGTCCATGAGGTAGAGACACGCACCCTGATATAAGCCAACCTAGTTTGGAAGACTGCAATCTAGGTTGATTTTTACCTAAATTAACTGTATGGGATAATAAGACGTCCCAAAATATTTCAGCGCCTACGAGGATATCAACAGCTGACGGCACATAAAATTTTGGATCTGCTAACTGAAGACCTGGCGGGATATTTATAAGTTTTTTATCCACGTAAGACCCAGGCACTGATTGTGTTATGAATGGTAAAATAAAACAAGTTATATTCGCCTTATAACTACTAAAACAAGACAGAACCGTAAGAGTACAGCTTTCAGAGGTATTAGAAATCTGACCATTGATACCTGAGACTATGGAGGTAGTACCTTCCTTTGACAAGCCTAGCTTCTCACAAAGGTCTCGGGTGATAAAGTTGGACGTGCTGCCGTTATCCAACAGGAGCCTTACAGGATGCAGCTTTCCATTGACGTCTGCTGTGTTCACCATAGCTGTGGATAGCAATACAATGTTCTGATTATTGTATGCTTTAGATATTTCTGTATTAGTTGACAATACAATATTGTTAACTGACTGATTATCTGAATCCCTATGTAAGAGGGTATTATGTTTAAGTGTGCAATATTTGCAATGTGAAAGTTTACATCGCTTGTCTGTATGACCTGGTCGTAAGCAGTTCATACACACATTGCTCTCTGATGCTTTTTTAATACGTGAATCAACATCTAAATTTCTGAAAGATTGACAACTAAATAAATAATGATTTTGTGAACACATAGCACAAGAAATTTTGTTATTAGTATGGTAAGAATTATTTTTTAGCATTGTAGTTGTAAGATAGTTTTTATTTTTATTAATTTCTTGTATGTGCTTTGTATTTATATTATGTGCTAGTTTTGGGTGTGTATTATTATTATAATTTAATGATTCAATTAAATCTGCTCGATTAGATAAAAATTTAAGAAATTCCTTTAAATTAGGATATTGATCTAAATTATTTTTGAATTCTTCCCACTCACGATTGGTCACAACATCCAATTTTTTGGACATCGTAAAAATGATCAATGTGTCCCAATGTGAAGTAGGCTGTCCTAGGGTGTCAAGAGCTCTTAAATTCTTATTAGTTACATCTATCATGTTACGTAATGATGCACTCGATTCTTTAAGTATTGGTTCAAAATTAAATAAAGCTTGAATATGATTGTTTATAAGTAACCTTTCATTATTATACCTATCTGTTAATAATTGCCAAGCGATAGCATAATTATCGGCTTTGAAATCTATGCTTTTAATAACAACTGCTGCGCTGCCTTTAAGGGTAGCACGCAGATAGTGAAATTTATTAATGTCTTGTATACTAATATTATTATGAATAAGGGAAATATACGTATCTCGGAACTCAAGCCAGTGCTGATAGTCGCCGTTGAAATGAGGCAAGTCAATCTTGGGTAAGCGCACAAAATCATGCTTGCAACCAGAGCCATGGAGATTGTCACCAGCAGAAGCCGCGGAGACAAGTTCAGGGGAAGAGGAACGCGGAGGGCCAAGCAACGACCGCGCGTGGCCCATCTGCGCGTAATATAACGACTCGAATTGATCCCGCTCAGCATATGCCTCGACCGTGTTTTCCGACAACAACTCCAACTCCGTCTGTAACGTATCGAAATCATTATATAGCGTTTCCATTACATTAACACGGCACTGCAACTCGGATAATTGAAAAGAGCTCAATTGAGAAGTAGGTATCAATTTTAAAAAGTTGGCAAAATAGGTTAGCTTAGCTTCATAGCCACCACGCCTCTTAACAAGTTCCTTTAATTTAGCTTCAGACATAATGATAAGTTAGCGCACAATAAGCGCCTGCAGTGCAGAGAAAGATAAATGAAATAAAAAGGAAAAATAAGAAAGTAGCGTTCAAAAGCGTGAAGATTTATGAATGCAAGTATTATCTTCAAAATACAGGCAAATAAACCAGATGATGAAATAAATGCGTAAATAGCCTGCGGTAAATAGATAATAAATAATAAGATTTATATGCCTATTGCATTAAGTGGTATGGAAAAAATGAACAATAGAACAATGTCGAGCACATGTTCGGTGATTACGCACTGACAATGTTATCTAAAAATTTGGAGATATTATTTTTACAATTATTAATTGATTTTTGATATGAAAATGAATTGTTGTAAGCTGATAATAATAAATGTATGATTAGGCTACGTATGAAGAGATCACATATGACTGATCCATGTAGCACATTCTATTTTCCTGAAAAAAGGTTTTAAAAAAAAGCAGGAAAAAAAGGATAATGGAACGGACTCACTCAGAATTAATGTAATTATTCCTTGATTGTCTTTCGATTGTGCGCGTCCACGTGGAATGCGGCGCGATCGGCGCATGCGCAACTCCTTGTCGGGGCGTCTCGGTCCAAAGTCCAGTCCGAACGATATTTGCGCTTCGCAGCAAATAAGACGGCTATTCTTCTGTTTTCCTTTCGAAGGACCACTGTTGGGGCAGAGCTCCAGGGGTAGTGCTGGTGGTCTCCACCAAATAAAAATACTGCTTCGATGTGTACTTGTATTATATAGGTACTGGTATGATAGCCGCGGTGCGTGCGTCGCGTACGGAGGTGGTCGGGCGAATTCCCCGTGAGGAGTGCACGGGCTCGCGACGCTGTCGTCCGCTAAGCCGCGGGCGTGCGCGGGAGGTCGCGCGCGGGGGGTCGCGCGTAAGAGGGGGCGCGCGGGGAAGAAACCAGTTAGCCAGCCCGGCCCGATGAGACGCAGGAACACCCACCTTGGCCTTCTTTGGCGCCGATTCACCCTTAGAAACACACTGTTTTGACTGTTGTTTGGTCTCTGGTGTATTGTGATGGATCCATGTTTCGTCCACGGTTAAAAAACTCCTCCATATTGTGATTAAACAACGCCAAACCTTCCTGTGAAGTTGTTACACGATTGCGTTTGTGGTCGACTGTGAGCAAACGCGGCACCCATCTTGCGGAAAGCTTTCTCATGCCCAAGTGATCATTCAAAATTGAAACCACTGAGCCATGCGAGATGCCTATGGCTTCCACAATCTCTTGCACTTTCAATTTTCGGTCGGCCAACACCATATCGTGAATTTTTTCGATTGTTTCGGGTGTAGAGACCTCAACTGGGCGTCCAGGACGTTCGGCATCTTCAGTGCTTGTAAGGCCACAACGAAATTCAGTAAACCACTTTTTTACCATTGAAATCGATGGTGCAGAGTCCCCATAGTATTTATCAAGCTTAGCCTTGGTCTCGGTAATGGTTTTTTTTCGCAAAAAATAATGCTTAATAAGCACACGAAATTCACTTTTTTCCATTGTTTCCTTAAGTTACTGGATAGTCTGATAAAGATAGCTGTAAAACACAAACTAACTGACGCAGCAAGTTCAAATTTTGATAGGAGTCAACTGACAGATGCCTGTTAACTGGAGTAGTGTTGCTTTTTCAGTAAGGAGGTTAGAAATTCAAAAAGTCACGGACTTATTGACCCGCCTTAGTACTAAATCACACACAAAAGCAACAATTCAAATCAAAATACTGTTACAAAGATGTCTTAAGCTTAAACACGCACAAACACGTTTTAAGGAGGTTCGCACTATTTTATTTCACAACAGTGTCATAGGAACTGACTTGTGGTTGCGCCACTAGCCTTCTTATATATTCCAATTACTGCCATCTAGAAGTGAGTGGAAGACACCAGAACACCAGAACCAACGAGATTATTCTCTACGTGCTATAAATGCCATCTGTTAGCAATAGAAGGAACTACCTATTTCCGCTTGTGTCCACCAGATGTCGTGTCACGTTACTCCTCATGGCTCGTACTCTACGACTAATCTAGAAATTACAGATAATAATAATGACAGGAAAATTAATAATATGCAGTGTTGCCGTTTTGCGGACTTTAGTCCGATTTGCAGCCTTTTTTAAACGTTGCGTACTTTTTAGGACTTTTATTTTCATCACTGGACTATTTCACTTTTTACCACCGGCAACTATGATAATATGGTTTTGGCTCTCGGATCTTACTGGAGTAATCAGTATGGCCCTAAGGCTGGAAAGTTTGGAGACCCCTGCATTAGAGGTTTTTACTTAAGAGGAGAGTTACTATGTTTCTTACTTTCTACTGTGGAAAAAAGTTTTAATTTTGTAAACAGTTAAGGCAAAGAAGAGAAGTTAAGGCTAAAAGAGGATAGTATAACAATCCGCACCTAAATAAACCTATACATTCTGAAACAAGTAAGGACATTTTTTTTTGTTTTTCAAACTTTTGCAATAATCATAAATATAAAAATATTAATGATTACTGTTAAACAATCTAACCAAAATTAATATTCGATTGTTTAATTTTCTAATTACGGAGTAAAAAAACAAACGAACGGGATACATGACCTACGCTAGGAAACTATCCCCCGATGCATTTGTAACATTTTTTTTTAACGTAGACAGGGCTCGTTATTTCCCATTTTTTCTTTTGTTTTTTCTTTTGCTTACATACTAACATTTTTATTACTTTCTATTACATTTACATTGTTGCTTACTGCAAGTCCAATGAAAATAGATTTACTGAAAACTTGTATGAATTAGGCTTACTAAAAGTAGTTATTATAAAAGATTAACTTTGGATGAAAACATTGAATTATTCTCAATTTGTATAATTTCACTAAGTAGGTACAGGGTTTTAAAAAAAAAAAAATGGGGCATCTATCCGGCTTTTACCCTACCAAAAATGTTAATAGCGTCCGCACACGCTAGGCAAGTAACTTGGCAATCAGAGATCCACGAGGGTGGAGGCTAGAGAGGCTCCAGGGGAAGAAAATAATTTGATTGCTTGCCAAGCTGTTTGTCAAGCGTGAAACCTAGCATTAGAAATCTGTTGTTGATTGGATACCACATTGATTCAGTAATAACAAAGTTTAAATTAATTTTAATTAATACCCGCATTTTTAAAGTGTAAAGTGTATAACCGCATGAAGTGTAACTGCTTATGAAAAGGGTATGCTCTCGTTGACTGATTGACAGTTAAATTCATTTGAATGTAGCCCAAATTTGCTGCTTATCAATGCTGCTCTCGAAATGGCTGTAAAATTTCTAAGGAACATTTAATTAATTATTAATGGTCTTTTTATGAGCTCTTTCCACGATGCGAGATGCATATTATTTTTAAGTGTTATTAAAATTATTATAAGTATTTAATTAAATAAACATTTCATATTCTCTCGACATTCTGAAGTTATAATAATTAATAAATAGTGAATTTATAATTTGACTTTCTTAAAGACCCAGTCATACTAAATAATTATGGTTCGTTCGTTCGTTTCAGCCTGGTGACGTCCACTGCGGGCCATAGGCCTCCCCCATAGATTTTCGGGGCGGTCCATTGACTCCCTGCGACTTTTCTCAGGTCGTCTGTCCACCTGGTTGGAGGCTGTCCTAAGAGAGAGTGTCTCCACACGAGAACCTTTCGGTCTCAGCGGCCGGTTTTACGGGCTATATGTCCAGCCCTTTGCCACTTTAGCTTGCTAATGCGCTGGACTATGTAGGTAACTTTTTCTTTTCACTCTCGCGACAGTTGAAAAACATCATCGAGTTATTAATCAGCGTTGTTTCGTCATTTTGGGCAACTCTTGGTCCAACTTTAGTCAATTTCCTTTTTATAAGGCACAAAATGTAATAGTATGCTTTTAAATATATCAAATGGCTGCTGCACCGTACAACGATTGATCATTCCGTCGTGTTCATGTCGTTAAAATTTTTACCTGCGCTTAATGTGAAACTATTTGTATGACAATATGCACAAAAATCGCGATCAATTTTATGGTCACGGAAATGTCTGTAATAAAGTTTTCATGTCTTTCTGCACATAATTCCGTAAATTTAATATGGATATTCCTCTATTTTGGAGTTAGCCGAAAAAGCCTGGTTGATAGTAAAAAGATAAAGTCTAAAAAAGGAAATGCGTTAAATAGAAACAGATAAGAAAAAAATTCCCTTCTATAATAATAGGTACACTTACGAGTAGCGATACTTTACTGATGTCATGTGAGTAATATTTTTTTAGTAGTACAACTTATGTGAGATACTTTATTTGCTTTTTTGCTTGTTTTAATGCAAAACACCTTTAATAGAACCACGATAATTGATCGTACGCTAAAGGCAACATGCATGCATGCAATGCATCAGGCCCATTAATCTTTTTATGACAACTAGGTCGTTTTATGACGTCATCGGTCAAACTAAACTCATTTAAAAACCTAATTTTTATCAAAAAATAATACTATATCGTAATTAGGCAGGTAAACCAACATGTTTATGTTAATTTTCCTATTTTTATCAAAATTTAGGTTTGTCAATTAATATTAGATTTTTAGATAAAATTACATTTTAATTATCACTTAAGATATTAGAATTCGATAAAAATTTAATTGATTTTTATATCAAGACCGACCTCTGTCACTTTAAAATAGATGGTTGGAGTTGGAATTAAAATATCAGTGGATTTTCATAGGAAAAACCAATCAAATGTGAAATCGCACTTGGACCAAAATAAAACTAGTGCCGTACATTTTAATCCGAGCTGTCAGCCAGTATTGCCGACGGGGCCGCGTGGTCAGAACTCACAAGTGAACTACCACTTTTTGTTCTTTCATTGCAATTTAAAATAGTTCTATCTATGAGAACTATTTCCTCTATTTCAATTTTTCCCTAAAAATAAAACAGATTTTTTTATGATATACCTAGGATTTTAGTAGTTCACTCACTCATTTCTTATTTATTGTACCTACTAAGGAAAGTATGACAATTATATTTATCTTCATCATTACCAATTTCCATAGTGGCATAATGTATACATTTGATGAAAATATGGCGCGTATCATGCGCCTGTGCAATATATGGATAAAATATTGTAAGTCTAAAATTGTCTTTCAACGGTCTTGGCGTTTTGCCAGGATTAAAATTTCTTGTTTACTTTGATGTAAAATAATATTAGGAGTACTTTGGAGACGAATAAGTATGCAAACGTGGATGAACTGCGTAAGTTTCGGTATATAGTAGAGACCGCTGCCAGATTCCTAGTCTGTAGTGAAACAGAAGAGTTTCAATCTGATAATAATAAAACTGTTGATCGAAAATGTAGTCCTTACAAATAACAATCTCGAGTCTCTTTTCCCAGGGTACCTACCGACCTTATAAAGGTTCCCCATGCATAGTTTTTTATTGGCTTTTCGATAAGTACGTAACAAACCAGGTAATATTGTCTTTGCAATAGCATATCTACGATCAACCGTTGACGAATTGATACAGTCAAAACAAAAGTTCGTTGGAGAGCATTAAAAAAGTTCTATACAAATAAATAAATATTTTAAAAAATATATAAACCGACATCCAAAGTAAAAGCAAAATCATTCTTAATAATCACTAAGAAGTATGAAATAATCTTACTGTCGAAATAGTTCCCCTTTTAAATTCTGCTAAAATTATGTTTGTATGTCTATGGAAGTAGTTGTGTTGAAATTAATGTTTTTATTATAAGAGGATTTATACAATTGTTTGGGCTGGTATCGACTTCAAAAATAAGAAGAAATAGTTAAATTTTAGCAAAATTTTAAAAGGGACTATTTCGATAGTAAGATTATTTCCTACTTTTTAGTGATTATTAAGAATGATATTGCTTTTAATTTGAAAGTCGGTTTATATATTTTTCAAAATATTTATTTATTTTTTCCTTTTTTAGTGGAACAATAATATTAACTAGTACCTGGGAGATCGAGCTTTGATCGGAGTTTTAGTAAGACGATAAAATATTTAAAAGTAAATAAAAAATAGAAAACAAAGGAATCAAAAAGAAACACACACATTTATAAGATCGAGATTTGATCCCGAGACCAAATCATAGGTAACGGACAATTTACCGTTCTACCATTCGGCTGACTTTGTATAGTGTTGAAATTATTGAAGTATTGTTGAACGACGAAAGAAAAACATAACAACTTAAAAATGTGTGATTTCTCAGGGATAAGACCTAGCTTTGGAAGAAGACGTCTGACGTTACAGACCTTTCGCATACATCTTCACAACAGTTCTTTATGCAAAATTTCCATACGTGTATCATTAAAAACTGACGAGTTCCATTCAGTGCTTTTGGAACCAGGGTATACCTTGACATACATGTCACTTTTTGGTAGCATATGCTTAGGTTACCTAAAAAATGAAGTTATCGAAGAAATGATGTAACAGTTGACACACAATATGTTAATGATGATGATGAGACTAGCGAATGTACAAAGGTATTGATATTGGTGTAAAAGACTTAGAGAAGTACCTATTTCATTATATTATGATTATGTATGGTGTATCAGATGGTGGTGGTTATGATGATTATTTAACCGTATCATAATATGCTTGCAGTTCTTTAAGCAATGTTGAAATTCCCAAACGTGTATCTTTAAAGACTGAGGAGTTCTGTTCAGTCCTTTTGGATCCAGGGTATACCTTGGCACAACATTTCACTTTTTGGTAGCTGTGAATGTTCAAAGAAATTGATATCGGTGTAAAAGATAATGAGAAATACCTATATCAACATAATATCATGATGTATGGTGTGATGATGGTGGTTGTGGTGTTGATGATGATTATTTAATAGTGACATATGCTTGCACTTTTTTAAACAATGCTGAAATTTTCAAACGTGTATCTTTAAAGACTGAGGAGTTCTGTTCAGTCCTATTGGATCCAGAGTATACCTTGGCACAACATTTCACTTTTTGGTAGCTGTGCATGTTCAAAGAAATCGATATCGGTGTAAAAGACTATGAAAAATACCTATATCAATATAGTATTTTGATGTATGGTGTGATGATGATGATTATTCAATAGTGACATATGCTTGCAGTTTTATAAACAACTCTGAAATTTGAAAACATGGATCTTCAGATACTGAGGAGTGGCGTTCTGTGCTTTTGGATCCAGTTTATACCTTAGCATAAAATTATACTTTTTGGTAGCATATGCTCGAGAGCTACAAAAATAGTCATAATCACTATATTATCCCTATTAATTTTGAGGACTTCTCTCGATTCCTCATGGATCCTATCACCAGGTCTACCATTTGATGACAATGGCACCAATTGTGGAGTCAACCCTTTAAAATAAAAAAATTATTTCGAAAATCGGTCCACAAACGGCGGAGTAATCGCGTAACATACACACAAAAAAATATACACACGAATTGAGAACCTCCTCCTGTGTTTTGGAAGTCGTTTGAAAATTGAGCACAACATCGGTTGATAATGTGTGAAGATAAATACATAATTGATTTTACTAACTTAAATAATGCGTTAATGTATAAGTATCATTGTTTTAACAAAAAATATCACAAATAACATAAGGATTTGAACAGTAATTTCCGTTTGATGATTGATCCGTAGCAAAAAAAAGTTTTTTTAATTCAGCAACTGATTACTCTACTTTTTTAATTTTTCGGCCCATATTTATGTCACCTTATGGGAAATATAAGAATCTTGCTGATATTAAACAAATGCATGTTCTATATTGTGCATTCTTTTATTTTACTACCTGATTCATATTGAAAAGTTTGGTATATTCACGACGAATGACGATGTTTCTTGTTTCAGATTTTAATGTTCATCGCAGTAAAGGTTCAGCATGAAGCTAAATAACTCACACGAGAAAGAGTCATTAGCACGAGGTATGATGACGATTATAACGATTTATTAAGGGGAAACTGGGGACACTTGATCCCTCCCTTTGTTTTTAACCCTTATTTCCTACATATATAGTCCTATTTGAAAAAAATGACATCGGAAGACAATCAAATTTGTCTGGTTACAAAATTCTGTATCCAACAAAAATAAACAGAACAGTGAAAAAATACTAATTTATCTACTGAAACTAATTTTGAATTAAAAAGAAAAACAAATTGACACTTACAATTACTATGCAACTTTAAAAAGTTTTTAAAAAACGTTGTTTCATTAATTAATTGCTTATGAAGATCACACGTTACACACCTTAAATATAGTTTTTAAACAACTATTAAATCAGAATAAAAATTTACAAAATAAAAGTTGATTGCAACAAAAGTAATTTTTCGTCCACCATTGAAGAAAGTGTCACATCTGACTATTCTACTTATTTGGATAGGTTACTGGTATCGTTTACTACCAACATAGCCACTGTAAAGGTAGGTATTTTCCATACAGGAAATTGAGTTCAGCTCTGTACCTAGTCTCCCTTAGGGGTCAAATGTCCATCTCCTCCCGTATGTAATATATTAGTTAAGTCGCATTGTTATTCTGCCAAGCAGAGACAGTGATAGCCTGTAATTTAAGGAGCCCTTAACTTTAAGAAGCGTTTGAGAATTTGGTCGATATATTATTAGATAATATAAATAGGTACGTATTTAAATAACGTATATATCATGAATAAAAATAATATATCATTCAAATAATTAAAACATCCTTTTAATATAATTATAATTTTACTTATTTTAAGGCGACCCTTTGACTCTGATACAGTTACTTTTATTGGTTTTTTCTTTGTCATACATAGTATTTCCCCTGGGAGGAAAAGGACCAAAAGAAATGACTAGCAATTTTTATCATAGTCCAATTGTGGTTCTCAAGGCGAAAATTACGTATAAGATGGTAAAGATTATTTTGGTAGATCTTATACTATTTGGAGAATCTTCTATATTATATCTTTTAAAATTAAGCATTTCCATAAATCGTTCGACTACAAACGAAACATAAGCAATTCATTGCTATTTTTTGTAATTTTCCTATTCCTTATGCAAAGCACAACGTTATCTCATGTATGTAGTCTAGTTCAAATTTTAAGATTCCTATGACGAAAACGACTACTAAATACTAAATAACCAATGTACAGTCAAGTACCTTAAGCTTATAAATCATGGTGATATCTAGATTATTGTTGTTAAAATTAAATATGTAATAAAAGTAAATTAAATAGTGATTGGCCTATTTTTAAACGAATCTCATAAAATAAAACTCAAATAATAACGTTGATAGAATTTTATAATGGTCAGCTTTGATTGTAGCACTAGAAATACGATGATGAAGATATACTAGTTCTATAGACTGACAAAAAACGTTCCAAGCGGTTTCAAACGAGGTCGAGTCTCAAGAGTGACAGAAGTGATAGTGTGCCCGTGCCTTATCTCGCCGCCGCTACTTTACAGCCAGTAGATGGCCACTTTTTTATCACCTATGTCTTATAATAGGCTATTAGCAGGGAGAATTTTAGTCCAAGTTGCTTTGAGATTTAAAAATAGGATCAGATAATATTTTTTTCATTAATATAAGGAGGCGTGAAGTGGCCCGTATTCTACAGCCAAATTTAAAAATATTACTATGAGTTACATGAGTAGTAAGGGTAAGGGTGATTAATTAGGGCCGTTAGATAAGAGTTTACGCCTACAACATGCATACGTGTTACGTTGTGCGCTGTCTATGAATGTCATGATTGTTCATAGACAACCCACAACATAACATATACATGTTGTAGGCGCCAACTCTTATCTAACGGCCTATAAAGAGGTATAAAATTGGGTTTAATAGAAACCGAACTTAACGCGGGCGAAACCGCGGACAAAAGCAATAGGCAAAAAATAATACAATATATTTTTATCAAATCGCTGTATTGCTGTTGAGGAAAATGTTGCGGTAAAAAATTTCGTACGTTTCATAATTTATTTTAACAGCGTGTCTTATTACTTGTTTACTTTTACGGATTCATAACAGTGTAGCGAGTAAATAAAAAGCAGAGAGTTTTCAGTAAACTCATATTATTATTACTCTCATTTAATATAGTACGCAGCTTCTTCTTTCTGTGGCTAAAGTATTAGGTGCTCACATATTATGAAGTTGGCGTTTTGTCATAATATCTTCTTTGGTTAGGAATTCAAATTTCAAATTTATACCGCTATTTACTCATGCATTTGTGTTTCGAAAACCGTAATTCATTTGTTTTTTCCTCTTTTGTATTTTTCTTTGCGTCAATCTGTTTACAAAATGAAAAACTTGAAATATCGTATTATTTTCAAGTACCAGTTCCACCGTGGCACCAGTGCTGCAGAAACGGCTCGAAGGATTAATAATGTGTAAAGCGACAGTGTTGTAAAAGAAAACAGTGCGTTTTTGGTTCCAACGTTTTCGTTCTGGAAATTTCGACCTGCAGAACAAGCCCCGTGGACGGCCGGAGACCATAGTTGATAATGAAGAATTGAAGGCTATTGTGGAAGCGGATCCATCGCAAACTACGTCCGAGTTAGCTGCAGGCTACGGTGTTAGTGATAAAACTGTTTTAATCCACTTGAAGTAAATTGGGAAGGTGAAAAAGCTTGAAAGGTGGGTACCTCATGAATTGAGTGCAGCAAACTGACAAACATGCGATGACTGCTGCGTTACATTACTCAACCGGCACATAAATGAATGGATTTTAAATCGAATCGTTACCTGTGATGAAAAGTGGATCCTGTACGATAATCGGAAACGCTCATCGCAATGGCTGAACCTTGGCGAACCAGCCAAAGCCTGCCCCAAGCGGAAATTTACTCAAGACTGAAACGAGTGTGGTAGATATTGGAACAATTTTGGGGAAAATACTAAAAACGACGATTGAATTTTCTCATACTAATAGTTATAGTTAATATAGAACAACGTATATCGGGGTAGCTAGTAATACAACAAAAAAATCACGTGATAATGATGCCGTTAAAGTTTTTAATGTATTTCGATTTCATTAGGAGGGAGCTGTAGGCCTCCATTTCTCTCTCGCCGACAATTCACGCAAGATCTGTTGGCAAGATTACCTACATTCAAATTGTCATTCCTTTCGGTTTCGTTCGTAGGTATACGGTGGGGGAAAATACAATTATTTGTAAATGGGAGAAAAAACAAACCAATATTTTCGCACACCGAAAATAACCTGTTACCGACATGTCGAATAAATACAAAATTATTTTATTTATATGTGTCCATAACCAATTTTGCTTTGAATTTTCACACAAGTACCTAAGCAATTTCAGGTAAACAAAAGGTAGATTTATGTAGGCATGCTTATTGCACCACCTTACAATAAATAAATCAATTACTCTCTAGACTAATTTCGTAGCAGCTCGTAGCCCGCCGTAGCCGCGTAGATTGTCTACAGCGTAGCGATGTACGTATTGAAGCAAACAATCATGTGATTTTTGCTCGGGTTAGTTATTCTGTGCAAATGTAGTAGGCCCTCTATAAATTTTCACATTGTGTAATCGGACTGTGCTAAATTAAAATTTACTTTACACCTTTTTATGTCTACAATCTAGAGCTTTTCATAATGTCTTTATCTGTAAAAAACATTTTAAAGTGAATCACAAAACTCATTTTCAACAAAAATGATTTTTTACCGCTACCAAAAACATGTACATTGTTGAGTTTTTTGAAATTTGGTACAAGGTACTCCCAGTACTCACACATCAGCTTATATTATACTATTATGAAAAAATGTGTGACAAGACAACCTTTTCAGTACGTGAAAAAGTAGTATTAAATTGTCTTATAATAACAAGACAACAACTATCGCATCACTGCAATGGGCTTGAGGAATATATAGTAAAAGTATGATTTAAATTATATGAAGACACTGCAAGTTTATCAGCTTCACCTTAAGCTAAACCCCTTTCAGGTGAGCTTGAGTCAACAACCTGCACAGTTTTGCAACAAATACGTAACGGTATGCCTGTGCAGTTTTACAACAAACACGTAACGGTATGCCTGTGCAGTTTTGCAACAAACACGTAACGGTATGCCTGTGCAGTTTTACAACAAACGCGTAACGGTATGCCTGTGCAGTTTTGCAACAAACACGTAACGGTATGCCTGTGCAGTTTTGCTTGCACAGGTACTTGTATGGGTAGCATTAGACATCGAATCTTTAGCAACTGGTTATTCGCCAGTATAAGTTACCCGTCAAATTTCGAGCACGTACTCGATAAGATGTAGCGGCGCTGAGTATGAGCTGCACGTAGACTAAGTGATGTCGGCGTGGGAAGTGACGTACGCTACGAACGTAAATACCTTATGAATGCGACCACGAAAATAGCTGAAAGCATTGATGCAAGCTTAAGTTGAAGGTTGCATCAATGTTTTCTTGCTTTTGACCTTTGGAAAGTATAATATTTGGAAGGTAGTGATGGATTTTAAAAAGCGTTTTTCTTAAAATTATAATTACGGCTGAACAAGTGAACATAATAAGCGTTGAGTTGCTGGCGTAAGGCAGAATCAAGTTTACTGGTTTCCATTTTACAAAAACCTTTTTTAAGAGGAGAATTAGGTTGTGATTAGCACTAGCCTATTAGGGTTGTCAGTTTTTTTTTTGGAATAGACGTTCCATACATTTTTTCGTTATCGGCTCTTTAATAAAATTCAACTGATACAAGCTTTAGAACATATACATAGAATAAACAAATATTCATACAGGACATAGTACGGTATAACCCACATAAGGGGTCCTTGAGGAATTCGAATATCGGTGGCCTATAGGGCAGGTAAGTTCTGACAAGCACGGGAATGAGGGCACAAATTACACAAAATACTGCAAAATATAGGATAATTTTTTCCCGAAAAAGAACAGTGTTCCCGTGGGATACTGTATTTACGCGGGCGCACCGCGGGCAACATATTGTTTATTATAATACTAGCTTTTACCCGCGGATCCGCCCGCGTTGTTACAGAATCCCATTGGAACACTGTACTTTTTCGGGATAAAATGTAGTCTTTATTGTGTCAATCCAGATCTCAAACAACTACCATACCGAATTTCATTAAAATCCGTTCAGTAGTTTTTGCGTATACGAGTAATAAGTACGAGCAAGTCGTAGACAGTTTACGATAACTATATATAACTATATATAACTAAAATATATAAATAACTGATAACGATTCGGTGGTTTTTTTCTGGACTACTTAGATTCTGTCACAAGTAAGTATATATTATTCTTTGTCGATATCAATTAAAGAAATTGTATTTAAAGCATTTTTAAAATTATTTCGGTTGAATTAATCTCAGTGCGACAAAGGACAAATCATAAATTAGCATTTATAGAGCCTATTCATTTTAATCAAAAGATGATGAGCGATTACGGACCTTTGCAATTAAAAAAGCGGGAAAGTGTTAGCCGTTTTGTGTTAATTGTATTTTCGCAGCAATATACAATTGCGTTGTCAAAATCCTCGCTGCCATTTTGTTTTTCAACCTTTACCACCAGGTAAAGGCTTACACAAATTTGGGACACGTGGAAATTGTATATTGTGTTTCCGTGTTTTAAAAATACGTATTAAACTATGAATTTTTTGATAATTTTATGGTGGTAAATGTGGAAAAACAAGTTGAACAAGATATATTAAACAATTAAATATTGTATATTTACGAAAATCAATTCTATTAATAAGAAAACACCTTTTTCGAAAAAGGGAAATTCACGCTAACAAAGCCACGTGTAAAAGCTTTACGATAAAAATCTAAAAAAGGCATAATAAAAATACTTAAAATGTGACTGAATTATTATCCTCGAATCAAAAAGGTGGGAATTGGGATGAAGCTGAGCGTGTAATAAACATCGCTCCCCCGAGATGATTTGACAAAAATAGGGTTTGATGTACAGTCGAGGGAGAATAGCTATTGACTTTTATCGGCGACTGTCTTTTAGTTGCAATCGTTTTTACTGTCTATTAAATACTCTTTTACTGTGTTGTTGACTTTTACTGTCGCGTAGCTATATCTGTTAAAACTAAACATCGAATCTTCTGTATTTTTTAAAGTAAACAGTTCTTTTGTTTTAAATGACACAGTTATAAAGGAAATGACAATATTATGTTGTCTATATAGTATTAGTTTGGATCAGGTCATCCAATATATTATATTACTAACTTTTGCGAGCAATTTTTTTTTATTTCCATCCCCTCATGTGGAGTATCACCGAATAAGTTTTTTACACAAAGGCAAGGATTCATACATGACTTTTTGACGTGATAACGTCATATAAATCGATAAGCGCCGGCTGCACGCACGAAAAATTGTCACATTCCGCCTGATTGTCACGTTCCGCCTGAGCCGAGCGTGCATGCGAGAGCGCGGAACAGGCGATAGAGAGGCACGATCGGCCCAAGCGTTCGGCTTGTGGTGACGTTATCACGTAAAATTGTCGTCTGTAAACAGAATTAACCGGCAACCATTTTTTTAATAATGTACACTTTCGAGTAATCGACCTCCAAAGTGCTTTACAAGTTGGTTTCCCCCTTGGAATTTCTAAACTATGAGAATAGGAAACTTGCAATTTTCCATGCTGCTATCAGCATGGAAAGTTGCGAGTTTCCTATCCAGTATGATCCGATAATCATGCTAAATACTCTTTAGCAAAATTATTTTGAATGAAATCGGACAGCACATTTGGAAATAATTCGAAAACAAAAACCTGTTACACGTTGATAGTCACGGAACCCTCCTTAGATATGTCCTGACATGCTCTTGGTTAGGTTATCTTATATAAGTATATATATATGCCTGATGATATTTGATATTCATTAAAAACAAAATCACATACACAACTATGTCATTGTTTACACTAGAAACCTCGTTATTGATTCAAACTTTAATTAAGAGCTTGGTGTTTGATGAAGTTCGCACAGACCTGAGGTTGGTAGACAAACATAGCCCGAGAAGCGAGTAGGTGCGTTTGACTGTAACATATAACTTAAGTTTGGGTTTAAGTCCGTTAATATCGAGCTGAACTTGTAAACTTGTCAGAACACTTACAGACTTCAGTTAGATATTCTGAATTATTGATTCTCTATTGGTACGAAAAATAAATTAATAGTTTTAGCTTAAACTTTACGATCAGATTTATGGAGGAGATCTTACAATGTGATTTCTCTTAACGCCCTCGTAGAATGAATATACTGTCTTCTTGTGCACCAATCATTTAAATCTATTAACAGTCGAGAGCCCAACAAATCAAGAATTTTTCAACGCGGTCATTTAAATAAATGATTTGAGTTAAATGTACATACGTTACTTCAGTGAATATATGTAAACTTTATTTGTTACAAGCCTTTTTTATGTAAATAAATAAGTATTGAAATTGTCAAAACTATTCCGATTTATGGACGATTCTTTTTTTAATCTTTATGAGCTTTGACGTTTCCTTTCGTCTTGAAATAATAAATGAATGAAAACTAATTTTTTGTAATTCTAATGGAACTAAGTGAAAAAAACTGGACTTCTATTTCTTTTTTCATTCTTAAATTGATTGTACTGACTGACAATTTTACATACTTGAATAATAATAATCACGACATTTTTTATCCTCGGTAAGCACGTGAAACGGAAAATTTCAATCTGTCCAAAGTAGATTTAGCTATTGAAAACACTATAATACGATTATATACACAGTGTATTCAAAACAAACAATAGATATTCAAGGAAGTTTAGGTTCTGGTAAAAAAAAAAACATCCTATAAAATAATTAGCGTCGATTCATAACCGCGCGGCCGATACTGCGCTCGGTCGTGTGACCTTCAAATCCGGCATCCGCTATCAGGAATAGTTAATCATGTAATTTTTTTGTAAATTATAAGAATTTTTAGTTATGCAAACTGTCATTACTTACGTAATATTGTGCCAAATGTTGGGTAAAATATAAGATAAAATATAACATTCGGATAAAAATACACTCTGTACTTACTCCCTGGTATGTGTGGCTCCCGGCGACCGCTCATTAGCTGCACCCGGCCGATACAAAGCGAACT
The DNA here is from genome assembly GCA_963565745.1 of Phengaris arion. Taxonomy (NCBI): domain Eukaryota; kingdom Metazoa; phylum Arthropoda; class Insecta; order Lepidoptera; family Lycaenidae; genus Phengaris; species Phengaris arion. Next base: position 11,469,060 of record OY751440.1, on the reverse strand, counting down.
AATTACACCCTTCGTGGGCTTGTGGATTGGCATTCGGCCGCATCACAGTCAATTTTAGACAGATACGGAAAAATGCATTTTAAACAAGCGTATTTTTACGTAACGTTTAACCAAATAGTTAGTTCTTATCAAATTAAAAAATAATGGGTACAACATTTGAGTTGTTCGTCCCGCAAAGTTTCGTCCTAATGGGACGAGAAGACAATTTTTTTTTGGGATTTTTTCATTCATCAGTTCGTCACATTTTTATTTTCTATTATTTTCTAACAAAAACATATGAGGTAATATCAGCAAAAAAATAAAATCAGTTGTAACACGTAGTTCAATACTCACTATCACTTTATAGTATAAAACAAAGTAGCTTTTTCTGTCTGTCCCTATGTATGCTTAGATCTTTAAAACTACGCAACGGATTTTGATGCGGTTTTTTAATAGATAGAGAAATTCAAGAGGAAGATTTATATGTATATAACATGCATAATATAGTAGATAACAACTGATAATTTTAGAGGCTTCTAATGTCATAAATAAACACATTTTTTTGCGCTTACATTGCAAACGCTGGCTGTACCCTACGGGATAGATCAAAATAATCTACTACAGTATTGTATACCTTAATACACATATACCTTAAAAAGGTATATGTCTATCTCTTAGGGAAAATCCACAATAACCATTTTTTATCCTTTACTTTTTACGAGAAATTATGGCTTATTTACGAAGCGATTTTAAGCAATACATATAAACCTTAAATACATTGTGCATTTAATATAGATCAATATGGATAGCATGTAATTTAAATGAATATTTTCGAAGATATTACACATTTAAAATGCAGGGAAATAGCGGTTGGATCGGCCGGGGTCGAGGTGTTAGGGTCCCGTTTTTACCCATTGGGTACGAAACCCTAAAAACATTTTCAATATTGTATACAGAAGTATATTGCAGTGAGTAGAGTTATTTGCTGAAGAAGTTTTTTTTCCAAGAACACGCCGGCAAAGCCGCGGGAAAAAGCTTTGATTATATTTTTTATACTTGTAATTTTTCTAAACTCTGTGCACACGTTTATCTTTTCTGTTTTATTCGAATACGTACCTTTCTTCGTATGACTACTAACATACAACTTTAATCGTACAACTATTCATACTTAATCCGTAAATACGTAACTCGTAATTTTTTCCGTACTCAATTCATACGAAATATGTAATGCAAATGTGTATGCAAATATGTCCAAGGAATAAAAAGTTTCATACAAACTTTTATCACCTATTTTACCCCCTTGAGGGTTGAATTAAAGAATAAGGATTTGGCCTGTTCGTTGATACATCACTCAATCAGCTTTGCGTTTTATATATTATATAGATATGGATAGATGAAAATATTGTACATCAAACTGTTGATATTTTGTCGCAATTTTGTGATAAAATATCAAAAAATAAAATAATAAAGGCGTGGTCCAAGCCTACTTTGGCATGTCCCCTTACCCAGTTTACCTAGAGTATAATTACGAAGTGGAAAAAAAATCATAAAAAGGACTAGTAATTCAAGGCATATGATTGTTATTTTAAGTATAAATATATATTATTTTAAGTATAGAGATAGCAACGATTTGCAAGTGAATGTTTTTATTTACTGAACGTCAGACTGTTAAATGAGACTCATTTTAGTCAATTATTGTAAGTTTTTTTTTAGTGAAACACTTTGTCGTATATTTTATATCTACAGTAATATTATGAAGAGGAATTAATATTCATTTGTTTTTGTATGTTTGTTTCTTTGCATTGAATAGGCTCTGTAACTAATGGACCGATAAAGTAGACCACGGGAGAGGACTAATTTTTATTAAGGAAAAATGTACTTATGTCCGCAGGTTGTACGTACAAATAGCATCTAGTTTAAGATATAGTTGATTTCGTGAAACCTACTTACTTTATTTTTAGTCATATAATGTAAGGTTACATTTAATTTTGTTATATTTGCGATTGATTTTAATAATTGTTACTTTATATAAGACATATGATTAGCATTTTTATACTTGACTAGTTGTCCCGACACATGTTGTTCTGTCTTTACATCTCACCGTTTAAACCTTTCCTGAATTTCCATAACTATTACAAGACCAAAATGAGCTAAATCGGTCGAGCCCCTTCGGTCCAGTTCTCGAGTTTAGCGAGACATTGTAATTGTAATCCATTTTCATATATAATATTTAATATTTTTAATAAATAAATATAGAAATATTTAAAACACGCTATAGAAGAAATATTATTCTGTTATTGATTAAACACTAATTTATTTTTGTTGGGTTTGTGTAGTATTACTTTTTAATTTTGTGATAATAAGTATGATTTTAACACAGAAGTAATAAATCTAATCAAATATTAAACATACGAATTGCATGATGGATGTTATTAAATAAATAATATTATCAACAAAACTACCTATTTTCTTTTATTTTGAAAACTACCAGAAATTTGCAAACCAAATTGTGAGTACCACAAGAATTTTAAAGTCATAAAACTTAATTACGAACTGACGAATGCAAAAATTGAAAATCGCCCTTTCGTCCTTTTAGGACGAAACTTATGGGACGAACAGGCGAAGTACCAGAACATTTATCTTAAAACATGATGACGTAAAAATACTCTTACCATTGTGTTTCACTTTTATATTATAATCATGATGGTAATTTAAGCGATTATCACCACCCGTTTTTTAAAAGCTACATTCCTTGTGCTTTTAGATATAATAAAATAGGTTTAGCAACTTCCGCAGTATAAAAAGTACATTTATCATCAAGATTAAGGTGGAACCAGCCCTAGTTGTTAAAAGTGTTGCAGCGATAGACAGTAAAAGAAAATTGTGGCAGCCCTAGTAAGGAAGTCTTGCGATGCCGCGGTGGCGTGCGGCGATGGCGTGCTGCGGCACAGTTCATTGCACCGTGCACCATGCCTTATCGCGCTTCCTGGCAACCTACGGCGCAATTACTGCAAGTCAATTTCATATTTCCACAACTCGAAACTTTCATCACGTATGCATTTGCAACTGTACTGTACACGAGAAGGTACCTAGAGTACCAACATATATATATATATATATATATATATATATATATATATATATATATATATATATATACGATTCGCAGAAGGTCGCAGAAGTCGCGCTGAAGCTATAAATATTTCGTTTATTTCATTGAAAAGTGTATACCATGACAACCGCGTAGAGGTGAGTTCTTTCTGGGTAAGAATTGAGAAATATGGTTCGTAGCAAAGTAGTTCTTAATCCAAGGTAGAAAGGTCGTCTAGGGAAGTCAACATTTCTTGGCAGCCATATTTTTTGGGTTTCGTAGTTCACGACTCGGAACCATTATAGTTTCGTCATGTCCGTCCGTCCGTCTTCGGCTTACCTGCCAAACGGTTAATGCTAGAAATTTTATGAATTTACATGGATATGTGTATTTACCACACCGACAAAGTGCTATAAAATAAAGTCTAATATATATATATATATATATATATATATATATATATATATATATATATATATATATATATAACAACAACAACAAGAGCAAACAATAAGAGTTGCGAGAGACGATTATTTGATTTAGGTATCCGTTTGCGAGATATTCAACTTTAAAGTTCGACGCCGATCTAGCACGACGTCATGCGACGTTGTGCTTGATCGTCGATGGAAGAAAATATATGTTCTCCACTCGTGACGGCGGTACTTCGCACTTGCTGCCTTACAATAAGAACTATTTAACTACGAACGGTATTTATATTTTTACAATCTGTCATTTTGTCTACTTTACCATCTAGAGTGGCCGTGCTGATGATAATAATATGTTGTTAACTTTCTATCATGAGTCGTGACTTTAGCACTACTATGGCTTTCTTCGAGGTCGGCCTTTTATGGGACTGTCTTTGACCAAACAACGTTATGAAATATTGACCTTAGTCAATTTATCATAAAATGTTTAAATATCTTTCAAAAAGCAATTATTAATAGTACAATTATTTTTGTTCGAAATAATACAATAATTATTGCTTAAATTAATTAGTAAAGTATGAAATTTTACGAGTGTACTTTTTACGGCTGCGATAAATATTTTGTTATAAACTCCACTTGTTTTATGGATCATAATTAATTTATAATTTATGTGGAATACTTATTGTTATATTATAATTAAAGTTGAATTAATACGATTTACAACCGTAGTTTTAAAATGGGGTGAAATAAAGTTAGAAGCACAATATAGATAATGCACAGAAAGACATCTTCATACTAGACCGCTCCTGTAAATCCTACTACTGTTATGAATGTGAAAGTTTGTGAGGATGGATGGATGGATGGATGTATAGATATTGGACAGATGGATGTATGAGATAGATTAAAACATAGTCAATTTTTTATACCTAAAAAATGCAGAGTTCCCGTGGGATACTGTATTTACGCGGGTGGAGCCACGAGGAAAGCTAGTCATTTATATTGTGTTGAAAGTGAGTGCAGCGTGAGATGTTCTCAGCGTGATTTTAACTCCTCGTCCTCTTCATATGTTCCTTTATTTATTACAATACTTATTATCACCTATCATGGATCTCCTGTCCATGTCAGTCAGGGCTTGTAAGGTTAGCTATCTTTAGGGTTTCGTAGTACTACAAGGAACTCTTACAGTTTCACTCTGTCTGTCCGTCTGACTGTCCGCCAGTTAGAAATCTTCTGTAATATTGAATATAAACATAATAATATCTAATAATAATAATATAATATCTATGGACGCTTCACACCACGTCAGTCTGGTCCCGTGGTAAGTATCCGAAGAACTCGTGTAACGGGTACCAGACAACGAAAATATATTTAATACTTTTTATACTATACTTATATTTAAGGATTTCACTATATTATACACATGTTTAATACACATCCATGACCCAGGAACACAGAAAACTTTTTTGTTCCCTGGCGGGATTCGACCTCAAGCTTGAGCCCCAATTCGCTAACCACTGTGCTACAGAGGTCGTCATAAATGGATGAAATTTGAATGTTATAGATTGTGTATAGATCTTGATTTTGGAATCAAAAAATAATAATTATTTTATATTTTTGGGGTATCTCTCCATACATGTGATGAGGGATGAAATATATTTATCATTGTACCCCATCGTGTGGTATCAACGAAAAGGTCTTTTAAAAAAAGGCAATGTTTAATTCATGTTATTTACAAAGCCAACAATTTTCGAGTAATCGGCTCCTGACATAATAATCTATGGACGTCACACTACGTCAATCTGGTCCCGTAATAAGTATCCGAAGAATTATCGTTACAGGTACCAGAACAACAGGAAGTATATTTAAGATGTTTATACTATACATGTATTGAAGATTTTTATTAAATTATACACTTATTATTTAAGTCATCTATGACCCAGGAACGCGCGACGAAAGCGAACGAAAAGCACCAACGCGCTAGCCACTGAACCACAGAGGTCGTCAGTCCAAGTAATATTTTTAAACAAAGTCAAAAGAATTAGAATTATTCAAGTGGAACTGCATAGTACATATTGATAGTTAGCAAACAAAATTGTAGATAAAATCTTGTGGACCATGACGTCATTCTTTTGAATTAGATAGGCAAATACATTTATCACAATTATTACGAGTATATTCAATTATTCATAGAGAAAAATAACTATATCTTTTATTATCGCTTATATATCTTTATATATATTTATATATCTATATAAAGATATATAAGCTATATCTATAGCTATATCTTTTGTTATCTGCCAGCAAGTATAATTTATGTTTACCAACCAGATTATCTCAAACGAAACATTCATTTGTTTTTTACTCCGAGGTTAAATAATTTCCTTAAAGCCCCATTATTCAATATAACATTTTATTAAAACTTTAATTTACCTATAGTTCTTTTGATGACATGAAATATACTTTCATTATAATTCATCGAAATGACAGGTGTGAGATGATGTATGAAAAACGACGATATATGTTGGTTGGTGTAGGTTAGGTTAGGTGTAGGTGATTTTGATGTTGACATAATTGTGGGTATAATATATATATATATGCATATATATATAAGAGATTTCCACGTATATAGTCACTCATCACGATATCTCTGAAACCATTAGAGCTAAAGACTTGAAATTTGGTAGGAATTTTCTTTTCACCGAGTAGAGGTCAGCTAAGAACGGATTTTATGAAATTCCACCCCCAAGAGGGGTTGCGGGGGGTTAGTAAAAAAAAATCACATTTTAAAACTACAGCTCTTATAGGTATGAAACTTGGTCAGGATATTCTTTTTGGCATGTTTGAATTTACTAAAAAATAATTTTATGATATTCCACCCCAGAGGGCTGTGCGGGGGCGTTGAAAATTAAAAAAAATTGTTATCTTGGAATCTATAGCTTTTATAACTCTGAAACTTGACCAAAACATTTTTTTTAGCATCTTTGAGTTTACTAAGAACTAATTTTATGATGATCCACCCCCAGAGGGCTGTGCGGGGCGTTTAAAAATTAAAAAAAAAATGTTTTTTTCCAATCTATAGCTTTTGAAACTCTGAAACTTGGCCAGAATATTTCTTTTGCCATGTTTGAATATACTTACTGTATTAAAAATTTGTATCTTCCAATCTATTGCTTTTAGAACTTTGAAACTTGCCAAAATATTTTGTTTGGCATGTTTGAGTTTATCAAGAACTAATTTTATGATATTCAACTCCAAGAGGGTTGTGCGGGGGCGTTAAAAATCAAAAAAAATTGTATCTTTTAATCTGTAGATTTAAAACTTAGAAACTTGACCAGAATATTTTTTTTGGTATGTTTGAGTAAATTATAATTTTGACATTCAAATAATATGACTAATTAATTTTTTACAATATAATGTGTCAAAGTTTTAAAAAGTAAACAGATAGCTGTCAAACGAATTATTTTATAATAGTGATTTAATTGATAGTTGAATTATGATCATAATTTAGTTTAAATTAATTATTCTATTAATTTACACATAAAAATTATTACTGCACACTAATGGAATCTAGCATTTCTTTCGAAATTATTGAAATTATTATTTTATATATAAATATAAATCGATAAGACCCTAAGTAGTTAAGGGTGTGTTAATTTCGTAAAATCCGTTCATGATAAATAATTAGGCAGCTAGATAACACAATTTAATATTTCTTTCACTTGGCATGTATTTTATGCCACTCGAAGCGGGCGGGTGACGGCTCGATCTGATATATCAAATTCTCGTATCATAGTATTCGGGGACACACTCCTCCGAAACGGCTTCACCGATTCTTATGACAATTTTTTTTAATAAAGAACCTAAACCATATTTACATGCAAAATATAAAACATGGAAATAAAATTGAATATTTTTACAAAGTGAAAATTTTCACAGAATCCTACATGATGGGCGATGATTTATAAGCAACAAAAATCGAAGAAAACGGCTCTCCTGGGAGTTATTGAACTTATAAATTGAACCGGTGTTGCCAGCTCGGAATTTCGAATGTTTCTTTTTTGGGGAACCGGTTTAGGGGTACAACATAAGGGAAGTTACAGGTGTGTTGCCGGTTTAAAGCATCACTCACCGAACGACGAAGTAACGCAAGCAATATTTTACCAAGTAGCTTTTGTCCACGGCTCCGCCCGCGTAAATACATTATCACACGGGAAGACTGTACTTTTTCAGTATAAAAAGTAGCCTATGTGTTAATCTAGAGCTACTACCATACCAAATGTCATCAAAATCTTTTCAGTAGTTTTTGCGTGAAAGATTAAAAAACATTCATCCATCCATCCACACAAACTTTCCCATTTACAATAGTAGTAGGAAGCAGGATTTTCCATAACGCCATGGCATTTCTCCTGTCCCGTCAATCCATTCAATCCGAAGTGGATTTGATTTGATAAGATTGGACACAATATATCTATACATGTTGTGGATATTACACGTTAGGTTCTTATAAAGTTTGCATCGCTCGCGTTAGTTAGCGTACTTTCAGCACACCAGTGTAGTTAAGTCATAAGAGTAACTTCATAGCTGTTCATACAAATGAACTACCAAGCATGCTCTTTATCAGCGTTTTACTTAATGTGGGTGTTTAATATTTTTTCTGCCGTTAGGGGGCAGACCCAACGCACACAAAGCGTCATCTGGTGGCGTAAGTGGTATCAAAAACGGTCAATAAGAATTTTCGAATCTTTTTCTGTCACCAGGCGGCGCTTGGTAGCTCGACGGTACTTGTCGTGTCATAAAGCTGTCAGATGTTATGAATCTAATAACCCTCATTATAAGGGTATATTTTATATAACAGATAAAACGTTGGAGTTATTATGGGGGAGAAGAGAAACATCAACATTAAATTCTAGGTTATATTATTGGAAATATTATTATACTAGCTCTTTTCCGCTACTCCGCCCGCGTAAATATAGTATCCTGTACTTTTCCAGGATAAAAAGTTGCCTATGTTTTATTCCAGAGCCTAAACTACTCCCATACAAAATTTCATCGAAATCCGTTCGGTTCGGTTTAGCGTGAAAGAGTAACAAACATCTATCATTCCATATCTATCCATCCATCCAACTATCCATCCTCACAAATTTTCATATTTATTGTAGTAGTAGAATTATAGTGTATTATTGCAATACGGAAAGAACAACACGACGAAAGTGGAATATTTTCCAGCTTTTAAATAAATAAAATCAAAACCAGATGAAAAATATTTCAACATTATTTTTCTCGTACATATTAATTTGGAACGAAAGTGCGATAAGAACTTCCTAATTGCAGCAACACACTTTTACTTATATGAAAATATTTTTTACTCAGTGGATTTTCGTGTTAGTCCAGATATTCAAATTAAAAAAAATACACATTAAATTATAACACCTGTATGTGTAGTATCAAAATTAATATTATTATTTCTCACTCTCTAATTTATATATTATAGTTTAGCAAGCCAATATTAAGTAAATAGTGTCACAACTTATTTTTATTAAGCGCACGTATTTTCTCAAGATGTAATTAGACATAAGTAAGTAAATGTAAATAAGGTAACCATTTTACTTACTGGTTATATTTACCTGGGGAGATTAGATAATTTTCTGAAACTGCTTTCAATAGTCACATTTGCAATTTTATCCATTTTACGATTCCAAAGCACGTTTTCAAGCACTACGCTCCATCAATGTAACTCTTCGGCAACAGCGTACGGAGTATTATGTCCTAAAGCTATGATACAATATTTTCTTATACAGACCTGTCCATCGTTTTTAAATTTTCCAAATACTACTTAATAGCGTTTCCGTACATATTTTGTACAAATATAATAAACTTAATAAAACTTTAGATAGCAACATTCGACTTCCGCTCCCCTAGCACAACAATTGAAATAGACTCGAGGCAACGCGACAAATTCGGCATTTATAGTACGTAAGTATGTATTTTTCCTCTGTAGTTTTAAAGGGCTCGTCCGCACAGCGATATTCCCGGCACCTGTACAAAATTATGCATCACAGATTTTTTATCTGTACTATATTCTATCGCTAGTGCTTATATGTACTTTCATAACATTCGATGTGTTATATAATTGCGAAAAATACCGCGTGGTGTAATATTGCTGAGCGTACCGGTCCTTAGATTAATGCCAAATGTGTGGGCAAGACTTATTTCGTACTAGGTTAATATATAGCCTATGTCACTCACAAATAACGTAGCCTTCTATTGGTAAAATGATTTTCAAAATAGGTTCAGTAGATCCAAAGATTACCCCCTACAACATCACAAACTTTACCTCTTTATAATATTAGTATAGTAATAATTCCTCCATGGTATAGATTAACTTATATGTTTTAGTAATATACTAATAATTGGTCTCGCTGGGCGCTCTCCCAGACCGAGCAGACGTGTTTGTCAAATACTGCTATAAATACTCAGCTGAGGTCGGTTTACCCGAGCCAGTCAATTGAAAGCTTTATGACATGTGTACATCCCGAATACTTTATTTAATTTTAGTTAAAATCGGTAAGAAATGCCAAGTTGCGTAGTAAAACTATGTAAAAATAATTGAACAAGAAATAAGAAGGGCACTGGGATCACATATCATCAGTATACGTATCATATAATTTCGAAATTTCAACATAAAAATACATGGTTGGAAATGTCGCATGATAGAAAAGATAGCAACGTTGTTTAAGTTATCCGTTGTATAAATATTTTTATTAGTAAGAGGGTGTTTGTAAAATATTTCTAGTATTAAATAATACTCCTGAGCAGCATGACAATTGACAGAATCAGTACAGTCTCAGTTTATTCTGGTAGCTACTCTACTACTCAGCCTGGTAGTTCTAGTCGTAATTAAAACTTTGACAAGTCAGTGCAGTGAATAAATAACAGCCTCGGAATAGTCTGCCGCGAAAATTAATTATGTTGTTCATTATTACTACGCTTCGTAAAAGCATCTTGTACTTGTTAACTTTCATTGTAATCAAATGCATTAATTTTACAATTTTGAGAAGTCAAATAAACCTAGATGTAGTTGGTACTTCTTACTACATAGTTATTTTTTTTACAACCGTAACTACGACAATACCTAATTTCGCCTGATAATCAATATATAACTCCTCCCACACCGATTTCATTGAAACGTAGGAGTATTTTTATAGTGCCCAAGTGTATGCGCAGTACACAAGAGCACTCTTTCTTCCTTTACTCTCATAACCCAGTGGGATGGATAACCGACACGACTGGTGAGAGGTCAGGCGCAGGTCCGACTTTTTACATACCCATCCGACGCATGGATCATCTTTCTTGTCAGACAATCAGGTGATCATCCTGCATTGTCCCAAACAAACTTGGAAACAACATTTTTTTTGTTGTTGTTCCAATGTGGGAATCGGACCCACAACCTCCGAGTCGAGAGCCAAGCTCTAACCACTAGACCACGGAGGCTGTTTTCAATATTATGTTAACTAAACGAAATATTTTCAATCTGTGAAGTTCGAATAAATTAAATCGGGTAAAAAGTCTTAGCGCTTCTCAAAAATATTAAGTTCTAATAAATTTTTTCATTAATATAATTTCGGTCTTAATCTATTGAGCTATAAATTATAATCCCGTGATAACTACATATCTAACTAATATGCACTTTACGTAATCAATCATTAGTATGTGAAACACCCGGAACAATCTATTGTTATTAGTACTGTGTTTACTATTAATTAATAGCAATATCACGTGATCTAATCCTGGAATTGTACGGCTCATTATATTCCAATATGTTTTGTTTTGTCCTCAGTTAATACTTAATAGTCATGTAATAAGTATTTATCTTTAGTTAACAATTTTCACGGTTCGTTAATAAATAGATACTGTATGCTTGTTGTCTATGTAAATGTGTTGACACACGAGGAGTTTTCTTTTTGGAGCTATGAGGGAGTTCCGAATTAAAAAATAATAACGACGCGTCGCACCACGTCAATCTGGCTCCGTGCTAAGTACCCGAAGAACTTGTGTTGAAGGTACCAGCCAGCAGGAAGTATATTCAATACTGGCTTTTTCCCGCGGCTCCGCCCACGTAAATATAGTATCCCACGGCAATACTGTTTTTTTTCGGGATATAAAGTAGCCTATGTTTTAATCCAGAGCCTAAACTACTACCAAACCAAATTTTATCGAAATTAGTTCAGTAGTTTTTGCGTGAAAGAGTAACAAACATCCATCTATTCATCCATCCATCCATCCATCCTCACAAACTTTCACATTTATAATATAAGTAGGACTAAACATATATTTAAGGTTTATATTAAATTATACACATTTTTGATAAATATCTGAAAATACAGAAAACCCTCGCCGGGATTCGAGCCTGCGACCTCTGGCTTGAGCGCAAACGCTCTAACCACTGAGCCACAGAGATAATTTGTTGAACTTAATATATTTATTCAGACACGCTAACTCCCTTAAAAAACATTTAATGAATAAAGATTTCAACAAAATATTTATGTAGCAATTCAACTTTGTTAAAAATTAAATATTTTTTTGAGTTAATAAAAGTTCGCAACTTTAATTCTATAGTGCACTCGACTTTCGACACAGGCTGCGGAAATTAAGTGCCAGAATAATTATTGTGTTGAAGTGTAACTTTTTTTTTAATTTTAATTTTTACAACTAGTGGCTAATTTAGTTTTTAACAATACGAAGTTCCTTAGATCTGTGTCCCCGACAGACAATGTTCTGTTTTAACTATGAATTGGAATAAATAGATTGCTACCTACATACGACATATTATACCTACACTTAATAGTTTCTACACAAACAACTACACCTACAGGCTACAACCTACACCTACTACCTCCCTCTGAAACCTACAAGTGATGTGTGAAAAAGTTATCGACCGCTGAGAGTTGAAGATTATTACAATATCAATATCGCTATTATATCAATCAATTATACAAATCAATGGGGTGTTAGAAGTACATATTAAATACATAGGACCAGATACATGTGAACTGTCGACTAGATTATACTACTACAAACATACGACGTGTGAACATTTCTCCTATCACGTACACGGCAATAGTGTCAAAGTAGTATCAAGATTGTGCCCTCTCGAAGGGACGTCTAAAGGACACTGGCGAATCCTGCCCGATTTTCCATCAAAAGCGGCCAAGTTTCAAACAAATGTGGTCCTAGTCCTTACAAGTTATTATATACAAAAATATATTATAGTTGGGGATAAAAAGTTATGAATCTCCGAATATCAAAGAATTCATGTACAAAATACGTACTTATCTGTGGTTATCGTTGTAATCATTATCATGCTTTAAATTGTCAATTTGAGGCGTAAAATCTCCATCTAGTGGCCCATACATAGATTTATTTTTTATTGGAGTATAAAGTTACTTTCTTTTTCTATAGTTCAACAGTTTAATACTAGTTTGATGAAAAAAATGTTACTTGGGGTGTGAAATAGATCCCTCTATACTATTTATATTTATACCAATAAAAATAATTATTAAGTTTTTGGTTATCGTAACGTGAAAGCGACATCTATAATTTACCTGTTAGCATATTGCGTTTCCAAACAAACTAGTTATTAATTTCATTACGTAATTGACATCCCAACTAATAGATGTCGCTATTCCGCAAACAGCTATAGGGCAATTTATTGAACAATAGGTTTATTGAACAATAGGTTATATTTAATAAATTATCTTTTAACCCCCGAGTTTGATTGATCATATTCTTAATTTTTTGTTCTTATGTTCATGAAGTACAGCTTACAATAAATATTTTTTGTGGCCACGTGTTTTAATTATCAGGCAGTAAATGTATGGCGACTTGCCGATCTCCTTTTCAAATTTCGTGTTTCAGTTTTTATGTCATGTGAGATTGAAATTTGTGATATTGGCTGTGTACAGCGGAAAAAAACGCTTGGAAGCGCTTGTAAGTAAAATGGCGATCGCTGAGCGATAATCGCTGTCAATGCTAAATGATATTTTCCTCTGGGACGCTTAACGTTACAACCGTTAACCGGGAACCTAACCTACCTTAAATATATTAAGTTTATAAAGTATTCAATTCAATTTATATATTTATTACATAAAAATATATTTTATTACTTTTTGGGCTGACATTATTGTTAATTTTAATAATATTTTAATTAAATGAATTGCACAAAACACTATGAAACTGATTTCAAAACAAACAAAATAAAAAAGCAAAATAGCGGATTGTGTCAGTGCTATTGGGGTTAGTAAACGTGTCCTGGCCGTTTTTATATATATGTTCAACGATAATTCCGCCGTCTGTGGACCGATTTTCAAAATTATTTTTTGATGTAAAGGGTATAATCCCAAGTTGGTCCCGTTTTCACCAAAGTGGTGACCTGATGATGGGATTCATTAGGAATCAAGGGAACTCCTCGAAATTTATATGGACAGATATAGTGATTTCGACTTTTTCTGAAGTAGTCTCAACATATGCAACCAAAAGTAAGATTTTGCACCAAGGTATACCCTGGATAAAAAAAAAGTAAAAAAGTACTGAACAGAACTCCTGACTCCTTATAGATAAATGTTTGGGGATTTCGACGTTGTTTAAAGAACTGCAAGCATATGTCAATTACTTTAATCATCATCATCATCACCACCATCTTCTCAAGAAACACCAACATAACAACTCATCAGAGTTTTGTGCACCGATATCAATGTCTTTGAAATTTTGCTAAAATTATATTCGTCATCATCGTCATCGTCATAACTATAATATTTATTTAATGCTTATTGCTACATTTTTTCCGTCGACTATTACAATAGATAATAATAATTATGTAATAATATTGTATCTAATTAATATTATCACTGGTGATTGTTTAGTAGGTCCACAGATCGGTAATGCTTATTTAGGGAAATTCAATATATATATATATATATATATATAGTCAGCGAGTCAGGATCAAAGATCAGGCGCAGGTCCTACTTTTTACATGCCCATCCGACGCATGGATCATCTTTCTTGTCAGACAAGTGATCAGCTTGCATTGTCCTAACAAAACTTGGAAACAACTAACAACTAACCCTAGACCAAGGAGGCTGTTGTTAAAAATGTACAATAAAGTATGAACTAAAACTTATTTTCTAAATAATTCCCCTTTCAAATTCGTCTAAAATATTAACTATTTCTCTACTCAATTTCCGTAATTTTGAAGTTGGTACCACCGAACTTGAACGTGATTTCTATAAAATATTGTATTATTAGGATGTTCTTCGGGCTGGTACCGACTTCAATCCGTCGATTATTAATGCCAAATCATTCAATAATAAAAATAAAAAAATCTCATAAAATAAATTTTTTTTTTGGGGTGGACCACCCTTTCCGCTTAAGGTAAAAAAAATAATAGTTAACAACATATTTGCAACATATACAATGCGACACGAGAAATTTATATTATACTAGCTTTTTCCCGTGGCTCCGCCCGCGTAAATATAGTATCTGGTATCCCACGGGAATACTGTACTTTTTCGGAATAAAAAGTAGCCTATGATTTAATCCAGTGCCTAAACTACTACCATACTAAATTTCATCGATATCCGTTCCGTAGTTTTGCGTGAAAGAGTCCACCCATCCATACATTCATCAATCCTCACAAATTTTCACATTTATAATATTAGTAGGATTAGATATTTTGTCCTAATTTGTTTGCCGTATGCGAGTAACATATTTACCTATATACACAATATTTACCTATATACACAATATTTACCTATATACACAATATTTACCTATATACACAATATTATTGTAAACATAATGTTATTCGATGAGTTGTTTCGACTTCACTCTTATCCACGTACTCGTAGACCGTAGTTTCGTCTTTCACTCAGTTTAATTTCCTTATGAATTTTGTAAACATTACAGGTTAGGCCTCCCCCACGTTAGACGTGCGCGTTCCTTGGGCGTGTCAGCGATGCGCTTCTCGCGGCACTTACTTATGCAAACAAAGTATTCTGTGTGTTGGGTTGATTCAATTACTCGTACTAGTTTAGGGAGCACAGTATATAGCAGATAGCTGCTTCCAAGGCTTTTCTCGAATCATTTCGTGACATTTTCATGCTTGCTCCGATCAATTAAATTAGATAGTTAAATTAAATTAGGTAGGTAGATATACGTAATATTATAATATCGTGTGGATTTTATCAAACTTACCTTAGATATGAAATATTTTACATTCAACCAGTTATTTCGATAACTGATATTGCTTTTAAATTATGTAGTCCGGTGGTCGAGTTTGCCAAATGCCCTCATATAAATTTTATGCGATGCCAACTTTGTTTAAATGGTGTACTGGAAAACATTTTTATCCTAATGCTCGTTCGTATTCATGGCTGATCGTATGTAAACTTTAACATCTATGTATAAGAAAATGTCGAAATTCGACCATAATTAATTTTAATTTTTGAGTTTGAACTTTATAAGGGTGTTTGCCCTTTAGGTACGAAATAAAAATGTAAATAGTATCTATTGAATGTGAAAGATTGACTTGGAGGAGAAGGAGGAGGAGGACTTCTCCTCTATATAAACTTTAATTGTGAAATTTCATAAGTCCTCAGTTCGCATAGTTTTTTTAAACAGAGTGTAAAGTTTTTGCTTCACGACGGTATGTAAGGAGCTGCTAACTAGGCCGTTATTAGTCGCATTGAATTTCTCCGCTATTACGATTTTCGTCTATTACAGATACAAGAAATAAAAAAATACCACCACGACTAAATATACTAAAGAGAAATAATATATTAATACCCGACAAACGTTGTTTTGCCATCGAATGTATTTATAATGCCACATCATATAGAAATAAGAATAAAAAAAATTGTCTAAAAAAAAATTTGGTGTGGGTCACCCTTATCATTTCGGGGTTGAAAAAGGTTTTACGTTTTACGTAGTAACGTAGATTACGACCGATTTTCAGACCTACCGAATATGCAAAAAAAAAATCATACGAATCGGTCAAGCCGTTTTGGAGGAGGTCTAGTCGTGTCCCCGGGCACTATGACGCGAGAATTTTATATATTGATTACTTATACGAGTCATAAATATACTGTTTTTTTTAGAATGAAAACATTCCTACTATACTTAGATCGTAGGCTAATGATGATGATTAACAAAAATACTAAATCGCAACGCCTCCTTTTTTTGAAGTCGGTTAAAATGTACCAATAATAAAAGAAGACTTGATCAGAACGTCACATATTATGCGGAGGAAAGCAAATAAAACGAAAAAGCTCGGAGATGAGAGAGTAAGCTCGTAATTCGAGCTCTACGTGCTTTCGAGTGGAATTGAATATTTAAACTGCTTCATTTCTTCAGCACAAATTGAATATTTTAATTAAGTGAGATAAACTATGGCAAAGGTGACCCATGTTGCAAAAATCCCATTTTATGCCAATCCTTTTAATGTTATTTCAGTTTTTTAAGAAACGGCCCAATACCAATATCTCCCTTTTAATATTGGGATCCATAAGTTTCTATCTCTTCCCCGTAGAAAATACACAAGGTATTTTATTTTATTAAATAATTAAAATGCAAAACTTAGTGTAAAGCAAATTATATTTGACAAGCTCCAGCGCCTCAGATGTTTAATAAGGTGGCTTGCGCTGTACAATAGTTAATTTACCTGCAAGCAAATGAATGTGCATATTAAATTGATGTCATAAATTACAAGCTTTGTTTATATTTATAGATAGTTTGTTGACTGTACACGGGTGCACTATAATACAATATGCAAAAATTGTAGGCAAACAATTAATGCAGCATAAAAGCATGTAAGTGATAAGCGAATGTAATAAGTTTTTGAAGTGAACATCCTTTAGCGGCGTTGAGAGTGAAATTTCATGTTCGCGTCACGTCACATTTTGGACATAACGGCATCTGTTGAACTCTACTTATACTTCTTACATAACAATTTAACTTTCTAAAATACGGCTCGATACACAGATGGCGTGAGGTGTACAAATTTTAATTTTTCTATTATTTTTTGAATTGATGTTCTTCAGGCACGATGAGAGTATTTTTTGATTTTAAATGATAAACGAAGTTTTATTTCTGTCACGTATACCTTGTAAAATGTAGGTACACGTCATGTTTTTATAACTTATGAGGATTACAGACACACATAAAAATTGGACATTAACAGTACTACTAAAGTACTACAGTAAGAGCGAATACTTGCCCCATTTGAAATTTCCAATCTCCAACATTGAAATTATACTTTACTTAAGGGACAAAGTTCTTTGATTTCATTACGAGATGAATTCAAACTTTGCCTTGATAATGACATTCAAACTCTCACGCTCTTATCTATAAATAGAGCGTCAACCAACTTTGAAATTAGAAACAAGACACTACCATGAATATATAAAATTGTTTGAGCAATTATGGAAGACGTTTAATTAAAATATAATAATTTCAGTAGATATCAGTATTATTCCATTGTAAGATAATATGTTACAAACTATGAAAAAATGCAATTAACGTTTATGAAAAAAATAGCGCATTTTTATTGAAACATCATTCGTTTTATTGCTAGGAGAAATTTAAATTCATACACAAGTAGATATATTGATTTATGTCTAAAAAAAGATAACCTTAAACTTAATACAACCTGAAGCAAAATATATCGATGCCGTTGCAAAACCAATTTGAAATTCATATTTTATGGCAACACTCACTGCAAACTGTAATAACTGTCGATAATGTTGAATGTACCTAGTCTACTCTTATGCTATTACTATATACTTTAAACGAGACAATCTTGTATATATAATCGGTTTCTCGAAAAAGGCTGCAAGTGTTACCATGAATTTTAGTATGCCGAGAGTTTTGGGGCAGAATAATTCATCTGCCTAGGTCTTATCCCTGGGAAACTGGGTATTTTTATGTTAAATATATTTTTTCTTTCGTCGTATAATAAGACACGAGTGATTTCGTTGTCAATCTCAAATCCGGTTGGCGGCTTGGATACATCAGGCTTTATGCGTTGTTGATAAATTCGTGTCTCGGGTTTGAGTCCCGGTTAGACGGATATTTTTGTTATTCTTTTTTATTTTTTGTAAATTATTTTAACGTTCTACTAAAATTCCGTGTAAAGCTCTGTCTCGCTGGTGCTAGTATTCTAACACTATCTATAGGGCAAGACAGTCTATATATAAAGATGGTCGGCGCTCTTGTCTGAGAAAGAAAAAAAAGGAATGCACTTTTGCACCATCTATCCTTAATTCTATTGACTATTATATTGTAATATTTGCGTCCCACCAGGGCCGCGTGGGTGCGAATCCACTGATTAATTCAAAACATTGTTTTACGCGAAAACTTGAGCTGAGATACTCCATTAAGGTTTATGGGACCTCGTCTATGGAGATAGCATGTTAATTGCGTCTAACCTGACAGTTAAATAGCTTCAGATAAACCTCTATAAATGTAACTTTGTTATAAACAAGTAATTACTTTGGTTTCGTTTATCATTAAGTTATTAGGTATTAACTGAATACCAAAACCTAAATTTTTATATTTTGTGTAAATTATTTCCCAAAAAAAAATCACTCTGTGCTGATGATTTTTACGCAACGCAATCGCACTCAAGTCAATACGCAATCAAGTAATATAAATAATAATACATTAGGAAAGTGCAAAAATGAATAAGTGTCGCATTTTAAATTCTAAAATCTTCTAGCTTTATTTTTGAAAGTAACTACGAGTTGACTTTCTAGTAGGTATATTTATAGGTCGAGTGGCTCAGAGGATTTCAGAGCTAAATCTTTATTGCAATTTAGGCTTTGTATTCTTTTCCATCGCACTTTATACGAACTGAGTCCAGTGCGACAGTAGCATCGGTCCATGGTTCACAATATTATAAGTATGCATTCAAATCTCGTCAAAAACAAAGTTATTTAAATCATATTTCACGTCACCAGAAGGGCAATCCCGAAATACACGATGCGTATATAAGTTTGGAGCATGAATAAAATTTAAAACCAATCGTTTTTCAGGGTTCCGTAGTTCATGTCGCGGAACCGTTATGGTTTCGTTCTGTTGGCCCGTCCGTCCAAACGGTTAGTGCTAGAATGATGAAACTTTGCATGGATATATTGTGTATTTACCACACAGACAGTGCTAAAATAATATCACGAAAAATATTTTTGGAGTAAAATGCGCTTACTTGGAAAACTTCGTACAAAATAACGAAATAATAAGTAAACAATATGTAAATATTGGTATAATGGTATGGAACGTACCTACGTACGAGTTCAACTCGCACTCGGCCGTTTATTTTTCTATGTAGGTATATTACAGACGTGAGACGATGTATGAAAATCGTCGATTCCCGAAAGACATTAAAACACGGTTGTTAAGTATTATATATTTAGGTCAGTGTAGGTGGGAGGTGTAGGTGTAGTTTTTGGTGTTGAAATTGTATCTGTACTCGTACCTACATATATACGCCTACAATTTCAACGTGCGGTACAATTTGCCGCAATTGCAGAACTTCCGCATGAAATCGCTGAGGCGAAAACAAAGATCTGTTACAATTCTAATCTATACTCACAGCTACCCACCTATAACAGCAAACTATCTACATACGCCACAGTTCCTACACAAACAAATACATCTGCATCGTCACCTACTATTTTGGATTTTATTCTTGCTCATAACTTCTAAACTGGGCATATTTCGGAGTTGCTCTTTTTAAGTGAATCTATTGGCAAACATTTCAATGTTGTCGACTCTGGGTTTTTATTGTAAGGATTTTTTAACATGTCCTTTAGTTCCTCTATATTATCAATAGAGTTCTTTTTGTTTATGCTTGTATAAAACATTTTTAAAACCGGTTAAGTCATCGTTTACTGAGTCATTATAATACTAATTAAAAAATAATTTAGATTTTTATTACGATCAATATTTACCACATTGTTCAATGTCTTGACAAATCTCAGTTGTTTGGGACTCGAGGCG
The DNA here is from genome assembly GCA_963565745.1 of Phengaris arion. NCBI lineage: Eukaryota > Metazoa > Arthropoda > Insecta > Lepidoptera > Lycaenidae > Phengaris > Phengaris arion. Next base: position 11,448,516 of record OY751440.1, on the reverse strand, counting down.
GTTCTCCCAATCTGTAAGAGAGGGGAGGTGATAATGGAATGAGTATGTCTTTATCTTTGTCAGCACGCGTGTCGTACAGTTGCTGCCTTCATGTGAATATATCTCTTCCCATAAATTTAAATAAGACTCGACGACAACTTCGTAGAGGCACCGACTGTGCTACGCGACCTTCGTAGCCTACTACGAACTGTTGAACCATGGAAAGTCAAGGTGCATTCGATAATTTCGACGGCGAACTTCGAAATCAAAAATGTATGGGATGTCATCATTGACATGTCATCGTTAAGTGTCATTGCGATGCTTTATGTCAAATCCCATACATTTTATTTTCGAAGGCCCAGATTCGAGAAACTAAAACTGTAGTTTTTTTTATTTATCCCATTTATTATGCTTACCAGCTTTTACATCATCATATTATTTATCTGTCTGCGGCGATAAAATTATTCTAAGTAAAATAAATCCAGAGATTACTGCCATGCAGTCGAAGTAGTATTTTTACCCGACTACGGCATAGCCAAAAGGAAGGGTAATGATTTTGTATGTATGTATGTATGTTTGATATCGACTGTTTCGAACCTTATTAAAAGTAGGTGCGACCACGGCTCTTGCTTGACCATTTTTGTACCTATGTATTTCTGGATTTATATCTGAATTATTTTCTTGTTTCAGCCTTTTTAGACTTCTTTTTACCTTACGTAGTCGGGTTATAATTTTTTATTAACTTATTTTCTAAAAACTTAGGTCATTTCATACAAAATTGTCTTCGAAACAAGACTCGTTTAATATAAATAAACACGTTTTTCATTACAGGAAAATTCCAGGGTGTACGGAAACTCTCTTCAATATGCCTCCTAAGTAAGCTCATTCTTTCTTAATAAGCCAGTTTGTTTTGCCTTTTTTCTTAATTATTTTTTAAAATACTTTCTTAATATGCTTTCAATGTTTTCTGTTCTCTTTTTAGATGTAAAAACTAACTCGAAATAAACGACTTTCTGTAAGCTACTGCGTTATATTTTCTTTTAAACTTGCCATGTGGCAAGTTACATAAACCTTTACAATATATTGTATCTATGTAGATACAATATATTGTAAAGGTTTAAAAAATAAATTCAGTTCTAATTATTGCAGAGCTTTTGTCCGCTGAATACTGTTAGCCCAGTAATTTTAGGCATTTTAAACCCAAATCTGCGGAAAAATTCCTAGTGAGCTGAAGTTTTGTATACACCTTTATTACGGGATTGTAACAAAAATGTGAAAAATCGACATTGATATCGTGCCGCCTATATAAAAAGTAGCCTATGTTTATCCAGAGCCTAAACTACTACTATGGTAGTAGTTTAGGCTCTGGATAAACACAACAACCAAATTTCATCAAAATCCGTTCAGTAGTTTTTGCGTGAAAGAGTAACGGAGCGGCGTCGGCTTTTAAACGACGCCAAGAAGAACCAAGTACATCAGTGAAGTAAATAGAAGTTTTTAAGACACTTACAAACATGAATAAAAAAGCAATAGAGTTTACGCCTGACCAGTACGATATACTTATTACAATACCGTATGTATACTAGTCGCTTTCTCAGCGCTCTACTCCGAAAACGGTTAATTTTACAGAAAAATGCAAGAGGCATTTTTTGTTAACAATCAATTTTTATATTGACCTTTATTGACCTCCGAGCAATAGGTCACGAGATATTTGCGAAAAACTGATTTTCGTGACCTTTTGACCTTTATAACTTTTAGCCGGCAAGATATCAATGTCCATTTTTCACATCTTCATTAAAACGCCGTAATAAAGGTATATAAAAAAAATCAGCTGACTAGGATTTTTCCTTAGATAAAACCTAAAATCACTGGAGTATGTGTATGTATAGTAAATACAGCTTTTACTGTGAGCTTCTTGTAGTGTCTATACACAATGAACAGGGTATCGTTGTTTTTATACATCGTCTGTCATTGGCATAGAAATACCACGTTAGCAACATAATATATCTTTGGAAGTACGATGATCGCCGAGGGCATTAAAAGATTTACTGTACCTAATAATAATAATATCTATGGACGCTTCCGCACCACGTCAATGGGAAGGTCGATTTTGCTATTTTAATCCATCATAGTTTAGTCGACAAGTTGAAAATGGTACAAAATAGAGATACTGCTCTTAAAATTATATGCGATAGCTCATTGGATCCGGAATGACGCTTAGAAAAATGTGCCAAAAGCGTGTATTAGCACATAAAAAATTGCAAAAGTTATAAACAATTAAAGATGAAAAAAAAATAGCATTTCCTTTTTTTGCCAATATTTCATAAACTATTTATATTTAAGAAATTTCAAAAAAATATTCTGAAAGAGGAGGAAATTTCCAATACAAAACTCCTAACTCCCGTAACTCTATCTCCATTATTTATAATTTTAATTTAACGATGAAAATAGGTCTGCGCGCGACATTTTTAGGTTGCGCGCGTGGCGTCAAAAGCGAGTAGGTACGGCACATTAATTAATTTATTTAAGGTATTAAATATTTTTTTTTAAATTTAAAAAAATTATGGTGTGTTCTGAACACTATAAATAATTTATTCCCGTTGGAAATTTTACTTTAAGTTAATTTTTCAACAAGTTAAACAATTGTTGACTAGCAAAATTTGTAAAAAATAAAAAATAAATAAATAAATAACTAATAAATAAAAATAATATAACTAATAATAACAAATAATTAATCAATATGTCATACATATTATATGTCATACATCAATAATAATACAGCTTCGATACAGTCCGGATCCTATCAAACAGCAAAATGGTATCCTTATAGACGTCAAACAAACGTCAAACGACGAAATTGATGCGCGATGCGATTATATATTATACTTTACGCACAAATCACTTTTTTTGCAAGTCAAATTCAACGTATTCAAACGTTATAACTTTTAAACTAAAAAAGTTATACAACCGATTACATCATTTAATTGCAATTTTATTAAAAATAAAATAAATAACAATGCTATAAGGGGTCCTACACACGGTCCGGTTTTCCTTCAGTTCGGCCTGAACGCATGCAAAATCGTATCGTCTGTGTGCAATTTCGAGATCGCATCAGTCGGCCGTATGGACTGAAGTGATTCGTTCCAGTGTTGCCAACTCTGTTTTAGCGAAACTACTAAACTCGCGTCTTTTTCTACTAAAAACTACTAAAAGAGTACCGATAACTATAAAAAAGATACTAAACTAAGGAATCCCTAAAAGTTTTTTTTGGGATTTTGTGTTTACAAACATACATACATATTCAGTTTTAATATTTAACCGTTAACTTAAAAAAATATAGTAGGAAATATTACGTAGGTATATAGAAATTAAATCGGTAGTTTTAAGCGACTTACGGATGCGTGCTACTATGTGCTATTATGATAAGGTGTCATAATAGTACATAGAAGCAGGTCATTTTGCATATTATGATTACTGTTTAGCTATTTTCTACAAAACCACTACTTACAACTAAATTCCTACTAAGGAGGGAATAAAATACAAAATTTAGTAGTAAAACTTTGTAAAACAACTAAATTGGGAACATTAATTCTGACCTGTACGGATGGACTGAACGGTAATAATATTCGAGTGCAAAATAAAACTGGTAACTGGTAACTGGTAACTGGTAAAAAAATCACTTTTGTTGTATGTAAGCCTCAAAATTTTATTTTATTCTGTTTTTAGTATTTGTTGTTATAACGGCAATAGAAATACCTGTTACATATGTGAAAATTTTAACTGTCGAGCTATCACGGTATAAGAAGGTTAAGATAACAGCCTGGCGACAGACGGACGAACAGCAAAGTCTCAGTAATAAGGTCCCGTTTGGGTATGGAACCCTAAAAATGGCACGTGGTCTAAAGAAATTTATTAAAGTTCATTGAAGTATTTAAAAATTTAAGAGCCACTATGGTTGGTAAAATCTAAAGACTATTACTGTAAAACAAAGAGACATGATTTCTATAACATTTTACTGGAATAATGTATGACACATTAATTCGTTTTCGTCGATAGCGTGATTACTACAAAAGTTATTGTCATAAAGTTATTACAGAAGCTAGGAGAGCGACGGACAGACAGACAAACGGACGGGCAGAGTGAAATTATAAGGGTTCCTTAAGTATTACGGAACCCTAAAAACACGACCGTAGCTCGCGGCAGTTTTCCGTGTATGTGCTCGAATCTGTTTAGGCCGAGCCTTAGATTAATATGCCTAGAAACCGGGTACGCGCATGAAAAGTGAAGTAAATCATACTGAGCCATATCGGCTCAGTTTGTTCGAACGACCCGTAAGTTGTCAAGGTCAAGCGCTAGTGCATACATCTCCGACTATTAAAAACATTATGACGGTTTGTGTCGTTATTGGGTGTCACAATGCATCGGAAAATAATTATAAAATCTCCGGACATAACATTTCATATGTAAGTATGAAATGTTATGTGCGAACAATTTGACTTTTACTAAGTGAAATATTTAAAACATTTTTATATAAAATCATAATATGAATTGTGAATTGTGAAAGTGTTACTAGTAAAAATAAATTTATTTCAAAATTTTCATGGCTAACTAATAATTGCAACTAAGACAAAGTTTTATAATATTTTCTGATTTTTTTAACTATCAATTTAAAGTATTGCACGTATTAAGATAATCCTTAATATATTCCTTATTACCAGTTTAATATAAATAAAGTTTACAAATTGTGTTTAGATGGTTTAAAATGAAATATAAGTTATATTTTTACATCTCACGATATTAAGAAAAGCAAATACAATAATTCCAATTTTAAGAGTACACACTCCATAACTTTAAAGTTTTATTAGTGTGCGTGTCTGTGTGTAATGCTTACGCCTGCATCTATCTGTTGCTTGCTTCATTTTGTACGATGCGTTTGTTTGAAGACTATCTAGGCGTTATTAATCAAGGGCCGAACTGACTCAGTTCGGTCGGATGCGATTTTCTCCGTGTATGTGCTCGAATCCGTTCAGGCCGAATTGTCGTCAGTTCTAACTGAAACGATCAGCCTCTCGTCTGTGGAGGCCTTATGACATTAAGCATGCCATCAATAAAACTGACAATTGGCAAAACTGGATCTTACAAACGTCAAGCAACAGCTGTTAACGAGTACAACTCGCATATTTAAGAATTGTAGTCAATGTAATTTCAAAATGTTGGGGTTTTAAATCTATTAAAATAGTGTAGCAAAATACCGACTTTCGGTCAATTTGTGATAACAGGATGATTAGTTTATAATGAATTTATGGTAAGTTGAAAGTCTAAGTTAAATACGAGAATTGGGCCCCTGGTCATGTACAGACAATTAGTATCCGAAGAACAGATATCGCAGGTAGCAGAATACGGAAATATATTTAATACTTTTATACTTTACACATATTTAAGATAATAACTTCGGTCCAAGTGTATTAAAACTAATTATGAAAAAAAAACTCATTTCCTACTTTGAACAAACGTCTATAACAAGAACTAATAAACTAGCAGCTATTAAGAGAAGCGATACACATATTAGTTTCTTCTTTTTAATAATAAGTTAGATAAGCTACACTTGACCTAATTAAGTTACTTTGATACTGAGGCGCTAATTCTATAAGGAGCTTAACTTTTACGATATAACGACTTCATTTTATGGCAGATGTTTTCACGTATGAATAAAGTGGATCAATATAATGACCCAGCTTAACATTAGTAAATTATTTTGGTTGCACAATATTATTATGTTTTAACTTTTAATAGATTTATCAGTGTGACACAATAGGCATTTACAAAAACAGTGCCTATGTAAGGTTTAAGAAAATATGTAGGTATTTAAAAAAGGAGTGCATGTCTCCTATTTATATGACAAAGAAGTTTTTTTTGTAACGAAGTTCCTTATGGCGCGTTGCGAATTGTATTGAGGCTAGGCGGATTGAATTGGCACGACACTTTTTGCCACTCGAAATCACAATGTAATAACGACAATTAAGAATGATACAACAAAAAACGACCTTATCACTTTAACAATAATGTAGAATTTTGCAATTACACTTTGTGACTGTTATGACTGTTACATATTGTGACTAGCTAGCCGGGCCTTAGTGGGACGGTAGAGCGCTTGATGTTATTACTCAGTATTTCTAAATATAAAAAAGTACTCTGTTCTCAGTACGGAGCCGGACTTCACGGCGGCAACACTGCGAGCAGCAACTATTTGTTTTGTATAATATAATATATTATATCTTTACAGATAAACAAAATTGAAGTGTCTGTTTGTAATTTCAAATTAACAACTTTTATTTTCACATAATGCATTTAAAAGTATGATCGGTAACAATTAACATTTTTCTGTCCGTCTGTCAGTCTGTGTGTTTGTTCCGGCTAATCTCTGTATATATATATATATATATATATATATATATATATATATATATATATATATATATATATATATATATATATATATATATATATATATATATATATATATATATATCAAGTTTATTATTATTATTAGGAGGATTAAAGCAGCCGTAGCACACTATGAAGCTCAATTTCTAGTATTTAACATACACATTCAATTTATTTGTAATACAAATGTAAAATAGACTAGACTAGAGATTCTAGTTAAAATCTTAACTCAGTCGTTTTGAAATAACCTTGACTGTATTTTGTAACTACTAGATATTGCCCGCGACTTCCGAAATCCGGCTGGAACCATACAGTTTACGCGATAAAAAGTAGATTATGTCCTTTCCCGTGGTCTGCTCTATATTTGTGCGAAATTTCATTAAAATGCGTCCTGTAGTTTCAGAGTCTATTCAATGCAAACAAACAAACGTATAAAATGACAAAAACTAAATTACTCAGTGTAAATAACAAAGTTTAACGCTAAATCTTTGTTTGTGTGAATGTAATATAGCGTGCGTTTGCGCGTAAATACCTTTAACTTCAATCATAACAGAATTATATTATTTTATTAAAAGTCAATAATAGTAACAGATTACCGTTTTGTATGAATAAGTGTTTCGTTCAATATAGTCAGGCGTCGGTACAATGATATTCTTACTGATAAAATATATTATATCATATTATAACATTAGTGTGTACGTCAATGAACGTAATCCCGGTAGTTTTTGGTTAAGAGTTTAGAGGGTAGTAGTAGCAGGGCCTGGGATCTTAGCCCATATATTATAAAGTAACGTAACTGTAGTGTAGTTCGATCTAAATAGTAGAATCGACTTTCTGTAAAGCTGTACCGGGTTGGCGATTTTGATAAAATTTTCGCACTAAGTTCAGATCTGGCGTCTTCTTTAAACTTTTTTATTAGATTTGAAGTCTGCCCATAAGACTTTTCAACGAGAAAGTTTTTAACAAAGGCGAGCTTCAGATGAAGTGTCCCTTTTATTTGGATAATTATTCTTTTGCCGACTTCCCGTGCTATTTCAAAAATATTTTAACATCAAAGCTTAATATAAATATCAAAACAATTTGCTGGTAACTGGTAAGTAAAAAAAAACTATTCCACTTGCCAGAGGAATTGGAAATGCAATCTTATAAAATTGGCACAGTTTCTTTTATAAAACTATTCCAAATAATATCGTTTCCCGGGGAAAGAAGCTAAAATTTTTTTTACATCAGCTCCTGTTTTGTACTTAAAGTATAGAAAACGGAATAATGAGGAGAATTGGATACTAGTCATATCATTTCTGAGCAAATTTTTTTTTTTTATGATTAAATAGGTACATCTCTGGTTTCCTAGGATAGCGGTTACAAGTACTTGGGTAAGCGAGCTTAGCTCGGAGTTCTGTTAAATAAAAAAAATAAAAAAATAAAAGAAAAAAACAGAAATATTTATGACCGGGATTCGAACCCATTCCGAGTTTCGGAACAAAGTAAAAATTATACACACGCATACCAAACTGCCAATCGGACTGACATAAAACAAAGTCGAAATTATTAATATATTGTTTTACGACGAAATAAAAAACAAATATTGCTTAAAAATGCACAGTTTCCTAGATATAGGACCTAGGTAGATCGATTTTTCTGCGTAGTCGTCGTTTAGCTGAATTGAGGTACGTTATAAAAAATAAGCTGTAACTAAAAAAAAAGGATTCAATGAACATTTTTTGAAATTCTAAAATGTAAAAATACTTACCTACTATATACTATATGTGCATTCCACGTTATGCAGATTACTTTCTGAAGTAACGAGAAAGCTTAATGAAAAACTAAGAAGCCTTCAGCAAAAGGAACCGGCAGGTAAAGTCTACGAGAATGAGTTGGTGATGCAAATTACACGAGCACGGAGTCATATCAAAAGGTTTTACAATCCAATTTTAGAAATTTATGCGATCTTTGGTATCTCATGGATACCCAGACACAATAAGACTTTGTAAGCGTTAAAGCAAAATGTGAGAAACTACACACAACCGTCAAGGTTGAAAAATAATCCCACAGAGGATTGGAAAAAAGTAATATTTTTATTTAGTAACAGATCACAGATTTTTTTACGGATACGATTAGACCTGTTTTAAAGATGTTTCTACGTCTCTTAGCCGTCCAGATAATGATGTTTATGTTTATGAGTATCAAATCTATTTTTAATTTCATACACGTCCATGTCTATTTCATGTGATAAAAGTCTTGAAAATTGCAATCAATGAATACCAATACAAATAATAAAAATATATTCTGGAAACAATGAAATTCCTCAAATTTTCTAAACTTTCTTTAAAGGCATTGTTAACGATGTTGTCGTAGTAGATTATACAAGGTAAGGGACTTAATTAAATTTGGTAAGGAACAGACTTTCCAATGTGGAGCAGAGAAATTGTTAAGAGCTTCAAACCGAAATCAAAAAATTTCAATTTTGTACCTACAATACGATCACGACCTCATTGTCTTTCGGCAATCGTCGTTTTTCATACATCGTCTGTCATTTCTATAGAAAAAAAAAACGACGATTGCCGAGGGCCATTAGCAACATGGTTTTACTGTACGGTCTTTGATTATTTTAAAATCTCTGGACGTTTTTGAAATTCCAGATTTCATTTATTTTTGCCGACCGCTTAAGTCGAATTAATTAATGCTCAGAAAATAATCAAGTTTTATATTAGGCGTCCATGATGATTCCTAAAAGTGTTTTTTGTATAAAAATGTAAAAATACTTAAATAATCACTCAGAATTAAATATACTGGCTTCTCTGATTGTAAACCTCTCAGTTCTTTTAGCAATAACTAGCTTCAAATATATCCAACATATCTAAAGAAAACATAAAACGTACGTAACGTAACACAAAGTAAAGGAAAAGGCAATAAAAAATCTCTAACGACCTAAATAACCCATTTTCGTGTAATCTCTTACAGGAAAGCAACAGGAAATGATCCCGGGCCGGACTAGTCGGACTTCTCAAAATCCGATTCCATATTAATGTCTATTGTGAACGTATGTGACTTTTTGCATACCCTTGTATACTCTGTTCAGAGCTAATCAAAATATTTTTGTTGTATCGGTACACTTTAAGCACAGATTAAAGAAAAAGGAGCAGATAAACAGCTACATAGCTAGCTTTCGATTTGATTGCACTACTACAAACATACGGTGTGATAAACGGAACGTCAAAATTTTCAAATTTGGATTGATTTGATCGCTCTATGAAAGCTGAAATATAATATTTTCTACTCTTTGCTTTAACGCTGCCAATTTAAATTTCACTTATTTACCGTCCTATAATTGCTGATAGATATAATTGCTGTTTTTCCACTCACGGCCGGTGACATGACGTGTCAGACAAATGATGGCAATGCATCATTTCCCGGGCTGGTGAGTGAAAAAATATGCCATATTATATAATGTATTCATACATTTTTGCTCCCCCTGCAGCCGGGCAGTTGCCGGTCCCGGCATCGGGACAGTGACGGGCCGGTAAATGAAAAAACAGCTAATGACACATGAATGTGGTATTTTTTTTTATTACCAGACAATAAATCATAAAAAAATTAAGTGGATCTGAACGGTGTAGGTATAGGTAGCTATTGTTTTTCTTTTCTAAAGACCACATACTTTAGCGCACGCGACGAGGCGCTACATTTTTAAGAAGGCGATTCAAAATGGGACTTTATTCACTATACAGGAATAATATTTCATTGCAAAGTTCGAATTACGAGTTGCGCAGCGCGGTGCAGCTTGTTTGCTTGTTTGTTTGCTTGCTTGACAAGTATCTTACTAAGATTGTGAATCTAGCATAAGATGTGTCATCAGATTTTTAAAAAAATACAACCACGGAACATAAAAAAATCTGCCGATAAACGACAGAAGCTCATCACATTACCAATCGATGAGTGCATATTAATGGGTGATTACTGTGGTGGGTGGCTGGCGCAATATAGTACGTGCTATCGTGTTTTTGTTGTTTTTTATCAATGTGTCTTGTCTAGGGATTACATTACATTCGTGGTGGGTGGCTGGCGCGATATAGTACATGCTATCGTGTTTTTGTTGTTTTTTATCAATGTGTCTTGTCTAGGGATTACATTACATTCGTGCAAATCGGGATCCAGCAGTCTCGCGTCAATTTAATTCCTGCTGGATTCCACGCCATTTAAAAAAATGTTTACAAGAGTGCGGGATCCCGCAAATCCCGCGGCATTTACCAGTCCCGCAAATCAATCGCGCGGGAAATAAAATGCTGCTGGATTGCACTTTTGAAATACATTAAGATTACGGTAGTTATAAAGAAAATTGATAAAGTAAAAAGGTACGTAATAATTATTACGTTTTTTACATTCGAATAAAATAAAGTTATTTTGTGCACAAGATGAATTATTTCTATTTATTCTTACTACGACCTACTTCTTTACAGTGACAATTTCGATACTTTTTTAACTTATAATTGGAACCAAAAAAGGTGATAAAATCTAATAATCGTTCTATAATGGCAGTCGATACCTGAGGTGTGATAGGAAAGGGCTGATTTTGAATTTTCCGCACCAATTCTTTTAAAGAAAAGTCCCTAAATTTTACGATTTTTTGAACCGGATCCATTACAACCCATTATCCGTCCAATAAATACTTATTAGACGGATGTATTTCTTTCTATTTTAAGACCAGCGCTTAAGTAAATATATTTTATGCGTATTTATTCAAGTGCTTTGGAGGTTGCCTACGGGGATAGTAATGGACATTTATTTACTTCGTAATGAAAATGAAAAATGAAAAAAAGCCTGTTAAGTTTAATTTCCAAAACAGACTTTTTTCGGAATGTTAACAGAAAAAGCTATCACCGCTTCAACCCTTCCCCGCCGTGAACAACCGGCGCGGGCGTAAGAAACTCGCAGTAATATATAGATCAGATAGGATAGTTACAGTGCATTGTGAAGCTAATTTCTTAATGTCCCTCGTGTAATCGTCATCTATGGAAAACACAGACTATGTATGAAAAATAACGATTCCCGAAATACATTAAAATGTGGAGTGCACGGTAATGTGTAATGACGGTACACATACCGTGTTCTGTCTAAAAAATACTTTTAAAAACAGAGGTTCCCAAAATTATTCCTAACCTAACCTAACGCCCACTTTGAAAATCAGTTATTTTGTAGCGCTCTCCATTTTTTTTCACCTTAAAAACCTGAACAACATATTAGTCTCGCCTGGACTTTGACTTTGTAAAGAATCATGTAAAAAAAATGATTTTAAAATACCTATTCAACGATACCCCACACGATGGGGTAGGATGAAAAAATATTTTTCATCCCCACTTCACATGTATGGGGAGCAACCCCTAAAATATAACATTATTATTATTCACTACGCATACTATACACAATCTATAACTATACAAAAATTTATCAATTTATATTAATAATTACAGAAGCTGGAAGCGCGGACAGACAGACAGACAGACGGACAGAGCGAAACTATAAAGCTTCATTATGTATTACGGAACACTAAAAATGTAGCTAAAAGAATTTTCAAAATCGGTTCAATAGATGCAGAGATTAGCGCGTACAGACTCACAAATGACCAAATAGTCCCTCTTTATAATTGTACATACATGTATTAAGTATGCATCTGTGTATTATAGATAGATCACTCATTGGTGTGTGCGTCGCTATGTATGGGTAACGTTATAATGTAACGTTATAATGCCACATAAATTTAAGCTGTATATGATTACAATCGCACGAAAACAAAGCGCCGCGCGCACAAATGAGTAGAACTACTTAAAAAAATTATTATTTTACCCAATCTATCCATATTCCACATTCTACTGCACAAATAATTAAAATTTAAGTGTCTCTTTGTAATTTGAAATTACCGTGTTTGCACTAAATGCAGTATATGCGGTACATACACCAATAAATAAAATTTTAAAATTTTTGTCTGTCTGTCTATCTGTCTGTTTGTTCCGGCTAATCTCTGAAACGGCTGGACCCATTTTGACCAGACTTACGCTGCATGTAGCAGATAGCTAATGTTATAAGGAGTAACTTAGGCTACTTTTATCCTATGGTGGCGTTTTAAAAAAAAAGATTTTCGTTTCAAAAATAATAGATTTTTGTTTCCATTCGTTCCACGCAAAAGAAGTTGCAGGCGCCTGCTAGTTAAGGTATAAGGTTAAAGCAGAATTTTAGCGCCACATAATTGATCTTGCAGGTGTCGCATAGTTGTTGCAAACTACGGTTCAGCTAACGATGTTAAAGCGTTAGGATTCGAACATTCTGGAACTTTATCACAAAATAACAAGTCGCTGAACACTATATATTTTATCGCACACCAAAACTGATAAGCGCGTCGTAGCGTTTTCATGTTTATTTAAAATCCGACTAAACCTTCAAAAATATCTGTTGTATGCGGAGCTCTTATGGACTTTTATGTTTCCGACTGTACCGTATTGTAGCCATAACAGTATATAATGTGGACCGGACCGACATCGGGTTCTGTGTATTTTGCTGAATTGTGTATACGCTCCACATAAGTCAAGGGTATTCCCCGTGTAATAATGAATGCATACTAAAATGTATAAATTTTTCCTCTGTGACTAATTTTGTTTTTGTTTTCCGAACGCTTTGTGCATGAAACTGTTTACGAACAGTAAATATGACTTTTATATGGGACATTCGGATATTATAGCTGATGTTAAAAATAGTAGCATGGAGGTAGTAGCTATCTATGCGTGTGATTTTATAGCTACGTCTTATAAAGAAAACATTACTTATGGTTAAGACTTTAATTAATTTTCTTGATATCATATTATCCATAGACATTATTTCAAGAGTTGCAAAATGTCTTTAAGTGATCTAACGATGTCCACCGTTGTCCCATATCCTCAATAGCAATTAAAACATCAAAATAAAAACACACAATATTAACATCATAAAAAATTGAGCAAAAAAAAGGACGTTTACAAAAGGCAATTTTACAGCAGTGTAACAGACTAACAGTTAAACTGTTGAAGTTTAAAATATCGGTGCAATGGCCGCTGTGATAAATGAGCCACCATTAAACACCCCTGACACTCGATCCGATCAACGGACGATGGACGGAATGAAAAATGTCGTTTCACGTTTATTACCTGAAATCGCTGGAGCTCTAAGTAAAGATTAAACCGCAGATTACCCACTACATAGTTACTTTAAAAGTTAAACTATGCAATGCATAGATTTATGATTGAGCAACAATATTGTAATATAATATCTATGGACGCTTCACGACGTCAATCTGGTCCCGTGCTAAGTAACTGAAGAACTTGTTGCAGGTAACGGGAAGTAGGTATATTTCATTATTTTTATTCTAAACACATATTTATAATTTATATTATATTAGGTATAACACGCGTAATTAATACACACCCATGACCCAGGGACACCGAATACTTTTTATTCCTTTGCCGGGATTCAAATCCGCGACCTCCAGCTTGAGCACTAACGCCACTGAGCCACAGAGGTCATCAAAAATTGACAATATCTCTACTAGGTATTTACATTTTTAACGCCTTGATATAATATATTCAAGGAAGTATTTAATTATGTATTTACACCTTTTATAATCAACATTTTGGAGTTACTATTTTAGCACCGATAATTGCGTTAAAACACAATTCAGCAAAGATAATGTTAGCTGGAATGTAAGCTAAATAATAACTGGAAATAATAATTAAATAAATTAAAAATAATTAAATAAATAAATAATTAGCTGGAATGTAAGCTAAACAATAAACTGAACTAAATTAGCTGGAATGTAAGCTAAACAATAACTCGAACTAAATTTAGTGCTGACGTCATCGTGCCCTAAAAACAAAACAGAAGCTAATTGGTCCAACTGAGCCTAAACATATTATGTTTGTCCGAGAAAATGTTCTTTAATATATAAAAGTTTGATGATTTTTGTTTCCTTTCGATTTGTTTTAATATTTCAAAATTGAAAAACATATTTTTCAAGGAAAAATTTTAAATGGCACTTAAGTGAAAGCATGACTTGCAAATCTATTTTTATAATTTTCTCATTAAATTATATTTGCTAAGCAAATATTTTTGACAGTATTTTTGCTTCACGGCACCTATATACAACAGATAAATAAGTAGTATCTATTAAGTAGTAATATATAGTTATTACCAAAGTATACACAGCACAATATTATTTAGTTCATGTACAGGTATGTGTGTGTTATTCAAATGTTATGGTGTAGAAATTATTTATTTACTTGTTTTCAGTATCCCAAGGCTCCGCCTGTCACAGACAAACAATAATAGCTTTGTATTACGAAGATATGAATCACGAAGTTGGGACGGCGTTAAATGCGTACAACTTTTTGAGATCGTCCTTCGAAGCCTCCAACTGTATATCTCAGGATAAGGCCTTGTAGCATCCCAAATGAAAATCTAAACTTTGATGTCCTACTTTAATGACATTATCTAAGTAAACACAACGAACAATAAATAAATGCGAATGCGACGTGCGTGGCCACACTTTCATGCATAAAACCATTCAACGTTTTTTTTTTATTGGCACAATAAAAGCCTGGTGGATTAACGTGTCTCCAAAGCTAACGTCTCTAGTATATAGATACTAACAGCATGTAGGAGCTCTTTACTTGAAATTTGGACGGTTCTTGTGGAATATTTGAAGAGAGAGCAAGCAACCAATAATTTAGATGCTCCTTGTAGAGAGACATCTTCTGATAAGGTCAGTTCAGCCTAAAATTTTTGCTTTTATAGTTATTCTCCTATGACTTGTGTAACAACTTCAGCTTTGTGTATTATTGACGATGTAATTTCACTGTGATACTATATTGTAAGTTAAATCGGGTAGCCGGGACCAGACTGGATTTTAAGTAAGTTCAATTTAAATCTATTTAGTTAGTTGAACCACTATTTAAGTAGATTTTTACTAACATAACTTTGATTTTGTGAAAGCGTAGCTAAATGTTTAATTGCTATTCATATTATAGAAGCCTTCTAATCATTATTGTACACTCTTTGCGATTGATTGTAGGCGGCGAGCCTGACGACAAAAATTTAAGCTACATTTTTAGAACTGAACAATTTCACTTGTATTCAAACGGCTGGCTAGAGTTACGTACGAGAATTGAGAATTAAAAGATCCGGCGTCTTTGTGAGCTGGACATCGAATAGAGGAATACGGAATTCACGAGTTAGAAACTAATTTCCTGCACAAAGCAATCGGCTCTGTTGGCGACCGCCAGGCACGTCTCTTTGATTGATAATAATTGCTAGCACTTTCATCGCATTGCCATAGTTTAGTTTTGCAAATTAGGAGACTGTGAAGCAATTTCTAGCGATTAAAACGAAACGACAGGTGCGTATTGTGCATTTTACGCACTGCAACTGAAATAGGTATTTGTTTGATATTTACTTTATTTTTTAAGATTATTAGAATTTACTTTATTAGACTCCTTCAGAGTCAGTCGTAAAACCTATTTATTAACCCTAAACTCAAAAGGTTTAAGACTATAATTAACCTTATTGCAAAATTTAACACAATGAGTACTTCATTATTCGTCATTATGAACCGACTTCCAAAAAAAGGAGGCGGTTATGTTTTTGCCATTTAATTTAATCTAGACCTCTGTGGCTCAGTGGTTGAGCGCGTTGGTGCTCAAGCCGGGGGCCGCGGGTTCGAATCCCGCCGAAGGAACAAAACAGTTTTTCTGTGTTCCTGGGTCATGGATGTGTATTAAATATGTGTATAATATAATAAAAATCTTAAATATATGTATAGTATAAAAGTATTAAATATACTTCCCGTTGTCTGGCACCTGTAACACAAGATATTCGGATACTTAGCACGGGGCCAGACTGACGTGGTGTGAAGCGTACATAGATTTTATTATTATTATTACTATTATTATTATTATTATTATTATTATTATTATTATTATTATTATTATTATTATTATTATTATTAATCACTTTTTAAAATTAAAATTATTCAGCTATATAGTGTAAAACCCCTCGCAATAAGCGATGTGCTGGAAATGAAACTTTCAAGTGAATTTAAACATGGTAATGAAACTACATCGGTTTTAATTTGGTCGAACTAGTGAAGCGTGGACGAGTTATCGCCCGCTACTTTTAACGAGGAGTTATATATTTGTTTGTATTCATTATACAACATTTTTTCTTTAAAATATTTTTAGGTAATCACTCAAAATATCTAAGTAGGTACTAGCTTTTTCCCACGGCTCCACCCGCGTAAATATAGTATCGTGTATCCCACTGGAAAAATTTACATTTTCGCGATAAAAAGTAGCCTTAGATGTTTTAATCTAGAGCATAAACTACTACCATACCAATTATCATCGAAATTTGTTTAGCAGTTTTTGCATGAAAAAGTAACAAACATCCATCCATCCGTCCATCCATCTATTCATCCTCACAGATTTTTACATTTATAATAGTAGTAGGATTTTAGAGTCGGTAGAATGTGTAGTAGTAACTAGTAACATATATTATAAGCAATTCATGCTTTATTTACAGGAAAAGATATGACTTATGGATACTGCTTATACCTTACCTAATTGCCAGGCGTCATTTGCCAGTTACGTCATTAATCTAACAATTGTGTTTCTCAGTTAACGTGACGACTGTTTTTCGCTTTAAAAAACCAAGAATAGCAACGACAGTTCTAGAGAAATTAAAATACAAATCCAAGAGCTCCGTAGTAAAACCTGGTGAGTGAGTGGTTAAGTTTGAGAGTTTGTACGGAAGTCACAGTTAAACCGTTCCCAGCTCGGAGAGGGTAGTTGTAGACCAAATGTTACCTAGTTGAGCAGAGGACATAACATAACCACTTAAGCATTCTCACTCTAGCAAAGACGGCATTCTATAGAGGTTTAAACGGCTATAAATGAACTCTGTCTATACTAACTGACAAACTAAATACAGAGAAATTTAATGAATAATTTATTACTCGTATAACGTGAAGGCAATACCATAGTATTACCTCATGATATTTTACTGGTTGAGCGAAAGAATTCAACACTCAAGATAGGCTATGAAGTACATTTTAAAGAACAAATCTTCATACATAAAAATGTTACGCCATCTTGGTTTTCACCATACTATAAATGTCAGACATCTTGTTTTCACCATACTTCAAATGTCAAAATAGCCCGACAAATATCAAAACCATTTAACTGGAGACACGTCATCGTCATTGGCCACAAAGTTTTTTTTATATCTCATCTACACTGACACTGGCTATTCCTTAAGGGAGGCCATTTTTAAAGAAGAAGAAGAAGAGACACTTTTTGCCTCAACATGCCTCATCTATAATATATACGTCTATGGGAGCTTATGAAGCTTGTTAGACTTTCTTTATTGTGTTGACGTAGACGACCAGGGGGCGTAGCAGGAACATTTGCGAGTGGCCTAAACGTAACGTTATCGAATGAAATTTGTATGGGCGCTTCATGATTTTGACAGTGATATCACTGACAGAGTTTTCTTATTCAATTATTTTCTTATTCATCTCATTCGATAACGTTCCTGCTAGGCCCACAGGTAGGTAATAGGGATGATCACCCCATCTAAAATATTTAGTTTCATTAATATACTCAGAAACATTGAAGCATAACTACTCGGTAAATGTAAAAAAACTTGAGAGGTGTCAAGGGACACCCGGATGGAACAAAGTTCCTTTCGATTAATTAGTGAAGGAATTGTATTTTTTTTTAAAGTTATAATAATATTTTTTTATTATTAACAAATATAATGTAATATAAACTTAATCAGTAGGCTCAATTTTAGTAATAATTGAGAGAGAGAGAGTGAGAGACAGACAGAGAAACACGCGCACGCCGCACGGCTTACAACTATAGCAAAAACTTTTAGTCTTAATTTTTTCCGTCTAGCCCCCGTTCGCAACGCGCGATAAGGAACTTCGTTTCAAAAATATAATATTTTATGTGTAGTTTATTAGTTAGATACACCTTAAAAGTACAAAAGAGTTTTTTTTGCTAAATTAGTTAATAAAACCTTCATCATTAGTTTACTTACATAATATACATAAACATTTATTATGGTGAGACGCACAAATATCGGAGATATTTACAAATATGTTCCTACGGCCTTATACTTCATACACTTTAACCTACGCGTGACGTCACAGCTAGGTACGACTTTAGTATGGAGCGAGACTTGCGAAATTTTGTATACAAATCTCTGTACCTTTGAAAATACCTACTGTTTTTTCTGAGAAGTTACTCTTATTTAAGAGTACCTACTATTCATTTATGCAATAATTTTTTTGTCATCTAACCTATTATAAAATATGGAAGACATTGTCATTCAAACATACGTCTTGTTCCGTTTCCACTACTTAACTTCCTGAAAAGTTGTTGTAACTAAGTACATAATATCAAAACTGTTGGTCTCTTCAACCATGCTACCTATCACGTAAAGTTTTTATTTTTTGTATGGGAGTGTCGTCGCTAGGTCAAAATAAAGTAATACTGTATTCAGCTCTATTTCTCTTTTTTTTTTTTTTAAATTAACCAGGAAACGAGCAGACGGATCGCCTACGATGGTAAGCGATTACCGCCGCCCATGGACACTCGCGACACCAGTGGAGTTATACTTGTAACTCCTCTGGTGTTGCGACCTGCTTTCTATCTCAAATATTTCTCCTCTATTATATTTATAGTTGGGATGGCTCCCAGGGTCTAGTCTGCAAATCCAGGAGCCTGTAAAAAAAACTAATTATATTCTCTTTTCACAATTTTTCAGAAAGTTATGTAGTGAAAATGGACCAAGACGGTTTTATCATAGGTTTTACCTTGGATTAATCACTAATTAGTGTCAATTGCGATGTGCCGACAGAAACTATAGATTTTATAAAAGATATTTATAACAAAAGCATATCCCGTGTAAAAATGGAAACAAAAGGCTCAGAAATAAAAATTTGCAGAGGAGTTAGGCAAGGAGATCCACTCTCGCCTAGAATATTCATCGCTGTTCTTGAAAGCATCATGAGAAAACTAAACTAACAAAAAAGAGGTATAAACATTAAAAGTGATTTTCTGAGCAATCTTAGGTTCGCAGACGACATCATTATCTTCTCAGAAACAGCTGTCCAACTAGAAAAAATGGTTTGCGGACTACACACAGTGAGGCAAGAAATGTTAGAAAAGCTTAGAGCTTAATACTATTAAAACAAAAATAATGACTAACTCTATCTTACTCCCAATTAAAGTCAACGGTACATAGGCTGCACTAAAAGTATCGGGAATGGAATATTTCCACTGTTCTTGTCATATTAAAATCTTTTTAATTTTAAACTCCGTACTCCGTATCCGTCCGAATACCGTTTATTTATTTAAAAAAAGATTCTCGGTCTTGTCACAAGGTCTTGTCAAACTTGTTTAGTCGTTAAGAAAATGGAATTGACTCGAGAAAATTCTAGAGCGATGATTTATTATGACTTTTGAAGTGGTTTAACACAAAAACAGTGTGTTGACCGGATGATTTCTGCATTTGGTGATGAAGCCCTATCCAAAACCACAATTTATCGCTGGTTTGCTGAATTTCAACGTGGACGTGTCAAGCTCAGTGATGATCCCCGTCAAGGTCGTCCAAAAACTGCAGTCACCCAAGAAAACGTTGATGCTGTGCGTAAGCTGATTGAGGAAGATCGACATGTGACATACCGCGAAATTCAGGCAACTTTAGAAATTGGCATGAGTCAAATACAAATAATCTTGCATGAACAATTAGGTGTAAAAAAGTTGTTTTCCCGATGGATACCGCATTTGCTCTGTGAAGAGCAAAAAGCGGCTCTCGTTACTCGGTGCGTCAGAACTCTCGAAAGATTCCACGCAGGATCCTCAAATGCTGTATACAACATCGTATTAGGTGACGAATCCTGGATATACGCGTACGAACCCGAAAAAAAAACCAGTCACGAGTTTGGGTGTTCGAAAATGAGTTAAAGCTAACAAAAATTGTTCGTTCACGGAGTGTTGCAAAAAAATGGTGGCCACGTTTGTCTCCAAAACCGGCCATGTTGCGACTATTCCTCTTGAGGGACAAAGAACGGTTAATGCAGAATGGTATGCTAACATTTGTTTGCCACAGGTCGTTTCTGAACTCCGTAAAGAGAACTGCAATCGCCGCATCATCCTCCATCACGACAATGCGAGTTCTCACACCGCACACAGAACAAAAGAGTTTTTAGAGCAAGAAATCATAGAATTATTAGACCATCCGCCGTACAGCCCCAACCTAAGCCCTAATGATTTCTATACTTTCCCTAAAATAAAGAATAAATTGCGTGGTCAGAGATTTTCATCACCTGAAGAAGCTGTGGACGCCTACAAAACGGCCATTTTGGAGACCCCAACTTCCGAATGGAATGGTTGCTTCAATAATTGGTTCCATCGTATGGAAAAATGTGTCAAATTTCGCGGAGAATACTTCGAAAAGCAATAAATACATTTTTAAATAGTAATGTTGTGTCACTTCCTTGATTCCCGAAATTTTCAGTGCGGCCCTCGTACCCCTCTCGAATATGTACAAGAATATATATATCTAGGAAAACAAATAGCTTTCATAAAAACTAGACAACAAGACGAAATAAGTAGAAGAAGCAACATTACATGGAATAAAATTTGGAGTTACAAAGAAGTGCTAAAATGAAATCTTCCCATAAAACTTAAGAAAAAAGTGCTTGACTCCTGCTTACTTCCATATCTTTCGTATGGTAGCCAAACCTGGATATACAACAACAAAACAAAAAATAAATTACAAGTTACCCAAAGAGCTATGGGACGTAGTATTTTAAATATAAAAAAGAGTCAGAAAAATAGCAAATGTAATAGATGCTTTTATATATATATATATATATATATGATAATTGTCAAAAACTAAAATGGAAATGGGCCGGACATGTAGCGCGGATGAACAAACAGAAATGGACATACAAAGTAATTAACTGGAAAGGACCACAAAACAAACGAAAAAGAGGAAGACCAAGAGCAAGATGGACAGACGAAATATTTAAAATTGCTGGTAAAGATTGGATGACCAAAGCTAATGATAGAGTTGTATGGCAAAATATGGAGGAGGCCTTTACTCGCAGAGAGGTCCTTAATATAAATACAAATACTTAAGTATAATAAACAAAATAAAAATGTAATAATATTAAATTAACAATAATAATAAGTACTTAATAATATTAAAAATATAAATTATTATACCAGAAAAATGTAAAATTTAATTTGATATTTTTAAATTCATTAAATTTGATTTGTAAAAATAATTATAATATAGAAAATGTTGCATGCAATCCAAATAATAATTAATACAATAAAAATGTAATTATTAATAAGTCGTTGAAAGTATGTATTTATTAAGGAATAAATGAGGCTATTTATTTATTATTATATTATTATTATAGTCTCAATTTGAAATAGTCAATGTTAATTATGTATAGCTTATTGGTAACCTCAAGCGCCCAACAGTAACGTCTACGTTTCCAATGATAACTGATATTACCAAATTATAGACACGCACAAATAAAAGGTCCAATCAAAGGTTTTCTTTAGTTATGCAAAATCTCACTCCTTGCTCTGAGGACCCTAAGTAAACCCGCCCCAAATATTTTAAAAAGCGCTGAGCGAAACGCTCGGCCATAAGATGAAATCTGCAATCGTAAGTTTTTCCCATTTTGCTAGACATATCGTAATTTTTTGCGGCGATCATAAAAAGACCTAAACCAAATGCTAAAAGATGCTGGAAAATAAATGAAATTTATCGTCTCTACAGTAATTTAATACATCACAAGCAACTTGTGAACTATTTTAAACGTAAACTAGGAATGGCAAGTCGCCATACATTCACTGCCTTGTTCTTAAAACAGGCGTTCACAAAAAGTGTCTATTGTTAGTTGTATTTTATGATTATTGTAACGAAACAAGCTATAAAATTATTATTCTAAGTCGGTGGAAAAAAATATTTTATTAAGGGCCTGTTTCACAGAGGCATAATAAGTGACGAATAGCTTATCCGGAACTATAAGTTTAGCTATATACTCGTATTTGTCAAACGATACCTGTGTAAACGCTCTTAGTAGATAATAATAAAAAGAGGTTGATTTCTATTTCAAATTGTGCCAGTGTCAAATTACCAATGATTTAAAACCAACAATCGAGTTTTGCTGGGGTATTCAATGGGTGAAGTTGTGGTTTTTGTATATCTTCCTTAAATTTGTGTTATTTTGGTTCTTAATGTGCAATATTGGTAGAATATTAACTATAAATGTTCGTTAACGTGCACAAGTGTGGGCAAGTGGTACAACTTCAAAAAACGTGCTATTTTGTGTTCCCTCCAATACTCCCTAAGAACTTTTAGTAAAGCTTCTACCACCTTATTGAATCGACTGACTTGACTCATTGACTGCACTGACTATTTATTTGGACTTTTACTAGACTTTGGACTAGACAATTTAGAAATACGGTGTTAAAAATTGAAACGAAAATTAAGAAAATTAAAAAAAAAACAACAATGACGTTCACATTGACAGCATGACAACTATTAGCGCAGATTATGTACAACATAACAAAATAATATATAATGTAGTACCGAATTTTTTGGTACGATACTAGTATTAAATGATGTTGATATTAAGGAATCGCGGGGCGGTAAAAATATTAAGTGAAGTGTTTATTGAAAAGATTGAATTACATCGACAAATGGACAGAGGTCTGTCTTACAGCAAAGTTCGTCAGGGACTGCGTCTTTCAGTCCCATACAATTCGTTCCTTACTTGCTACCTGGGTTTCTCACCCCCGCATCAGTTATACAGTTCCCACGCACACTAATATTTAGACACATTTAAACAAACGGACATCTGTTCGTTGGTTTTTTTTCTTAATTCCTTAATTTATAACCTTTTCCCAAGAATATTTACGCGTATTGTTTACGACTAAAAATATACAAAGCCAATAAAACAATAGAATTAGAAAAAACTTAAACTTAAGAACGACCCTTCTACATATATTGCCAATTATTTCTAAGATATATTATTTTATTTTCGGGGTAGGTAGTAATATTTGATTCCCAACTTCTAAGGGCCACTTGCACCAAAAACTAGGTTAAATTTCGATAACTCCGAGATTGTTAACTCACCCTGAGTTAACAATCTCGGAGTTATCTGATAGCCCAGAGTTACTCGTAACTGACCTTGTGTTAGTTCATTTAGTACTGGCAACATTGCGTGTGCTGTTTAAAACGAGTATAATCGACTTAATTAAGTGGAAGTTACATGTGTATTTGTCTCTTTTGCACTACAGTCTGTCGCATAGGAATATCTCATTCTTTTATTTTGATACTGACTTTTCTTTTTGTTACATAATAAATACGTCAATTAGAAGCTGACATTAAAAATTTTTCATCAAAACAATAATTTAATATAATATAATAAAATTTAAGTAAAAATGGAGAAGAAAAATAGGTTGAGGGGGCCTAATTTTACATATCAAGTAGGTAAATCATAATGAATGAAGTCCATATGGACACAAATAGGTAGTGAGTTATAAGTACATACTTAGATGGTGATAACTTACTTTTTACTTTCATTTGCGTATTCTAATTATCCTTTATTTTGTCCAACATGAACATTACACTATTTTTCTCCAGACGGAATCTTCTATGGAAACTTTTATCTTGGAGGGAGTTAAAGGGATCAGTGCGTTTTTCTACCCTTCTATTAAAAAAATCCGAACGAATAAATTCGACGATCTCTTCATCGTCATCAGAAAATATAATATTAATTTCATCAATCATTTTTCAACAACAAATTATAATAATATTTAAACCACAATATAACCTCAAAAATCAACTTTCTGTCAATCAGATTCTCTATCCCTTTGTTTAGATACGAAATTAACCCCGAGTTAGACAATTTAACCTGCCAAAAAGGTAGTGTTAAAAATTTTAATTTTTAACTCTAGGTTATCTCTTAACACTCGGTGGTGCAAGACGAAATGTCAACTTAACTCCAGACTAGGGTTTAACTCTGGGTTTATTTATTTAAGTGCGCAAGTGTCCCTTAATATATTTTTTTTAAGATAAACTTTTATTAAGTAATTTAAAGCTATAGTCAGATAATATGTTTGAAACTTGAACGTTTTTTATTTTAAGTAAAGCAAAATTTCCTTTGTCCATTACAATTCCAATGTCCTTTATATTATTTATAAACTACCTTGAAACCAGAGGAAACTAGTTAAAATAAAGTGGTGCTGGTGTCATTATGGTGACGTAAAGTAAAAGTATTCGATGTTTGTTTATTAAATCCCATAAAAATATTAAAACTTTATAAGAAAATAAAAGACGTTAATGTCGTTTATTCTATATAATGACTTGTGACAAGTGAAAAAGACTTTGATACCGGGATTTTACGGTTGGCCGTACCTCAGCCCCTGGGAAATACGGGCGTGGAGGTGTTCTGCATTTATGTGCTAGCGTATTCGTTTGTATTTCGAAATTCGAATATTAGATGCACTCGAATAAAATATATCTGACGTAAATAATCGTACGTTTATAACATAATTTTTTTTTAAAATTTACTTATTTTATTGTTGAAATCCTATCTATGAATCGAAATTCCGTAACATGGTGGTATCGTCATTTTCTACCGTAGGATTATGTTTCTACGAGTATATTTTACTTTAAATAGAAAGCAACAACAAAAAAATTTTTTTATTTATTACACTGTAACATACATAATCAATTTTAATTTGACTGTTCCTTTCAATTGATTTCATAAATCCATAATTTGTTATTTTATAGATTAGTATGCACTGAATATGATTTTTTATAAAGCATAAGCTTTAATCCTCAAAAATGTTCTCGTTTGATCCGAACAAAGTTTTAACGAGTGAACCCGGCAGCGCTGACAAGCCGGCATACTCGTACCACTTGTCTACCTTATTACGAAAGCAATATGCTTATACACTGTACACAAGGATTGCATTCCTTTCATTCAATTTCTATATAAATGAACCTTTTCAAAACGCTATTTTCAATAGCTTTTCTTTTGAGTATAAAAAGATTTTATCGAGCGCTGAGATAAAGCAGGGTTTTGTTGGAAATAAATTACATAACATCTTAGAATTTTGTTTGTATAAATTAGTATTATAATATTTACGCAAAAACCTGTTATTCAACTAACAAATTATAGTGCGCTAATATCGTAGGATATTAGTATTAGTAATAGTATAATTTTTATATTGAATTTGGAATTTTATTATCTAGGTCTTTTGTTCGTAACAGTTTACTATAGAAAAATATTATAATAATGGTTGTTTTAAGGAGCTAAATTGTAGAAAAATAAAGAAACTGAATACTGAATTGTCTCTGTCCTTGATAGGTAAGATCTGATTTGGATATTTTCAGAATCGATATGACCTTGCGTCCCTGAAATAGAATTATCATATATTCCAGACTCTTGACGCAATAGCATGCCCTCTGGGGCTACATATGAATAGCAGAAGTTGCTGATTACGAAGCAGCGTACTGCGTACTCAGCAAATTTTTTTATCATCGAATTTGCTACGTTAATCCTAATGCAATCGAGTCGTACAGGAATAATTGTTTCATTGTAAGGACATTCGGTATTGATAACTATTATGTTCATATTATTTCGTAAACGTTTCACAATACGGAACACGCATATTATAGTTTTTTATTGGTTTTTCCAAAAGTATATAATAATCCAGGAAAAATAAAGCCATATCTACGATTAACTGTTGACGAAATACAGTCATCGTTATATGAAATCGTTGGAGTGCATTAAAAACGCTCTAAAATAATGCACGAGTGACGTCACAGCAGTTGATTTTCAACTGCTGTGAAGATAAATACAAAATTGATTTTATTAACTTAAATACTGCGTTTATGTGGCATATCATTTTAAAATAAAAAATGTCACAAATACGATAAGGATTTAATATTCGTTTTTCAATCATAGAAAAAAAAAGTCGTTTTTTAGATCTTTTGAATCTGTAACTTTTAAAACAACTGCATGTTCCCCTAATGCATATTGAAAGTTCAAGTTACTACCATTTTATCCTGCCCCATTATATTACTGTCTTTATTTTCAGACGAAAAAGGACAATTATAACTAATAATAATTTACATTTTAACAAACACGAAAACAAATACTTAGGTACAACAAGGTCCAATTTTGAATCGATAACTTTACAAAAAAACACTGAATATTAAAAGTGAGCGCGACGTCAAATCTCGATGTGAACTGACCCTTACTGACGCATTACTGACCAAACTGAGTTTCGTGTAACATCTAGTAATAATATAAAATTAATCTTGTCATTAATATCACGTGATGTTCTCACGTTCTCAGTTAAATATCCCTCGATTTGAATTCGGGACATTATCTGTGAACGTTCAATATATCCTGGGGCTGTAATCTCCTCCGCTAGTTGCGAGAAGTCGACACAGTGACCCGTGTCAGCTCGTTTGCATACCTGACGTCACATTTGACATATACCTTCGTGACTTACAAGGTTTTAGCGGGTTGCCGCCCGTTCAATGCCCAAGAATCGTCCCCCGGAGTATAGAGTTATAGACCTTAAATTCATTACATTTTTCTAAAATTTGGAAAACAGAAATTCAGAATCCCCATGATCCCCATCCCCATTCACAAGATCCATGACAAAAATTCTGTAATTGATCGATTTTCTTTACATAATTATGCTTAGTCAATTTAAAAGTTATTAAGTGCCGCATAAAAACAAAATATAACGATGTCAAATTAAAGTTCCTAAATATAAGTTACTACCTTAGTACAAGAAGGGCCTGTTTCACAATCTACAAATAGATGTGAGATAATTTATTTGTATGTATTATCTCGGTTGCTCGATATAAAGTAAGCAGCGGCGAAACTTACGAATAAGGTATTCGATACATAATAGAATATTGGGAAACAGGACTTATATTATTATTTACTGTGGAGAGTCAGCAGTATGGCTACGATTACGAGCCCTCATATTTCACCATGGGTCTTAGGATTTCGTACAAATAGGGATCCAGAAAAGATTGAAACGAAATAGTATAAAGCCGACTTCCATTTATTTTTATGGTTTCTACTTTTGTTGGACGCGATTTTTGTAAATTTATTGTGATTTTTAATAAATTCAAAGATTTTTAGTGGGTTTCAATTATTGATACTGTATATAATAAAATCATAACTGGTCGCTGTCTGTACCTACATGGAAGACATATTTATAAGAAAACTATTATGAAGGGGCTTCATGAACGAAATTGAACCAAAGCAATGAATTTTAGAATTTAAAAGAAAAATTAACGGTTCCCGCGAGAAATCTTTTCGCGCGTACGATGTCGCGGGAAACAGCTAGTCATAAAATATAATTTTTTATTTTTATGTCCTAAAATGTAGGTATGAAAGTCCTACGTAAACATATTATTTTTTAATTATTTCGAAACAGAATGTAAGCAAACACTGGTTGCTTTTCGTTAAGTACTTTATCCTTCACAGTGTTGCATTTAATCGTACAAAAACGCGGTAAAATTGGTCTCGCTGAGTGCAGCTGTGGTTGGAACAAAATAAAATCCGCGTTTCAGCCCAGGTTAATGTTTTGGCAACCTGCCCGCTAACACTCTTCTCAAGGTTTTCTTCGGTGTTGACTTATTAATTACTATAACCCAAACATTTTACAGTTTAATGTACAAATTATTAAAAAAAAAAGATAAACAATAGATATTTTCAGGTTTACTAATGCTAATTTGCCTATAAAATAGATTCGAGGTGAAAATACCCGATCCATACGCCATTATGTTAAGTGAATGGATTTTAAATGTTTTAATTTTTTAGTATCTGGAGAACTGAGCTGCTGGGTTTTTTTTTTAAATCTACTGGTTTAAATAATAATAATAATTACAAAAATATAATTACCAGAGTTCGAACCCACGACATTTTAAATTTTCGAACAAAGCAAGAATTAGACATAGTACACATACCAAACTGTCAATCGAACTGACATAATAGAGTCGAAAATTTTGATCTATTTTAGCACGACGGAAGAAAAAACATTCATAGGCTAAAAATGCGAAGTTTTCCAGGGACAATACCTAGCTAGATCGGTTTTTCTCACCCAAAATTACCTGCATACTAAATTTCATGGTAATACTTGCAGCGCTTGTCGAGAAACCGATTATAATATATACATATTTACACTTCTACTTTAATCAAACCTTAAAAACTTAAAAATAATCTTTTACTTTAAAGATTGTCTCGTTTAATATTGTTATTGACTAGGAAGTACCTAAAACTAAGACGTATTTGATTTTAATTATTGAAATAATTTTGGTCATGTATTTTGAGCCGAATAAAATTAAGATAAATCTATTATCTATTCCACGACAAATTATATTACACTAGCTGCCCCGACACACGTTGTTCTAACTATGTTAAATCGTCATTTTTTTTAAACCTTCCCTAAACTTCCACAATTACTTCGAGACCAAAATTATCCAAATCGGTCCAGCCGTTCTCGAGCCTTAGCGTGACACTGGTTTTGCAATTCATTTTTATTTATAACAGATAAACAATCTCTAACTCAAAATTTCTTTTATCACAATAAATGAACTAAATTATCCGTGAGTTCTAGATTTTTTCCTAATTGTGTCGTTTATTTAAAGCAATAAAATTGGAGCTATCGATATCGATCAGCTGATGGACACGTAGTTAGAGCACAGATTGAAGAGGAGCAGATAAACAGGTACATAGTACTAAGGCGGGTCAATAAGTCCGTGACTTTTTGAATTTCTAACCTCCTTACTGAAAAAGCAACACTACTCCTGTCAACAGGCATCTGTCAGTTGACTCCTATCAAAATTTGAACTTGCTGCGTCAGTTAGTTTGTGTTTTACAGCTATCTTTATCAGACTATCCAGTAACTTAAGGAAACAATGGAAAAAAGTGAATTTCGTGTGCTTATTAAGCATTATTTTTTGCGAAAAAAAACCATTACCGAGACCAAGGCTAAGCTTGATAAATACTATGGGGACTCTGCACCATCGATTTCAATGGTAAAAAAGTGGTTTACTGAATTTCGTTGTGGCCTTACAAGCACTGAAGATGCCGAACGTCCTGGACGCCTAGTTGAGGTCTCTACACCCGAAACAATCGAAAAAATTCACGATATGGTGTTGGCCGACCGAAGATTGAAAGTGCAAGAGATTGTGGAAGCCATAGGCATCTCGCATGGCTCAGTGGTTTCAATTTTGAATGATCACTTGGGCATGAGAAAGCTTTCCGCAAGATGGGTGCCGCGTTTGCTCACAGTCGACCACAAACGCAATCGTGTAACAACTTCACAGGTTTGGCGTTGTTTAATCACAATATGGAGGAGTTTTTTAACCGTGGACGAAACATGGATCCATCACAATACACCAGAGACCAAACAACAGTCAAAACAGTGTGTTTCTAAGGGTGAATCGGCGCCAAAGAAGGCCAAGGTGGGTTTGTCAGCCAATAAAGTTATGGCGACTGTTTTTTGGGATGCACGTGGGATAATCCACATTGACTATCTTCAAAAGGGAAGAACAATTAATGGGGAATATTATGCCAACTTATTGGACCGCTTCAATGAGGATTTGAAAAAAAACCGACCTCATTTGGCCAAGAAAAAAGTTCTTTTTCACTAAGACAATGCAAGGGTGCACACATGTGCAGTTGCCATGGCAAAAATCCATGAATTGGGCTATGAATTGCTCCCACATCTACCCTATTCTCAAGATTTGGCTCCGAGTGACTACTTCTTGTTCCCAAACCTGAAAAAATGGCTCGGTGGAAAAAGATTTGACTCCAATGATGAAGTCATCTCGCAAACAAAGGCCTATTTTGAGGACCTCGACAAATCATATTTTTTGGAAGGGATAAAAAAATTGGAGAAGCGTTGGACAAAGTGTATAGAGCTCAAGGGGGACTACGTTGAAAAATAAAATGATTTATTTATCAAAAAATCTGTGTTTTATTCCAAAAGTCACGGACTTATTGACCCGCCCTCGTAAGTTCACGATTTGATTGCACTACTACAAGCATACGGCGAATGTATGCGTGTCCACAAATTTCATGTCGCGTACGCGACAATAGTGGGAAAATCATGTAAGGTTGTGCATGAATAATAATGGACTGAGATCCCAGCCCCGCCAGACTCCCCATATATTCTTACTGATAAAATGTATGTCATATAGTAGTATTAGTTGTGTACATATAGTTGTATACAAACGAACCCACCAGATTGTGCGGTGAACCAATTCTCAGGTACAGGGCAGGGCACCTAAGGTACAAAAAATTGTAATCATTTGGTACCAAATTTTATACACGTAAAGTGGGGATGTTTTTTTTTCTCGTATTTACCTCATTGTGTGGGGTATCAATAGATAGGTATTTTAAAAACAGTGAGAGATTGCTAAGACTATTTTTTTATTTAGGCCCTCTAAAACGTAAGCGGCTGGCTAAGCTGGATAAAAAAAAGTTGCGGCTATTAGCTTCACTGTCTCACACTATAATAATTATATTATTAGTTAATAGAGGCGGAATAACCAGGCGCTACTTTGCGGAAATCCATAGCATACAATTTAATTAATATTATTTCTAGCAATATCCCGCGAAAAACACCCACAACCTGTAAGCAAATGTGTGAATGAACGCTTCAGCATGCGTGAAAGCACCTCCCTCCTCCCACATTGCTTATGCGTACACTCAGAAACAAGATCGTTGCAAACACCACCACCACACAAGCAACAATGTCAGCAAGATCGTGCAAGGCCTCACACCACCATGCAGGTTGCAAAACTCGACGCGCGATTCGCCCCAAGCCCGGAGCATCCACAGGAAGTGGACCTGAGAACAAAGTTCGTTAGTAATGTCGCCAGCCAAACCACCACGTATGATGACGTAGTCAAACCAGTTTGGTCATTCAATATGCAAGTCTATTGTTGTTCTTTTCTTTAATTATTTCTAATCGTTCCAACGCGCTCAGTCGACAGCCTTTGTCAAATTTATGTAACACCTTATAGAAATTGCCATCGGGTACACTATGACCACTGTCTAAAAGGTGTTTAGCAAAATGTGATTTATCACGATGACATTTCTATAAGCCGCGATGTGTTCTTTGTACCGAGTCTCAAAGTTACGTACGATTTGAACCACAAATTCGCATTTACCCGTAGGTAACCTAAAACGATGATTCAATTCGAATTCAAATTGTTAATTTGCAAAACCCTTTAGTTGCAAACAGTTTGATATATTGTACCCGGTACAAATAGCTACGAACAACGCCAACTTGCTCTTGTGAACTGGCGAAATCGGACATCGGGTCTTAGTTTAATATGAAGTTTGGTACAAACTTGTACAGTGCTGAAATATCCCCGAAGAAGTTTTTAATGCAATCGTTTTGAAACTGATACACGGTATGTACAGGTTAAGTATTCTAGAGGTCGATCTGTGGTCGAAATTAGCGAATAATAATTCGTATCATTTTTTTCATATAGTTTGAACTTATTGAGTTCTTTACTTATTAGATAGAAAAAAAAAGGTAAATGTTGTTACAGATTGACATAAGTCAACGTTAAAATAAGATTGTATCGAACGCACGGCAGTGTGAGTTGATAAGTTCATGTGTGTATTGTTGTTACTTTTATGTATTTTTAAACATTATAAAAAAATTGCTTTCTGCACACCACATAAACTTTAACTGTACCAAATTTTTCCTCCGTTAGCGAAATTTCTATACGAGCAAATCTTAATATTTTTGTGGCTCTTTTTATTTCTTCTTCTTTTTTTTATTTTTATTTAATGCTTCCAGTAACAAATAATAATATTATTATTCGTAATCGTAAAAAATGACAGCTGTAGCCCGTAGGCCGGAGCGGGTCTCACATACTAGCCCGTAGGCCGTAGCAGCCCGTAGCGTCACTGAAGATAGTGCAAATAATGTGCACAAAAGTGTAAACATTCTGCAAACCCTGTACGTACGTCAGTTTTAATAGAATATGCTTATTGTCATAACTTTTAACATGTTTCAAAGATCGAAGGACAGAAACTACATTTAACATTGTATTTAACTTTAAAAGTAACGCGGGGGTACGGAAAACGCGGGCAGACTCAATATACTCCCCGGAACTTGGAATAGTTGCAATGGATATGGCAGATGTTGAGAGAAAGTTTATTAACAATTTCCTCACAGTTTTAATTATGTCTTACGCTTTGTGGCTCCGCTCACGGAATGTTACTCAAGTTTGTAACATAGCGTTTATGAGCAGTAATAATATGTTGCATTGCAGAGACATTTTATTTTTAAAAAGCATATTCTCTTAAGAGTTCATCATTTCTTAGTGAATTTTATTAAAATATTGGAATATTTAAATAGTGGTAATTATAATTATTATAACTTATATTGTGTAATTATTGTATAATAAATTAGATATATTTTTATTACATCGGATAAGTACGTTATGACAAAAGAGTCCCCCATAGGGCATAATATAAAACTTTTAAAATTATGACTCACCTTTAATTTTAAAGTAAAAAAACACATTTCGTAAATGTTTCGTAGTTACCTCATCGGTCAACAAGCCTATATAGGTGAAAATTCGCGACACCTAAATTTTATACTATAATATTAGTTTAAATTAATTGTTTTTATCTCATTTTCTTTGGAACACTATAGATGGAATGCCACCCAGACTAGTTATAGATGCATTTTAATAGTACAGATTGTTGTGCGGCTGCGCCGTCTTGGTTCTTACAGATCCTTCTTATGCTTGAGTGGTGATAATAATAATACAGCAACAATTGTGATATTCTTCTTTATTGGTACATACGAGTATGAGAGAGAAGCTTAACACAGATACTTCTACACTATATATAGCCTTTTGGCTGACTAAAATAATCTAACTAGATAGGCTGTGCTAGTGACATCTGTCAATATGATATTGACATTTCTACTTTTTATCACTATTCTAATAATGCAACACAGATAGCCCAAAAGTCGCCGATAAAACTTCGTAAAGGCAAAGAATATATTACTAAGTAAAGGTGATCGCATGACATATAAAGTTGAGCCCCCATGCGGTACCTGGAACCAGGCCGAGAATGTCAAGTTCTCTCTCTTTCTCTCTGTTCACCGTTATTTTTAGATGGCCCTTAGGAGCCGAGTGGTCTTGGGGTCAACAGTTAAGTGTTCGTGTACACTGTTATCTGTAAACTTGCTTACACAAACAAAGCGCGGCAAAGCCCTGACAGTTCTTTGTTTTAATTTTTAATCTTGATGGCACAAGATAAAAGTTTTTTGACTAATAATTTATTAAGTTTGACAAAAAGCTTAGTTATTTAACGCAGTCTCAAACTCAAATTAAGATTAGATTTAGATTTTAGTCAAAACTGTAAATAATTGAATGCTACAATTTTAAGTTTAACTAATACTATTTTATAAGGGTTTATCTTATTTATCCTTATCCTATTGATTACTATAAAAAACTTTACATAGAACTAAATTTACCAATCTAGTGAAAATTACAATGTATGTTTTCCAAATTTATTTATCTATAATTTCTATTTTTCCATGCAGCATAAAATATCGTTGAATAAGATCAATAGGTTGTTCAAAATATTGTCCTTGACATTTAACGCTTATGCAAATTCGACTGTAACATTTGCGTCTTACAGCTTACTGGATAAGTATTAATTATGCACTAACATTCCACGTAAAGTGGATTCGGATTTGATTAATACCTTTTTGAATTGCTTTTGTTTTTATGATCTCAAGTCACGATAGAATAAGGTGAACGGAACGTTTTCTTTTGTTTTGGATAAGTCGGCTTTGTCCTGTTGTGTAGACCATCCAACCTATCATCCAATCGCCTTGATCAGTTCGAGTGGATCAAGTAGAACTGACCGTGTATGGGCGTGAAATGGTGCGGATTGGCTTTACAGTCTATCCTACTAATATTATAAATGTGAAAGTTTGTAAAGATGAATAGATGGATGGATGGCTCTTTCATGCAAAAACGACTGAACGGATTTTGATGAAATTTGGTATGGTAGTAGTTTCATATCTGGATTAAAACATAGCCTACATTTTATCCCAAAAAAGTTCCCGCGGGATATTGATTTACGCGGGCGGAGCTGCGGGTGAAAGCTAGTAATATATACTGTTAATGTCACTATTAAACTGATCAAATCGATTTTCAATTGATTGTACGGTGTATGGCTACTGTCAGGTGTATTGAAAATACAAATCAGTTGTCAGGCGATCATATTTGAAGGTAAATTTTGATTTACGATAACTATTAAACAAAGTGTGAAATTTAATTAAAGACGGATTGTGACAAAATAATTTAAGCTTTTATTTGTTTATCGTAAGTCTGCTTGACTATTCTTTTAGATCTAAATCATAATAATAATAATATTAGAATTGGTTTTAACCTTACCCTACATTATTATCCCTATGTTGATATCAAAAAGCTTCAGAGTCTTAAAATGTTCCAATGTTAGACAAATAAAGGGAATACTCGTATTGCTCAAAGTGGAAATTCAAATAATTGTGTTGTTGTCTGTTGATGTTTTAAAAGAAAAGCATTTAATTCAAGCTGCAAATTACAGTTGTTGTTTTAATAACAAACGCACCAGATACTTGCTTATGAAATAAATTCAGTTGAAGTTTATGAAGTGGCTTTAGCGGTTCTCGAGGAAGCTTATTAGCTAAAATACATATTTTTGTTATCATTTTCAGAGCCCAAAGTTAAAATCTCAAGGCGCAAAACACACTACACCACGCGGGGTTAGGTTTTTTATACAATGAGCATAACTCTCCCCGCACCGATTTCGGTGACGGTGGCCGGTTTCATTGAAACCAGGCCAGCTACGCAGGAGTAATTTTGCAGTGCCCAAGTGTGTGCGCAGTACACAACAGCACTCTCTTTTCCTTTACTCACGTAACCCAGTGGGACGGATAACCGACACGACTGGCGAGAGATCAGGCGCAGGTCCTACTTTTTACATGCCCTTCCGACGCATGGATCATCTTTCTTGTCAGACAATCAGGTGATCAGCCTGCATT
Source organism: Phengaris arion (assembly GCA_963565745.1). Taxonomy (NCBI): domain Eukaryota; kingdom Metazoa; phylum Arthropoda; class Insecta; order Lepidoptera; family Lycaenidae; genus Phengaris; species Phengaris arion. The sequence goes on along the minus strand of OY751440.1, from coordinate 11,412,868 downwards.
GTCCTAACCAAACTTGGAAAAAGCATTTTTTGTTGTTCCAATGCGGGAATCGAACCCCCGACCTCTGGGTCTTCGTTCTCGGTCTCGGTCGAGAGTCGAGAGCCAAGCTCTAATCACTAGACCACGGAGTGTAATTATATTAATAGTTTTCATAATGTTAAGCCTAAAATGTAGAGATTATTTTTAGATCAGTGGTTAAAAGTAAGTAAGTAAGTTCAACGGGATGTTGTAACTATAGAAAATAGAAATTATTTATTTTATATGCTGATAAATCATGTTAAAAATTATTATGAGCGAAAGCGGACAATAACTTTTGAAGTTATTCAGAAAAAACATATTGCGCGGTGATAGTTACGGAACCAGCTCCTTAGACATGTCCTGACATACTTTTGGTTAGGTTATTTGAATTACGTTATCTGTGTGTGGATTTTCTCCTATTGTAAAAAGGAAAAAAAAAGATTTCGCAAGTATTTTCTTGAGAAGAGGAAGGGATTTCCGTTTCCTGTAATCCACTGATAAGACGGTGTGTAAGCTAACTTTAAGCCGATACTCTTTTTGCGGGAACAATAACATATTACTAGGTGATGTATATTTATGACTTTATTTTTATATCTTGTTTGTTCTATTTTCAATGTATTTTCATATACCTTTCAAACCTTATATTTTTCTTTCACCACAACTTATTGCTCTTTTGTGAAAATGAGCGAGAGGCATTTCGCATCATTGTAATTTAAAGATTTGTACAAAGTACTTTGTACCACATTATTTTTATCCATACAAGCGTGATATTACGTCGCCACGCAAACGTCAGATAGTTTGAATTCTTTAAAATAAATGAAAAGATTGTATTTTTAATAATAAAACTTATTAAAAATACAATACATTCATCAACGTCAGATAGTTTGAATTCTTTAAAATAAATGAATAGATTGTATTTTTAATAAGTTTTAATAGCAGCAAAACGCTGATATTTTATCCACTTATACGTGTAGGACCGCGAATAAGATTTTCCTACGTGTGAAGTGGAGCGAGAATTATGTAATAATATGTAAATACTGAACCCTTTACTACTGTTACAACGACAATAAACTGGTATTTCATGCTAGATAGCGAAAGTAGAGCAAAAACTGATACTAAGCGTTTATCGTTAAGCTCTTTGATTTTTTAAGTGCTTTAATAAAAATAAATGAAATTAAATTTAAAATTTTAATTTAATTTTTTAATTTTTTAAAATAATGCGCTCGGAACTAGTTAAGAACGCTTTTATCCTGATTCAAGTGCTTGTCTGCTTAGATTAAATGAATGTTGTATTAATATGGATATTTTTATTTGTTCCAGGTCTAGAAGCGGTCTGTTAGGCGTGCTGCAGAGGCTTGCGCGGCCCCTCCTGTGACTAGCCAGGCTTCCTGCACGAGGCACGGGCGGTGGACTGTAAGTGTATTTGAAAATTAAAAAAACCTAACTATAGAAATATGGTACTTTTTCAAATACGTTTTCCGAATGTCATCAAATGACTTTATATAAAACTCTTTTCGTACCTTCTAGGCTACATTTATTATTTATTTATAGGTAAAGAAAAGCTTAATTTGCAATTAACAAAATATATAATACATAAAACATATTACGTAGCAGATAAATATTTGCAAAGCATGAGTTGCAAATGGCTAATTTTACAGCTCATACATTCTGGATTCTAGTTTAATAATGGTTTTCGAGCTCTGAATAGATTTAGTCACGTTTAGTCACGTTTAAACGTTTACACAAGCTGCGTACCTATTATAACATTCAAAGTATTTATGTAATATTACAGTATTTGTAACTGTCTGTCTGCTATAATAGTAAATGTTTTAATCGTAAGTTTCTTCGGTTATTGTTCATAGATAGATGTTTAATATTTTTCTTATGTGACTTATTTTTAACAGCTATAATATTATGTATTTGTTTGGCACTGTTGCAGAGGCGTGGGGCGCGGCGCGTGGCGGCGGCGCGGGCGCGGGCGGCGCCATGACGCGGCGCCCGCCACCATGACGCTGCCGCCGCCCGCGCGCCCCGCGCACTACCCCGCCGCGCACCGCGCAATGCGCTATTACCGCATCTGGATTTACGCGTGCAACGGGGCTCTGCTGCTAGGGGCGCTGGCGTTTTGTGCCGCCGCGGGCCGCGCCCTCGTCGACTACCGGCGCACGCTCGTGCCCGGCCTCGGCGCCGCCCAGCCCGGCTTCCTCTACGGCTACGCGGCACTGCCCGCGCAGGCGGGCCTCCTGCAGATGCTCGGCTGCCTGGCCGCCCTCCGCCTCTCAGAAAAGATGCTCAACGCCTACTGGCTGGCCCTGCTGGCGCTCCTCGTCGGCGACGCGGCGATTGGGGTATACTGGGCGTTCAGATTCGAGCGAGTGTGCAGGGAGCTGCGACCGCAGCTTCGCATAAGACTGGCCCGCGAGTACGATCTGGACTCCCACTTCTCCGAGGCGTGGGACCGTCTGCAAAGGGAGCAGCGATGCTGCGGAGTGACGGGCCCAGCGGACTTCGCGGCGTTCAACCGCACGATGCTGCCGCCGAGTTGCTGCCGGATCCCGGCGCACACGCCCGCGGTCACGCCCACCTCGCTCGCCGCTACCACCACGTCGATGCTGCCCTTCACGCCGGTCCACTGCGTCCCCCACACGGCCGCCTGTGCCGAGCGCCTGCTCACCTGGCTCCGCCGCACCGCCGATGCCCTGTTTGTCCTGGGGTACTGCGTCATTGCGTTTTTAAAGTTGTGCTTCCTTGGTATTTTACGATACGAGATAAAGGAGATGATTCAAAAAATTAAAATATTGAAGAGCGAACTCGGGGCGGGCGAGCTGCTCGAGGGCAGTCCGCTCCACGGCGGTCCGCTGTCGCAGACCGTGGTCGTGAACGCGGTCAACGCCAACGGTGGCGTGCGGGCGCACGGCGGGAGCCCCGAGCGGGCGGGCGAGAGGGACGCGCTGCTGGGCCGAGCGTCCGAGGCCATGTCGAGGAGGAGCATACACGACGAAACTCTCGGGCCAAAGAACGTGAACGGCAACAACAACTGCGAGATGCGGGAGCTGGCCCGCGGTGAGTACCGCCCACTCGCGATGGACAACGCCGCGACCAGAATCTGACTAAGATGTTACTTGGAGCGACTGTTTGGGCGACGATGGCGCTCGTTCCCGGCGGACGGGTTCGAGGTGGAGCCGCCGCTGGGCCGCAGCGTGCCCGCGTGCGTGCGGCGCTCAGGGGCCCGCGTGCGCCTCGACCACCGCCGCCACACTCGCTCCGAATTCGAGCTGTAAGCGATCCAATATTGTCGCCGCCGCCCGCGCCGCCGTCATCGTCAGTGTTGTTACCTGTCAATTGACATGTGACGTGATGAGAGAGTGTATTCGATAATATCGCAGTCTAGTGACGACTGCTTCAGTGAACCGAACATTAGATACGTTACTTATCAGCACAGTGATGTGTGAGGACATACGGCATTAGAGGAATCCAAACGATACCACGAGCTAAGCTTGTGTTTAGTTCCTATGCTTGGCATGTATTCTAGAGAATAGTTTTATGAGAGATTGCTGTCAGAAAATGAGTAGGTACTTAGTACCCTATCTGTATTTTTTTCCGAAAAAAAATAAACATCCCTAAAAATAATTATAGAAAGGTAAATAGGGTAAACATTTATTTATTTTCTGACAGAAGTTAAAAATTTTATTTTATTTACAATAATTAGAAATATAGTAATTTTATAATTTGCATTTTGTAATTTTATTCATAAAAGTTTACATTTTTTGCGTCGTACAGACCTACTTCATAATTAACGAGTTTCAAAATAATAAAGCTTAAGTAATTATTGATTTATTTTGAATATTATAGTATTGAACATCATTTTATGGCGACAAAGCATCAATCAATTGTAACATGTCTGACAAAGTTTGAATAGTGTTGGTCTTACAAACTTTTATTTTTAATTATTTATTGTTCTCCTGGGATAAAAAAAAAAAACAAAAATCTCCAAAAATTTCACGGCTTTACCGTATAAAATTTTTGTTATTGATTAATGAACTTTTTCAATGAGTGTTATAATATATTTTTTTAAACAAAGACTGATCGTAAATTGGCAAAGAAATTAACAGGCTAACATTGATTCAAACTTTAAGTGATACAATTTTGTGTTGAAAATTGTAAATATAATAGTATAAGTAGACTTGTTGCAGTAATATCGTAAAACGCCAAAAATATTAAATCGTTATAAAACGAGGTAGGGTAAACCCTTATATATACTTATTCTATATATATTATTATTCTATATATATTATTATTCAATAAAATATTATTGGCTATGAGGTAACTCTTATTGGTACTTTATGTTAAATACTAAGTGTTTATTTTATTAGTTTATTTAATTCTAAATGTTAATTTTACTTGTTGTGGGCTAAAAAACACTTAAACTTATTTGAATTTAGTTTTTTATTAAAAGTAAAACTTAAAAAAAAAAACTTTTGAATACGAATTGTTACCATATTATGCTTTACAATATTTCTGCAACATACAGTGAGTGTATGAATGCCAGATCGAAATAGTACTGATATGAGCTTAACGACGTAGTGCCTATAACTTTGTGCTTACAGTAACAGCAAATTTTATAATTACTTATCTCTAAAACACCCTTAACAACTGAGTACTAGGGCTGACTTTTGTTAAACAATTTAATAAAAATTTTTTAAACGAACAAATAAAAACAATAGAATAAAAGATGATTTGCTGACTTTGGGCACACGAATCTATAATACATAGTAGGAAATGCAACATAATATATTATATATCGTTTTAGAAAACTCCGCGTTATATTAAAAGGCGGCAGCTTACAACTGGACGAAATAGACCAACGGCATAATGTTTACCACAAATACCATACGTGAAACTACTGTATTCAGTTGATATCGGAAAGTTATTTATAAAATGCCGCTTCACACAAAGCGCATTCCATTCTACGCTATTTGTCTACTGCAAAAACTTACTAAATGCTTACAACTGTTACAATAATGTATAGTTTCCATACTTAATAATGGCCAGTATGCTGGTAGTAATCGTGTATTTTTTATGGCTGTGTAAAGTATGAGGAAATGATTAATTTGATTCATTTAAGGCTTGTTATAACAATATTAGCTTACGAAGTATACTTAGAAGGAACTTGCATGTTCATAGTGTATCATTAACTCGCATTATTGCAAAAGAACCAAAAACATGTTTCACACTGTTTTTATACAATTAGAACTAGTATGTTCTGTCACTTCAGGCAAAGGGCTCCATTACACTTATCCGATTTATACTAATAAATAAAGATAAATCTGACTACTTTACTTTGAACAACACATGCCTGCGAGTCGGGTAAATGTATGAAGGCTTTAGCAGTTTTGGTACAGTCGTGCCAAAATTCGTAAAACTTAAATTAGGGGATTAGTCATATACATTTTCACATCAACACATTATTGAATGTAAAGGTTGAATTATATTTATCCGATATGCAGATACATAGTATTAATACGCCTTTTCTTGTTTATGGAAATTGGACGGGTGTAATTCTGTATAACGAGCCTCGGTGAAACTATTTACAAAAAGTTTGTAAACCTATCCATTTGTTATATTACAGTTGGATCTTTCTAGAAATATTGTAATTGATAATAATATAATGTAACTTATTATTTTCGCTTAGAGTAGGTGTAAAATTTTGTGAATTTATGCAGAAAAATAGTTTTTTAATATTGTTGTCACTGAATGTACCAATCTTATTAATATTTGTACCTATACTCGGAAAGTTGCATAATTCGTAGTTAGGATCAAATCTAAATCCTGCATTTCTTCCAAAATGGTAAAATAATATGTGCCTTGGCTAAATTATATAACTCATGTTATGTTTAAAAATACAATTGTTATTTAAATTTGGAAGCACTTCGTCTCTAATGTGCTGCCTACACTCTTCGTTCTCATGTCTTGTGAATTTCAAATAAAAATGTACTCGTAAGGGGAAAAACATGGTCTGGTTGTGGTGTAACTGGTACAACTTTTAAATCCTTAAGCCTCAAAATATTCTTGCTTAACTTGAGGTTAAACTAAAATGTATTTTATTGCTTACTAGCTGGGCACCAACTTCGTTTAGCGTAGAATGAATTGCCGTTTCAGAGATTAGCTGGAACTTGTTTTTTAAAGTACCGTTTATACTTTCATATCCATTAAGTGAAAAGCTTTTAATTTAAAATTACAAACAGACACATCAATTTTATTAATTTGTATACATTTTAAAGTTGCTTATTTTCTATGGCCTGTCCATATCTAGCCAACATCAAAAAACAGCTTGTGTCCACATTACGAGCACTAAAACTGGCTTAGCATACGTTAAGTTGTCGCTCTACAGATGTGCCGAGGGCTACATTGAGGAAGGTTATGAGTTCCTTTTAAGAAAGTAAAATATTTTCTTATGTAATATTAATATATTTTATGAGTTAATGCTTTACCTGTACTGACATTTCGTTCTTCAATCACTTCACATACCAGACCATACTGATTGAATTTCCTTACTTGCACTTATTTATATACCTCTGGACTAATATTCGGACCCATTTTATTTTAGTCATAGAAATATATTGTAATATATCCTTTGAGTTGGATGTGTTCTCCGTTACAACTTTCCGAAGGTACGCACTAGGCGACTGAGAGCTAATATTATCATAATAAATGCATTAATAAAATCTTTGTTAAAAACTTGTACTTTTTTCAATCCGCCCATAAAACATGTAACATTTAGCATAATTACCCTCAGCACAATTTGCCGATAAACGCAAGGGAGTCGAGAAGATGTCAAAGGACTTAGTCACTTTATGACACTTTTTCATAAGCCGAATGAAAGAAATTGCATTTTCGACGCCTAAAACTGCCCCGGGGGCCGGGACAGGGCAGCCTAATGGCTATGGAAAGAGTCGAAGGAAAATGGTGATCTACGAATCATTAAATATTTCCATTTTATATTCCTTCTTCTTATAATGTAATTTAACAATGTGAATTTACCTAGATTTGGCTATTTCTGAAACGTTCGGCTGCCCTGCCCCTACGTAGTTTTAGATGCCGAAACCGTTAAGAGTAAGAGTTCTCGAGTTCTCTTTCTAAAATTGATAACCTAGTTTATATCTTACTTCTATTTGTAGGATATAATTGGTATAGGCTAGTTTAAAATTTACATAACTACTTAGTCTGCCCATAAATACCGTTACAATTAAAAATAAACAAAATATTACATTTGAATTTGGAATCTCTAATTTTTACATGATTGTTCATTGCGTTTTCTCATTTTGGCGCTAATACATTGTACAATATTTTGCGATATTAAAATGCGAGGTGGGTGATAAAGAGACGCGAATCGCTGTGATTGCATTACACAAAGTAGGTATGGAGCCAAATGAAATTTTTAACTCTCCATACGCTTGGTATTAGTAAAATGTTTGTCTACCGGGCTATTAATAGGTACAATGAGACCTCTGTTTGTTACAGAATAAGATTTGGCCGTCCACGTAGTATTCGTACGAAAAAGGTCAAAGCAGTAAGGGAAAGAATTCGAAGAATGCCAGTCCGAAAGCAAAAGATTTTATCTCGGGAGATGAAGATAGCACCTAGAACCATGTCGCGTATTTTAAAAGATGACTTAGGACTTGCAGTCTATAAGAGATGTACTGGTCATTTCTTAACTGATAATTTAAAAAAGAATAGGGTGGTAAAATCGAAACAATTACTGAAGCGGTACGCAAATGGAGGTTACAGAAAAAATTTGTTTACGGATGAGAAAATTTTTACAATTGAGCAACAATTTTAACAAACAAAATGACCGTATTTATGCTCAAAGTTCTAAGGAAGCTTCCCAATTAGTGGATAGAGTGCAATGTGGGCACTATCCGACTTCAGTGATGATTTGGTGGGGTATTAGCTATGAAGGAGTGACTTAGCCATACTTTTGTGAAAAAGGTATCAAAACATCGACACAAGTGTATCAAGAGACCATTCTTGTGAAGGTAGTGAAGCCCCTTAACAACACCATGTTTAATAACCAAGAATGGTCTTTCCAGCAAGACTCGGCGCCGGGTCATAAAGCTCGGTCAACGCAATCTTGGTTGGAAACGAACGATTCGGACTTCATCAGAGCTGAAGACTGGCCGTCGTCTAGTCCCGATCTTAATCCGCTGGATTATGATTTATGGTCAGTTTTGCAGTACGGCTTGCTCTAACCGCCCTGATAGTTTTCCCATGGCAAGAGTGCGTGCTTCTATTGATAACTGGCCTCAACGTTTAAAGGAGTGTAGTCTGTATTGCAGCCAATGGAGACCGCTTCGAATAATATTTTTATATTTTAAATTGTTTTATATTTATGTATTAAACTAAGACACTGTAAAAGTAATAAATGTTATTTGCAAAAGAAAAAATATTTTTTTCTTTGTTTCAGTATTTATGGCAAGACTAGATATATGGTTTCGCCCTTACTAATAAAAAGGATTAGGTACACAACATATAACTTAAACAACGTAGCTGTCTTTGTCTGATACGTTGGAAAATTCACTTAACAGAAAAAGACAGCAACGTTGTTGTAAATCTTTTTATTAGTAAGGGGGCTAATCTTTAAAATAAATCATAATAGTAATTTATATATTTTCAAACCACATACACATAGATGTTTACAGACTTTGAACTGAACTTAGGAGCATAGAGTTGTAAGTCATTATTTACGTTCAGATTTTATTCATTTTCCTAAACAAGGACAATAAATGAACATCAAAAAAGATACACAAAAATCTGGTCTCTTGTGGTCTCGTTATCGCAAGTGGTAGATATTGTACAGACAGCTGACATATGAAGTCATTATTCAGGCACATTTGAGGGAAACAGCGCGGATCATTTTTCAAATGTTAAGTAGTTTGCTGATAAAAATTGAAAGCTAAAATATGTTGAGGGGTGGTAGATTTGTGGTACGAGCGTGAGGTTCCTCCTTACGAATTATACTCGTAGAGTGACTATAAAATCGATAAAATATACCAAAGTGTCTTATCTAGACTATACTAAGTGTCAATTCACACCGAAACGAAACGATACCCGACGCGGCGCTGCACATTCAAGATAGCTATTCAAAATTAAACTTTATTCACTACACAAAAAGATACAAGTTTCATATGACATCACTCATACACTGCACATGCGCTGTGCAACGCGGTGCATCTTGACATTGGAAGTCTTACAAATTACGATGAAATGTGTAATTTCTTGTAAATGTGGGATTTAGGGATCTTTCTTTTTAGGGATTTGGCCAAAAGACTGGTCAACAAAACTAATCACTCTAAGACTGGCGCGTAACTTGGCCAACGTATCAGTTTAGCTACACAGCTAGGCAATATTGCCAGCCTCTTAGAACTTACTCTACCCGCAGCCTCCGTCAAATATAGGTCGGAGGCTTGTGTAACTTATATATTATATAGCTTAGATAATTTAGTTATTTTAACCTATAAAATCGATAAAATACGGCTAAAGGCCGAATTTTCTGACGATAAGGACAGCCACATGACTGGGAAAGCTCTCAATTTAAGAAAGCATTTGAGTATTCGGCCGATAATCTTCTACAACTTAAGTGAAGTAACACAACTAAACTGCGTATAAAACAGCTTCTGTATGTGGAAAACTTTTATCTTATGTTTTCACGGAACAATCGACTCTGCGATTAATTACTCTGTCTAATCTACTTGAACCCTCGATCATTATTGTTGATCTGCTTCATACATTCATTAAGAACTTTGCCCAAACTCTCAGCTTATAAAATACTAAATGATGTCCGATGTGCGCTTCATACGCACTGAATGCAATCGCGCAGGAACCGTACATTTTGCTCCGATAAAAAGTAGCCTATGCCCTTCCCCATGGTTTACTCTATATCTGTGCCAAATTTTATTCGTTCATATCAAGTCAGTAGTTTTGGAGCGTATTCGATCCAACTCATGCAAACAAACAAAGACACCTATAAACAAACTTTTCCTCTTTATAATATTAGTATATATGTAGAAGTCGATTCTTAATGCGTGTGCAAATGCGATAGCATGATTGAAACTGAAACGAGACTACATTTTTGTTATTTCATATTACATAAATCTAATAATAGAGTTTTCTACATGGATAAACCGAACAAAACTGCGAATATAATTCGTTTTCTACCTATACAATGAGACGTCAAACAAGCGACTGTCAGGAACACACCTTTAATTAGCCGGGCGAGACGGACAAATACTGTATAATGGGGTCGGCAGACCTTCGTCTAGATTGCGAGGACTTACGGCCATCGGAAATTCCACTAAACTGTAAAACGATTTAGTTTCGTGAAACTTCTAACAAATGGTTCAGTTGCACGCTACGCTGTCCGTAATTCTGTATTTTGGGGCTGTTGGGAAGTTTATTTTCAAGGAAAACGTAAAAAATGTGTTGATTGTTTATTTAGAAATCGTGTGTATTTACAATTTATCAATGGTGTTATTTTCAACCAGGGGTACCGCGATTGAAATGTTAAATGAAATGCTAAAACGTGTAGTCTGCCTTCAAACGAGTATATTACATAATTTAAGGCAAATATTTTCAAAACCTACTACTGTTTTCTAAACAAAATCACATAGAATTCTTGATACAAAAGTCTCATATGCGTAATAATACTTTACTTACCTGTACATTCTCTTCGGTGGCGCGGTAAGCTCGATCCACATTGGCACCTCCAATCACCAACACATCAGTTTCTGCCTCACTGACTCTACCTCCGCATTTGGTGTGAAATTTTCTCTTTATGAGATCCAAATCACTTTTGCCACTAATCTTGTCGCCATTGCTCAATTTATTAAACTGGACCGCTATTTCAGCGCCAACTCTAGCGTTGTTTTTTATAAGCGCAATGTCTGGGATCGTTAAGGAAAAGAAATTGCCGCAATTTGTTCTACTGGCATCATTTTAGGGACACTAATGTTTCTAGTTTAATCGTTTTTATAGTAGGTCAAAGAATGTATTAGCTGACCCAGTGGGTAATTAATTATCTGTGAATTGGACAACAAGGATTAGTTAATTTATATTTTTCGTAATGAAATATTCATATATAATTAATAATATAAGTATATAACAATATTTAACAATTGGTAATTAATTATGCTGTTTATTTTTTATAAAATGGATTTTTTATAAAAATAAGACCGGCAAACAATTATTAGGAGTGAAACGCATAGTTTTTTTTATTTCGCTCATCGAAAAGTAATAATAAGCCAGGAAATATTGTCTTTGCAGTGGCATATATAAACCTACTATCATCAACCGTTGACGTAATAGAGTCATCAGAAAAGTGAGATTGTTGGATAGCATTAAAAACGCTCTATACAAAAAAATGATGCCGTCACAGTAGTTGAAAATGTATGAAAATAAATACAAAATAGATTGTTTTGAACACTTACGGATTGTGTCGCGGTGCACTTTTCTTTTTCCCGACGTTTCGGCTACTTTCCAGCAGCCGTGGTCACGGGAGGACTGAGGTGTCAATTGTCCTATTTGTTGAAGTTGTTCAAACTACCCGAAGATTCTTCAATTATTATTTGTGTTCCCATCCACGCAAAACATACTAACAGTATCTCAAGTCACAGTCGAGATTGTAGACTCCTGCATCTTGAAGGGGAATGTTACATTTAACTGGTGGTAAAATTGACTTATCTTTTTTGTGCGGCTTGAAATATGTTTTTATAGAAGCTTTCCTTAGAATATAGCCAACTTTATCAGTGACTCCTTTCATAAAAGGTAGAACTGCAGGTATTCGTTCGACAGTGGCTGGTTTCACTCGGTCACTGTGATGCAGGTCTCTCCTTTATAGGGCAAACTAAAAGATCCATCAACACCCGCGTAAAGGAACATCGCTGATGTTAAACACCGTCGCAACAATAAATCTGCAATATGCGAACATACACTGGATTAACCTCCCCATTACATACGATTTGATTAGCCACAAGTACTGGCAAAAGAAAAACACCGTTATCGCACAAGAATAATACGCGAGGCTATAGAAATTAAAAAGTACAATAATTTTAACCGAGAAGATGGCTGGGTGCTGCCATCTAGTCGGAATCCAATAATTAACAAAATAAAATGTAATTTAAAAACACCGCGGCTTCAAGATACTGTTAGTATTATTTGCGTGGATCGGAACAGAAATAATAATTGAAAAATCTTCGGAGAGTTTGAACGACTTCAACAAACAGGACAATTGACACCTCAGTCCTCCCGTGACCACGGCTGCTGGAAAGTAGCCGAAACGTCGGGAAAAAGAAAAGTGCGCTGCGACACTATCCGTAAGTGTTTAAAACAATGAACAATATTCGCGTAAACATAAGAAATCAAAATGTTATGACAAAGATATACATCATTGTCCAAATAACATGATGATTTAAATAGTAATTTTCGTTTTTCAATTATAGCAAAAAAGGAAATCGTCGTTTTTTTAGTCCTTTTAGTCTTGTAACTTTTTAATTGAACAACAGATTTTTGCATTTTTCGGTCCAAATTTATGTTGCCCTCCGGAAAAAAGACTGTTCCGAATCTAACTGCCTATTAAACGATAATTTCATAAAATAAACATGAACCAATTAGTGTTGTGCAAGGATACTCGTATCTAACGAGGCGCCCTCTGTAGCTCGGGAGACGGCGGCCAGCAGGAACGGAGTGACTTCTTTACCCCGAATGCCGAGGGATTTTGCATCCAATAACGCCTGAGTTATAGCTGCCTCTATTATGTTACCTGCAATATGAATATTTAAGCTTCCAGAAGCGATGGTTTTGTGTAGCAATGTTTCGGTGTGCATTTCCATATCAAAGTACTTCGCCGATTTTGATGGAATTCGGCACAGATATACAGTAGACCACGGGAGGACATATTGTGCAAATTTATATCGCGGAAAAATGCAGTTTTCGCGTGATTTTTTTTGCTAGCGAGGTTACATCTAGTCTTGTATAATACAAATATATTTCAATGTTGATTTTAAATTCTAGATATTACATTAACAATTGTTTTTTTTTTTAAAATATAGACAGTAACTTATACGTACATAGTTTAGATAATTATTTTGGTATTTTAACTAGTTTTTAAACATTTTTTTTAATACTGTAATGTGAACCTTTTTTGTTTTTACTGATAATTGGTATGTACAGGTTGGAAACATAAATCGTTTATAAGGCAATTAAATTAATATTTGGCCAACTATTTGTTTTATTAGATACGAACTTAGAGCGTTTTCCCATTATGCGATACGATATTGGATATCGCACCGATTAGTTACGAAGATATGAGAGAGACAGGGATATGTTTCAATATTAAGAAACATATTCCTGTCTTTGTCATTAAAATTATTATTATAATTTGTCAAAAAAGTTAACACGAAAAACTTGATATAGAATTTAAGCATGAATTTCGGATAGTATTGCTAGCTCTATCATTCAACCAGAGACAAATCGAGGCACAAATTAGAAGCGACGCATGCAGCCGCTGGCAACACAATAGATCGACTGAAATCGGAACGTAATGGGATTATTATCGGCTTAGACTCTCCGACGACAGGCCGCAAGCCTTCACGCCAGGTTTCTGAGGTGCTGGTTCATTGAAATCCATTTTCTGTGCTCGAGTTATTCAATGGATAATAATGAGTATTTGACCTAGTTTACGTATTTATTTTGTGTCGTAAAAGGCTGTTAAGCATATTAAAAACAAAAGAAAGATCTGCATTAATTATTTACCGTCCATAGCGTCCTGTTCTGGCACGGGTACAGCTATGACGATGCCAGAGCCCAGTTGAATTCTCTTTGCGGCGAGCAATATGCAGGCGGCGTGGTTGGCATCGACCGCGCGATTTGGAGCTAGATAACCAGATTTTCTCGTGTAGAAAGCGGGAAAGTCGTAGGTGTCGCCGTACGCGCAGACTGCCACACCTTGGGTTTCCTGTTGTTGTATAAAATAGGCTAGATGACTGAATTTTTTATTACATAAATAAATAGTACTCTTAAATATGAACAACTTCTCAGAAGAAACAATAAGGTACCTGGGTCGAATATGGCAACCTTAAGGTTTGTTATACTTTTTTAATAATAATAAAGCTAAAACAAACAAGTTTTAGCACTTATTCATGAAGAGTGGCTATTTATCTTTACCACAGAAGAAAAAAAATACAAAGACATTAAACGATAATAGTATTTTAAACAGTTTAAAAAAAACATTGAAATTGGCCATATTTCCGACGGGAGCGGTAAATATACCCATATATGTGGCCATATTTACTGTATGAATTTACTAGTTTAAAAAACTTCTGAATAAACTGAAATAAAAATGGATATTATGTTTTAATAGAGCTTTTATTTAAAATATATTCTTTGGGCGACATTCAGTACAAATAAAGAATTATCTTTACAAGTAATATTTTAAAGATATCAAAATTAACAATGAGATTCAAAAAGTTTTCCTTAATTTAAATTTAAGTTTAACTAAAAATATAGAAAATCAACAAAATTATCAAATAGAAAACGTAACTTTTGAGATCCTTCATAGGTAAATCACAATGATATTACAAACTAGAAAAGAAGGAGGTAAACCTAATGAAGTATTTATAATTAGTCCTGACTGCACCGAGTGCAAACAAATTTATCAGTGTCTTCTTTTGTTAACCCAACACAGTCTTCATAGACGTAGATTTTACATAAAAAGCATAGTCTCATATCTGCTATTCTATCCTCATCGCAAATGTAACAATACCAACTGTTTTTAGATTTTTTAGAATGTCCTTTACCTTTTTGACCTTAGAAGTTACTTCTTCAGTCTTGTACATTTTAGCAGAATATTGCTTTCTTTTTTGAGAATAAACTCTAGATGGACCTGGAATATTTTTCATTTTTTGTTTACAAACATTGGATGGTCCTGGCTTTTTATTTTTCTCTGTAAACATTGATTTATTTAGCTCTTGTGCCAGACTATTAATAGCTTTTGATCTAGGTGTAGGTTTTGGGCTTGACGTTTTCTCCGGAGTTTTTAAAATTTCACAAAAAGATGAGTATGACTCATTAAGTGTTGTGGAGCAGACTTTTGATTCAGTTTTTAAATCTCTATTATTCTTGTGCTCCTTTAGTTTGGATAAAGGAATCTCGTCGCTACTATCGAAATCGTCATAGGAACTTGGCTGGGGTTCTATAAAGTTCGATCTATCTACTTGAGTTGGGTGCTGTGGATCATTATCAGAAGCGTTGTCTAGAATTGCAGCAGAATGATTTGCAGTATTTGGCAATAGATGTTCACTTGTCTGGGAATCTTTTTGATCTGGATTCAGTATAGGCACCGGATTTTCAACAGAGGTATCAGTTCGAGCAAGAGACTGCGTAGGTGGAGTTGAATTATGTTCGTCGTTATTTGGAAGAACATGAGGAGGAGTAACCTGATTTTCACTGACATCAATAGCGTCGCTATCAATTGGATCTTCATTAACTTGAGGAGGATATAATAGGTTTTCGCTAGCATTAGTGGTTTCGCTGTCCATGGGATCATTATTTTCTTGATTTTCAGAAGGTCCAGGTATTGTGGGATTAAAGTTAGGTATGCTGGAAGCGTATGCCTCTTCTGGTTTCCTTGCTGGATTATGTTATGCAATGTATACGCTTATACAATATACTCCCAGAAAAGGTTCAATACCTTCCCATTAATAAGTTTAAAAAACTAGTTAAAGAACGTTTGTGTGCCAAAGCGTATTATAAAATTAATGACTTCATTCAAGACGGCACACCTTAGGAATAAGGTGGCTCCTTAACTTATCTTATTATTTGTTACATAGACATAAGTAAACATTGTAATAATTTTGATTTTAAAAGAATAATTTTCCATCTTTTTGGTAAAAGATGGCCCCAGACGAGTTTCTTGCCGGCTCTTCTCGCTGGGTTAGTTCCCGAACCGGTGGTAGGCATCACGTAGTAACGACGTTCAAAAAGAGTATTTAAAAATACCAATTTTGAATAAAAAATTTTTGATTTTGATTTTGATTTGATTAAATGGGAAAATTCCGGTCGCTTCAAATCCACATTTAATATTATCAGGTGTCGCAGCTTTGTCCCACGCTTTGAAAAATAATATCCCAAACCTTTGTTTGGTTATTTTCCTGTCTTCATGTACTAACCAGTACATTAAGACTTCCTCGTCCCAGTAATATTCAAAGGATTGAAATACCGATTTGTCCATCGGCTGTAATTCATGTGTGGTGTTACTAGGAAGGCAAAAAAGCTTGATGTCGAATTTTTCTGCTGCTTCAACAATCGAATAGTCTAAGTGGCATTTGGCTCCATCGAAGATAAGTAAACAAGGTCCTGGCAATTTAAATTTTGAAAAATGGTGAATCCAGTTCACAAACGTGTCAGAGTTCATACTCCTTTTGGGTGTCATTTGGGCTACTGAGATGGTTGGTAAGGAATCTACCCATTCTGGCTTCATGCGTTTACCTTTAAACAGAATCATAGGCGGAATAGCATGGCCCAAGGCATTGCCACATGATACTATTGTGACATTCTCCCCGTGTTCTGGTGCTACTAAATGTACTCTCTTGGATCCACGTTCAGCCAAAACTTCTGAGGATTTGTGCAAATTAAGCTGGCAACCCTTTTCGTCGATATTAAAAATGCGTTACGGTTTATTCATAATGTCATTATCTTCCAAGACTTTCTTTAACTTAGCAAAATAATCAGAAACGACTGCTTTATTCAACTTTTGTGCCCTTGCGGGATTTAGGTTTTGTGCCTTTCGTCTGCTGATATTCCTATGACGTTTTAAAAATCCCCTCAGCCAATCTCGTCCCACCATTAAGTCTCCACCTGACGCTGAAATGTTATTTCGATCACAGAATGTCTTTACGCATCTACGTAGTACACGCTGTGTCAATGGGTATCCCACATTGCACAGGCGAATAACACGGGATGCCAAAACCTTCTCTTGTTCAGGGTTAAGAAGTGGTTTCCGACCCAAAGTAGATTTAGTCTCTTTTTTCTCTTGTAAATAACGCCTTAGAGTGCGTCTTGGCACCTTATAATGGTTTGCAGCCGTATATACTTTCATCTTACCGCTTTTGACTGCAGTTAAAGCTAGTTTCATTGATGCTTCTGACCAATTACCACGAAGCCCTTTAGTTTTATAGCGTGCCATGGTCTAAAAAAGAAAAAAAAAGTGTCAGTAATTTAGTACCGTAAATATGGCCAACCGGTGACCATATTTGCAGTCATGCATTTTTTGTTTTCATATTCGCGAATTAAAAACACATTATTAATTTGATAAATAAACAAATAAATATCAAATTACAATCGTCACACAATATCGTAATGTGATAAACAAAGATTCTTATTTGAAAAATAACAAAATACAGGACAATACTTACTTAATGTTTTTATAACCTCAAAAGCACGTTTCACTTTAATGGACGTTGGGCGACTAGCGGGCGCGCGGGAAGGGTAACAGTACACCGTTCTGATATATGCGACACTAGCTACAATTTATGGTCGCTAAAGGGTTATGGGTGTTTTTATCAATTAAAAGACGGTAATTAATTGAATATGAAAACTTTTATTTTTCAACTGCACAGCAAGAACACGATGTTACAATAAAGACATAGAGAGTCATAGATAAAGCTATCACCTAGTTAAACTTTTTAAAAGCTTATTTAACTCAACACTCCCACTAAAAGTTTAACCATATATCTCTCATTGAAATTTAATCACATAAATTATAAAAAATTTGATCTCTAAAGTAGGCAAAAGATTGAACTGGCAACGCTTTTGTTAACATGTCTGCTAATTGACTGTTACTAGGAATATAATTTGATTTAATTATACCTAACTCAACCTTTTCCCTTACAAAATTGTATTTCACATCTATGTGCTTAGTTTTTTTTATGGTAAACAGGATTGCTAATTAATTTAATGGCGCTCTGATTATCAACATACAATTGAACACATTTAATATTTTCACCTAAATCTGACAATAGTTGCTGTAACCACAATATCTCTTTTGCAGCTTCATAAGCTGATACAAACTCAGCCTCAGTAGTGGAGAGAGTAGTAGTCTTCTGCTTCTGACTACACCATGTTATAGGTCCTCCATTCATATTGAAAATGTACCCTGTAGTAGACTTACGCGTGTCCACATCGCCTGCAAAATCTGAGTCTGAATAGCCAGTGAGATCACTGCTTTCTCCATACTTTATACACAAATCTTTAGTATTTATTAGGTATCTAATAACACGTTTTACAGCATTCACATGTTGCTGACTTGGATTATTAACATATCTACTCAAGACATTGACAGCAAATGAAATGTCAGGTATTGAAATAGAGCTCAAAAATAACAAGGAGCCTATAGCTTCTCTGTAAGGAAAGTTAACAAAAATTTCATCCAATTTCTTTGTAATAACTACATTTGCATCTGCTGGAGTACTAGCAGAATTTGAATCACTCATACAAAATTTCTCTATAATTTGTTCTATATAGTCTCTTTGATGAATACAGATACAATTATTTCTTTTTATTATTTCTATCCCCACAAAATATTTCAAATTTAGTTCTTTAATTTTAAATGCTTGTTTTAAATATTCTATAATCTTTTTAATCATTAAGGAACTGGAAGAGACTATAAGCCCATCATCAACATAAATTATTATAAATACTTTTTACCCCATCAAATATACCTATATAAACACAATTGTCAGCCTGAGATTGTTTAAAACCATATTTTACCAAGAACTCAGTAAATCTTCTATTCCAACAACGAGATGCCTGCTTAAGACCATAGTACAAAGACTTATTAAGTTTTAAAACACAATCATTTTTAAGTAACACACCCTCTGGTATTTCTATAAAAATGTCCTCATCTAAATACCCATTCAAAAAGGCAGTTTTATATCACATTTTTGAATTTCTAAATCATGCCTAGCTGCAATAGCAAGGATAATTCTTATAGAGTCATATCTCGTTGTCGGAGAGAATACTTCTTGGTTATCTATATCCTTAATTTGACTAAAACCACGTGCACACAAACGAGCTTTAAAGCGCTTAACCTGGTTATTCTCATCCCTCTTAATATTGAAAACCCACTTTGTAGTAAGAATACGTTGACCAGACCTTTCAACTGAAGTCCAAGTATTATTTTCTTTATGTGCAAGCAATTCTTCATCTATAGCTCGCAACCAGTCATCTCTTTGTGGACTCTTCATTGCTTCATTATATGTTTGTGGCACTGAAAATTCTACTAGGTTAGCTTCAAAGATCCTATTATGTCTTGGTCTCAAATATATATTGCTCTGGATTGTGTCATCATCTATCTCTTGAGAGGGTTCATATGTAGGGTCATCACTATTACAACACTGCAAGCTGCCCTCGTTCTCTGATGATGTAGATTCTATGAGAGTATCCTCTGCATTAGTTCCTTGCGTCTCATTTTCTTGCTCTACTCTCTCTTCATCATCCAATCATATTTGTGTAATATTTTTCCTTATATCTGGAACGAATGCTGTTCATCAAAGATGACATTTCTTGATATTTTCACCCTTTTGGTTTCTAGACTGAACATCCTATAATTGTTGTTATCATACCCAACTAATATCATTTTCTCGCTCTTCTTTTCAAGTTTAGTTCTAAGTTGATCAGGAATGTGTACACACCCTATGCTTCCAAATATCTTGACATTGCCTAAATGAGGTTTGATGCCATTCCATAGTTCAAATGGTGGTTTCTGAGGAGTCTGGCTGGAGGAAGTCCTGTTTAGCAAGTATACTGCACAATTGATAGCCTCTGCCCATAAGTCCAGTGGTACATCCCTAGCATACAACATTGAGCGTGCACTCTCCACAATCGTGCGGTTTTCTCTCTCTACACACCCATTTTGTTCAGGCGTATAAGGTGCAGTACGTTCATGTACTATACCTTCTTTGTTCAGGTAGTCCTCGAAAGATTTGTTGACATACTCCCTTCCATTATCAGTATGCAATATCCTTACACTGTGCATATACTTATTTTTGATCATAGCATTGTATTTCTTAAATACTTCCATCACATCACTTTTCTGTTTGATAAAATATACATGTCTGTAACGTGTAGCAGCGTCTTTGAATAGAACAAAATATCTCATACCTTGGATAGAGATATGACTCATAGGGCCACAGACGTCACTATTCACCAGGTCACCTGGCTGTAGTTCTCCACGTACAGACTTATGAAATGGAAATCTGCATTGCTTCCCATATGCACATGCTTTACACACAAAGTCAGTTTGATCACTGTTATTTAGTGTCAAACCTTCTACAACATTATTAGCACTCATATTCTTGATTTGTTTTAGGTTAAGATGTCCCAGTCTTTCATGCCATATTTTAATATTATTTTGATTACTTTGGACTAAGTAACAGGTGTTTGCGACCACTGCTTTTATCTTTAACTCATACAAGTTGTTTTCTGTTATTCTTGCACACATTACCAAATCATTACCTTTATAAATTAGTGCACTAGAATCTTTCTTTATAATCGTATAGGATTGACGCATTATCACACCTTCTGAAAATAAATTCCTTCTTAAATTTGGAACATATAACACATTATGCAGCTCACTATCCTCCCACTGTCCATTGACATATCTCTTTATTAACACTTTGCCGAATCCGGCCACTTCAACCGACTGTTTGTTTCCAATGTCAATGATTTCTGGCTGCATTCAAAAAGCTTTAAAAAGAACTCCTTTCTGTATGTCATATGTGCAGAGGCACCGCTGTCCAAAATCCAAGCATTCTCTTCAGTTGTATTAAAACTGGTTTCTATATTGAACGCTAATAAATCTGCACCTTCTTGTTGAGGTTTTCTGGGCTTGGATTTTTTTGGAGCACGACATTCTCGAGCAAAATGTCCTCGCCTTCCACAATTATAACACTCGAACCTGTGTTTGGTGGGTTTATTTTGATTTGAACTACCAGCACCATTATTCTGATCGTTTTGTTTTGGGTTATTCTTCCAACCATTGTTAGCCACAAGGAGAGCCGTTTCCTGCTCGTCTTCACACTGCAAGCTGGCTTCTTCGTCCAATAAACGAGCAGTTAAATTGACAAGAGTCTGATTCGCTGAATCCAATGACATCCAGGCTTGACGGAGTGATCTATACTTGGGAGGCAATGTTCCAAGTATTTTTGTTATCACAGCCATTTCACTGATGTTTTCTCCACTTTCTTTTAACTGCTTGGCTAGAGATTCGACTTAAGAAATGTACTGAGCGACACTGTCACTTGTAGACATTTTGTATTGATAGAATCTCTCATGAACTAACATTTTACATAGTTCACTCTTCTGTTCATATATTGATTCTAGTTTTGACATTATTTCCATGGCAGTTTCACAGTTCTCTATCAAGGTAATTTGTTTGTAATCCATCGAAGAGGTCATAATATACATTGCCATGCCGTCATTTTTTGTCCACTCAACACTGTTTCAGTGCCTAAACTATCTAGTTTAGGCACTGAAATATCGATCCCTTTTGCTTTTAGTGCACACTTTATCTGAAATTATGGGTGTTTTTATCAATTAAAAGATGGTAATTAATTGAATATGAAAACTTTTATTTTTCAACTGCACAGCAAGAACACGATGTTACAATAAAGACATAGAGTCATAGACAAAGCTGTCACCTAGTTAAACTTTTTAAAAGCTTATTTAACTCAACAGTCGCGTTCAAGTCATAACAAACTATCGTGCTTAGAATAATGATATATGGCCATATTTACCGGCTGGCCATATTCGACCCAGGTACCTTATATCAAAAGTCAATATTTTCAAAGGTCAGCGATTTGCGATGCGATGACCAGGATTCAAATGCACCACCTTCCAAATTTCCAAGAAGAGCAATAAACATACGTATACCAAACAGCCAATCGAACTTACATTACAGTCGAAATTATTGATATATTGCTGCACGATGAGAGATACGTCATACGACATATTTTATTACTGCACATTTTAAGTTATAGAATTGAAAATGTGCAGTTTCCCAGGAATAAGACCTAAGCTAGATCGATTTTTCTCCCCCAAAACTCCTTGCATACTAAATTTCATGGAAATACTTACAGCCGTTTCCGATATTTCGATTATACATATATGTTCAAGGTTAAGCTCGTTTAAAATATAAGATAATAATTAATTAAATTATTCGATCGAGGAAAGTGTCCTCGAGTATCGTGAGTGCATTAACAATTGAATTGCCAAACGAATACCTGAATAGAATGCACCCGCAATAGGTTTTGTGTTAATGTACCTTAATACACCTATATAAATGCAGCAAAATAACCCCTAAAAATGTAAACAATATCGAAAAATTTCCATTAAGAACAAACAAGTGTTCTCAAGATACCTTTGCAAAGTAACAGGTGGTGTATTAATATTGAACAACAAGGTAAGATTACTTTTCCGCGCGAAGGGAAACTGCTCGCTTCTATTAAATATAACGAAGACAACACAACATGATAACTTCTTCATTGGAAATTCTTTTCTGCGCTCACTGGAGTGTATGATGAAAAATCATTTTGTTCAAACCACTGAGCGAAACGGATCCGCAAAGGATTTAATCAGAATGTAGGGATAATATCGGTCGCTCGCGAATCAAAGACGAAGATTGCGGCACAGATTGTCCTTCGAGATTGTTCCCAGAATAAAAAGTTTTGTGCGTTAATAGTCCTTAGTTGCTAATTTTGTATTTAGTACTACAAGCTCGAATAAAATGTGCGCACATTGTCAAACAAAATATGTAAACCATTAATAATGTTTTATCAAAGTTTTCTGGCATGGTTTTCTTTATTATACAACTTTCGACATACCTAGTACCTAGTACCTACTACCCACAAAGTACTAGACTCAACTCAGTAACACTTTGCAGGCTTTACTTTTTAATTTATTTATTAGTACCTAGCTAATTTATTAGTACCGAGCTTAGCTTGGAGTTCTGGTAAATTAAAAAAATTAAAACAATTACAAAATATTTATCTGACCGGGATTCGAACCCACTATTATATACTACCTCATTTCGAATTTTCGAACAAAGCAAAAATTATACATACGCATACCAAACTGCTAATCGGACTGACATAATAAAGTCGAATTTATTGATATATTAATGCACGACGAAAGAAAAAACAAATATAGCTTAAATAAATAAAAGGCAAAGCTGATTGACTCATGTATCAACGCACAGGCAACCCTTTAAATTTAGCACACGTATTTCTCATGTGACGTAGGCATCCACTAAGAAAGGATTTTTCAAAATTCAACCCCCAAGGTGGTGAAATAGGAGATATAACTTTTGTATGAAACTTTTTTTCCTTGGACATATCTGCATGATATTTCGTATGAATTGAGTACGGAAAAAATATGAGTTATGTATTTTAGCGTTTTTTTAAAATTCAGCCCCTAGGAGGGTAAAATAGAGGATGACAGTTTTAAATAAAAGCACAGGCCCAATTTTTAATGTTAGAAATTGCGCACACGTATTTCTCATATAACGAAGGCGGATGCTTTAGTGGATACTAAGGAAGGGTTTTTCAAAAATCAACCCCCCAAGGAGGTGAAATGGGGGATAAAAGTTTGTATGAAACATTTTATTCCTTGGACATATTTGCATGAAATTTCGTATGAATTGAGAACAGAAAAATAATGAGTTAAGTATTTCAGTATTTTCTAATACTCAACTCCTAATAGTGGGTTAAATAGGGGGTGAAAGTTTTAAATTATTATAAAAATATTGTATCAAATCCAATTTGAGGCGGGCGCGGGCAAATACTAGTAGCTTAACTGCGCAGTTTCCCAGGGATAAGACCTAGCTAGATCGATTTTTCTCCCCCAAAACTTCTAAATTTCAGCGGTCTCGTTTAAAGTATAAGATGAAGAAGGTTTTTGTACTATAGTAGATAGTAATAAATGTTTTGAAAAAAGTACCAAGTACTCCAGAGTTCTTCCAATATCCAGAATAGACTTGACGCCGCTGCACACGACCAGAGTCTTGCTCCTGGCCAGCTCTGTGAGGTCGGCCGATATGTCCATTGTGCTCTCTGCTTCTCGGTGGACACCGCCTAGACGTAAAACTCCATGTTATTCAAGCTACTCGATTACATATTAGTATGAACTCGAAAACAGAAGATTAAGTCCATAATATTTACTCCAATAGGTGATAGGTATTTACTCAAAACTATAACCACCGCAATGAAAACTGCAATTCCTTATATCAGTAAAAATCTTCATAATATCAGCAATAAAACTTTTAATGCAGGACAGAGACCTCCATATTGTTCCATCAGGTATGGGTACTGGGTACCTCCTAACTACCTACCTACTTATGCCCGCAGTCGCTTGCAGATTATAAAGTATTATATTTTGGAACTTCTCAGTCATGTAGTTAGAGCGGTTATTTAGCATAAATTGTTTCTACGTGCAATAAAATGCAACATGTATATGTTGCATTTTATTGCAGCAAAATGAATGTGGCAAATCTGTGTAAAATGATTTGGCGCTGCCGTGGTTATGAATATGAAATATGCGGCGGAGTAGAAACGCCGCGCCGTGTTACCCCGTGATTCCTGAATCATTGACCAAATAAAAAAGTAAAGACGGAGATTTGTCAAACAAAAAGTGAGGCCGGTTTTTAGGGTTCCGAAGTAACTACAAGGTAATCATAATAATACATCGTAGCATTCGTCCGTAATTTGCTTAAAACTACCCGTTTAATTACTATATACGTAATATTTCCTAGTATATTTTAATTTAACGGTAAAGTTTATAATGAAATTCAAAAAATAATAAAATTTCAATATAAATAACCTGAAATGCAGCAGTTTTTGGGGGTTTTAGGGATTCCTAAGTTTTGTAGCTTTTTTTGATAGTTTTCATTATTCTTTTACTAGTTTTTAGTAGAAATCGACGCGAGTTTAGTAGTTTCGCAAAAACAGAGTTGGCAACATAGGAACATATCGCTTCAGTCCATCCGGCCGACTGATGTGATCTCGAAATCGCACACAGACGATACTATTTTGCATCCATTCAGGCCGAACTGAAGGTAAACTGGACCGTATATACGTAGGTATACCTTATCTTTACGGAACCTTCCTTAGACATGTCCTGACATGGTTTTGGTTAGGTTAGTTAGTTACAGCACATCGCGAAAGCTCGCCTTACAAGGTAAGGCGTAGTTACGTTACATGTGCATTTGTGACACTGTGTAATTACACGCCGAGGCTTAGTTTAGATCGACCTGAATTTGTAGTTCGCACAACTCTGTCTTCACTTTTTATTTGGTCTAAGAATCTGGTATCACGAGGTATCTGATTCTAACCGCTTCTATTTCAAAACCTATTTATTTTCGACGACTTCAGCTTATCCTTCAGAAAATATAGTTTCCGTTCCTTGCTGTCATAGCGGTAAAATAGGTGATTAAAGATCTTCTAACTACATCATTACCTAGTAAGTGGCATACCCACTTAGTTGTTGCTGTATAAATATGTAGTAGTAGAGTTAAAATATTATATTCTGAGTTGGAAGATTTCATAGACAACTAGATGGTATCTGCGACTTGGTACACGCAATAAGAAATTATGCGGG
This sequence comes from Phengaris arion, assembly GCA_963565745.1. Taxonomy (NCBI): domain Eukaryota; kingdom Metazoa; phylum Arthropoda; class Insecta; order Lepidoptera; family Lycaenidae; genus Phengaris; species Phengaris arion. The sequence goes on along the minus strand of OY751440.1, from coordinate 11,387,149 downwards.
AACTGTACATTTGACTGCGATAAAAAGTAGTATGTGAGCTCATCCTAAGAATATACTGATATGGTATACACCACGAGGGAAAGAATATTTTCTATAAATCTTAATTAATATAGCACAATGCACAATTTGATTGTTAAAAATATTTTCGTAAATTTCTCTGTTTACAGGAGGTATGTATGATGTATCTTTTTTAAAGAACTTAATGCGTTCTAAAGTCATACTTTTCAAGATTTAAGTCTTTCTTCTAAATACACCGGCCACTATGGAAAATATTGTTATTACAAGGTAAAGTAAGGTAGTCTGCCAACCTGCTTCTCCTCACATATTATATTAGGAAAGACAGTGTGACATGTCTAAAACAATCTTAGTTCTACATCAAAGCCATACATATAATGTTTATATTATAATTTTTATATTTATCATATAAATATAAAAATTATAGTATTGAGGATAAAATAACAAAAAAATTTTTCGTTCGTTCGAAATAACAAAAAACCGTTCAGGCGAAACTGGCGTCGTTCTAACTGAAACGATCGGCCTCTCGTCTGTGGAGGCCTTAAAGGTATGATTAGAATTATAGAGGCACAGATAAAATATACATAATTATGAACAAAGTCGAAACTCAATACGTAAATTAGATGAATTTAAATAACAACATATCTAATTGGCTTTGTTAGAATACTTGGCAACACCAATATTAATGCCGCATAAATATAATAAAAACTTATGTTTAATATTAAACCTTAATTGGTTAAAAATATCTTGTAAAACAATTTATAAATCTACATTTTTAAAGTAGTATTAACGTGGTCAGGTGACGTACTTGTTTGTTATTGTTTAATGTCCCTGACGATATTTTATGGTTAAGTATTACATTATAATCGGGAAAAATTGTGGAAAATACTATTGTACACAGTATAATATAGTATGGGTTTATGCTTATGCATGCTTATGCATATTGCTTTAGAATATGATGCATATTGCATATGCTTATGCATATTACCGGTAACGGTACTGATGAAAAGTTATGAAAAGTCACAAACGGTTTTAATGTTTAAAGTATTTATAGTATCTACTACTTTAAACCTTATGTAATGTAATAATATCAAGGGATATAATGTCAATAGTAATTGTGTTGTTAGATTAATAGTGTTTTGCAAATATAAATTTAGTCTTTTATTGAATCTCATAGATCCACATGTTATTTTGTTATTTCTGAATTAATGACTAATCTCTCTGTTTTATACTTAAAGGTGTGATAATGTTAAAGATATTTTTAGAAAATGCTATATTATCTTTGATTGCTTGGGTAGGTTGAGATAAAATATATTATCTCAACCTACTATATATGATATTTGCTATAACGGTTAAATGTTCGTATTGAAATATCAGTAAAATAAATTCCTGGCAATAGATTAATCTCAGTTATTAACTTAATATTGCTTTAAGTTAGTAAAATTAAATAGTAAATACATATATGGGTAATAAACCAATACAAAAAACTTCCACTAATAACAATTTATTTGGAATAATTTAATTCTGTATGTGATTGCAATTATGTCGGTATCCTGATCTGACAATATATTTTTTGTACATTATTTTACTCGGTTGACATTTTGACAAGTCAACATTTGAGAATCGATTCTTAAATTTTATAGTTTACGTTTTTATTTTAATAATCTATAACCGAAGTTATCACGCGCGTATAAGCTTTTGAGTATGAAGGAGACAAATATTTTTTTGTTTTTGCTCAGCTTAGAGTTTTCTTTACAAATACCTACAGCGTGATAAATACTTTTTTAATTTGTCAGTTAGTGACGGTCACTTGTCACATCGATACTTTTTATGTGAAGGTTTTCATATTATAAAATGTCTTCTGAAAAATTGGTTCCGGCAAAATATTGACAGAACAAAACATTTATACTGTTATTGTGAAATTGCGTGCCAGTACGTTCCCACCAGCGTTTTTTAGTGGTCGCGACAGAAAAAACAGAACTGTAAATAGAACTCTGAGTTAATGCAATAGAGCTGAAAATCGTGTAGAGTTGTCAAATCTCGTCGGTGCGAGGACGAACATGCCAACATAATTAAATTTACTTATAACATAGGCTATATAATAATTTACGTAGGTAGTTATTATAGGGTAGTAGTTATAGTTTTTTTACAAAAATTGTAGTTATTATTTCAGGTAAAACGGTGACAACCAAAACAATAGTAGGATGTTTTTTTTTAGATTCTATATAATAGAATTCTATTTTCAATACATTTAAGCAACGGTTATATATCTCAAAGGATCATCCAATATCGTTTTTCGTATTTATTTCACCAAATATAAATTAGAGTAAATAAGCTTTAACCGAAAACAATCAAATTTTATTGATATTTAATTTATTCTTTTGACACATCTCGTTATATTTTATCTTTGAACTCTTCAACTTTGGACTCATTCGTTCGGCAGGCGCCCGGCGAACTTTGATTACGTGAAAATGCGGAACGATCCGTGCCAAAATTCATGGCAACTTAATTAAATGCCATTCTTTGCATGCCATCGTACTGTGCACGGGTTATTTTTAATTATAACTGGTATCGCGTTTTCGATTTAACCATACCATGGCCTTTAGTGAAGATGCATTCGATAATTTCGACGGCGAAGTTCGAAATCAAAAATGTATGGGATTTGATATAAGTCATCGCTAAGTGATATGTCGCTTGCAATGCCTTATTGCAAATCCCATACATTTTATTTTCGAACTTCGCCTTCGAAATTATCGAATTCATCTTGACTAAAGGCGCTATCTACTATTTTAACAACTATATTATCTTCAATTTAATTTAGTGGTTAGTGGTTGTCGAAATTCCAGCGTACATTAAGTAAAGTTAATATCGACATTTATAAATCGCCAATGTCATTTAGGTATCTGAGAGGATTATCTATACTAATATTATAAAGAGGAAAAGTTTGTTTCTTTGTTTGTATTGAGTAGTCTCCTAAACTACTGAATCAATTTTGATAAAATTTGGCAGAGATATAGAGTAGACCACGGGGAAGGACATAGACTACTTTTGGTCGCGGAAAATTGTATGGCTTCCGCAAAATTAATACGGGAAACATCTAGTTTTACTATAAAGTACAAAAAAAAATGCTTAAAAATAGCTAACCTAAGAAGTGAAGTTTAGAGTAATCGTGAGTAGCAACTTCTCTGTTTTTTCATCCTTATAATGTTATTGATTGATAGCCACTATTCATGAGGATAATTAAATGATACCAACCTATTCCCCCAGTAACAAATATCGGTATATCGGCCAGCTTTGCAGCTATGATGGTTCCCGCCACAGTGGTAGCGCCATCTTGTTTAGCCGCCATTACGGGGGCCAGGTCCCGCCTGGACGCCTTCACCACGCCCGTCGCCTGCGCTAGGTACTCTAGCTGGGCTTGAGATAATCCTACATGCAGCTGACCCTTGATAATTGCCGTCGTAGCTGGTATTGCTCCCTGAAAAGAAAGATTTATGTTATAGATTTAGATTGCATTAGATTAATATATTGTCTGATTTTTTAAATACTAACAGTTAAGCACTAGGAGGCGAATTTTATTACTTTTCTTCAAAATGATAATAGTGTTATTAGGATTGCCAACTGAAAATCCAAGAAGAAAATTTTACTTAAATGTTACTTACGATGACGCTAATCGTTTGGGTGGGCAATAAAGGCAAAAACGATTCTTTCGAACTTTGTCCTTAACACGTTATTCTTACTTACTTGTTAGGTCCAGTCTGTGAAAAGTTTCATATTTTATTGTAATAGTCAAAAAAGCGATAGGAACGGATATTATACCTAGAGTTTAAGTAAGGGAGACCAAAAAGGGATTTTTGAAGTAACGCGTCAGATTAATCTCTGGTAATCAAGGTATGAAAATCAGTTTACTTGGTTTGGGCGTTAAAAAAATCATAAAAATCCAATCGGGTGCGTCAGATTTAATTATGAACAGACGATTTGAAAGTAAGGAAAGACCGTGGGGACTTATTTAACATTAAAAAAAATATCACCATACATAAATAATTGTGCTTCTCAGATTTTAAATTGGACTCGGATAAATAATTTAGTCCTGCTTGTCTAATATCTGATTATAAGTTACCTAAATAGGCTGCTTTATATGACATTTTGACGTGTTATCGTCTTATAAATCAGACGAACGCCGGCTGCATGCACGAAAAATTGTCACTTTCCACCTGATTGTCACGTTCCGCCTGAGCTGAACACGCAAGCGAGAGCGCGGAACAAGCGATAGAGAGGCACTATCGGCCTAAGCGTTCGGCTTGTGGTGACGATATCACAATTATCGTCCGTAAACCGAGTTTACAGACTCTTTTATTATATAGATATTTTTTATTTTTTCATAGTTTGAAAAGGCTGCTCATTGCACAATTACTAAAATAAAAAACTTTCCTAATACGAGGGCGGGTCAATAAGTCCGTGACTTTTGGAATAAAACACAGATTTTTTGATAAATAAATCATTTTATTTTTCAACGTAGTCCCCCTTGAGCTCTATACACTTTGTCCAACGCTTCTCCAATTTTTTTATCCCTTCCAAAAAATATGATTTGTCGAGGTCCTCAAAATAGGCCTTTGTTTGCGAGATGACTTCATCATTGGAGTCAAATCTTTTTCCACCGAGCCATTTTTTCAGGTTTGGGAACAAGAAGTAGTCACTCGGAGCCAAATCTGGAGAATAGGGTGGATGTGGGAGCAATTCATAGCCCAATTCATGGATTTTTGCCATGGCAACTGCACATGTGTGCACCCTTGCATTGTCTTGGTGAAAAAGAACTTTTTTCTTGGCCAAATGAGGTCGGTTTTTTTTCAAATCCTCATTGAAGCGGTCCAATAAGTTGGCATAATATTCCCCCATTAATTGTTCTTCCCTTTTGAAGATAGTCAATGTGGATTATCCCACGTGCATCCCAAAAAACAGTCGCCATAACTTTATTGGCTGACAAACCCACCTTGGCCTTCTTTGGCGCTGATTCACCCTTAGAAACCCACTGTTTTGACTGTTGTTTGGTCTCTGGTGTGTTGTGATGGATCCATGTTTCGTCCACGGTTACAAAACGGCGCAAAAACTCCTCCATATTGTGATTAAACAACGCCAAACCTTCCTGTGAAGTTGTTACACGATTGCGTTTGTGGTCGACTGTGAGCAAACGCGGCACCCATCTTGCGGAAAGCTTTCTCATGCCCAAGTGATCATTCAAAATTGAAACCACTGAGCCATGCGAGATGTGATTATGGCTTCCACAATCTCTTGCACTTTCAATTTTCGGTCGGCCAACACCATATCTTGAATTTTTTCGATTGTTTCGGGTAGAGACCTCAACTGGGCGTCCAGGACGTTCGGCATCTTCAGTGCTTGTACGGCCACAACGAAATTCAGTAAACCACTTTTTTACCATTGAAATCGATGGTGCAGAGTCCCCATAGTATTTATCAAGCTTAGCCTTGGTCTCGGTAATGGTTTTTTTTCGCAAAAAATAATGCTTAATAAGCACACGAAATTCACTTTTTTCCATTGTTTCCTTAAGTTACTGGATAGTCTGATAAAGATAGCTGTAAAACACAGACTGACTGACGCAGCAAGTTCAAATTTTGATAGGAGTCAACTGACAGATGCCTGTTGACAGGAGTAGTGTTGCTTTTTCAGTAAGGAGGTTAGAAATTCAAAAAGTCACGGACTTTTTGACCCGCCTTAGTACTCTTAACTCTTTACTTCCTATCACCAAATCTATAAATCTAATAAAAACCTACTAGGTATCCACGACGTTCGAGTAACACATTAAAATCTTGTTTAGAATGGCTTGGAATTCCAAAAACACTGTTAAAAATCCTTCTAATAATACTGAAACGACAGGTTTTAGTTCCTCCCATCTGTTTTATGACCGTTGCGTTGCATGTTCGAGATGTTCCCAGCTCTAATTGAGCCATGTAACATTCTGTCGCACCTGGAAATTTCATGGACATGAAAATTCCAGATGCGACATGATAATTCTAGAATTTTCTATAGTCTAAAATTTTTTTACCATAAAATATGTGTTAATCACCGTAGTAGATACTTCTAGCTGTATAATTTGGAATCTAATATCCTATTTATAATTCATATAATTCATATAATATTATAATAGTAATCATATGAGTATTTCTCATTAAATTTATTACTTAAGTATTATACACTACACGTGGACTAAGTTAATCTAATCTGAAACTTCTACATGAAATACAGATATAATATGATTATGAGTAGGTACGTCAGCTCACAAACAATAACTAGGTACTAGGCGGATACGTGAGTCATGACACCAATCGGATTAGTGAGGCCAAAGCTGCTTTTACTCAATTAAAGCCATTAAGAGCTCAGCTGAGTCTATTTTGGCTCAGCATTAAATTTAGAACATTTGGCCGTTTTATATATGCTCACATAAGATATATAAATAGGCTTTGTGGACAATTGGGTATTTTCCTACATTACAAATTGATAAATGTATTAATAATTAGAATTTTATGTGTAGTTGTGTAATTATATTATGCACTAGCTTTTGCCCGCAGCTTCGCCCGCGTGGGAGAGTGTTCGTGGCAAAAAATTCCTTTTGAAAATATACCTACTGCAATATAGTAATAGCACATAGTTAAATATCCTATATGTACGTAATAGTTTTTTATTATAAATTATTATAAATTGATTACAAAGTATATATTCTTTTTTTTTAGTATGTATATGTGTGTATTTTCCCACGCGGGCAAAGCTGCGAGCAAAAGTGAACATACAGACAGACGACTCAGCGGGGGACTAGAATTTTTAATAAATTTTAGAGAAAAGTCGAAAGTGTGCGTATTGTGTTTGGAAAATTTTAATTTTCTCAAAGTCCGCTGCTTGCTCGGACCCGCCACGCTAGTTAACACGATCTTTGGCTGGGTCTATATGCTCCGGCATCCGGAACGCCGGTGAAAATTCAGAGCACTGAAAATAGAACTCTGCGCTCTATTGTAGTGCTGAAATTGAAGGTGTCGAGTGTCGAGTGTCATATATGACATTGAAATTTGACTCGACACTTATGTGTTCCATTTTCAGCTATGTTGTATTAACGCAGAGTTCTATTTTTAGCGCTCTGAATTTTCTACGGTCATCCGGATTCCGGATGATGTAGTCCCAGTCTTATCCCTTTCACGATTAGTCCAAATTATGTGCAGTAAAAGGAATAGATCTCATGTTTTAAACACTTGAGACGATAAATTATCTTATTTCGATAAAAAATCATAATTGTTGTTAATATGACTAATAAACATCTTCTTCTTTAAAAATGGACTCCCTTGAGAAATAGTCAGTGTCAGTGTAGTCATAAACATCACCTTGCGATTTAAATATATTTATTTTTAGAATAAAAAACATCTTTTCGTGACTTAAATATGCTATCGCTGACTTTTTTGCAGGCTCTACAAGCCAACTTAAACGTGAGTTCTATAAAATATTATTGTTTTATCAGGATATTATTTGGGCTGGTATCGACTTCAAAATTGGGAAGATAGTGTAGAGAAGTAGTTAAAATTTTTGTCGAATTTAAAAGGGGAACTATTTAGAAAATAAGATTAATTTCATACTTTTTTACTATATACTTTGGAAGTTGGTTTTCATTTTTCGGGTTAAAGGGCCTATGACACTCACAAATAATGTGTCTTTCTATTCGTAAAAGAATTTAAATAATCGGTTGATATAGATCCCGAGATTAGCCCTTACAATCTCGGTAAGTCACAAACTCACAAAGAGACAAACATTACCTCTTTATAATATTAGTATAGTCCAGATGTTAGCCGCGACTTCGTACGGGAAAAAGAATTCCCGGAAAACCGTACTTTTTGCTACGAATAAAAGTAGCCTATGTTAATCTAGAGACTAAACTACTACTATATCAAATTTCATCAAATCCGTTTAATTGTTATTACATGATGGGTAACGAACATCCACAACAACATCTTTGCTGTCGTATTTAATTTTTTCAAAAATCTTTTGAGTAGGAAAACGTTAGTAGGTATTAGGCGTATAGAATTTGACATTAAAAATATTTGGCATTGTGGTTACCGATCCTAGTTGAATCCACGACCGGCGTTGCTTAACATGGGTTAGCGCTACGACCATAATAGAACTTCTCACTTATTTCTCCTGGTATGTATATACATCAATAATTAGGTAATACCTACGTAAAATTTCAGCCAATTCAACTGATCAGTTTTTCTATAGCATTTTATATGTTATATTATTTAGAATGACATAACTTTTATATTTATGAACCGATTGAAATGAAACAAACATTAAATTTTAAGTGGAGCAAACCAAAACACATCAGTGAAAACCGCATTCAAGTCGATAAAGCCGTTGACTTCGTACGCGCAAAAACAAATACGCGGGAACCTTATACCTAATAGTAACCGTATAACCGTAGCCTATGTGTTAATCCAGAGTCTAAACTAGTACCATACCAAATTTCATCAAAATCCGTCCAGTAGGTTCTGAGATTAGCGCGTACAAACGACAAACAGACAAAAATTCTAAAAACCGCACAATAATGTAAGGGTTTTAAATCTAATCATTACCTGTGATGAAAAGTGGATCCTTTACGATCGGAAACGCTCATCTCAATGGCTGAACCCTGGCGAACCAGCCAAAGCCAGCCCCAGACGAAAATTGACTCAATGAAAGTTAGTTCAGAGCGTTTGGTGGACTAGTGTCGGTGTCGTTCACTACAGCTTTGTTAAATCTGGCCAGACGATTACGGCAGATGTCTATTGCCAGCAACTGCAAATCATGATGAAAAAGCTGCTAAACAAACGAGGTTGGTAATTCGCTCTATTTCACTGCTACTTCAGGACAACGCCACTGCTACTTCAGGACAATTTATTATATGTATAGATTTCGAGTCACAAAAAAGTTTAAATATATTTTACAACATTAGTGTAAAAAACCTACATAATTAGTTCACTTACGTCAAATACAAAAATATTTATTATAGTATGTATGAACATAAACGCGCAAACTTCGGAGATATCAGAAATGTTGTACATATGGCCAATGGCTATACATTTCGTAGCAACATTATTAGCGTGTGACGTCACCTGCTTTTAAGACTTTTATATGGGGCGTTTTCATGAGACTCGCAAAATTTATTCAAACAATCCGCAATATCTTTGAAAATATTTATTTTTATTTTACTATTATTTTTGTAAACTATCTTATTTTTCAGAGCACTATTCATTTATGTAATAAAAAAAATACAGGAAAATACTGTACCTATTTTATAATCTAGTTAAATCTACAGTGAAAATCTGTTAAAATGGCATGGCAGGGATTGATAGATTATGGTCGGCATAGCCGAATGTCGTTATAAACTATTATAAAATCATGAGAGAACTCATAATATAGTCGTAACAACCGGTTTGTCTTTATAAATAATGTCACTATAAAGGTTTGTTTGACTGTATAATATATGCGTTTGTTAACTTATAATTATTGGTTATATTTATGTTTAACCATAGATTACTTACCAGTTTAGTATAACCAAAAGAAATAGTTTAAGCGTTCGTTGTTGTAAGGTTTAGAATAAGGCAGGCTTTACGAACAGTGTGTGGTGATTTTCAGTAGGACGTTCTTAGAAAATAAAATTCTAATTAGGTACTGCGTAAAATATGATAAATTGATTCAAAGAGTATAAACTTTAGCACCCGATTCTTACACATACAAATCATTGCATAATATTATAATATAGGTTAATATGAAGCTGGTAATTCTTTTTACATAAGGTGGTTGGAGCATGGAAGGCCGCTCTAACGAGTAAACGCTTTTTATTCGTTTATTTACTGGATAGATGAATGTATATACATATTATGTAATACTTTGTTTCATTATGTACCATTTTTTTCCAGCCTTAAACACTATATATTAAACTTAAGTTTTATTAACCTTTTCCAAATGGCTTTGCAAGGAACAGGGCTCCAAACAAGGCCACTGTTATACAGGATGCCAGAAGACCGCTTCCATTAACTTTGGAATATGATTATACTATCTTTTCACATTATAAAAAAGTTATCTTTTTTTATTTTCAAAAATTTCATAATTTTTTTTTACATTTTATACCTTTTAATCATAACAACAAGCTTTATAGAAGTTGATTTTTTATTAAAATCTAAAATTTAGTTATTATATCTACTTTCGGCAAAATTCAAAGGATGCCGACGCTATGCGGCGCGAGCGCGGGCGGCGAGACGGCGCGCGTGGCCACAGCACGTCTTTTTTGCGGCAAATATCAAAAGCGTGCCGCTCGACTCTTTCAAAAACTACCTAGGCTAAGTGATGTGACCTATGAAAATTGAACCATTTACGTGTACGTAGTCGATATTTAAATTAGTTAATTGTTTGATATGATTTTATTCCTTAGTTTTTTGTAATAAATAAGTTACTGTTTTTATATCATGCTGGGTTTTTCCGGCAATCGAAATCGAGCAGACAGATCGCCTGATGGTAAGCGATCATCGTCTCCCATGCGCCTCTCTCTTCGCACTTTTACGCGCCTTGCCCCTCCAGTAGATTTTGTAATAAGTTCATACAAATCAATGCGTATACATATTAAATAGTAATTTATCGATATGAAAAACTATCGATACATTTCTGGAAACATACCTATGTTTTTTACATAAAATCATTTTCTCAGTGTGGTCAGTTGGCTGTAAGTGTAGACCCTAGTTTTGGATTGACGTTCCGTGTTATTTTTTTAAATTATCTACTTCTATCTTCGTTTTAATTTTCGTTTGTTTATTTTGATTATCGTTTGTTTTAATAACTGTTTTATTTGTAATAAGTATTAACTGTTTTGTTTGTTTTTGACTTGTTTTTCGTGTTTTTTGTAACTTGTGTCTAATTTTTATCCTAAAGTACCTTCGCCTTACGCGTATACCACGCGTTACTATGGTATGATGATGATGTGCTTTTGGAAATGTCGCAGAGGCATTGAGGATTTACCGGAGGTGATATACTCATACCCGCCATCTTTCAGACTCCCGTACCATTACACAGGCATGCGAGTGTTAGAAAATAGGCCAATTGAGCCTCCAGCGGTGGGCGGCAACTGGACGTAAATATCGAGGAGCAAATTTTAGACAGTGCGCCGGGATCCTCGTCTTAGAGCCTGCAGTGTGGCTACAATACTTAGACGTCGGCACGATAGGCCAGTTGCTACTTGCGTTCGATTTAACTGTATGTACCTCATCTCCTTTTATCTTCATTTATTTTTCTTAATCAGAACAAGAAATTTAAAGTAATTAGATGTTAACTTAACAAAAGTTAGTAAATAGGTACCTACTTGAATGTTATTAGAACTTAAAATAAACTGAGACCTTTTCGTCCGTTATTGGATGATTTATACAGTATTTTCCGAGCGAAGTAACCACTCTTGAAATACTGTAGTGCCTGGGACTGTTGGTTTTTAAATGTAGTATGGTTGCCCAAGCACATGCGGCACTCTCACAGCATAGTCAGAGTCCAGAGTGATTAATGGTCAATACGTTTTGGGCCAACCATGTGCGGGTTTCCTCACGATATTTTCCTTCAGCGTTAGAGCGTCCATATAATGTACTTGATATCTAAAAAAGTCTCATTGGTACACGCCACAACCTGGAAATCCAAACTGAACTCTCTGGAATGCGAATCAAACAGTCTACCCACTAGGCCACGGAGCTATCTAACTTTAAATAAGATTGTTATTAATCGATGCAATTTTCGTGGTTTATTTACTACATACGGTACAGCTGCTAGTGTCAGCTGATTTTCTCTATTCGCACCTGCGCGGGCGCGGGGGACGTGTTTGCGGGGGCTACCCCTCGCGCGCCCACCTCCAACCGCCCGTGAGGTTATGTACTATGTACGTTGTACATTGCATATTGAAAATTTTTACTTTTACAAAAACAATCGATTAAAAGCAAATTGCTAGTACCAATGAATCTATCTCATGCTCTACTTATATGCCCACGAAGTTAACGAGCCTGGTATATCAGTAGTTCAAGTTAAAATTAGAGTTGTAACAATTGATATATCCACTTTTAATAAAACTGCATAATTTGCTCTCTCATTTAAACAAAACGTTAAACGCTCAATATATTTTTATCGTGTATAAAAATCAACGAACAATACTTGAACACTATGAAATATGAGAAAATAATAGGTTATTCAACTAAAACTAACGTTTTATAGTGTGCGCGAATAACAATTGCAACGTCGACGACCGATGTCTACGAAACGTGGGATCGCACTGCCAAAATAGCGGCGCGAGCAACTTGCCGCCGCATTTGTGGCCTTGAGTTTGATGGATAGTATGTAATAGAAAGAATATGTCCTTACGTGTCCAATAACTACGACTTTTGAATAGTTGGCCTTCAAAGGAGTGTGGCCTTCCATGGTCCACCCACCTTATTATGTCAGATTTTAACAACAATAAACATACTTGTGCTAAGCTATGTCACATTTATATACATTGCTACGATTTAAATCACGAAATACGTAAAAAATAAAACCCTGCATGCATTAAAACTCAACCCGTAAAATAAACTTTTAATCTTTTTGTTAACTCTTTGACGCTACCGCATAAAGGATACAATTCTAAAATAAAGCCCTGGATTACACTTTTTCATGAGTGTTTTACTTTTTTCGGCATAAGACCCCAAATTACGTTTCATTTTCAGCGGATTAGATTTACCTTATAAAATTTAACACTAGGCCAAACAAAAATAAACTTAGGTATGTAATTATAAAATATTTTATGCATTTACTCGTTGAAAATGTACTCTGAATTTATTTTTAAGCAACTAGCATGAAGGTGTAAAATCTACATAGTAATTATTATTCATAAATAAATATTTAAAAAAATATATGAGCCGACTTCCAAAGTAAAAGCATTCTTAAAATCACTAAAACGTATGAAACAATAATTCTTACTTCCCTTCCCTTTCCCTTCCTTTCCCTTTGAAATTCTGCTAAAATTTAACTGTTTCTCCACATTTACCAGCCAATTTGAACGTGAGTTCTTTAGAATATTGTTTGTAAGTATAAGGACGTAGTTGTGCTAAAATTAATTATTTTTTATTAAAGGATTTATACAATTGTTTGAGCTGGCACCGACTTCAAAAATAAGAAGATTGAGTAGAGAAATAGTTGAATATTAGCAGAATTTATTTTTTTCTTTCAAGGGATAATATTATAATATTATTAACTAGTACCTGGGAGACCAAGCTTTGCTCGGAGTTTTAGTAGGACGATAAAATATTTAAAAATAAATAAAAATTTAAGAGAAAGGAAATAAATACAAAAAAATTAATCTGACCAGGATTCGGACCTGAGACTAATTCGTAAACAACGCACAAATCACCATTCTACTATACAGCTGAGGCTAGTGCTTTATCGCGGCAAATATACGGTTCCCGCGGGATTTCCTTTTGGGCGGACGAAGTCGCGGGTAAGGTCTAGTATAATATAAACATGTGTTTTCAACGTCGATTTTAAGCACTCATGCACAAAATACCTTCATGAAGTTAATTGGAGCAAGAGGTCCCACACATTCAAAAATGAAATCATTAGTCAAAAGTGCCTGTTGTGTGCAAAAAGTGTAAAATGTTGAATCGGCCGGCCCCGTGTCTCAGATTGGTTCGTAGTTAGTGACTTAATCCCCTTTTCATTAGAGCATTATTAACTTTTCTAATAAGAGTTTCCTCGATTCCTTCTGGATCCTATCGTCATCTTTTTTTGTATTCTTGGAGACGCAGGTGTATAATTCATAAATTTTCAAGTGACACCACATAAATTTTTGTTTTGTATGCGCCAGATATTGGACATGCTCCACCTCAACAAATCTAGCACCGAGCAATATGTCTACTGTAGGTGCATTACCCAGTTCGATATGTTCCACGAGTAATTTCAAGACGAAGGGCTTCCACTTCCTGCACCACGGGTGATTGATAACAATGATTGTCTTTCTTGCTCCTGCAAATCATTTTCCACAGCTGCACAAACTTTTTGAATAAGGTCTCTCCGCTGGACGTTTAGACTTTTAATACTTATATACCAAGTATATTATATACCAAATACTTTAAATACTTATATAATAATAATACCAAGAAGACTTTGGAAGAAGACGTCTGACATTGCAGACTTTTCGCATAACTGTTGTGAACAGTTATTTAAACAATTCCAAAATTTCCAAACATGTATCATTAAAGACTGACTGTGTTCTATTCCGTGCTTTTGGAACCAGGGTATACCTTGACATAATGTCACTTTTTTGGTAATATACTAAGGCGGGTCAATAAGTCCGTGACTTTTTGAATTTCTAACCTCCTTACTGAAAAAGCAACACTACTCCTGTCAACAGGCATCTGTCAGTTGACTCCTATCAAAATTTGAACTTGCTGCGTCAGTTAGTTTGTGTTTTACAGCTATCTTTATCAGACTATCCAGTAACTTAAGGAAACAATGGAAAAAAGTGAATTTCGTGTGCTTATTAAGCATTATTTTTTGCGAAAAAAAACCATTACCGAGACCAAGGCTAAGCTTGATAATTACTAAGGGGACTCTGCACCATCGATTTCAATGGTAAAAAAGTGGTTTACTGAATTTCGTTGTGGCCTTACAAGCACTGAAGATGCCGAACGTCCTGGACGCCCAGTTGAGGTCTCTACACCCGAAACAATCGAAAAAATTCACGATATGGTGTTGGCCGACCGAAGATTGAAAGTGCAAGAGATTGTGGAAGCCATAGGCATCTCGCATGGCTCAGTGGTTTCAATTTTGAATGATCACTTGGGCATGAGAAAGCTTTCCGCAAGATGGGTGCCGCGTTTGCTCACAGTCGACCACAAACGCAATCGTGTAACAACTTCACAGGAAGGTTTGGCGTTGTTTAATCACAATATGGAGGAGTTTTTTAACCGTGGACGAAACATGGATCCATCACAATACACCAGAGACCAAACAACAGTCAAAACAGTGTGTTTCTAAGGGTGAATCGGCGCCAAAGAAGGCCAAGGTGGGTTTGTCAGCCAATAAAGTTATGGCGACTGTTTTTTGGGATGCACGTGGGATAATCCACATTGACTATCTTCAAAAGGGAAGAACAATTAATGGGAAATATTATGCCAACTTATTGGACCGCTTCAATGAGGATTTAAAAAAAACCGACCTCATTTGGCCAAGAAAAAAGTTCTTTTTCACTAAGACAATGCAAGGGTGCACACATGTGCAGTTGCCATGGCAAAAATCCATGAATTGGGCTATGAATTGCTCCCACATCCACCCTATTCTCAAGATTTGGCTCCGAGTGACTACTTCTTGTTCCCAAACCTGAAAAAATGGCTCGATGGAAAAAGATTTGACTCCAATGATGAAGTCATCTCGCAAACAAAGGTCTATTTTGAGGACCTCGACAAATCATATTTTTTGGAAGGGATAAAAAAATTGGAGAAGCGTTGGACAAAGTGTATAGAGCTCAAGGGGGACTACGTTGAAAAATAAAATGATTTATTTATCAAAAAATCTGTGTTTTATTCCAAAAGTCACGGACTTATTGACCCGCCCTCGTATGCTTTACATTTGGTTACAAAAAAAATTAAGTTGTCGGCGGAAACAATGTAACAGTTGTCGCATAATATATAATGATGATAATGAAGTGACTAGCGACTGTTCAAAGGTATCGATATTGGTGTAAAAGACTAAGAGAAGTACCTATTTCATCATATGATTACCTATGTATGGTGCGATGATGGTGGTGGTGATGATGATTATTTTGTTTACAGGGTCATAATATGCTTGCAGTTTTATAAACAATGCTGAAATTTCCAAACGTGTATCTTCAAAGACTGAGGAGTGGCGTTCAGTGCTTTTGAATCCAGGGTATACCTTGGCACAACAACTAACTTTTTGGTAGCATATCCTCGAGTTACTTAAAAAAATGACAGAATCACTATAGGTATCCCTATAAATTTTGACGATTTCTCTCGATTTCTCATGGATCCCATCACCAGGTCTACCGTTTGGTGACAATGGTACCAACTTGGAAGTCAACTCTTTAAAATAAAAAGAGAATTTCGAAAATAGGTTAGGTTAGGTTAGGAAAAATCGGCGGACTAATCGCGTAACATACATACAAAAAAAACCATACACACGAATTGATAACCTCCTCTTGTGTTTTGAAAGTCGGTTGAAAAGTTTAAGATTGTTGTGAAATTAATAATAATGGTCAACATTTATATTCTTTTTAAATTCGATTTTTAAATGGGATTTTATTCTCCGATACAGGGCTTCCGTTAATAAATTCCGAAACATGCATTTATTTATACTACATACTTGATTTATGCATAGAAAGTAAGATTTTTTCAGGGTTCTGCATTATGTATGTAGGTATCTATCATAGTAGTAGGCACCTTTATATACCTACTAGAATCATATAGAGTGTAGACATTAATGTTGATATTTTTATTCCAGCTTCATAATACTGTGTATTATACTACGAGGGCGGGTCAATAAGTCCGTGACTTTTAGAATAAAACACAGATTTTTTGATAAATAAATCATTTTATTTTTCAACGTAGTCCCCCTTGAGCTCTATACACTTTGTCCAACGCTTCTCCAATTTTTTTATCCCTTCCAAAAAATATGATTTGTCGAGGTCCTCAAATAGGCCTTTGTTTGCGAGATGACTTCATCATTGGAGTCAAATCTTTTTCCACCGAGCCATTTTTTCAGGTTTGGGAACAAGAAGTAGTCACTCGGAGCCAAATCTTGAGAATAGGGTGGATGTGGGAGCAATTCATAGCCCAATTCATGGATTTTTGCCATGGCAACTGCACATGTGTGCACCCTTGCATTGTCTTAGTGAAAAATAACTTTTTTCTTGGCCAAATGAGGTTGGTTTTTTTTCAAATCCTCATTGAAGCGGTCCAATAAGTTGGCATAATATTCCCCATTAATTGTTCTTCCCTTTTGAAGATAGTCAATGTGGATTATCCCACGTGCATCCCAAAAAACAGTCGCCATAACTTTATTGGCTGACAAACCCACCTTGGCCTTCTTTGGCGCCGATTCACCCTTAGAAACCTACTGTTTTGACTGTTGTTTGGTCTCTGGTGTATTGTGATGGATCCATGTTTCGTCCACGGTTAAAAAACTCCTCCATATTGTGATTAAACAACGCCAAACCTTCCTGTGAAGTTGTTACACGATTGCGTTTGTGGTCGACTGTGAGCAAACGCGGCACCCATCTTGCGGAAAGCTTTCTCATGCCCCATGCATCATTCAAAATTGAAACCACTGAGCCATGCGAGATGCCTATGGCTTCCACAATCTCTTGCACTTTCAATCTTCAGTCGGCCAACACCATATCGTGAATTTTTTCGATTGTTTCGGGTGTAGAGACCTCAACTGGGCGTCCAGGACGTTCGGCATCTTCAGTGCTTGTAAGGCCACAACGAAATTCAGTAAACCACTTTTTTACCATTGAAATCGATGGTGCAGAGTCCCCATAGTGTTTATCAAGCTTAGCCTTGGTCTCGGTAATGGTTTTTTTTTCGCAAAAAATAATGTTTAATAAGCACACGAAATTCACTTTTTTCCATTGTTTCCTTAAGTTACTGGATAGTCTGATAAAGATAGCTGTAAAACAGAAACTAACTGACGCAGCAAGTTCAAATTTTGATAGGAGTCAACTGACAGATGCCTGTTAACAGGAGTAGTGTTGCTTTTTCAGTAAGGAGGTTAGAAATTCAAAAAGTCACGGACTTATTGACCCGCCTTAGTAGTAGTTAAGTATGTCGTCATCATAATAAGCCAAAGTTTACCTTTGGATATTATGTTCAAATGTAAATATTAAGTATCTTTTTCACCTTCGTAACATAGTTCTATAATAGATGTTATATGTATATAAAATTTTAGTGGCGCATGTGTATGACTTATATTTTAAGATACATGTATTTGTGTAGAGAATAAAGTTCAATTGTTTTGAATTATAGCCATCTTAAAAATGCAGTAGCGCGTCGCGTCGCTGTGAGAACTGACCCTAAGCGATAAGAATGATCCTAAACTTTTTGATATTTTTTTTCATTATTATTAATTAATGATTTGACATTAAAAATACACATAACCCTCAATTTTTACCCCTTCCTACACACTTCACTTCTAACACCAACCTTCATTGTTTAATACCGATATTTCTACTGTAATAATCTTCATTGTCTTCAACTATCAGTGGTCGATAACTCTTTGTAGGTGGTGGTGTAGGTTATTGTAAGTAGTTGTATATGAAGGTAGTAGGTGTAGGTTAATGTAGGTAGTAGGTGTAGGTGTAGGTAAATGTAGGTAGTTGTAGATATAGGTAGTAGGTGTGGGTTATTTTAGGTAGTTGTAGATATAGGTAGTAGGTATAGGTTAATGTAGGCAGTTGTAGATGTAGGTAGTAGGTGTAGGTATAGGTTGTAGGTGTAGGTGGTAGGTGTAGGTTAATGCAGGTAGTTGTAGATGTAGGTAGTAGGTATATGTGGTTTGTAAGTGTAGGTAGTACGTGTAGTTGTTGATGTAGAAATTATAGGTGTATGTAGACAATTATTTACTTGTTTATAGTTAAGACAGAACGAAAGCAGACAAAAAAAAAAGAAGTTTTATAGTTAACCACTTCTTATGAAAGCATTACCTTCTATAAAATCTTTTATCTTACAAATAAATGTACATGAGATATAGCTTGAACACATCTGCTATTTCCTGCAACTGCAATAAAAATAATAAAATAACACTTACATGTTCTCTTATGATATTCTCCACGGCGATTGCAGTTTCGATGTTGTGCGGGAACGGCATGCCATGTGTGATGATCGTCGATTCCAATGCTACGAGCGGTTTATTGTCAATCTTCGCTTGCTGCACCTCCGCCGAATACACAATGGCTTGGCTAACGTGGCGAGTATAGCTAGCGTGGCGCAAGTGGCGAAAAACAGAGCTGCACGATAATCTTAGAAGGCACGCCATGCTGCAATATACAATTTGTGTTAGATGACTCATGTCATATGAAACGTGTGTTTGTGTAGTGGATAAAGTTCAATTATTTTGAATTATAGCTATCTTAAGAGGCATATTACATCTCAACTGTGATTTTTGTGTCAAATGGCCAATTATGGCGTTCTTGATCTCAGAAACAAAGATATATTAACAATTTTGACATATTGAATAGTGCAGAATAGCTATTGGCCTAGTTTGTAGCGGCCTCTCTTTTTGTAAATGTTGCTTTACTTTTCAATTAAACCCAAAATTGCAGAGAAAGATTTTCATAAAATGCGCGAAAGCACTTTTTTGAGCACCTTGCTTGAACTACTGTTCTAAGCAAATGAAATAATAACATGAATGAGAGATTCAGAGAATGTTATCTCCTATATAATCGTATAGTTCGTAGCGGCCTTAGAATTTTGAAATATCTTTGATTTAATATAGAAAAAAAAGGTTATTCTATTAAAAAAAAACGCTTTAAGTTAAATGTGAATTACTCCTATCTACGATATTATTAAGCAAAATTTATACCAGAACAATTGTAACTTCATGAGGAATAAAGATTTTATAACTTTAAAACATAAATTTATTAACCTATTTCAATAAAAACGATAAATACAACTGCTAAATTACTACAAAAAATGCAACAGCGCGTCGCGTCGCTGTGAGAACTGACCCTAAGTAATTATAATGGCCCTAAATTTTATATTTGTAATTCCTGTCCTGCTATCTAATAAACACAGTCTGAAATAACCTAGCCAAGATCATGTCACGACATGTCTAAGGGGCCCCATACACGGTCCGGTTTTCCTTCAGTTCGGCCAGAACGGATGCAAAATCGTATCGTCTGTGTGCAATTTCGAGATCGCATCAGTCGGCCGTATGGACTGAAGCGATTCGTTCTAGTGTTATCAACTCTGTTTTTGCGAAACTACTAAACTCGCGTCGTTTTCAACTAAAAACTACTAAAAGAGTACCGATAACTATAAAAAAGATACTAAACTTAGGAATCCCTAAAAGTTTTTTTAGGGATTTTGTGTTTACAAACATACATACATTTTCAGTTTTAATATTTAACCGTTAAATTTAAAAAAAATAGTAGATATTTAAATTAAATCGGCAGTTTTAAGCGACTTACAGATGCGTGCTACTATGAGCTATTATGATAAGGTGTTATAATAGCACATAGAAACAAGCCATTTTGTATATTATGATTACTGTCTAGCTATTTTCTACAAAACCACTACTAACAACTAAATTCCTACTAATGAAGGAATAAAATACAACATTTATTAGTAAAACTTTGTAAAACAACTAAGTTGGCAACATTAATTCTGACCTGTACGGATGGACTGAACGGCAATAAAATTGGACTGCACGGTAGTAAAATTCGAATGTAAAATAAAACCGGTCAAGTGCGAGTCGGCAAGAGTGGTTTCGTACAAAACGGAAAAAATCACGTTTGTTGCAAGTGAGCCTCAAATTTTTATTTAATTCTGTTTTTAGTATTTGTTATTATAACGGCAATAGAAATACCCACACCATACATGTGTGAAAATTTTATCTGTCGAGACTGTAAGATACAGCCCGGCGACAGACGGACGAACAGCAAAGTCTCAGTAATAGGGTCCCGTTTTTACCCTTTGGGTACGGAACCCCAAAAATGGCACGTGTTCTAAAGAAATTTATTAAAGTTCATTGAAGTATTTAAAACTTTAGAGCCACTATGGTTAATAAAATCTAAAGACTATTACTATAAAACAAAGAGAAAAATGTATGACACAATAATTAGTTTTCGTCTATAGCGTGATTACAATTGCAGCAAAATACAATTAATAAACAAAATAATAGCATGTCACGACATGTCTAGGGAGGGTTCCGTAACTGTCAATGCGCAATAGGTTTTTTTTTAATTAATACAAAAGTTATTGTCATAAAGTTATTACAGAAGCTAGGAGAGCGGCGGATAGACAGACAGACGGACGGGCAGAGTGAAATTATAAGGGTTCCTTAAGTATTACGGAACCCTAAAAACACGACCGAAGTTTTCCGTGTATGTGCTCGAATCTGTTCAGGCCGAACCTTAGATTAAAACGCCTAGAAATCGAGTACGCGCATGAAAACTGAAGTAAATCATACTGAGCCATATCGGCTCAGTTTGTTCGAACGTCCCGTCAGTTTTTTTTTTTTTTTTTTTTTTATTAAATAAGGGGGCAAACGAGCAAACGGGTCACCTGATGGTAAGCAACTACCGTCGCCCATGGACACTCGCAACATCAGAAGAGCTGCAGGTGCGTTGCCGGCCTTTTAAGAGGGAATACGCTCTCTTCTTGAAGGTTTGCAGGTCGTATAGGTCCGGAAATACTGCTGGTGACAGTTCGTTCCAGAGTTTTACAGTGCGCGGCAGAAAGTTACGCGAAAAGCGCACGGTGGAAGACTGCCACTCATCAAGGTGATGAGGATGGTATGTTTTTCGCGTGGGACGATGGCGAAAAGTTGCAGGTGGTATGATTCCGAACAATTCCTCAGAGCACTCCCCGTGATACAACCGATAGAGGATGCAGAGTGAAGCTACATCTCGGCGTAATTCCAAGGGGTCAAAGCTGTTTGAAACACTATGGCACTCAACAACTCGAGCGGCCCTTCGTTGGATACGATCCAGAGGGAGCAGTTGGTATTTTGGCGCCCCTTCAGAGATGAGAACAATATTCCATATGAGGCCGAACCTGCGCCTTGTAGAGTTGTAGGCGTTGGTCCGGACTGAAGTACTGTCTCGCTCTGTTAAGAACACCAAGCTTCTTCGAGGCTAATTTGGCCTTACCCTCTAGATGATATCGGAACTGGACTTCGCTCGATATGTTGACGCCAAGTATCTCAATGCTAGGGGAGATGGTTAAAGATGTGCCCTCGAAACGAGGATATACGACCATTGGTGACTTTTTAGTGGTGAACGCGCAGACTTGTGTCTTGGCGGGGTTGAATTGGACTAAGTTACGTCTACCCCATTCAGAGACTTTCTCCAATGAATTCTCTATTTTAGACACAAGTTCTTTTCGACTCTCAATGACATTTAGCCGAGAAATATTGGGGGAGCCGGTATATACAGCATCACCTGTACTATCATCCGCATAGCAATGAATGCCGTTGGTCTGTAACATGTCATTGATATGCAGTATGAATAGGGTAGGCGATAGCACACAGCCCTGAGGGACACCAGCATCAACAGACTGAGTTTCCGAGCATTCGCCGTCAACTACGACCTTTATGCTTCTATCTGCTAAGAAACTAGTGACCCACTTACATAATTTCTCGGGCAGCCCGTATGATGGAAGCTTTGATAGCAGCGCTTTATGCCAAACCCGATCAAAGGCCTTCGCAATGTCCAAACTAACAGCCAATGCCTCTCCCTTCGACTCAATTGCCTGAGCCCAACGATGAGTTAGGTACGCCAAGAGATCACCAGCCGAGCGACCCTTACGGAACCCGTATTGTTTGTCGCTTAGTAATCCCTGGCCGTCCAAGTATCGAAGAAGCTGGCTATTGATAATGGATTCCATTATCTTCGAGAAGAGAGAGGTTATAGCGATTGGTCTGTAGTTGGAAGGATTTGAGCGATCACCTTTTTTGGGGATCGGGTGCACCAAGGCTGTCTTCCAAGAAGCCGGGACGATGCCAGAAGAGTAGGAGAACCGAAATAGACGCGTCCAGACCGGAGCCAACTCTGGAGCACACTTTTTCAACACAATAGGAGGGATTCCGTCAGGCCCACTCGACTTTTGGATATCAAGGGAACGGAGGGCTTTTCGCACTGAGCGCTGATGAAACCGAATATCCGACATGATGCTCGTGCATCGCGGTATGGTCGGCGGTTTCTGCCCCCCGTCATCCAGGGTCGAGTTTGACGCAAAGAGCTTGCCCAGAAGATCGGCTTTGTCCTTTGCGTCCTGGGCCAACGATCCATTTCCTACGTGTAGGGATGGTAGGGTTGGCTTGCAGAAATTTCCTTCAATAGCTTTGGCCAGAGACCAGAATGCACGGGTTCCCGAGGGGAGGCGCTCAAGTCTCTTACCAATTCTATTGACGTGCTGTTTCTTTGCTCGAGTGATCTAGGCAAGGTTGTACTCCTTTTTATATGTGCTGGTATTTAAATCCCGAGCAGACACTGCATTGGCCCAGGATTGGTAAGCCTCCTGCTTCCGGCGAGAAGCTTTTTTGGGGGATGAACTAAACCAGGGACGAAATCTGCCGCCAGTTGGCACTACAGAGGACGGAATGAAAAGTTCCATCCCTTGCATCACCACATCGGCAACAGAGTTGGCAGTGTTGTCGGGATCATCCGGCGAGAAGCACACGTTCACCCAAGGATAGGATGCAAAAAACGACCGCATCCTATCCCAGTCTGCCGACTTGTAGTGCCACACACGACGGTATTTAACAGCACGCTGTCGTAACACCGTCGTAAGTGGCACAGAACTCCTAACAAGGCAGTGATCCGATGTACCAAGTGGTGCAATTACGGATATTTGGTAGCCGTCAGAATTTGAAGTCAGCAGAAGGTCCAACAAGGAAGGATTCTGACCATCCACATCTGGGATTCGCGTAGGCGTAGTGACCAGTTGTGTCAAGTCGTTCGCAAGGGTTAAATTGCAGACAGATCTCCCCGCATAATCAGTTTTACTGGAATTGAGCCAGTCGGCGTGGTGGGCATTAAAGTCGCCAAGTATTATGATCTCTGCGGATGGGATCTCCCGCTGCACAAAATCTGAAGCAGCTTGCAGGTGTTCCAAGAGTCGGTCCGTCTCGGGGTCACCACTATGGGACCTATATAGGCACGCATAGACGCGAGGGTGGTCGTCGCAATCTATGCGGAGCCATAACGTTGACAGGTCCCTGTCCTCAAGATTGCTGAGGCGGCGAGAGCTGATATCATGTCTGACATACACACACACTCCAGCTTTGGGCAGAAAGGAGGAAAGGAGGAGTCTCAAGGTGGTAAAGGTTGGAGTGTAATCCCCTGATATTACAAAAGTCCATGTTTAATATCGAGGGGGGTGCCTTTGTGCGTTTGCTCTTGCCCCGAGCAGATTGGAGCGCAGTTTTGCCCTCCCCAGAATACGAGGGGCAGCCCGGACGTCCACGTTCAGTTTCAGGGGTTCCTGAGCATGGACGTCCAGAGAGGGATTCTCCAACGCAGTTGGTACCCTCCTGGGGTAACAAATTGCTTTTCAACTGCGGCATTTCTAGGGGGGTAGGGGATTGGGCCTCCGGTAAACTCACTCACTCGGTGAAACACAGCGCAAGCGCTGTTTCACGCCGGTTTTCTGTGAGCCCGTGGTATTTCTCCGGTCGAGCCGGCCCATTCGTGCCGAAGCATGGCTCTCCCACATGAAAAGTTGTCAAGGTCAAGCGCTAGTGCATACATCTCCGACTATTAAAAACATTATGACGGTTTGTGTCGTTATTGGGTGTCACAATGCATCGGAAAAGAATTAAAAAAGCTTTGGACATAACATTTCATGTGTAAGTATGAAATGTTATGTCCGAACAATATTAATTTTTTTTTAAATAAAATCATATTATGTCGCCATCTTGCTGTCCTATTGTGAATTGTGAGTGTTACTAGTGAAAATAAATTTATTTCAAAATTTTCATGGCTAACTAATAGTTGCAACTAAGACAAAACTTTATAATATTTTATGATTTTTTTAATTATCAATTTAAAGTATAGCCAGTATTAAGATAATCCTTAATATTATATTCCTTAATACTAGTTTAATATAAATAAAGTTCACAAATTGTGTTCAGATGGTTTACAATAAAATATAAGTTAAATTTTTACATCTTACGATATTAAGAAAAACAAATACAATAATTCTAATGTTAAGAGTAGGTACACACTCCACAACTTTAATGTTTTGTTTTCGCGTGTCGGTATGTAATGCTTACGCCTACATCTATCTGTTGCTTGCATCACTTTGTACGATGCGTTTGTTTGACGACTATCTAGGCGTTATTAATCTAAGGGCCAAACTGACGTCAGTTCGGTCAGATGCTATTTTCTCCGTGTATGTGCTCGAATCCGTTCAGGCCGAACTGACGTCAGTTCTAACTGAAACGATCGGCCTCTCGTCTGTGGCGACCTTTTTTCAAATAACTTCAAATATTACTGTCCGATTTCGTTAAAAATAATTTTCCTGAATAGTTTTTTGCATGATCTATCAGGATGGAAACTTACTAGTTTCTATCTCCAATAGTCTAAATATGCTAGGGGGGGGACCAACTTACAAACCACTTTGGAGGCTGATTACTCAAAAATGGTCGACTTTGTAAAAAAGTTATGTATGAAACTTTACCTTTATTTTAAAATACCTATTCAACGATACCCCACACAATGGGGTAGAATGAAAGAATATTTTTCATCCCCCCTTCACATGTATGGAGAGCCATCCCTAATATACAAAATTATTATTATTTTATGACGCTTAAACTGAGATATATATAAGATCTATAACTATACCAAATTTTATCCATTTATAGTGATAATTACAGAAGCTAGAAGCGCGGACAGACAGACAGACAGACAGACGGACGGATAGAGCGAAACTATAAGGGTTCCTTGAGTATTACGGAACCCTAAAAAGTATGTATATGGTTGTTTGAAATCGGTTAATAATATTGTATTACAATGGAACCATAAGAAAAAAAAGTTTTTACATTATTTTAATGATTTAATGTAAAAACTTTTTTTCTATCCGGACAACAATCATTTATTAATGTCCTCGATACATAGGAGAAATAATATTATTAGGAGTAATATATTCTTATTATATAGCCATTGATTCATTAATTATTTCTAGGGCCCAGTGGCGAAGACTGGTTTTCCTTCATAGGGAAGCCCTAGCCTGTATAATAGGTAGGGATTTCGATGAGGGTCTTCAAAAGGTAAGTGGTAAGTGAATCCCATAGGAATGGAGTTATAGGAACTCCACGCCACTGCTAGGGCCGTCTTAACATGATATTGGATCAATAGTGACTAATTTAGTAGGTGTAATATATTATAAATGGTTCCTTGATCCGATATCATGATAAAAGTAGATTCCAATA
This sequence comes from Phengaris arion, assembly GCA_963565745.1. Taxonomy (NCBI): domain Eukaryota; kingdom Metazoa; phylum Arthropoda; class Insecta; order Lepidoptera; family Lycaenidae; genus Phengaris; species Phengaris arion. The sequence continues at coordinate 11,360,935 of OY751440.1, read as the reverse complement.
GAGTCATTCTACATAATTTGCGTATCTTATATTAAAAGGTTTCCGTTTTTTGGAGTTTACTCCATAAGAATCGATTTTCATATAATATAAGCTCGGGGCTTGAAAATCTATGGGAGTAAAATCGAATTCACGATGTCACACGGTACGGTGTCACACGATGTTAGCCGAAGATGCGTCGGAGCTGACACACACACTTTTTTTTTCTTATGATGTATGGAACCCTAAAAATCATCTTAACTTGCCCATGGGGAATGACGCTTATTATGGATAGCAATGCTTCGGCATAAATCCGAAGATCCATCCATAGCCTTATAAAAAGCCGGCATAGAGTAACTATTTTGATGGAGATCGGTATGATTTAATGAATATATTTTTTTAAACTAATTGGTGCATTAGGTAAGGTGAATTTTATTGCAAATAATGAAATTACGGACCAACAAAATTCCGTAAACGAGAGCCTTCATGTAGGCTGACATCGGCCAAAGTGGAGGGCCCTCGGCGCTGGCCGATTAACTTCAATGGATCAAAGCAACAAGTCAATGCAAAAAACAATCCACGCAATTGGGTATTTTCCTACATGTAAAATTTAGTTTTTTTTAATAAATTAAGAAATGATTAGGTATTACAACTTGATAAAATTAAAAAGAATTAGGATTTTATGTTTAGTTTTGTCATTATATGCATTTCGAAGTCACAAAGAAGTGAATTTTTTTAAACATTAGTGTACAAAACCTACATAATTAGTTACATCAAATACAAAAAGATTCACTATGGTATGTATCAACATAAACGCGCAAAATTACGTGATATCAGAAATTTGTGTATATGCCCATACACTTCGTAGCAATATTCCTAGCGTGTGACGTCACCTACTAGTACGACTTTTATATGGGGCGTTTTCACCAGACTCACAAAAGTGCTCCAAACAATCCGCAAAACTATTCCTTTTGTAAACTGTCTTATTTTTCAAAGCTCTATTCATTTATGTAATAAAAAAATATAGGAAAATACCGTAATATTTCGCTATTTTTAACAACCTTCGTGTTAATCTATACATCAGATATTTATATACAAATAAATAAAATAGAATGGTCTGTTCGTAACTTTAAATTAACAACTTTTCACTTAATGTATTAGTACCTGGGCGACCGAGTTTTGCTCGGTAATTGCTATTTAGAGTAATATGGTGAAACTCGAAAGCATAAATCTTATTCACGTAATCAGTATAGGTAAATGTTAGACATATTTATGAAAAATATATATTTATTATATCTTATTAGTTATCTCAAACATTAAATACATTTTTTTAAACTTGTCTAAAAACAATAAAAATTAAAAAATTATAATTAAACTTGAACATATAAAAAAACACAAAAGTAAGTCACCGAGCGGGATTCAAACCCGCAATACTCGTTTCTTGCGGTCCGCGTTTTAACCCGCTGGACCAGACGGACAGTGGCCGGCAAGACGAAATTAGCGATCATATTCTGCGTGGACAGAAAAACGCATGAAAACTCGAAAACACGCGTTTTCCCAAACATAAGACTAATCTAGATCGATTGTTTACCCCCGAAAGCCCCATATACCAAATATTAGCGAAATCGTTAGAGCCGTTTCCGAGATAACAGAAACATATAAATAAATAAATATACAAGAATTGCTCGTTTAAAATTTTAAGGTATAAGATTTACGGTACTTCCAATATAAAAAAATGTCTGTCTGTCTGTTTGTTCCGGCTTATCACTGAAACGTCGGGACTGTTTTTGTAGGTACTTTCAGTGGCAGATAGCTGATGTTATAAGGTGTACCATAGGCTAATTTATCTAAAGGTTCCGTTTAAAAAATAGGGTTCCGTTTTCGTCAGATCCACGCAGACGAAGTTGCGATAGTGCCCGCAACATCGCAACGCTAGTTTGTAATAATTAAAACGTTCAGTAGGTACCTAGAAAGCTTTTCTTCAAAACTCTTAAAATTCTCTGTGGCAAATATAAGGGTGCTATAGGATTTACGTGTATTTGTGACTGTCTGTGGCATTATAGCTCATTATTAAGAGCTTTAATAAAACATACTGTATTTTTTGTTTTTTGTTTTTACACATAAATCCGCACTCCGCAGTAATTCGTTACATTTTTGGGCTTTTCCGCCGATGGGCAGAAACCAAAAATTACGCGATTGCCCCATTCGACCGTTTAATTCGTTTGATCTATGAGGGCGACCTATTTCCGCCCTTTCCAGTTCAAGGTTTAATTTGCCCTAAAGGGCGAAGTCGTTTCGCAAATACCAGTTGTATATTATTAGCCTCAATTTATTTGGTATCATAATAATGGCAACCCAATAAATTTTCAATGGTTTAAGAGAGAGTTGGTATTAGTCAAACTCAAGGGACAAAATAAAAAAGTAAACAAACATTTAGATTTCAGGGGCTCGCAACCTTGGGAACAAATTGAAATAAACAATTTCGTCACTTCAACAATCATCATTAACTTGAATAACAAAATATCTGTCTTCAATTAAAAATTCATGTATGTTATAGTCCGACTTAGTTCTTCTTTTCTTCTTAGTTAGTTAGACATCGAATTAGTTTCGAATGACCGTAATATATTACTTTGGGTTGATTGAATTTGGAATTATTATCATTTTGAAAGCATCCTGAGTTCTGACAGATAGTTATTGTTTAGGTACTTCTTATACTTGAAACAGGACAATCTTACATATATATAATCGTAATCTCAGCATGGCTGCAAGTATTTACATGAAATTCAGTATGCAGGGAGTTGTCTTGCTAGGTTTTATACCTGGGAAACTGCGCATTTTTAACTTATATATGTTTTTTCTTTCGTCGTGCAACAATATATCAATAATTTCGACTATTATCGTAAACGTATATAGTTATATTCTCTTTGTCTATAATGTCAGCCCGATTGGCAGTTTGGTAAATTTTTGCGTTGTTCCGAAATTCAGAATGTGGTGTGTTCGATCCCCGGTAAAATATTTTTGTTATTCTTTTTTTTTTATCTACTAGAGCTCCGCTCCGAGCAAAGCCGGGTTACCCGGGTACTACATTATTATCTCTCATAGTTTTAGTATAACTTTTTTACTCTTATGACATAATATGTAGGTAGGTATAATCTACCCCAAGCAGCGTGGGCACGTTCCCTGTACTGTGAGTTTTTCCTATTAGTTGCCTACGTACTGTCCCGTTATGGCTTTAAGTAGCGTAGCTGTGGTAGGGCCCAACCTGATGGCCTAATCAAAGGATCTCAAACGCGATAGTAAATAGTTTGAATTTATACTTGTGGTACATAAAAAAATTTGAATATTATTATAAGTCCAAGTTATTCCAGTGGTATTCTCATTCTTCTAACCCTGTGGAACCCGGGTCTAGAAAGGATAATTTACAATTCCATCAGACACATTACCCGCGTGTTTCTTCATTTCAACACACTTCACGTTTCGCCGAGTTGGATCTTCGTATGACAAACGTTTACTTATTGCGGCATGTCAACTCTGTTGTACGTCACCTAGCAACCATTTTGGAGTATCCTAGCAACGCTTTTATTTGACGTTTGGCACTTTAGTTTATTTGAAGGAAGAACAACAATTTTGATTTAATTATTTTAACTTTTGTACTTATTACCATTTATTGTCGTTTAAATAAAACAAACAGAGTTTTGTGTTAATTTCGATTGGTGAAGTAAATCATCATAATATCGTCGGTCCTCTGGTAGGTAGTATCATAATTTTCTCAGCGAAATACAACAGAAGCATTATTTTGATTCGGTTTTGTGTAAGGCCGTGGTATTTCTCAGGTCAAGCCAGCCTATTTGCTCTGAAGCATGGCTCTCCCGTTATAAAAACATTGGCCCTAGTGGTCTAGGTTTAAGGTCACAAACTTTCTATAATATGTAGCTATATTATGTTTTTGTGCTTGTCATGGTGTATTTGATATCTGTGGAATATCAGTTTTCTCTGCCTTTTCCCTTGCGGTGAAGTCTGGTTCGTTTTAGCAATGGCAATTTTCAACTCAACCCTCTAACTCCATAAACTTTATGAATTACTGGCACTACCACAGTTATTTTCCAAAGCAATATAAAGAAAGATATCAAAACTCAAGATAGGCTATGACTTACATTTGACAGAACAAATCCTCATACAAGAAAAAGTTACGCCATCTTGGTTTTCACCATACTTCAAATGACAGCCAACTTGTTTTCACCATACTTCTAATATCAAAATGTCCCCAAAACTGTCAAAAGTGGGGCCATTTAACTGGAGACACATTTTGCCTCAACATGCCTCGTCTATATAAAATAGGTACTTTCCAATATATTATTTATTGTGAATGTGACTGCAGAAGTTCGAACATAAAATATAAAGCTGGAATCCAATAAGGCTGTCGAACGCTGGCGCTGGAGACCCGACGCTAAATGACGGCTACGGAATTATTTAAAACGAGAAAACTTTCTTCCTCCCATTCATTTATAACTTATAACTCGTTGTAGGAAAATGATTTTAAAGTCTATGCAATAACTTAGTATTTAAATACCCTATTTCTATATAACTATATTGTGCTGGTGGGTTTTCGAACTGATACTAAATGTGCCGTGACGAAGCCTGAAATATGTGAGACATCAAAGTTGTTATATACAAATCATCCTGCTACTATTATAAATGAGAAAGTTAGGTAATGTGGATGGATGTATAGAACACAAAGGTTACTTTTATCCCGAAAAACTAGAGTGTTCCCGTGGGATACTGTATTTACGCGGGCGGAGCTGCGGGCAAAAGCTAGCCTTATATAAATTTATTTACCACGCCAACAAAATATCTGATTGTCTCGCTCACTCGCTAATCTGGATAGGAAGATTGCTTAATTAATTATTTATCAAGCTTTTGCCTATTATGATTGCCTTTTTACAGCCATGGCGTGGGGTCTGCCGAAGCTGCCAGGCTTCACGTTCTCAGATCCCACACGGGAGTCGCACCACCTGCGGAGCTCCATGCGGTTCTATCAGGGCTACATGATGCCGGACAACGTGGTCCGCGGGCCCGGCGGCACCGACACCGACGTCGACAGCAGCGCCTTCGCGCTCGCCGACGACTGCCTGAAGTGAGTAAAGTCATATAAACTGGGCTACGGTCGGTTTTGGAGGGCCCGACGTTACGGACAGTGAGAACTATTAGCAGACGACCTTATAGTTCCTGAATGTAATCGGGAACGAAACCATCTTTTTGAACCTTTGTATATTTTTTTTTACCGGGCAATTGACCCACCACACTTCCCCACCACTGCAACTCCTGTGTAGCCAGGATCGACAGTGGTAACCAACCGCAAAAACCCTTTGATATGATCTTAGGGATGCCCGGGGGACATGCTAACTAGGAGGAGTAGGAAGTATTCCAGTTTCCCTCCCCAAGCAAAGCGGGAGACAGCAAAAATTGTGATGACAAAAAGTCAGAATTAAAGGGGAAGCACCACGGGAATAACATGTTTTTTTTTTACTACAAGACAGAATGTAATTAAATGTTTTAATTTATAATATGACAATTAATTACAATGCATTTATAATGACAAAAAAGTGTTGCATTGTTTCCAATAGTACTTATGACAAAAACGTTTGAAAGCTCGGAAGTTCTTCGCGCAGCCCACGAGATCTTCATAGTACACAACCCTAGAAACACAATGAACGCTGTTCAACATTTCGATTCTTTCGTCATACCAGAGATCACACTCCCAGAGTATGTGATGAGCAGTTTGTTCATAAGGGCTACCTTCGGTCGAACACTCGCATAGCGGAGACGAGACTAATGTAAATCCAAAAAGTTTCGCTTTAAAGTTTCCGTGTCCTGTCAAAAATTGTGCGACGTAGTGATCTATTTCTATCCATTGCTTCGAGAGTCGATCGCGTACCGAAGGGAAGAAATTATATAGGTGACGCCCTTTGATAGTGTTGTCCCACCGTTCCGGCCTTTGTATATTTAAAAATTATTTAATCCCTTGTTGCTTGGCTAGTACTCACGGCTGTTGTATCTTTTACTATTTTGATGTAATGTCCTGTGACCACCGCGTAGTAATGAGTTTTTTCTAGGCAAGAATAGAGAAATATGGTTCGTAGCAAAATAGTTCTTTATTCAAGGTAGCAAGGTCGACAAGAGAAGTCAACATTTCTTGGCAACCATATTTTTAATGTCTTATTTTAACATAAACGAACAAATTTTGATATGAATGACAGAACGGGTAGAAACTGTTTTCTTGGACCGCGATGATGAAGACTCGGTATTTGTAATTTTTTTATATATAAGAAGAAACGTTTCTACACGTAGCTGTAAAAAGAAGACAATATAAATCGTGCTCGATCGTCAATAGAAGAAAAGAAATGTTCTCTTCTCTTAACGGCGATACTTCGAACTTGCTGCCTTATAATAAGAACTATTTTGCTACGAACTATATTAATGTTTTTACAAACTGTCATTTCGTCTATTCTTCCGTAGAATGTACTAATTACTGGATGGTCATGCTAAGCCTGCTGGAAAACTTTCATCTATCTATGGGAGAGTTCAAGTATTACGTAACGCAATTTGGGGGGAGGGGGGTTCAAACAACGCATTACGTAACATAAAAAAGTACAGGCAAAAGGGGGCTATCGCTGGTTTATTTCTTGAAACGATTGCTTACGATAAACGCAGCTACTATAAATATTCACAGATAAATATGAGCGACTTTTCGGTACTTTTCGCAACATAATAATGACTTTTAGATAAAGAGGGGTACAGAAAAATGTTACGGCGCGTTACACGTGGGGGAATGTCTAAGATCTTCAAAAATTGCGTTACGTAATACTTGAATGTTCCGTATATAATTTAGATTCATTATTTTCTAGCTACGACCCGTCTCTCACCTACGGGAGGGTGAAGCAGAGTGCCCTGCCCGCCGTGATCCCGCACTGGGTGCACTACGACAAGCGCTGTCTCAACTTCACTGCTTTCTTTAAGCAGCCCGTCTTCGACGATCCCGTCGAGAACTACAGAGTTAGGGTTGTCAACATCATATACTTCCTAGAAGACGATACGCTGACTGTTATAGAACCGAAGATTAGGGTGCGTACATTCGGTGATTTTTTATTCAGTTTCGAGTGAAACGGGCAGATTTTGTCTCAAAATTAGGATATATACAAATTCAAAAACATTTGTGTCAAGCCTCAAGTATTTTAAAGTTGGAAAATCTTATAAAAACCATAAATTTAGGTCACCCTACTGTGCGGGTGACGGGTCGCCGGCTCACTCCCCGCGCGCCTTGGTACGATCCAATCACGCGCACGGTGCAACGTCATAGGGGTCAACAGGTGTCAATAGGGTGACAATTAATTTTTCTTTCAATAATGATTATAAATTAGTAGTGCGATGTTGTGAAACAAATTTTCACTATGTTAGAAAAATAAAAAAAATACCTAAACAAAGTCTGCTATTACGTGTACCTGCTACCTATAATTATACCCTGTTTCTCTCGAAACGGAGTAAAAAATCACCCAGATTTTTTTTTATACTTATTTCAATATTTACAGTGAGTAGTTTTGTTTATGTAGTTTAAAGTTTTTATTCAGACTTTATCTTATACAACAATATACATTCAGTTCGGACTTAGGTGAAAAACATTGCCTAAAAAATGTGTTGGGTAACAGTCTTTGGAAAAAAAAAGTATTGAAAATATTAGGAATAACATATATTTCGAGTTCGATCAAGAAATAAGAGTTATAATATCGTACAAAAAAAGATGACATAATTGCAAAGATTCTGAAAAAGACTAGTTAGATGTAAATTTACTTTTATGGCCAATTAAAAACTTACAAGACCTTATAAATTGTGATATACAAAACCTAGGTTTACTTATAAAATGCCAGCGATAGTCGTCGGATTTTTAGTCTAGAATCGTCGGAATATCAGAAAGGAAATAGTCGGAAGTGGTTGGAACATTGTCGAGATGACCTTAGCGATTACACTGTAGAGGAATATTCGGCGTCTAATGGTCGCCATCGGAAATACCTTTTGCAACCATTCGGATTTAAATATCAATGTCAAATAAACAGAAAAATCTGGAGACGTCAAAAGTTTTTGTGATATAGATATTGCAGTATACTATGAGAGAATTTTTCGATAAGTAATAAAATTGTAATAAACTATAGAATTATCTACCATTCTTAAGGTTCTACAAGAAACACTTATCTTTACTAAGAAAACTATTTACACAACGGATAACGTTGCTGTCTTTGTCTGACACGTTGGAAATGTCACTTGATAGAAAAATATAGCAACGTTGTATAAGTTATCTGTTGCGTAAATATTTTTATTAGTAAGGGGACTTTGCATAATAATAGTTTTGTTCTCTGCGTCCGTCTGTCTGTCTGTCTTGTAACTTCTGTAATTATAAATGAATGAAATTTGATACAGTTGTAGATTGTGTATAGATATTAGATAAGTACCTATTATTTATGCCATCTTATAATGGTAATGATTTTATAGTTTAGGGCTGGCTTTCTATACCTACCTACATGCTAAGTGGGGGTGAGTTAAGTTTAACTTCATTCTACCCCATTGTGTCGTCATGTGTGTGGTATCGTTGAATAGGTATTTTTAAATAAAAGTGAGGTGGAACCTCACTTTTATTTAAAATATACATGACTTTTTTATAAGGTCTATTATGACTATGTATATAGCTAATTTTAACCGACTTCCAATAAAAGGAGGCGGTTATACGTTCGGCTGTATATATATTTTTTAATTTTTTTTGTATGTTCTACGATATTTTTTTTTAAAACAACTTTCACCGATTTTCAAAATTATTTTTATTGTCTAAAGGGTATACTTCGAAGTTGGTCGCGTTTTCACAGAAGTGGTGACCTGATGATAGGATGCATGAGGAAACTCCTAAAAATTTATAGACACATATAGTGATTTCGACTTTTTCTGAAGTAACCCAAGCCTATGCTACCAAAAAGTAAGATTCTGCACCAAGGTATACCCTGGATCCAAAAGCACTGAACAGAACTCCTCGGTCTTTAGCGATACGCGTTTGGAAAATTCGACATTGTTTAATGAACTGCAAGCATATGCCATTATATAACTTACATTAATCATCATCATTATCTTACATACAATACCTAATGGAAGCTTGGCGCGTATTCAATTATACATTCGATCGTTTATTTTAAACGTTCGTATAATGTGTTAATAATAATTTAACAAATATCACTAAAAACGGAAAAAATATTATTTTTTTTAAACAAAAGATTAAACCTACTTCCAAAGTGAAAATGTCTAAAAAACTTGAATGTGTGTTCTATTTTAAAAATTGTTTTATCGGGATGTTGTTGGGGCTCGTACCGACTTCAAAATTATGAAGATTGAGTAGAGAAATAGTTAAAATTTCATCAAAATTTAAACGGGTAATTATTTAGAAAATGTTTTATTACATACTTTTTTTGAGTAATCGTCGTCCAAATTGGTTTACACGTTGGTCCCTTCTGGCTTTACTAAAATATAAGATGTGGGAACTTTCCATGCTAATAGGTCATGCTAAATACTCTTTAGGAAAATAATTTTCAGAGAAATCGGACAATAAATTTTGAAGTTATTGGAAAAAAAAAACAATTGAACGTGATAGTTACGGAACCTTCCTTAATCGTTAGGTTATTCATTTAGAAATTAAGATCGAAATGATTTATGCTATTCTATTTTATCAAAACTCTCACAAACCGATCCGATAAAAAGTATTGAACATGCTCCTAAAAAATCTAAAAAAATGTATAAAAACCGGTTACATAAGTGAGAATTTTATAATATTATAAGTATTGTGACCTCTTAAATTCAAAGAAAACTTAAATATTGAGTCGTTACAATGAAAATAAGAGAGATTGTTACAGTTGGGGAGGAGTTCATTTACAAAGTTCCAAGTCACTAAGATAAATTGCAGTGCGCCCACCTGCTTCAGAGTGCTCAGTGCCTCTGTAATGTAAATATACTGTCCACCACGTTATAATAAATGATCAAAGATTTTTTTCCATTTTTTATAAATACTTTGTATTTGGTAGATATTGATGTGTTACCTACCTTACGTCGTTAGAAGACTATGAATTTCCAATTGCATTAAATATTTTTAAATTGAAAAAATTATATTTAATTTATACAATTTTTTTTAATTTATGAATATGACTGTAATAATATTATGACGCAAGTGTTGAACTTTGCACCGCATAAGCAAGCATAATTGACTTGTATTCATTTTTAATGCATTCATAATATTCAAGTCATTATCTTTACAGAATTCTGGTCTATGGCAAGGCAAGCTGGTAAAGCGAGGCAAGATACCCAAGAACGACCTGGGCGACCCGTGGCACTGGAAGGACCTGGACATTGGCAAGGACATCTGCATCTACGGCACGGTCTTCCATACCGTCTCCTGCGACCTTTACACTAGGGTAAGAGTTTTATTTAATAACTTCAACTTTATGTCAGGACAGCTAGTTAGGTATAATTATAACATACCTTACGTCCCAAGGTATGAAATGATTCATAATTACTTGTCATAACATTAGCTATAATTTATAAAGAACTATTTTAATTATATAATCTTGATGCTGGCAGAATGTCAGAAGAATATATTTTAATTAGCTTAATGTTACATGTAGTCATGTTTCTACATATTTTCTAAATATCATTATATTTATGACCGTTTCATTAAAAGATAAGTAAATTACTTTTCTTGACAACTTTTGTATCAAAATAACATCAAAAGAGTTCGATTGTTTTCGTAAAGCTAATAAATATCTACCGCGTATCTACTATCTAGTTATCTGCTGTATTAACATGACTGGGCAGTATCTAATATTTTCGGTCTAGACACATAAAGGGACGTCATTTCTCGTGTGTGTAATAGACTTTTATCTTTCATCCTAGACGGTGGCCGTTTTGTATGCTGCACTTGTTCTAAACTCCAATCTGCAAGATTTTGTCGGTAGACGACAGTTCTTAATACACTTTCGATAATATACGTGGGATGCGCTTTCCTCGCAAGGCACGTACCGATTTCACGTGCGAATAAGTTTGTGTCTGAATTTATTTTAGATTTAAATAAATATTCAATCTTATGAAATATAATTCTTACAGCTGCACTCAGAAACATTTAATGCTTATTTAGTAGAGATTTGACAGAAACTTTATGGACTTTATGTCAAAATCTGTACACCGATTTCGGTGACAATGGCCGTAAACGCAGGAGTAATTTTATAGAGCCCAAGAGTGTGCGCAGTACACACAAAACGACTGGCAAGAGATCAGGCGCAGGCCCGACTTTTTACATGCCCATCCGACGAATGGATCATCTTTATTGTCAGACAATGTCGAATTTTATCAGAGTTCATCTACAAAAATTCCTTTCTTTTAATAATTTAAGTTATCGTTTCAAAAGTTGAACCCTGTAGCTCCATCTTTCTCACACGTTCAATCCTTGACAAGTATTTGAAATATTAATTTTTACTAACATGGTTTTAGTTTAACATAACAATTATAAAACAAAAGGTCTATTCATTTTATAAAAGGTCTAGTGATTGAGTTGTGTAATAAATATTGCTATTTTATGGCAACCAGATGCTGACAAACCATGGGAATACGATCAGCCACGCTAATGCTAACACCTGCATTCTGCCTTAGGCTAGGGACGACATACCTTTTGAGCGCATATCTAAATCAAGCGCAGTTATTAATTTTATTCAAAATGTTTTATTTAATCTCATATCCACGATCTGCAACCTAATCTAAAAGCCTTAATCTAAAAACAACATTTTTGTTGTTCCAATGCGGGAATCGAACCAAAGACCTACGAGTCGAGAGCCAAGCTCTAACCACTAGATCACGGAGGCTGTTAACCTTAAAAGGGGCTCCATACACGGTCAGGTTTTCCTTCAGCAGTTTTGAGATCGCATCAGTTGGCCGTATGGACTGAAGCGATTCGATCCAGTGTTGCCAACTCTGTTTTTGCGATACTACTAAACTCGCGTCGTTTTCTACTAAAAACTACTAAAAGAGTACCGATAACAATAAAAAAGCTACTAAACTTAGGAATCCCTAAAAGTTTTTTAGTGATTTTGTGCTTATACAATATATATTATACATTATATGCATACATTTTCAGTTTTAATATTTAACCGTTAAATTAAAAAACATAGTAGGAAATATTACGTAGGTATATAGAAATTAAATCGGTAGTTTTAAGCGACTTACGGATGCGTGCTACTATGTGCTATTATGATAAGGTGTCATAATAGGACATAGAAGCAGGCCATTTTGCATAATAATATTATGATTACTGTCTAGCTATTTTCTACAAAGCCACTACTAACTACTAAATTCTTACTAAGGAGGGAGTATAATACAAAATTTAGTAGTAAAACTTTGTAAAACAACTAAGTTGGCAACATTAATTCTGACCTGTACGGATGGACTGAACGGCAATAAAATTGGACTGAACGGTAATAAAATTCGAGTGTATAATAAAACCGGTCAAGTGCGAGTCGCAAGATGAAGTCCGTACAAAACGGAAAAAAATACGTTTGTTGTATGTGAGCCTCAAATTTTTATTTTATTCTGTTTTTAGTATTTGTTGTTATAACGGCAATAGAAACACCTACATCATACATTTGTGAAAATTTTAACTGTCGAGCTATCACAGTATAAGAAGGTTATGATACAGCCTGGCGACAGACGGACAAACAGCAAAGTCTCAGTAATAGGGTCCCGTTTTTACCCTTTGGGTACGGAGCCCTATAAACGGCACGTGGTCTAAAGAAATTTATTAAAATTCATTGAAGTATTTAAAACTTTAGAGCCACTATGGTTGATAAAATCTAAAGACTATTACTATAAAACAAAGAGAAATGATTTCTTTATCATATTACTGGAAAAATGTATCACACAATAGTTTGGTTTCGTCGATAGCGTGATTACAATTGCAGCAAAATACAATTAAGAAATAAAAAATAGCCTAAACTGACCAAGAGCATGTCACGACATGTCTATGGAGGGTTCCGTAACTTTCAACGCGCAATAGGTTTTCTTTGAATTACTACAAAAGTTATTTTCATAAAGTTATTACAGAAGCTAGGAAAGCGGCTGACAGACAGACAGACGGACGGGCAGAGTGAAATTATAAGGGTTCCTTAAGTATTACGGAACCCTAAAAACACGACCGAAGCTCGCGGCAATTTTCGTGTATGTGCTCGAATCCGTTCAGGCCGAACCTTAGATTAAAACGCCTAGTCACCAGGTACGCGCATGAAAAGTGAAGTAAATCATACTGAGCCATATCGGATCAGTTTGCTCGAACGACACATAAAGTTTTTAATAGTCGGTTTTTACGTTAGTACGGTTTGTGTCGTTATTGGGTGTCACAATGCATCGGAGAAGAATTAAAAAAGCTTCGGACATTCGGCATTTCATATGGAAGTATGAAATGTTATGTCCGAACAATTTGACTTGTATTTAAGTACAAGTCAAAATCATATTATGTCGCCATCTTGCTACATCTTATTGTGAATTGTGAAAGTGTTACTAGTAAAAATAAATTTATTTCAAAATTTTCATGGCTAACTAATAGTTACATTAAGATAATTCTTAATACCAGTTTAATATAAATAAAGTTCACAAATTGTATTTAGATGGCTTAAAATAAAATATAAGGTATATTTTTACATCTCACGATATTAAGAAAAACAAATACAATAATTCCAATTTTAAGAGTATACACTCCACAACTTTAAAGTTTTGTTTGTGTGCGTGTCGGTATGTAATGCTTACGCCTACATCTATCTTTTGCTTGCTTCATTTTAGGCATCATTAATCTAATGGCCGAACAGACGTCAGTTCGGTCGGATGCGATTTTTTCCGTGTATGTGCCTGAATCCTTTCAGGTCGAACTGACGTCAGTTCTAACTGAAACGATCGGCCTCTCGTCTGTGGAGGCCTTAATAAAGTTGACCACGTAGCAAGCATTAAATGTCTCTGAGTACGTCCGTTTGTTATTATCTACTGATGATAATAATATTATGTACTTACCTACCTAGTACCTACCTACGGACCTACAGCTGCACTGGTCAGATGATTGATTAGGTAATCCAAAAATTGAGGATTTTAATCATGCAAGTTTGGAAATTGTCAATCAAATTAAGATGAAAAAAACACAATGAAATAGAAGAAACATTTATGTTTGCCTGTGTTTAACCTTGATAGCCTCCTTCCGCTCGTTAATCACCTTCATTCCTTCTCGTTTTCGAAACAGGTATCACAATAAGAGTGAAGGAGACAGGCTTATCAATACTAGATACGAATAAAGCATGGCCGCCTACCGACAACGATTCACGAGTTGGTTTTGTTTACAAATATAGCATCGATGCGTATTCACGCAACTATGAGTCGATTTTCTATATAGATAAGGTTGCAATTTTAAAAACGTTTAGCGAAAAAAGTGCTTACTAACCTCAAAATAATACAAACTAGTGAAATTTTATTCAATTAATCAGAAATGCTATTTAATAATAAATAACTTAAATAAGTATTTTATTAAATAACAGATCCACTTACCTTATTTTATTGATATACGAGTAGTGTCGGTTTGAAAAGCGTTTATCGCTGTATCCTTCGGAGTTCCAACACACGTCACAAAACAGACTTATACATGAAACATGTCCGCTATCCACTAATAAAAAATATTTTTTCTGCCCGCAATCCGCATCGTTTGCGTCGTTTCACGTGCCCATCGCAGTTTCAGTTGACGAACGGAGCCCGGACATTTGCAATAATTTAATGCGTTTACCAGAATAATAAATTTCTTAGCGTAAACCCACATATATTATCCACTGATAATATGTGCGTTTGGTACGTAGAGGTGATTTGCCATACTACGTACCTTTTTACTATATTTTTACTGTTTTTTTAAATATAATTTGAGTTACAAGCATACTTCATATATCGTCTGTGGACTGATTTTCAAAATTTCTTTTTTTATGTATAGGGTATAATCCTAAATTGGTCCTTTTGACATTAAAATAGTTATCTGATGATGGGATCCATGAGGAATCGAGGGAACTTCTCAAAAATTATATGGACACATATAGTGATTTCGACTTTTTCTGAAGTAATCCAAGCGTAATATGCTACCAAAAAGTAAGATACTGAACAGAACTCCTGGCTCCTTATAGATACATGTTTGGGGATTTCAGCGTTGTTTAAAGAACTGTAAACATATGCCACTATGTTAATTAGAGTAATCATCATCATCACCACCATCATATAGAAAAATACTTAGTTAAAATTTTATCCGAATTTGAAGGGGAAGATAGAAAATAAGATTTAATAAATACTTTTTTGTGTATTTTTACTTTGGAAGTCGGTTTAATTTTTTATTTCAAAATAATAATAATAGGTATTTACCTATGAAATTGCCCTTCTGCAGTATTGGCCATTTCAAATCAAAATAATTTTTGTTTGGCTAAGAATTCTAATTTCAAATTAATTTTATTTTAAAAACAAAGAATTTATTTTCAAAAAGTAGTCATCTGTTTATTGATTAGTGTTACATTTTCATCGCATTTCAATCTTTTTCGTCATCATAGATACGTTAAAAATTCGAGTAATTAAGAAATATGAGTACCGTCGTGGCAGCAACGCGGCACAAGCGGCACGCAACATCAACGACGTTTACGGAGCTAACACTACAAACCAACGCACCACCATTGGTTTGCTCGCTTCCGTTCTGGAAATTTCGACCTGAAAAATGAACCTCGTGGTCGTCCGAAGACTTTGGTCGACAATGACGAATTAAAGGCGATTGTGGAAGCTGATGATACACAATCTACGGCTGAATTAGCAGCAGCTTTCTACGTTAGCGTCAAAACAATATTGGTCCATTTGCGTCAAATTGGCAAGGTAAAAAAGCTTGACAAATGGGTGTCCCACGAACTCAATGATCGCCAGCGTAAAGTTCGCGTCGAGACGTGCCTTGCATTGCTCAACAGACACACAAATGAAGGAATTTTGAACCGCATTGTTACCTGCGATGAAAAATGGATACTGTTTGATAACCGCAAGCGCTCAGCAAGTTGGTTGGATCCTGGTTCTGCACCTAAACAATGCCCTAAACGAAAACTTACCCATAGAAAAGTGATGGTCACTGTTTGGTGGTCTAGCGCCGGTGTGATTCATCACAGCTTCTTACCAAACGGGGTGAGCATTACTGCAGATGTGTACTGTGAAGAACTGAACACAATGATGGAGAAGCTGGCACATCTCCAACCAGCATTGGTCAATCGCTCGTCTCCGTTGCTCCTGCACGACGACGCGCGACCTCATACTGCACAGCAGACGGTCTCCAAGTTGCAGGAACTGGGGTTGGAAGCTCTCCGTCATCCGCCCTACTCACCAGACCTTGCGCCTACATACTACTACTTTTTCCAGAATTTGGATAACTTCTTGGCGGGAAAAAAATTCAATACCCGAGCGGCAGTACAAAATGCCTTTGAAAAATTTGTTTCCTCCCGTCCAGCTGATTTCTTTAAGAAAGGCATCAATAAAATGTTACTGCGTTGGCAAAGATGCATTGATTGCGTGGGTGATTACTTCGATTAATACAAATAAAAAATACATGAAAAAAAGCGTTTAAATTTTTTCGTACAAAACGGAAATTTCGTAGGTAAAGACCTAATATTATTTGATGTCCAAAAATTATTAAATATTAAAATAATTCTACCGGTGGCAAGATTCTGTCAGCTGTATTAGGATTGATCTTCGTTAAATCGATATTGTAGGATATGGTCGTGGATGCCCCAAATAGAGAACTCCGACCGAGCGCGGTGCTATGCTCGGTCAGGCCGAAGGTCACTTGTAGTAATTTCAGGTGTTTTTATATATACTGCCGATCTTAGAAAACTTCGATAGCGCGATTCAGGATTGTGGCACTAATTGGTCCGCCACATCACTCCCCCCCGAAGACTGGAGGTCGAATCTTGAGTCTTCTACTTGAGTCGCCAGTGCCAGAGAGTCCCAGTGAGTCGGAACTGTGCTGCTGCTGCTGCACGGGCACCAGTGAGTCGGAGTGCTGCCGTGCGGGGCCGATGCCACGTGCTGACCAGGAGAGATGTGCTCTGTTTGCTAACCGGTCGTTGTAGTGAGTGTGCCCGTTGAAGCCGATGAGGGTTCGACCAGGCCGCGGTGCGTTGAGCCTCAACGCACCGCGGCCTGCGGTGGTCGAGGTACCCGATGAGGGTGAAGCTGGCTGGCGTGGTGCGGAGGGGTGGGGAATGATGATGATGATGTCCAGAAGGAGGCGTGTACTGTCGAGGGTCACCAATGTGGGAAATATTGTGGCAAGCCCCAAAGGGAGATCTCCGACCGAGCGAGATGGTGTGCTCGGTCAGGCCGAAGCCCACTTGTATGAATTTAATATGTCGTATAATAGTGCCGATCTTTGAAAACTTCGATAGCGCGATTCAGGATTGTGGCACTAATTGGTCCGCTACAATATGTTTGTAACTCTTTTTAAATGCCAAAACAATGATTCGCGCCCGCGCGTGAAGGGGACTTGGGCGTGGAATCAAACATAAAAATTATATATGAATTATTATGGGCGAATTACGACCACAGAGCGAACTCTAGTCATTATTGATAGATCTGTTTCATCAACTTATGAACGACTTGGTAAGCAGTACAAAAAGGTTCTACTGTCCAAAGTAAATACTTAATAGCATAATATTTTAGAAGGTAATATTATCCGTCTCCGTAATAAACTGGTTAATTTAGTTCCTTTACTTACTATTAATGAACAGCAAAAAGTATTTTGTGTTGAAAAAATTTAAATATCCCTCTGCCATTAAAAACGAAGTATGTATTGTATAAAATTATTATTTCAGTAGAATATCATGCATTTTTAAAGTTTCCAACAAGTCTTCAGGTTTTGAAAGAATCACTTTACACGGATCCGTCGGTAGCAGTTGATAAATGAATCGGATAGGAATTACTGGTCTGAGCGAGACCGTGACGACTAGGGGTTGCAAACAGGATACCTCAAAATTCGAAAAATCCGGATTTACTGGCGTTAAATAAAATCCGGATTTTTCGAATTTTTCGAATCTTGGTTACTATTATGAAAAATTACAAGTTTTAAATATAATTAGGTAATCTAGTCGTACAATTTGGATAATTCGACATTATTTGTTGTACTGCTGAAATTATTATTGACACATGGAAATGTTATACTGGTTATTTGGAAGTACGTAGTCAATCCGTTAATTGGAGATACGAGGGATAAAGATCTGCTTTAATACGTATGGCCGATATTGGACTGTTTCTAAGATATTCACCATTTTATAGTTTTTCAGTTGTAGTACGTGACCCACTTTATAAAAACACTGAATATGGTTTCAATTGCTCAAGTAGTAAGAAGTACAATAAGCAAATATAAACCCAATTTGAATCTGTATTTTTTTTAAATTTATTAAATTCTTACTTACGAAACATACTATTGCACTTTTAAGTTTCTACAATCATAGAATGCCAAATTAATATGACAACTTAAAAAGAAATGTAGTGGTTTAACTACATTTAATTAGCTTCTAAATATTGTATACCTAAGTCATAATACCTGAATCTTATCTCTATGATATCTGAACAAATCCTTTAAAAAAATTGGGTAGTAGTTTTGAAGTCGATAATTACTGTCTGGCTGGTTAGAGAGAGTTTTTCCGAATCAATAGAGCAATATAATAATAATACAGAGCACTTTTTTTATAAATAAAATTAATTCAATGAAACTAACCTAATCTAACCGGTCAATAGAAAAACCGAATGCAAATCAACTCTCCTTTTTTTGTGTAGAAGTAATTATTTTTAGATAATATATTAGAGATAAGATGTAGGTGTCAAAAATAGCACTAACGGTTTGTAAACCAGTTTTAATTTTTTAGTTATGTAGTTTTCATCCTATGGTCGCGGAAACTTCAAAGTGCAATGACGAGTAAGATGTTACTGTTGATTTGTAATTAAAATGTTAAAATAAAGATCTTAAAACAGTTATCGAGTTTAAATTGTCCTAGAATTGTTAAGTATACTTCTATTAACTAACGAGGGAATTTAAAGCACCATATAGGTGTATTATTATTATTATAACCCAAACAGATTTTACTTTTGATAACTCAAAAGTGGTCCAATTTTGACCATACATTCATATTGTATGACCTACATATTGTATGTATGATACATAGCTTCAAATGATTGTCTTCATTCCCCGGATCTCAATTTAAAGGATTTTCAGTTTTACTTAACTAATTGCCTGCGTTAGTTTCACATAGAAATGGCACTTTACGAAAACGGTGGTGGTGGTGGAGATATTTACTAAAGCTTTGAAAATATCACAGGCTATTCCACTTTTTTATATTTCTTTACTGTTGGATCATATTTTAGTACCTAACAAGATCTCACCTTAGCAATGAAAGACTTGACGATTTTATGTTTTTCAAGATCACGATCCTTAAAGAAGAGTAAGCTAGTACCTTATTTCAAATAATGTTGATTTTAAGATTTTAAATGTGTATAATAATAATAACTGAGTACATAATTAATTGGTTTTTACGCACTTTGTTAGATTTAATTATGCTATCTATATTAAATAAATATTTTTAATAGATACAAGTGTGTACCTTGTTCCAAATAAAATATTAACTATAAAACTGAACATTAAAGGAATTTAAGAAGTAATACAATAAATTTAAGAATAAATACACTGGCGGACACATAAACCGCGTCATAGTGCAAGAACACATTCAATCAAATTTTATTACGAAATATCCACTATATAATATATACACTATAACTTTTTACATTTAGTGGTATTGGAAAATAAAGGCTGGTGCATAAACACAAAAACAAAATCAATTTCCTGAGCTTACAGAAGGTTTATGGAGACAGGTTCATTCAAAAGAAGACGTCATAACGTCTCGTGATGACAGGTTTATTGTGACAAACTTCCTTGCGAAATCGGTCTTTAACGTCTATAAGCATTAAAAATTGTTAAGAGTATTTTAACGTAGTTTACTATAGATAATATTTTAAAGGCATCTGTCACTTGTCATGGTTCCCGCTCTTACTTGGCATTATTGTCAGTGATTTACACTTCTCTGTACACGTACTGTAATGAATTTAGCCCGAATAAAAACGAGACCAATATTAGTATTTTTATTGATTCTCAACATAATACTCATCAAAAATGAGCTCCACCAGGTACGTGACGTAGTAGTTAGTATACGAACCATAAGAAGGCTAAAAGAGCGTGATACAGCGTGATCACACCTTTCAAACCCGCAAATGGATCAAAATTGTCTGCAGCTCACAGGCAAGCTCGACTAAGAATTGCTCGTGAACACTTAAATTGGACTGAAGAGCAATGGGCTTCCGTATTATTCACTGATGAGTGTAGGACTTGTTTGTACGGTGCTGATGGTTGCAGCCTAGTCTACCGTAGATGAGGAGAGCGATATGCTCAAAATTGCATTGAGGAGAGGGTTCCACGGTTGCGGAGCTCAGAGTTGCATTGTCACAATAATGGCACAATACTCCGCAAGATCTTTTAAAAACACTGATCAGGTCGATGCGAAACCAACTTGAATCAGTTTTTAGGGAAGTAATACACCTTATTAAAAACAAAAAAAAAAACTTTTACTTTAATACTAAAAGTATTGTAAAATTTTCATAGTAAAGACGTTTTTTGTTCTATTCACTGTTTCATTCCAAAAAGTTGCAAAAGGAGTAATTTGATTCTTTTAGTGAGAAAAGTTGACCTATTCACACATGAATTGATTTTTTTATCAGATTAAGAATCAGTCTTAGCATTATCATTGAAATAAATCAAAATAGTTTGCACTTTCACTAATTATATTTCATTGAAAGTTACCTTGCACTATGATGCAGTTTATGTGCCCGTCAGCAGGGGGGTGTCACTACGACGTTCCGCCGCCGAGCTACAAGTACATACCGAGACTCCCCAACGTTGGGGCGATTCAATGGTTGCCACTTGCCACGCACTGACCGGCCGTGGCGCACGCGCGCGCCTCTTACGCAGTACGACTCACTTTACGTCGCAAACGCGTGTCATATTTTAATTGGCAAAAATATGTATCCAAAAAAATACTGCATTGCAGCCGATTGTCGGAACAATGAAAAAAATAGCAATTGTCAGTTTTTCTCGGTTCCGGCAAGTGAGGAAGATAGCGAATGGTACGATAATCATTACTCATTTATATCTACTGTCATGGTACCTAAATCTATAACAATAATTATTAAATATACACACAAAAGTTTTATATTATATGCTTATTTAAAATAGGTGGTAGGTAGCTGCATATACATACATATAATCCATACCTACATCAAAAGAGAATCACGTGTCGTGTTTGTGTAAACTGATTTATATGTTCGGTATTCATTTACCTAATAGGTACATAGGTATAACAGTTTCCGCTTGTATACCTTGCGTGGTATTTATGTTCGGTCGGTATGTTGTATGGTATCTATATAATATGTATTATATCATTATTATATATTATATCGTCGTCTAGTATAAATCTGATAGTATAATCTAAGATATTTAATAAAAACTATTGACAAGTGACAACCCTATTTTCGGAATATCTGACAAGGTGTGGAATAATGTCGAGCTTCGTGCGGCGCCAGAGAGCTCAATTTCGGCTGCTCGCGTGCAGTCCGTTTGTTAATAATAATTATATAGGCACATAAAAAGGCGGCATTTGTGAAGATCAAAACAGAGAGACTTCTGTACCTTGTACTATTATATATTCTGTGCCGTCAGTGTATTTTTAAAAGTGAAAAAATAAATATAATTATATAATTTTGATTAAATAAGATTGTGTTTTTATTTATTCAGATTGTAATTTTAAATACTTCCAAATTAAAATAAGAATTTATTCTAATTGAATTATAAAAAAGTAACAGTTTTTTTATTAATGAGTGTAGGTTTTGCTAAAACATTGAAGTAAAAAAAAAACATCAAAGTTTTATAAAATATACAAAAAATTTAAAATATTTTATAAAACTGAAAAACTTTCCGAATAATCCGGATTTTTGTGTGAGAAAAAATCCGAAATCCGGATTTGAGATAAAACCCTGATTTCGCAATCCCTAGTGACGACTCTCATCCATCACCCGGAGCAGGTGTCCTCAACTGACGTATTGGTGCTCATCGATGTTTGCATGTTTGTAATTTCATACCGATCCATCAATAACCCAACGACAGCGGCTTGCTAGAACTGATTTGGGGTTAATGAGTGACCTTTCACCTTTGGCTTGAACCGCTTAGGGATATTGGGGTTAGCTTTTAATGGATAGTGCTAATGACGATTCAGATTTAGAAACCTGTAAGTAATCTTTGTTTTAAATAGTCAAATTTATTTCTTAAATATTAAACTAGGCGGTTAAAGGTTCGTATCTTGAGATTTCACTTGTGTAATTGTTACATTATTATTACCTACTAGCTTTTGCCCGTGGCGTCGCCCGCGTAAATGCAGTATCTATAAAAAGTAGCCTATGTGTTAATCCAGAGCTTAAACTATGGTAGTACTATACCAAATTTAATCAGAATCCGTTCAGTAGTTTTTGTGTCAAAGAGAAACAAACATTATCCATCCATCCATACATACATCCATCCATCCATCCTCAGAAACTTTCAAATTTATAAGAGTAGTAGGGTTAATATTTATGACTTCGCTACTATTAATTTCATTTAACATCACTTACCATACTTACCATCAGTCATTTTGTCTTCAGCTGTGCCTCGACTCCGGCACGTTCTCCCACTTCCCTTCCTCCGGTGTGATACTGCCGTCGTTCTTAGTTAATAGGTATAAAATCTTAAGGATAATATAGTTTCGTCAGCGAAATCAAAAATCTATTGTACGATAAATTTGCGGTAACAGCTGATATTATTTATAACAAGCTGTCAATACACATCATACCACCGTATAAAACAATCAGTGATTAGTGATTAAAATACTTAAATAATGATTAAAAAGTACTTACATATCTGTTAAGAACTTTTATCGTTGACGGTTTGCAATTCGATAGTTCTCAAAATTTAATTATAATTATTATTCTCGACAGTATTTTCATGTTTACATAAAGAGAAAACACCTTTCCCCTTATTAATAAAAATGTTTACACAACGGATAACTTCATCAATGTTGCTGTCTTTGTCTGTCAAGTGACTTTTCCAACGTATCAGACAAAGACAGCAACGTTTTATTGGTTATCCGTTGTATAAATATTTTTATCAGCAAGGGGGGAAGTGATTGGGAAATAAAATTTAAAATAGCATAAAATTGAATACCTAAATAAAAATCATTTATTTAACATCAACAAGAAACCATCTAATAATGTCGATGAAAAGGTTAACTTATCCCTTAATTTAAATACAAAGTCTATCACAATGACGTTCACAGAGCACTTGCATAATGCGTCACCACCGTGATACCCATGTACCACACAATTCCCATCGGCAATAAGAAGGCCAGGGCCCTAGCCGGCTGCGGCAGAGGCTTGACCGCGTACACTATCGTATGTACAATGCGGCTAGCGGTGTACACTCTAAACAGCGTAGTGGCCAACCACGCAGAGGGAGACGTGGTCACATACAGTGCTCCCAAAATCCAGAAAGCGGGGATATTCTCCAAATCGTTCAAGTGTGCCCGGCGCACCCTCTCCACGTCTGGGTCATTCAGTTTCACGACGCCCTTGGCTGACTTTGCGTCCTCTTCGTTAGCGAACACTTTCTTCTTGTATCTCTGTTTTGCTGTCAAAAATGACATAGCCAGCACTTTCAAGGACAGAATACCGGTGTACACTAGGTACGACCGTAAAGCTGGATCAGTCAACGATATGGATGCCATTTTAAAAGGTTTATTATTTAACTGAGCGTGCGCGCGTCTGAGCGCTGAGGTCACCGGACTGTTACTACAGACTGTGACGTTCCGCTTGTTATGTTCAATGCCGCGTGCCGGCGCGCGGCGTCGCGTCGACTATCGACAAATTTTATCAAAACTCGTTTAGGCCGTTTGCTGCAAGTCATAGTGACACTGACACCACATTAATACTACGTTACATCAGTGGCCATGAGTGGGAGAAAAATTCGCAAACAAATTGTGTTAGTCTATTAAACAAAGGAGGTTTTACTCCACAAATAGGCATAGTTAATCATTAAGGAAAACTATAGTGATTGGATTTCTGTATTAGCAGCGAGTGTGCGGCTCTTGACCTCTGTTATTATGATACATGCTTAACTGTTTATTCGTAATATATTAATACGTGAAGCATAAACTTTGCGTCGGTACATTTTGCAGGAGTATGAAATTTGGCACAGTTAAAGTTTATGTGCAGAAAGCTAATTTTTTTTAAAATAATGCTTAGTCATAGGTACCTACATAAAATTACAAAAAATAAAGTTACACACACTACCTGACTCACACTACCCTCCGTTTGTATAAGAACAGAAGGTTTGACTAGTTAAATTATTGTCAATCTGTCTTTCACATTCCAGAGACAATATTTTTGTTGCGCATCTAAGTTGAAAATTTAAATTTAGAATTATGGTTGAATATACTAGTCCACTACCGGCCTCTTGTATTACTCATTGCGGCTAACGGCGCGGTGCAGTGGTGTCATTACTTTGTAAAATAAATTATTTATTTTGTAAAATCTATGCGCATACTTATTGTCTAGGTATACAATATTGTCATTTGACAATTGGGTATTTTCCTACATGTAAAAATTTAGTTTTATTAAACAAATTAAGAAATTATTAGGTATTACAACTTGATAAAAGTAAAAAGAATTAGCATTTTATGTGTAGGTTTGTAATTATATGCATTTCGAAGTAAAAAAAAAGTTAAAATATTTATTTAAAATATTAGTGTATAAAACCTACATAATTAATTTACTTACATCAAATACAAAAAGATTCACTTTAGTATGTATCAACATAAAAGTAAAAAGAATTAGCATTTTATGTGTAGGTTTGTAATTATATGCATTTCGAAGTAAAAAAAAAAGTAAAAATATTTATTTAAAATATTAGTGTATAAAACCTACATAATTAATTTACTTACATCAAATACAAAAAGATTCACTTTAGTATGTATCAACATAATCGCGTAAAATTATGAGATATCAGAAATTTTGTGCGTAAGGCCATCAGTGGCGTAGCCGAGGGCCCTGGGGCAAGAAATGAACTAGTGCCCCAAGCCCGAACTATTTATAATCGTTTGTTCGGTATTCGTCGTGTTCCGAATTTGTCGTACTCCAGATTTTTCGTAATCCAGATTATCAGTATATCATTATCAATACACAAGTCAAAATAAAATGTATATACAATTATTATATAGTTACATTTAATAATAATTGTCAAATCTTCTTATGTAGGCTTCTCAGCCTGCACTGTCGACAGTAGACACAGTCACATTGTCAAAAATATTTGGTCTAAAACTGCTTGCTAGACAGCTGACTAAGAGATGTGTCAATTTTCGGTAATTTTTGCCTAGTTTTTTCTTTTTCCTGACGTTGTCTGCGCTTAAATATACCGCTGGGTATCTTATTTTTATCCATTATCTTCTTTTTACCTAAGTTGTCTGTAAAATCAGCTTAAGAATACAGGGAGTTCCCCGCAAGTTTCTAACAAAGATGTTTGAGAATTGTTGTTAATTACCCTGAAGTGTTAAACAAATGGAAGCTACTATACCTACTCCGTTCCGATTCAATATGATCTAAATGTAAACAAAAAAGTCCAAATGAATGTGCCATTATATTATATTTATTTTTTTATAATACGTTGTGATTGAGTGATTTATGAATAATTGGTAGCATTATAGCTGCCTATACTGAGCTCAGATCCGCCTGTAGGCTGTTTTAGTGCCAGTGTGCAATATCGATGCCGCCCTACCAGACGCGTATTTAGAAATTTTGCGCATCGTGCTAATTAACATTTGTCGCACCATTGTGGTGAATTTTTTGGGATCACTTTTTTCGCATAATTTTCTGTGTCATAATTTAATTTGGCATAACTCATTACGTATTTTTTTGCCATTATAATACTTTGGCATAATTTTTTCTTGGCATACTACTATACAACATATAAATTCATAATTACAGAAGCTAGAAGCACGGACAGACAGATAGACAAACAGACAGAAATTTGGTACAGTTAAAGACCGGTGTATTGATCTCGGTTTTAGAATCATACAAAATATTAATTTTACATTTTGAAGGTGGCCATTTCCACACATTTGAACTGTGAAGTGGGGATGAAATTTTTTTTTTCTCCCACATCGTGTGGGGTTTCGTTGAATAGGTCTTTTTAAATTAAGGTAAGTTAACCATATTAAGTAATCGGCCTCCAAAGTGGTTTATAAGTTGGTCCCCTCCATGGCATTTCTAAACTTAGGAGATAGAAACTTCTGAGTTTCCATGCTGATAGATCGTGCTAAAACTCTTTAGAAAAATCATTTTGAGTGGATTCCGCTTACTAACACAGTAACTTTTGAAGTAATTCAAAGAAAACCTATTTCGCGTTGATAGTTACGGAACCCTCCTTATATATGTTGTGACATGCTCTTGGATAGGTTTTTATCCTAGATTCTTACACCCAGAGTTCAATGTTAAAGTTTTTAAGTTTACATCGTGTTTTTACTTTGTTAACCATTTTCCAATTTACTTTTACACTGGTTTGGAAAGGTTAAAGTTCCAACTAAATGACCTGGGTTTTTTTTCCCCAACCCCTTAAACATTATACTAATACTATATCAAAATATCAAATTGCCTCAAACATGTTTTTTGGGGATTAAAAAATTCACTTTTCAAAAATTTGTGTAGTGACTAAGTTCCGCTTGTGACCAGCCAGACCTGCAGTCTCTTGTTGAGGTACAATAGTAGAAGTATAGAACAAGGTTTCAGCTTGCCTCAAGCCCCTGCTATTTTCTTGTAGGTCTTGGGCTATTATAGATCCAGAATAATGTTTAGAAATCACTAATTTCGACCTTAATACCTACGATAAAAATTAAAATTATCGAAAAATAATATTATTTTATCTTGTAAAATATTTTGTTTCTAAAACGTATTTACAGCCAGTAGGCCTACAGTTTGAATTAAACCTGATAGGTGAAGGAAAGGGGCGATTATAGAATAAAATAAATATTTAATATATATGACGTTCAAAATCAAGGTAGGATTTTCATAATTTGAACCTTATGTCCTAACCTTACCTAATGTCCTAGGTAAGGTAGGTAAGTGTACAATAGTAGAAGTATAGAACAAGGTTTCAGCTTGCCTCAAGCCCCTGCTATTTTCTTGTAGGTCTTGGGCTATTATAGATCCAGAATAATGTTTAGAAATCACTAATTTCGACCTTAATACCTACGATAAAAATTAAAATTATCGAAAAATAATATTATTTTATCTTGTAAAATATTTTGTTTCTAAAACGTATTTACAGCCAGTAGGCCTACAGTTTGAATTAAACCTGATAGGTGAAGGAAAGGGGCGATTATAGAATAAAATAAATATTTAATATATATGACGTTCAAAATCAAGGTAGGATTTTCATAATTTGAACCTTATGTCCTAACCTTACCTAATGTCCTCATTTATAGGTATATATATATATATATATATATATATATATATATATATATATATATATATATATATATATATATATATATATATATATATATATATATATATATAATTAGCTAAGTGGCCCTTTAGCTAAGCATATTATCTGTTATATCTGTTATAGGATGTTTTGAGCTTCGAAAATGCCCTTGTGAAATAAAATATTTAAGTTGCGGTGGTTTATCGCATAGATGTCGCTCTCACGGGCTGTAGCCCGCGTATGCTTGTACCGTGTACATAATAAAAGACATGTATAAGTCATAGGTTGCAAATTACGAAGTTTCAATCTGTACTGTCTTAGTTACTGTACAATGTTCTATATTTTACATAGAACTGAAGCTGGCGTGGCGCGCGGCTGCGTAAATTGAGATAAATTGCACATGCAGTCATGTTGCCAAAATATTAATTTATATTCCTAATGTGTGAGAAAATTTTCACTATTTCAATTTATAGTTTGTAACTCAAGAGTCCGAGGGCCCCCCTGAGGTTGGAGCCCCGGGGCACTGCTCCACCTTGCCCCTTAGAAGCTACGCCACTGACTTGACATACATTTCCTTTTGTAAGCTGTCTTATTTTTCAGAGAACTATTCATTTATGTAATTAAAAAAATTCAGGAAAATATCCCATTGCTACGCTTCGATATTACTATAAATTGCTTATTTGCAAAGCAAAAAAGTATAAAGCTATAGGTTTAACTGTCTTTTTTAGTCTAGCGACCAAGGCCAGTCTTCAAAATTTCTTAGTTGTAGTAGAGCGTATAATTTTCGTTGATTTTGGTTATTTGAAATGGGTAAGGATTCAAGCAATCAAATTTCTGTTTATTCCAAATATAATCAGTATATTCTGTATATTAAAACAAAATCCATTACCTATTGAGCAAAAAATAAACAATCAAATAGCAGGTTATATAATAGCACATTACATAAAAATTATAACTAAGAATACCATCACCAAGAATAAGTGTATTCCGTCTTCAGCCAATTAATTCTATTTAGATTGCAGTGATGTAGAACAATGCAATTTGAACAGCCATATACAACATTATGATGAAGGGAACGGTATATGCGATCGCACGAATAGGTTGGGGCATTGGGCATATGGCGTACACGAAAGTGTGCACCAACCTGCTAGCCGTGAATACGCGGAAGAGAAGAATGGCCCAAGTGTCCCAAGGCCCTGTTGTTATGTAAAACGCCGCCAGGACCGTAAAGGCAGGGATATTCTCCAAATCGTTCAAATGCGCGCGTCGAATTCTCTCCACTGTGGTATCGTCGTATTTCACTTCTCCTCGGAATAACTTTGCGTCTTCTGGATTTTGGAACACTCCCTTCGTCATTCGAACGGTCGTCGTCAGTGTTGCCATCAGCAATAGTTTTGCCGTCAATATTGTAACATGTACAATATAACACTGTACTATTGGATTTTGTAGTGTGATTTCTATCATCGTATAAAGTTTTTAGAATATGTAATATGTAACTGTATACTGTAGGACGTCCGTTATGACTGTGAGTGCAAAATAGAAAGTTCTGTCCGAGCTGCCAGTATGTAGTAACGGGCCTCTAAACATGTTTCCTCGCAGCTCTTTCGCCAGCATTCAGCATTTAAAGCTTCGAATTTAACACCATATTTTTAACTGACTTCCAAAAAAAAAGGAGGCGGTTATACATTCGGTGGTGAGCCGATGATGGGATCCATGAGGAATCGAGGGAACTCCTCAAAATTTATATGGACACATATAGTGATTTTGACTTTTTCTGAAGTAGACCAAGCATATAGCTACCAACAAATAAGATTTTGCACCAAGGTATACCCTGGATCCAAAAGTACTGAACAGAACTGCAAGCATAAGCCACTATGTCAATTAAAGTAATCATCATCATCACCACAATAACATTAAATATTAAATAAAGATAAAAATAATACTTACAATATATTTATTTTCTATTTAATTAATATAAACTTTATCCTATTCTTAACTTGTAATAAAACATATCTAAAATGCTGGACGTTATGAGTAATAAAACTAACATTAAATAAAGATAAAAATAATACTTACAATATATTTATTTTCTATTTAATTAAAATTATCAAAATAAAACGAACGCATTCACATTATTATGGTTTTCTTCTTAACTTTACTAATATGAAATCAATAACATGCCTATTGCATTTGTATATAAATCTTAATTTATATCTTAATTTATATAATATTTTTCGTATATTAAATTTTAATTATACAGGAGTGTGACGTCTATAAAAACATAAATATGTTAATATATTTTATTTATCCTCATCATTACCATGAATAATACAAATAACGTGCTTTCTGTATATTATCAAAATTGTAGTGGACTTAAAACTAAAATCTACACACTTTATATGAATATATGAAATGAATTGTTGAATGGCAACATCTCAGATAAAGAATTTATTGACAGCCGCTACAGGGTTTTCAGGTGTGACAGGAATTTAGGTAAATGTCGTCGCAAGGATGGCGGTGTGTTGGTGGCGGTGCGGCGCGAGCTCCCTGCGTCGCGAGCTCCCTGCGTCGCGGCGTCTCGCGGCCGGGTTCCACGTGCCGCACGCCACCAAAGCTTCTACTATCTCCTCAGCGTATCACTTGGTGGACCATGTTATGGTTCAAATAAAAATTAATAATAAAAGCTTGTGCAACATTTACAACAAAATTAGTGCAACTTATATACCACCTGCTATTGCCCCTCAAGTTTATGAAACCCATTTGAGCTATTTAGAAAATTGTTTACAATCATCGGACGTCCTTCCTATTCCCATTCCTTTATTGTAGTAGGAGACTATAACCTACCAACGTTAGGCTGGCGTATAAGTACTATTCATATGGAACCTATTATAGCAAATCACAACCTCTCCGATTCTCATATTATGATAAATTTCATGTCCTTGTTAAACTGCGTGCAAGTTAATACATTTAAAAATGAGCGAGACCGAATATGAGACCTCTTTCTCACTAACATTTCTGAAACTGGGTCTTCACTCGCACCTGTTCCCTTGGTACCAGTAGTACCACATCACCCACCTTTCTACGTACTAGTTCCAGTAAATAACAGGCTCAAAACTATGAGAATTCTTCCTAAGACACAGTATAGTATACAAAAGCTGATTACACTCTCATAAAAAAAGAAATAGATTCAATTGATTGGTTAAGGCTACGTAAACACAAAACTGCAGAAAATGCAGTTTCATAATTATATGAAAACCTATATTCAATTATTAAGAGAAACGTACCTACTAAAATAACTAAGAATTCTTCCTTCCCTATATGGTGCACACCTGCACTAATACATATTTTTAAAAATAAATCGAATAGCTGGGTTAAGTGGAAAACGTACAAAAATGTGTCTGACTTCAAAGTATTTTCTATGTACAGGGAAAGGTACCTAACCTAACCTTGCGTCACGTAAATGTTATAAACAATATCTTAAAAATGTTGAAGATGGTATTCATAGTAATATAAATAATTTCTGCACTTACATTAATAATTTAAAACGTAACGTAACGCAACGTAACGTAACGTAACGTAACCTATAAAACTACGACCACCTGCGACCCCTACCAAGTATGCAACTTGTTTTCTGATTTTTTACTATCAGTTTTTGAACCCAATGATGTTACAGAAGAGTTTGATGTAACTCGGACCATTGAAAATAACTGGAGTTCAGATCTTATAATAAGTAATATTACATTAACACATGAAGAAACACTCAAAGTATTGCGTGCTAATTATTGAAGAACAACATGGCTTTGTATCTCAACGTTCTACTACTACAAATTTACTAGTATATGTATGAGATTTATTTGAAGCACTGGACATTAACATTCAAATAGATAGTGCTTACACTGACTTTCGAAAAGCCTTTGACAGAGTAGACCATAAAAAATTTCTTGAAAAACTTGCTTATAATGGTATTAGACCTACCTATGGGAACCTATGGCGCTGGTTAAGTCATACATAACGAATCGTACTCAAAAAGTTATGCTTAATGGATATGAATCTGACTATGTATCTATCAGTTCTCGGGTGCCCCAGGGGTCCATTTTAGGCCCATTATTGTTTATCCTTTTTAATAGTGACGCACATAACTGTTTTAAGTTTTGTAAATTTTTACTGTATGCTGATGACCTCAAAATATATCACATTATACAAATAATAATAATAAAAAAAATTGTTACAAACACAAATTGTCACTTAGCCTAAATAAATGCAAATCGATAACTTTTACAAAAAAAACGCAATGTTAGTATATTTTGTTATACGTTATGTAGTCAAGTACTAGAAAATGTTGATTTTATTAGGGACTTTGGAGTGACTCTAGATGAAAAGTTACATCTAGATTTACATATAAATAATATAATAAGTAAAGCATACAAGATGTATGGATTCGTTATGAGATCGTGTAAGAGTTTTATGCTCTCCTCAACATACCTTCATATCTACAAATCACTCATACGTTCACAACTTGGATATGCTGAATGGCGTATGCCATCTGGAACCCGTATTATAAAAAGTATAGTGACGCAATTGAAATGGTCCAGAAGAAATTTCTGCGCTCCACGCATTGCAGATGTTGTCATTCACGAGAGATTTGCAATACCTTGTTAGATAGGCACAGACTTCTCTCACTAACATCTAGATTCTAGACGAATCCAACTCGAAATGATGTTACTATATGATCTGTGTCATAATAGATATGATTGCATCTCTTTAAATAATAAAATATGCTATAGAATACCCATTAAAACACATTGTCGTAGACCTCATACAATTATTGTTACTGCTTTCTGTCGAACCAATGTTGGTAAGCGCTCACCATTTTATAGACTTGCCGATACATATAACAAAAACTTTATCTCCGTTGATATATTTAACAATAAGGTAGTAAAATATAAGAAAAAAATCTACAAGTATTACAGGACGACTAGTTTGCTATGGTTTTAGCTGAATTTGCAACGCTCATCTGTATTGAAATAGTTTTATACATTTATGCTTAGCATACCAATCTACTCATCCATCGACCTACACAATTCCTTCCTACCTACGAACCTAAATATTATCTTTACATAACCTACCTAGCTTCCTACAGTTACCTACTATAATATATGATGTAATAATAATAATATATATAGTCCACATCTGTCCCTAAACTGAATGTACTATAAAAAATTATCTAAGTTAAGTAATCTGTAGTTAACGATGTTGGTACCGTAGTATTAAGTGTTTAAAATATTTGGTAAAATGTACTATGGTGACTGTTTGTTAACTCTAATAAAAAAAAAAAACATCATCACACCATACATCATCACATAATGATGATATAATAGGTACTTCTCATAGTATTTTACACTGACACGAATATCTTTGAATATTACTCTGCCGTTTATGGACCGATATTCAAAATTCTTTTTTTGATGTAAAGGGTGTAATCCGAAATTGGTCTCGTTGTCACCAAAGCGGTAACCGGATGATGGCATCCATGAGG
Source organism: Phengaris arion (assembly GCA_963565745.1). Lineage (NCBI taxonomy): Eukaryota > Metazoa > Arthropoda > Insecta > Lepidoptera > Lycaenidae > Phengaris > Phengaris arion. The sequence continues at coordinate 11,327,651 of OY751440.1, read as the reverse complement.
AATCGGTGTAACTCCTCGAAATTTATATGGACACATATAGTGTATATGAGCAAACCAAAGAATATGCTACCAGAAAGTAAGATTCTGCACCAAGGTATACCCTGGATCCAAAAGCACTGAACAGAACTCCTCAGTCTTTAAAGATACGCGTTTGGAAAATTCGAAATTGTTTAAAGAACAGCAAGCATATGCCATTATGTACAGTCATCATCATCATCTTATATACAATACCTAATGGAAGCTTGACGCGTATTCAATTATACATTCGATCGTTTATTTTAAACGTTCTTAAAATGTATTAATAATAATTTAACAAATATCACAAAAACGAAAAAAATATTATTATTTTTAAACAAAAAATTAAACCGACTTCTAAAGTAAAAATGCAAAAAAAAAGTATAAAATAAAACTTATTTTCTAAATAATTCCCTTTTTAAATTTGGCTAAAATTTTTACTATTTCTCTACTCAATCTTCATAATTTTGAAGTCGGTACCAGCCCGAACAACATCCTGATAAAACAATATTTAAAATAGAACTCACGTTCAAGTTGGCTTGATGACGTGTGCATCATTCGGCTGACTGTAAATATGCGGAACAGTAGTATAGCGAATAATTCGTTCGGTCCAGTAGTGACGTACAGCGCCGCTAGCACCCAGAACGCTGGGACGTTCTCCAAGTAGTTGAGGTGCGCCCGACGTACCCTCTCTACACTAGAGTCGTCGTACTTCACTTTACCTCCGAATCTCTTCGCGTCTTCACACCTTTCACCAGGCGTGTCAAAGAAGTCAGTGATGACATAAACAATAACTTGAGAGCCATTATCGCAGAATACACGATATACGATTGTAATACTGCATTTGATAATGCTAGTAGGGATATTTTGTATTAGAAGGTTGTGGTCTACCGATTTTAAAGCTTGTAGTGGGCTTGTTTCCGAATCTGTGTGGACTGTGGACTGGAATCATGCGCTCGGCGTTCATAAACAGGTTATTTAAAATCGTGACTCATCACTCAGCCCATACAGCTGGTGCTAGTGTTTGCTTAAATCTTGTTCTGTTTGTATAATAAGTATACCTATACAGCTGTTGACAAATTAAAAAAAAAAACAGAATATCTGCGTCGTGTAGCCCAGATTGATTTTAATTTTTAACTTATATCAACCTCTAATCTAAATCTAGAAATTTGCAAAGGACTTGTTTAATTTCGTACCTTCGTCGAAAAAGGATTTCTGATAGTTCTGCGATATCCTAAAATCCGTAACAAAGACATTATTTTGAAGTGAAACGTCTCGTTACGTTTTTTAATATAACGCCATCTGACGGAAGCTACTTGTACTTCTTACATAACAACGGCTCAATACACAGATGCGCTAGGTGTACAATTTTTTTTCTGAAGTGATGTGCTCTAGGCACGATGATAGTATTTTTGGATTTTAAATGATGAATGAAGTTTCACGTCTGCCACGTGTAGGTACTACTCTGTACACTCGATGTTTTTTTGAGATATCATAGAGATAAGATTTAGTTATTGTACAGTGTAAACTATTTAAAAGAGCATTCAATGTAGCAGTTTCTAAGCGTTTCAATTTTTTTAGTTAATATTTTTCATTGTACCTATGGTCGCGGAAACTTTAAAGTTTATTTATTAAAGATCAAAAAATATTTTTCAGGTTTGAATTGTGCTTAAATGAGGTAGTGAATTATGTTTCTGTTATAACGAGGAAATGAAAACATTGACGATTGAAACCTTTTTCAGTGTTTTATTATGACCCAAACAAATGTCACACACTTTAAAAAAGAAACAAAATGGTATAATATGTTATCTCACAAAGTTGTTGTCTTTACTCCTCGGATCTATATTAGGTAGGTTACGTAAGCTAGATTGACCACGTTCTACCAAATAGCATATATTAATACAAGAATTTCTCGTTTAAAGTATAACATAAATGTATTATACTATTAATATAAGTAGTACCTACCTAATAATATTTTAATACATAAATTGGAGTTTCAACAAAAAGGATAGTTTATTGTTTCATGCCGGTTTAATTGAGGGGAATTGAAAACAACATTTTACATGAAAAGTTTTATTACAAGTTTAACCAATTAACAAACAGTCTTATCTTTGCTTTTATTTTAGATCGCTGTTATGTAATACAGAACGACCTGTGACCCCATGTATAATAGAGTTAATAGAGGTATTCCGAATGCGATACCACGGGCCGGTTGTGGCAGAGGAACGATCGCATACACCACCGAATGTATTATCCTGCCGAGGGTGAATATGCGGAAGAGGAGAGTGGCCCATGCTGTAGCCGGTCCAGTAGTGACGTACAGCGCCGCTAGCACCCAGAACGCGGGGATGTTCTCCAAGTCGTTGAGATGCGCCCGACGTACCCTCTCTACTCTGGCGTCGTCGTACTTCACTTTGCCTCCCAAAGCCTTCGCGTCCTCGGGATTCGCGTAAACACCTTTCGTCATGCGAGTAGCAGCTGTCAGTACTGACATGAACAGTAATTTTAGCGCCAGTATCGCTGAATACACGATATACGATTGCACCACCGGATTCGTTAGTGTGAGCTGCATTTTTTACGGATAACAGTTTACTCTACACACGAGCGACACGCTTCCCGCGAGTTATCGGACTGATGATAAATTATAGTTTACACTACCGACCACCGACCGCGACGATAACAACTAAGCGAGTTCATAATTACCATGAATAATAATGTACTTACCTCACAACAGCATTATGTTTTAACGCTCTTTGATTTAGGCGTATTATAAATTGTAATTTAGGTTCATTAATAATAATTAATCGAAGAAAGGTAAGGTATTATCATAAAGTAATTATATTTATCTATTAAAGTTAAGTAACAATAAAAATATCCAAAAAATATAGTTAATTTGCATTAACTTCGTAAAATATGTCTCCTGCCTAGTTCCAATAAAAGTTTAGGAGTATAGAAGATAGGTTGGCAGCAATAATAATAAAATTACATTCCTATTCCCTAGTAAACTAAAATGTAATATAAACCTACTATATAAACCTAACCTAACCTAACCTAACCTAAAATATATTAGAATACCAGATAATATAAAAACTGAAACTAAATTATTAACATTTAAATAGAAAATGAAAATATTCTTATTAAATATTTATCTTAGGATGAAAAATATGATTTATTAATAAAATAAAAAGTACATAAAATATATTTAGTATACTTATATACCTACTAACCGTACCGTTTTTACCGTTTCACAATCGCCTAATGAGTGACGTACTTATAGCTTATCCGAAAGTTTTACCGTTTCTTATTTTATACTGAGTGACAGAGCAAAACTTCCAGATAAGCTATTCGACACTTATTAGGAGGCGATTGTGAAACAGGCCCTAAAGGGTAATTACCCTATGTAGGTACATACGTTATTTATTATGTTATGCTCAGATGTTTATTATGATAATTTTATTTATTTTATTTTTCGCAGGCGCTTGAACAAGGCAACTTATGGCCGGTTTCAATAACCTATCTACCAGTAACTATTTGTTAAAAACGTCGTCATTCAATCATTTGCCGGTTTTTTACGACACAAATTTGACGTTTCTAACAATTCTAACAAATAGTTATTGTTATATAGGTTATAGGTTATTGAAATGGGCCGTTAGTTAGTCCTGTCAATGTTTTTGACATTTTACCTACGTTTACATAGTGCTTATAATTTTTTGAAGTATTGAAACCTATATTTACAAATTAAATTACTTATAGTAAAATTGAATTCTGAATAAATACAGGAATGGCTGGAGTCACAGGGAATTGAATTATCAAAAGAGGAAGAATTACCAGAAGACGCGTACACTCAAAGGGAAAAATGGAAGATGGTAAAACCTCCACAGAAGGCAAAAATTCACGATGACCCTGTACGACGGTTTCTGGAATACGACGGCAAAGTTCTTGCGTAAGTCTTCCAAATTTATAATGATTACATAATATATGTAATTAATACATCTACCCCCTTACTAATATTTTTTTTTATACAACGGATAACTTTACAACTTTACATTGCTGTCTTTGTCTGATACATTGAAAAAGTCACTCGATAGACAAAGACACCGACGCGACGTGCGAGATATTACGTTGTGTAAAAAAAAATGATTGTAAGGGGTATATTGTATGATCCCGTACATTCGAATTTCTCATTTATGTTGGTAATGGCCTAATGCATCCTTTCGGTGACTCACTTTTCCACCCATCATCGGCCTTGGCTCAATTGGGGTGCTGAATTATTTTAACACGACCAAATTTTATCGCTGCATTAACAAAATGGTTTAAGTCGCAAGTCAGATCTATAAGTCTTCCTTTATAAGAGGAAAAGCCTAACTTAACTAATAAAAGCTGCCTTAAATTTAGTACAAATTAAAAACTTTCAATTTTTTATTAATAATGTGCCCAAGTCTTCTTTGTTTTGTATTTTTTAAGTTAGTGTTTTGTATTTTAATATTTTCTCTGTAGCTACTCGAGTTATTTTCATTTCTGAGTGAATTGGCCGTCGTCCAGTTATATAACACATTTTCCTTTTCCTATGAAAAGCATTGTTATAATTCTCACAACAAGCCCCAGCGCAAACATTTCCCTAAATGAAACAAAAACACTAGTGACTAGACCCTCCGTGTTAGTTTTAGGTACATTTTAAAATCTCATTCATTACTCAAGACAGTGTTTTTGCACTAGATTTTTCTTTGTTAATTTAGAAATGTATTTTTCATAATTCATACAGCTTCAAGTATTGCTGTGATCTGCTTCTTGTACTTATATTATTATTATTATTATATAAACTCAAATGAATTATCATTGGATACAGAAAATTATTTAGCCTTTACCAATTTGAGTACCAGGCACAAACAACGTCAATGCTAGTTGATATTTTCCTCACTCAATAGTTCATGATAATATTTCATCTCTAGTATTAACTCACATTAGGTGATCAGTACGTACGGGAATCCTCTTGCGGCGTGTTAGCAAATCTTGCCTTTCTGCCTAAATAGCTTACTGATTGACGTTACTATAATTAATCTTAATGTCTCCTTGGTCCACTTTAAAGCTTGGCTATTGACTCCGGAGGTCGTGTGTTCGATCCCCGCTGTGGAACAACAAAATTATTGTATCCAAGTCTGGATAGGACAATGCAGGCTGATCACCTGATTGTCTGACAATTAAGATGATCCATGCGTGATGCGTCAGATGGGCATGTAGGTAAAAAGTCGGTTCTGCGCCTGATCACCAGCCAGTCGTGTTGGTCATCCTTCTCACTGAGTTACGAGAGTAAAAGAAGAGAGAGTGCTCTTGTGTTGCGCATACACTTGGACAGTATAAAATAGCTCCTGCGTAGCTGGTCCAGTTTCAATGAAACCGATCGGTGTTATTATATTATGAGCCATTATTATATTATAATTAACCTCCACTAGAAAATATACAATCACAGCATAATTTTTAAAACTAATAGAAGATACGATTCACGTGTATCAAAATAGAAGTTTAGATTACAAATTACAATAGGTAGGTATATTGTAATAATCCGAACTAGAAATAAAATCCTTTAGCTTATCCAAAAGTAACAAATCCAACAATACTATAATCATCTGACGCGCTTCAGCATATCCATGTCATGTTTTTTTACACAACTTTTCAACAATGTGGACTCTTCCCCAACTGCTAAGAGCTGACAGCTCATAGGACCATTTACGGCCCGTTTCAACAACCTATCTATCTAAAACTATTTGTTAAAAACGTCGTCATTCAGTCATTTGCGATACAAATTTGACGTTTCTAACAAATAGTTAATGGTATAGGTTATTGAAACGGGTTATTAGTCTTTTTATTATCTAATGTACCAATTCTAATTGCTAATTTGTTCCTTTCCTACACCCTTAGGTTACGCTTTAATCGTCAGATTAGCAAAATGGACACTTAGTAGTTGGTAACTAACCACCCTTTCTTAATCTAATACGCTCGAGCATGTCGAAAGATGCAATTTTTTTTACTTATCTGACGGATTCCCCTTAGCGACCTCTCCGAATTGAGAGCTCATACTCGCTGGGGGTACTTATCAATATGTATGATATCTTCCCTTATATTAATTTGACGCACTCGAGCATACTCCCATCTTCCCACTTCGGCTCCCTAACCATTTTAGAAAATAAAATATTTAGGTATCCAATTTTATTATGCCTTTACGAAAAAAATTGTTCTCACTTAGGTCAATTAAATTGCTTTATAAAATTATTAGTATGTAATCTTATATCAATACATTGAAACTAAGCGAAAATTGGCTACGCAGATAAACCTTATAAATATGAAATTAATTATCGGTGCTTTGTATGAAACAGGAATACAACCAGTCTTTATCACCAAAATAGCAACAAAACTTAGGCGAATTTATATTTCCCCCTTTTTATTTTAGAACAGTTAAGGGATTCATCATTATAAAATAATAGTAAAAAGGATTGCCGCCCCCGGGTGGGCTCGAACCACCAACCTTTCGGTTAACAGCCGAACGCGCTAGCCAATTGCGCCACGGAGGCCTCGACTCATCTAATAAAAGAAACAAAATATTTTTATTTAGGGTACCTACTTGAATTAGGTCATGGATACCTTAGTCCTTATCTACGATATCAGATATCTAGATAAGATTGGTAGATAAGAATAAATACGTAAATGAAGTAATTAAAATTATTTATTTGGTTAAAATCAGCTGTTTTCTTGACACAGAGGTAAAAGAAAAGTCCCATAGGCCAAGTGGCGGTAACTTTTACTAAAATTATTTAACAATAAATATTATTTTCTGGTATACTTATTATAATTTATATTGCATAACGTAATTCTGTACCCGGGGCTAATGTTGTTAAAATAATTTGCATTTGTTCCAACAATTCATTGGGTGGTTAACAACTGGAACAAAAGGCTGAACTAAAATCCTACTAATATTATAAATGTGAAAGTTTGTGAGTATGGATGGATGTTTGTTACACTTTCACGCAAAAACTACTGAACAAATTTTAATGAAATTTGGTATGGTAGTAGTGGATTAAAACATAGGCTACTTTTTATCCCGGAAAAGTACAGTGTTCCCGCGGTATACTCGATAGTATATTTACGCGGGCGGAGTCGCGGGAAACAGCTAATTGTAAATAAAAATGTATTGTTTCCCAAAGGTTCTTACAATTGAATAGAGAAATAATTGCGAATAAAAAAAATCTGTTAGTAGGTAAAATTTTTTTTTTTTTTTTAAACACGTATCATATTATAAATACTGCTAGTCATTCCAGTAACTTACTACATAACCAGTTATATAAATTGTGTACACAGAAGGTGGCTAAAGTGTGCATTGCATTTTGTGTGCAGTGTACACCTATATAAATTACTAGATTTGGCCCGCGACTCCGCCCGCGTTATTATAGTACCCCTCGGGAATTATTAATAATTTTCGGGATAAAAAGTAGTCTATGTTTTAATCCAGAGCCGAAAAAATATCATACCAAATTTCATCGAAATCCGTTCAGTAGTTTTTGCGTGAAAGAGTAACAAACATAAATCCATCCTCACAAACTTTCATATTTATAATAGTAGGATAAATACACTTCTACATAATTAGTTTCAACTAAAACAACATTCGTGCAAATTATACAGCTTATTTGTTGTTTAAAACTAATTTCATGAAAAGTTTGGTGGATAAATTATTATAGGTCATGATAAGAATGGAACGCGCCCCCATAACGTGTTGGGGCATTATTCATTCATATAGTGAAGTATTAACTGGGACCATTACGGCCGAATATTATATCAATAAATCTCGGCTGTTTACCTGTTAACTGTAAAGTGAAAACCTTCCGCTTTGTTCGTGATATTATATCGGCACATGAAAACTTCATGGAAAGTTGTACTTATTGAAAATGTTCAAATTTGTTTTTGTTTTTGCTAAATGCCATTTGATGGGCAAGTGTGATTATATTTATTTTGGTTTGGTATTATCCGATGGTTTAAGTTACGGAGCTCCATAACATCCTTGCTCGAAATGTAATCTAATCTGGAAACATGTTTTAGGTTTAATGTAGTCTGGGATGACCGGGATTCTGCGTTCGGCGAGCTGGCTGAATATAAGTTGTTTTATTACCTTCAGGACGATACCATTGCTATAAAGGTGAACATTTTTCTTCTTACGAGTATTACGGGCGCATATTTTATGTACGGTCGCGGACAGACTCGGTGTAGGTACCCACGAAATTGGTACACCGGCGTTGTCGGCGACTGTACACTACGTACTACGTAAGATTACGCATCGACATTTGAGATTTTCTAAAATGTTGATTAATTTACGAAAATAGTGACTGTTGTCGGTTTGCCTTACAGGCTTTACATCAATATAAAGTACCTATCGAATGACGAATACTTTACGAGAATCATAGTCGCTAGAGAACTAATAAAGAATGAATGAATGGAAAAGCAAGAAAAATTATACCGTCCTAAAATTTACCTACTTTTTTTACGCGGAACCGATGTGCCATTGTGCGCTGTTATAGGTACTAATAAATGGACATGAAAATCGTTATTTATGACATAGGTACACGTCTCATAAAAGATTTGATAAAATTCAAAACTTTATATTTTGATACTGATTTCACGACGACGTCAAAGAGTTAAACAAATTTAATCGAAAATCATTTCAATCAAAGTTCAAACGATGGCGCGTTTGAGCTGCACCATCACATTTTGTGAATCTGTTTTAAATATTAGTTCAATCATTTTTCGTTGCTATGAGGTTCAAGGATGAACATTTTTTATTATTATTGTAATGCAAACACAGTCGTAATCAAGAAAAAAACTTATTAATTGTACTTATTTTGATTAGCAACTCTTTGAAAAGCTATAGGTCAATTGTTTTTGCAATAGCAAAATAAGGAAAAATTTTTTTGCCTCTTAAAATGTACAGGCATTGATATTTTTTTATATTTGTGGTAAAGTTTGAAGACTTACTTTAGACCAGGGTTTCTCAAACTTTTGGCTCCACAAAGTCTTGTTAAAATTTCCAGATGACAGCGAACCCTTTAACTAACCAATTAAACCTCTCACCGACGAATGGCAAACCCCTAGGGGTTCACGCACCCCAATTAAGAAACCCTGCTTTAGACTAAGTGGCTAGGTCTAGGTTATTAGTTAAAGTGTGTTTTTTTAATCTATGGACGCTTTCACACTACGTCAATCTGGTCCCGTGCGTAGTTCTCGAAGAACTTGTGGTACGGGTACCAGACAACGGAAATGTATTTAATAATTTTATACTATAAACATAATATTTTAAATTTTTGTTATATTATACACATTTTTAATACACATCCATGACCCAGGAACATGGAAAACTTTATTGTTCCTTTGGCGGTATTCGATACCCCCGGCGTGAACACTCATGAGCATGACGCTCTCAAGTACTGAGCCACAGATGTCGTTGCTACAAGTGTAATAAATAGTACCTAATAAACTTTTTTCAGAAATAAAAAAAAACATACAACACACCTGTCAGCAATTACAATGTAAAAATTTTCAGGAACTGCATGACGGAAGAGGAGGCAAGGATCCATTCCCGATGCTTCTTAAGAAAAGAAAAGTACCCAAGAAATGGAAAGAAAGACCAGGTTAGTAGTAATATTGTTTTATTCAATATCATGGAGTGTAAACGACTCATAAAATGTAAAGCAGCTTGTTTCTGGCTTATCTTGGCTTACCTTATAGATACGAATTTGATCCTTAAACAGCGGAGACGCTTCTAGCGTCTCAGATTTAATAAATAGATTACACAAGTTTCTTTTTAAAATCTTAATCAAATATACCCAGGCCACAAATACCTTGTTAAGTTCTTGGCATATATACGTAATGATTTCGAAGAGAATTAACTCTCCTTGTCATTCAAGTCTAGAAAGTTTAGTTTTATTTATTAACTACAATTATTTTTATTCGATTTCATTTTGCGTAATTGCACCTGCAAAGGCGCGCTACTATAAGGATCATGTGGCATAATAAAACCACTTACAATTATGAGTATAACTGGATATTGGTCGCGGTTTGGTGTGAAATTGGCCAATTTATAGTTTGTAGCCTATTCTCATGTACACGTAATATGGGCACGGGCGGAGTACCTGCATCGAGCAAGTCCCATCGGCCGTCGCGTCTTCAGGCAGCGCGCCGCGTCGTCGACCGCTGAAAAATATTTTTCTAGCGCTTACTTTTTAATATTACGATATATCCTAAGATATTAATTTAAAATGTATGGTGTCAAAGGAAATTATAATGTCTACGAAATGCTTAAAGTGACTAAGACATTTCATTTGATAAGGATTAACATTGTATTTAAAAGCTCCAAGTTCCCTTGATTTTTTCCGACAAAATTTCTAACAATTTCCACAAACCCTTAAAAGTTATACAGCTAAATCTTCCTAAGGAACCACTCTGTCGACAGATGAAAACTGCATAAAAATCTGTTTAGCCCTTTTTGAGATTATTGCGAACATACAGACAGACAGCGCGTCTGTATGTTCGTGTCTGTATGGTTTGGGGGACATTATAATATTTATAGATTCTCGTAACCACTTACCCCCTTACTAATAAATATATTTACACAACGGCTAAGTTAAACAACGTTGCTGTCTTTGTCTAATACGTTGGAAAAGTCACTAATTGACAGACAAAGACAGCAACGTTGTTTAACTTGTCGGTTGTGTAAATATTTTTATTAGTAAGGGGGTGTATGTATTGTATATGGACTACGTCACAACTGCAGCTGTACATGTCAGGGCTTACAGTCCAATGCCAGTGTATGATCGGTGGATACATCGTGCAAATAACAATTGCGTCTCGGAGAACATCGCATAGCCGATTATTATTATTATTGTATGAGATACACGGCATACAATGTCATACAACTGCACGTTCCGTGACCGTGCATAATGTACAATAATGTTCCTTCGATGTACAGGCTTATTGGTAAAGTATTTGTTAAAAAACCAGGTTAGTCATGTCTTATGGTGTTTCAATAAATATTTGATTATTTTTTAAATAACTGTATGTACCTATCCCATAAAATATAAGTATTATTATAATATTGTTTAGAAGTTCCATTTGACTGTATTGAAAAGAATTGAATGCTTAAAGTGTATGTTTTACTTTTCTTGGTTTATGGTATTGGTATATTGATATGCATTTGGCTTTATTCTTAAATTTGCAATAAATTCTATTAAGTATATAAACAAAACTTATGATCGTATAATTAACAATAACTTGTATTTCTTTCTCCTCGTTGTTCTCCTCCTCGAAACCTCGTTCGTACTCCGTATACAAATTATAGGTTATTAAAATTCAATGTTAATCAATTCAAGATTAAGATACAATATACATTAGGGAAAATAATTAAGATGGTAACAGGTAGGTAACTCTACCGTAACAAAGTCAAAAAAACTCTACCTAAACGTATAATTATTATAATCATTATTATAATGATCAATATCGCTACATATTTTAATACAAATAATGTATTAATCTCCACACGATTATGTTCTTGTACCGGTCTACCTTAGTGTGCATTTTGTACAAGTAACTAAAACTTATCCTCACGCTCTATCTGTAATGTTCCATAAAAATTGCGTCACTTTCAATTGCTTAATACTTACATCTGTTTTTTTTTATTTGATGAGGTTTTGTGTGATCTTAAAAATGATAAGTAGATTGGTTAATATTCTCATTAAGGGTTCAGGTACTATTTGAAATGACTAGCAGTTATTGTGACCTTATACAAGGAGCAGATGAACGAGGGACACTCGAAAGTTTCCCTCGTTTGTATGTTGTTTATTGATTGAATCGATTGATTCAAAGCCAATCGATTCAATCAATAAACAACATCGGTCATATACAACATATGTCGTCTGTGGCTCAGTGGTTGAGCACGGCAGTGCTCAAGCCGGAAGTCGCGGGTACGAATCCCACCAAAGGAACAAACAGTTTTCTATGTTCCTGGGTCATGGATGTATTAAATATGTGTACTTAATACATACGTCATACAACCGACCTATAGTATAATAAAAATCATAAATATATGTATAGTACATAAAGGTATTACGTAAGTATATTTCCGTTATCTGATACCCGTAACACAAGTTCTTCATGGAACTTACCACATCACACTAGTGAAAGCGTCCATAGATAATATATTATTGAATAATAACCTAAATTTTTAGTGACCTTCCCGTCCATGCTCCTGGAGACCACGGACGCGGAGGTGACGGAGTACTACGCGCCGAAGGACCTGCTCGTGGGCCAGACGCTGTTCATCCTCGGTCGCAGGTTCCTAATATTTGACTGCGACCAGTTCACCCGGACATATTACAAGTGAGTTTGTTGTGGTGTATCCATAGACGTATATACATATAGACGCGGCTTGTCGAGGTAAAACTGTCCCCACTTAAATGGCCCCACTTTTGGGCTTGTTTGGGGCCATTTTACCATTTGAGGTATGGTGAAATAAAGATAGCGTAACTTTTTCTTGTATGAAGATGAGTTCTGTCAAATATACTATCGACAAAGTTTCCGCTCGACCAGGCGTAAGGCTAAAATCGCTTGGCAGCCGTGATTCCTGATGACACGACTCATCACGCACACATACTCACGCGTAAAAACCGGCTTCAAAGACGTTTGCAATCGATGCGATAATAATTTTATTTTGTATTTATTATTACTCATTCATTCATATTTTGAAAACAATATTATTATAATATATCTTATACTTTAAACGAGACGATCCTGTTTTTAAATAATCGCTATCTCGACAACGGCTGCAAGTATTAATATGAAATTTAGTATGCAGGGAGTTTTGGGGCATTGAGTTATAATGTACTACGTACTACATTATACGTACTACGTACGTAGTACATTATAACTCAATGTTTTGGGGGTCAAAAATAGATCCAACTAGGTCTTATCCCGCAAGAAACTGCGCAATTTTAAGCAATATATTATATTTTTTATTTCGTCATGCAACACTATCAATAATTTCGACTCTCTTACGTCAGTCTGATTGGCAGCTCGGTATGCGTACCTAGTGCCTACGTATAAATTTCGCATTTTAGATAAATTTATTTTTGCGATTCTTATTATTTCTTTTTATTTTATAGTTTTTTATTTATTTTTAATTATTTTATCGTTCTACTAAAACACCGAGCGAAGCTCGGTCTCCCAGGCAGTCCGAGGTACTTATTAACCTATATGGAAATAACACTATTTGAATTTGAATTTTTGAACATAAATACATAAAGTAATAACGCAAACCATAAGCACAGTATCAGTTCGCAACAGCTTACAAAGCCTCATTGTCCCCCGGCTAGTGCCTTGACGACGGGTGCCGGGCGTCATGTCATAGAATATGCATCCAGCCCGTTTACAGCGCTTATCTAGTTCGCGAGATTCTGGCCAGCTTGCACATTTAAATAATGGTGTAATTTAAAAGTTGCTACTATTCATGATGTATTTTAATTAAAATAATGTACGTTTTAAATAGAAGACTCCTTTAGTGATGTTGTGATTTGAAACTTTATGCAAGGGAACAACAATAATAAAAAATCTACTAATCTAACAAATTCACCGAATGATATAAATTAGGTCCTTACATATGAAATTGGCGTTTTGTCGTACTGGCCAATTTGATCTCAAATAAACACACCGGCATATTTAGCGGAACACAAAAAAGGTCCATAATTAAAAAAATATGGTTTTATTTTAAAATCTACTTACTACACTTCTTTTGTTATTTAAAGTTTCATTTTTACTTAAAATGAGATCACATTAAGAACAGATTTTGCGAGTAAAGGCTATTTGTGAAAAATGGTACATTTTTGAACTTTTCATGTAACCGGGATAAGTGAAAATTAATATTAAAATAACAATTAATTAAATTAGAAAAATGGTGATTAATATCGCGTATTTCCTCCACGTGCTCTTATTAAAGTTTCTACCCGTCTAGGCATACTGAGAATGATGTTATCGATGGTCTTCTGGGATAGTCTCCACCATTGCTCAACTACGGCGATTCGCAGTTCACCCACGTTGGCAGGAGCTGGAATTCTGGACTTAACTTTTATTTTCAGCGAGTCCCAAACGTGCTCTATTGGGTTCCTATCCGGTGATCTCGCCGGCCACTCCATAACAGTGATATTCATATCATTAAGATAAGCTTGAGTTACCCGAGCGGTATGCGGCCGATCATTATCCTGCATAAAAACAAAATCGACACCGATATATGGGACAAACGGTACGACATTTTCTTCTAAAACTTCTCTGATATAGCGGTCTGCAGTCAGACTCCCTCTGTCAATCACTACCAAGTCTGTGCGAGCTCCCAAACAAATACCTGCCCTAACCATTATTGATCCACCACCGTATGCAACTGTAGTTTCAAAATTTGTCTGAATGTATCGTTCTCCTTTGCGTCTGTATATTCTTTGCCTGCCATCAATTTGTTTTAAGAGAATTCTGCACTCATCACTAAACAATACCTTACTCCATTGGTCCACGTTCCAAAGTCGATGTTATTGAGCAAAAGTTAACCTGTTTCTACGATGATTTACCTCGAGCCTTGGAGCCTTGGCGGGCACAAATGAACCCAAACCAGCTTCTTCGAACCTTCTTCGTTCGCTCACTTACAGTTACACCCCGCACTGCTTCTAACTCATGTCGGACTTGGACGGCCGTCAAACGGGGGTTCCTACGTACACAAAGCCGAATGAAACGATCATCCCTACTCGAAGTGCGTCTTTTCTGCCTTGTCCTGCTCTTCTCAAATAAGTACCGGTCTCCCTGAACCGTTGGATACTGCGATGGATCGTTGAAACTGGTCGACGAAGATCTCTGGATATCACTCTGTAGGTTTGACCATTTCTTCGCATTTCGAGTGCCCTGGCAATCTCCGTTGGGGCTAAGTCAGGCATAATTCAGTCCTCAACTCCAAAAAGATACGCGATTAAAAAAAAACTAACAAAAAACAGTATTTCAATTAAACCGGCAAATAATCAACGGATTTTAAATCGAATCATTACCTGTGATGAAAAGTGGATCCTGTACGATAATTGGAAACGCTCATCGCAATAGCTGAACCCTGGTGTACCAGCCAAAGCCTGGCGCCAAGCCCCAAGCGAAAATTGACTCAAAAAAAGTTACTTGTGAGCGTTTGGTAGACTAGTAGCGGTGTCGTTCACTACAGCTTTCTTAAATCTGGCCAGACGATTACGGCAGATGTCTATTGCCAGCAACTGCAAATCATCATGAAAAAGCTAGCTGCTAAACAACCGAGGTTGGTCATTCGCTCTAGGCCACTGCTGCTTCAGGACAACGCTAGACCACACATTACACAACAGACGGCTACCAAATTAGAGGAGCTTCAATTGGAATGTCTAAGACATCCACCGTACTCTCCAGACCTTGCCAGACTTGACCAGATTACGATTCTTTTCGAAATTTGGACTTGGAATTCTTGCACGGGAAAAAATTCAACTCATGGGCCAACAATGAGGCAGTCCAAAGCCTCTCCCTCCCTCAAAGATTTTATTGATTCCTGTCCGAATGGTTTTTTTTTAGTAAAGGAATTAATGAATTACCTATGATATGGCAAAAGTGCATAAGTAGCAATGGATCTTGGAATGGATGGAGTAGTAATCGACTTTATGTTCCTCCTTTACAAAACGCCAATTTCATATATAATAATAACCTAATATTTTCGTGATGACGATTCAATTATTCGTACATTTTTCAGGACAATGCTAAATATTGAACAGCCTGCGCGTATTGAGGTTAAAAAAGAAACAAAAGGAGAAATACCGAAGGTTAGTTGACTTTAAACTAAAAGGTCAAAAATCTTGACGAGGAGAGGATTTTAATATTAATTGAATAAAGAACCTTTGTTCTAGAGCATTCCACCCCACATTGGCATCGGCACACCTGAAGACACGCTGCAGTCCTGCTTCGGGCTCATACCCAAACCACCGCACAAGGATATCATAAAATACAACTTTAATGCTAACAAGGTTAGTGGAAATGTCTCATTCTAGAATCGCTAGACGCTAGTTGAGATGCGAGGTGCAGTACTGCCAAAAAATATAATACAATACTAACGTAAAGAACCGTCATTCTATAGACTTGCACGATTGACAACTCGCAGTTATGTGAGCGTGGCTAGACATATGAAGCGCGTGGGGAGCGGGAAGCGAGTTTTTTCAAGCCAGGACTTTCGTTCAAAGGTCTGTTCGCTTCGTGCTTTGACATAATTGACAATATCATTTCATAATATTCATGATAGATTTGTCTGACGCAACGTTTAAAATTATTTCGGTGTCAACCTTAGGCTTACGTCAACATGGCTGACATTCGCTGGTGCTCGAGATGTTATTTGTAGAGAGTGTCGCTCCTGCCTCAATTAATTAATAACGTCGTCTAAAAGTATTAACCTGCTAACTCCAAAAGTACAACATGCTGACTTGTATTTTGATAAAGTTATCGATAAAAAAAGGAGTTATAACAATTTATTTTTGTAATAATACCATGGAGAGCAACCCAGATACGGAGTTATCATTTTTTATTTTTTACAACAGTCTAATTAAATTACTTTGGTATAACAAATTTTACTTAAAAACAATATTTTTATAACTTATTTTACGAAATACATTTTCAGAAAAACTTTTTTCTTCTGATTAACTTAGAATATTATAACATATATACATCATAAAATTCATGGTAATCTTTTGGAAGAACTAATTTGATCTGTTGTAAGTCCTGGAACTTGCGATCTTTTATGGGTAATCGATTTTCGTGTAGGTTTTCCAATTCATGGTAGTATTTAGGTTTCACAGTGATTTTTCTTTGTGGCAGCTCTGACCACAGTTCAGCAAATCTCAATTTGTAAGAAATAATACCGGTAGGGCTGTACTGGAGTGCACGAATATCATTTACTTTTGCATCTCCAACTGACCTTCCTGGTCTTATAGTTTTGTAGGATTGGACAGTATCAAACTTTTTGAAAAAGTTGTGACTCAAATACTGGACATAGTATGGCTCCTTTCGAGCACTTTTGATGACGTCAATGTAGCAGTGACATTAGGCAATGTAGTTGCAGGGACATTAATCACCTTGTTTTTCAGACGTCTTTCAATAGCAGAATGCATAGAATCCACTTCCATTTGGGTGTGACCCACTTCTAAATATTTTTGTTCTATCCATAGATTATGTTTTGCGGCAGTATTAAGCAACGCGTTTGACATCACTGCATTTCAGTTCTGGTACCCACAGCAATCAGAATAAAATATAATTCGATTACATCCAGCTGGCAAATTTGGTATAACGTTTTTTTCTAAAAAATCCACCCAAATAGAAGCAAATTCTTCAGCATTCATGCCACCCTCACACTCATTCCACAAATAGGAGTAGGCGTCCTTGTTTTTTAAATTTTTAAAGCACAAATTGTGGACCTGTAACTTTGTCGTATAGTACAAAACGCTTACTTTTGACACAGGACAAAGCAAAACTGCCTGTGTATCGACGGCAAAGGCAACACAATTGTCTGAATCTTTGTCATTAGCTTTTTCTTTTCTAGCATCATCTTTTCTCTCCATGTGTAAACGGTACTCGGTTTCTTCGACATTTTCTTGCTTGTAATTAGCACATTTTTCACATTCGTCCTTTTTCGGACGAAATAAAGAAATTTTTCTTTCTTCCATAACTTTATAGAACGCTGTG
Organism: Phengaris arion; assembly: GCA_963565745.1. NCBI lineage: Eukaryota > Metazoa > Arthropoda > Insecta > Lepidoptera > Lycaenidae > Phengaris > Phengaris arion. The sequence goes on along the minus strand of OY751440.1, from coordinate 11,309,837 downwards.
CTTGATAATGGTTCTAAGTTACGCGTACGACACCAGTCTGATTCATAAAAATCATAAAGAGACTTTTTGGTCTGCCACTCAGGTAATAGATAAACTCTCGACGTAGATGAACGGCAATAGTGTGCTTCCATAACTGGAAGAGCACGAAAGAATGTTGTTACGTTTTTTTGCTTCTCTTCATGAGGATTAACGTTCTGCAATGCGACACGTTGTTGTTGGGGTTTCCTGTCAGTTTTCATGTTATTCTTCCAACCATGCACTGTCATTCTTCCAATGTTAAGTGTGTTAAGAAACATGGTTTGGCAAAACTCTTAACTTGACATCTTCATCTCCTGTTAAATAATATACCAAAGACAGACTTCTTCTTGACTCTTCGGAATTCTTTCGGCCTCTTGGTCTTTTTATTTGAACACTTTGCACATGCTCGTTAACGTATACCTTCTTTTCTCCCCACGTCAAGGTCTTCCAAAACTTTGTAAAAATTTATCTTCTGGTTTTTTCTTGTATCTCGCACTTCAGACTTTTTGACTCTTTGCATTTGCATCGCTCTTTCATATTTCGTGGTTCTTTTTCTTTTTCATAAGTCCATTTCGAGTCAATTTTTACTCTTCCATAATATTTCTGACCATTTTCCCTTAGGCTCCTGTTTTTTTCCGCAAACAATGTTTTACGATCAACCTTAGTTTTTTTGTTTCTGTTTTTACTTTTTATAGGAAACTCTCCATCAGAATCTGTACTTGAATATGGCACCAAAGGCTCGTTATTAGTTTTGTCCTGTAAACAGTCGGTGTCGATCATTTCTATATCGACGTTCTCAACTTCAGTGAGACCCATCTCTTCCATGTTTGACGTCTGGAGAGTTTGAATATTATCCACTGTAGAAAACTGTAAAATATCCTCGTCATGCTGGTCTGTATTGAAACACTTCGTCACCGGGGTTTATAGGCATTAAAAGGAAGTCGGAAGAAGTAGCAGATACGGCGTCACTTGGGAAACAATAGGTATTTGCAACTGAAGAAGATGGTTTAGACGAGCTTTGAGGTGGATGTAATGGGAGATTGTCAGTGTTACTTTCACTTAGGGTATGACCATGTCCTATTGCTTGAACGTCACTGTATTTGGTAGGTGTTAAAACCACTTTATCATTTGGAATGACAGTGTCAAGATCTAAGCTGTCAGAGCTATTTTCAGCACCTTCAAAAGCATAAGAATTTACAATATAAGCCATGCTTGAAGAAGTGTTACTTAATCAGGCGGAGTTTCATTAATACACATTTGGGCTATGCGTTTCCCCCTAGAGTACTTAAATAAAACATTACCTCTACCTTTATCCATCTGCAATAAAAGTAAACCTATATTAGCATGCAATCCTGGCGCAAAGGATAAATTAATCGCTTAGCAGTTTTATCTAGGCTTAAGTCTTCTGTAGACTTAAGGCATCTGACGAAAAGGAGAGTAAAAATTCAATGAGACGAGAAGCCTTTACTAAATTTTATTTAAGTTGATATAATAATTTTGCATAGTTAATAGAATCAGACGTTACTTTTTGGAAATCCATAGCATACAATTTAATTAATATCTAGCAACATCCCGCCAAAAATACCAACAAGCTGCAAGCAAATGTGTGAGTGCACGCATTAGCATGCGTAAAGCACCTCTTTCCTTCCACAATGCTTATGCATACACTCAGAAACAAGATCGTCGTCTCGATCAAGATCGAGAGAATCATGCAAACACCACCACCACACAAGCGACAATGTAAGTAATGCGTGCACTCACACATTTGCTTGCAGGTTGTGGGTAGTTTTGGCGGGATATTGCTAGATATTAATTAAATTGTATAATAATTTTGCAATCAGCACAACTCTTTTCTTTCAACAGAAGTGAAATGATAACTCCATAATTTAAAGCAATTACAAACATTATCGTATAGGAAAATCTGTTAACTCCAGTAAACAAATGGAGCAATTTACAAATAGGTTATTAAAGTTATTACTTATCATAAACCGTATTGTATAATTGATTGATGTGTAAAAAATACTTTTTATGGTACTTACCTTTCATAAATAGTAGGTACGAAAACAGACTTATTAACCTTGTTTTGTATTTCTTTTCCAATAAGATAGTGCGGACAACTTGTCCTAGCAAGCGCGTTCGAACAAAATGGCGGGGTTGTCAACTTTTACGCGCGAAAAATTACAACAGGGGGAGTTATCAGAATATATGATTAGGCTTGTTTTTTGTTGCTTTGTATTAGTCTGATGGATTTAGCATTTTCTACAATTGCACGGCTTTTTTTTCTCTTTCCAACGATACCAAAAACTTAAAACTGATAAAAATGGAGTTAACAGCTTAACACTTTTAGACGACGATAATATTCGATTATAATTATCATATCTATCTTTTAACCAAAAACATCTAAATGTTAAATTTTTATCACACGTTTCAATAGTGACTTGGAGACCGGAAATCCTATATTTAATGTCGTACCTACATCCGAAAAAATAGACTTAAAATAAGCTTCATAGGATTCGCAATCTTCTGTAATATCTGAAACCTCAATTAAAACTATGGAGGACCCATATTCCTTTTATGGAAGACAAACTATTATTTATTTTCAAACAAATTTAAATAAATATCAATACATACCTTAATATGTTGTAAGCTTGCCGTTAAATTATTTTAATGTCTGTTTTTGTCGGTTTCGTAGTAATGTTTGTTCTAGTTAAACTAATTTCGTATAGAAATATAATTACTTTGTAGTATTTTATAGATATTAAAGCGGATATTTTGCAAAATATATTTTATTGCAAAAAATGTTTTGGTTTGTTTGGAAACAATGATCGTAGGCATAATATTTAATTCTTATCAATTTAGCTTTTTAATTGCTGTTTAATATGTAAACTGTGCATATTTAAAAAATACGATAATAATCTTAACCGAGTGATGATGTTTAATTATCCTAGTTTACGTTCGTTTTCCCGATGCATGCATGTTGGCAGTTGCCACTGATAAAATGAGGCAGGTCGTGAAATATGCTGCAAATGGAAATAGTCACTAAACATTCTAGCTGAAGGGTTGGCACCAACTTGAGGGCAAGTTAGGCTGGGACTGTTTAAATAAATTCTTTATTTGCATAAAACATTGTAGGTACAAAAGGTGTTACATATTTATTTTAGTCACAAATGTTTCGTCATATAGGTACTGACATGCAAATATTATAATATTACATGAATATAAATTAAACCATACAATTATTACATTAAAATAAAAGAGAACGCATTTCATTACATACAAATCATTAAAATTACCGCGTCACAAATAATTCGTTCGATATTATTATCACCATCAGTGAGAAATTAATTAAAATGTCAATTATTTATAAACAAATCACAATAAATTAAAATAAGTACATTAAATTTAAAACATTCCAATCAATGTACCCTACTTATTATATGTTTAAGCAAATGTTAAACAATAAAATAAATATAGGATGTCATATTATATGACATTGAATAAAAAATAAGAAAAAGAATTGTCTATTTATAGTTAAAAATAAATGTCAATAGATTGAACTTAAATGTCAATTTATAAAGATTTACAATATTTTTAATGATATCAAAATAATTCATTTAAAGTGTAATAACATTTGTCAACAAGCACGACATTGTGCTTTTTAGGCATTTTATTATATATTTTTATCGACATACAGTAGCAACTGTTACTGAAAAATGTTGTTTTTGCAGGTGGGAGTACTAACCTGTTAGGATATCTGGTATTCCTATTACCACTTTAGCTTTTTTTGTGTAAAATTCTGACATATACTTCCGAACAAACATGCTTATTTCAAAAATATACAAACAGGTTAATGTAAGTATTTTTAATTTTTTAAATAATGGGCGACATGAATCCATGGGTTTAGCTCCATAAATAGCCCTAATACATTTTTCTGTCCAATAAATAACCGAAATATATCTACTGAGTTGCCCCATACTATCAGTCCATATCTGAGTGCAGACACCACATACGCATGGTATGCAGTCAATGCTGTTTCTGCGCAGGCCGTTTTTTGTAGGCATCTAAGAACATACACATATTGATTAATTTTTTTGCAGGTCATTTCAACATATGTTTTCCACGACTGATTATTATAAAAATTAACTCCTAAAAACTTTACAATATGTGATTCACTTATGTTACTTTTGTCATACTTTATGCACAAATCCTCACCATTATTATTTTTGTTATAAAATTGCATAATTGTGTTTTTTTACATTAAATTTTAAATAATTATAGTCCATCCATTCAATTATGTCAATTACAGCATTATTAATTTCTAAACTATATGTCAAATCATTATTATTCTTTATTACTATGGATATGTCATCTACAAAAATTGCACAATAATGAGAGGTAATAGGCTATTCTACATTTTTTTCAAATATATTTTAAAATGTTCGTATCGATTCGTTAGTCAACTAGTATTTTTATTTTCTTGAAAATAATAACTCTTTATGCAAAGAAAAAAATATTAAAATTTAAACGATAAATGCTTACGCCAAAACGACAGCCACCATTATCGTGACGTCATAAGGACATAAACAAATAAATGTCATATGTGTGTGTGTAGTGCATGAATTGTAGATTTAACTTTCGTTGTTGTTTATTCGAAATACGATTTGATTAAGTTCTTATGACGTCACTTACAAGAAAAATATGGCGGCAGGCGTTTTAGGTCACGTGACATACAGATAATAAAACTACAGTTTTATTTTATATATATAAATAAATCGCATATTTATATAACAAAACAGTGTTGTATTCGTATTTCTTATGACAGAAACTATATAAATAACAAATTTATATCATTTGATTTTGATAGATATAAATATATATAGATAATTATAAATATAATAGTTATATTCACTTACAAGAAAAATATGGCGGCAGGCGTATAATATATATATATATATATAAATTAAACATTAAATTTATGACTAATGTCTTAAAATTAATGTTTGAAGTAAAAGATACCGATTGATGTTTATTATTGTTTTTTTGTAATTTTAACATATTGAGTTCGGTGGGAGATTATAGCCTTATAACCAATTATTTGCTAGTACTCGTATGTTCACATTTCTCCAAAAGTTTATTACGATTTACGTGACCAAAAAAAGCCTTAGTCATATCTAAAAACACTGCCGATACTGCAATATTTTTTTAGATACACTCAGCGATTTCTTTTACCAATGAAAAACATGCTAACGTAGTGGATTAACCTTTATGGAATCCGTATTGTTGTTTGGCCATAATTTCAATAAAGGTTATTAGATGCTTATGCATAATTTTTTCAAAATTTTTCGATATTATAGGGATCAAAGTTATAGGTATGTAGTTATTAATCTCTTTTTTATCTCCACCTTTAAATAATGGAGTTTTTTATAACTGACATTTTTAACTTAGTCGGAAATTTACCCTCATCTAAGTTTAAATTTACCAGGTACGCCATTACTGGGGTGAGTTCGGATGCACAGTTCTTTATGACTTTAGTAGAAATTTCTTCATCCCCGTGGAAAAAAATTTATTTAAGGATTTAATTACTAATAATATGATCTCTTTTGCATTAGTTGGTTCTAAGAAAATACTTTTTTCGTCCTGTATAATTTTTACATTTATGTGTTTTTTCTATAATTGATTATTCTTCGTTACTGTTATTTAAAAAAAAATCGTTAATTAAATTGGCAATTTGTATTATATACATAAATTGCATAACTTCATTTTTGTAATTTATTTCATCTAGGTTTTTTGTGTTTTTGGAGTTTTGTTTGTTTTATTTACTATTTTCCATGATGTCTTATATTTATTATTCGCAGTCAGAACGTATCTTTTATTGCTAGTTTTTTGAGCTGTATCTATACATTTTTTAAATCTGTGAATATTTTTAAAAGTTTTATTTTCCGTGGTTTTACATTTACAATATTTGAATCTAAGCTTCATTTTTCTGACACATAATATTTTGATACTTAGTTAGCCATTTAACTTGTGTACTAGGGCGGGTCAATAAGTCCGTGACTTTTTGAATTTCTAACCTCCTTACTGAAAAAGCAACACTACTCCTGTCAACAGGCATCTGTCAGTTGACTCCTATCAAAATTTGAACTTACTGCGTCAGTTAGTTTGTGTTTTACAGCTATCTTTATCAGACTATCCAGTAACTTAAGGAAACAATGGAAAAAAGTGAATTTCGTGTGCTTATTAAGCATTATTTTTTGCGAAAAAAAACCATTACCGAGACCAAGGCTAAGCTTGATAAATACTATGGGGACTCTGCACCATCGATTTCAATGGTAAAAAAGTGGTTTACTGAATTTCGTTGTGGCCGTACAAGCACTGAAGATGCCGAACGTCCTGGACGCCCAGTTGAGGTCTCTACACCCGAAACAATCGAAAAAATTCACGATATGGTCTTGGCCGACCGAAGATTGAAAGTGCAAGAGATTGTGGAAGCCATAGGCATCTCGCATGGCTCAGTGGTTTCAATTTTGAATGATCACTTGGGCATGAGAAAGCTTTCCGCAAGTCGACCACAAACGCAATCGTGTAACAACTTCACAGGAAGGTTTGGCGTTGTTTAATCACAATATGGAGGAGTTTTTGCGCAGTTTTGTAACCGAGAACGAAACATGGATCCATCACAACACACCAGAGACCAAACAACAGTCAAAACAGTGGGTTTCTAAGGGTGAATCGGCGCCAAAGAAGGCCAAGGTGGGTTTGTCAGCCAATAAAGTTATGGCGACTGTTTTTTGGGATGCACGTGGGATAATCCACATTGACTATCTTCAAAAGGGAAGAACAATTAATGGGGAATATAATGCCAACTTATTGGACTGCTTCAACGAGGATTTGAAAAAAAACCGTTCTCATTTGGCCAAGAAAAAAGTTCTTTTTCACCAAGACAATGCAAGGGTGCACACATGTGCAGTTGCCATGGCAAAAATCCATGAATTGGGCTATGAATTGCTTCCACATCCACCCTATTCTCCAGATTTGGCTCCGAGTGACTACTTCTTGTTCCCAAACCTGAAAAAATGGCTCGGTGGAAAAAGATTTGACTCCAATGATGAAGTCATCTCGCAAACAAAGGCCTATTTTGAGGACCTCGACAAATCATATTTTTTGAAAGGGATAAAAAAATTGGAGAAGCGTTGGACAAAGTGTATAGAGCTCAAGGGGGACTACGTTGAAAAATAAAATGATTTATTTATCAAAAAATCTGCGTTTTATTCCAAAAGTCACGGACTTATTGACCCGCCCTCGTATCAAATATTTTTATCTTACGTTTTATTTTTGGGAAACATAGATTATATATCGTAATAGTTACTTCATAGAATTCATTAAAAGCATCGTCTACATTTGTTGCCTGATAGACGTCTAGACATCTTAAATTTTTGATGTGTTTTCTAAAAGTATTTATGTTTTGATCACCCTCTGAAAAATAAATTGATACTTTGGTAGCAAGATGTTATTTTTTAGAGAAATTGATAAAAAATGCGCTGTGTCGTGATCATATAACCCCAAAGACTTCACTTCACCTATAGTGTTTTTCATATTGCTTAGGTATACATTTATACAAGATTTTTGTCTAGTTGCCACATTTATGTGATTAAAAATATTATAAGTGCTTAATAAGTCAATAAATTCATTTTTAGTTTTTAAATTCAGAATGTCAATAAAACATTAACGTTGGTATCGTTGTAATCATTAGATTATGATATTTTTCATGTTCCTATTTCTTAATTTCTATAATAACATGTCAAATTTATTTAAAAATTGCTTAATATTCGAGTTTGGGAGTTTTGTAAAGGCATATATATAATTAATTTGTAGACCGGTATTTTCAACGCGCAACATTCAAATATATTATCTGTACTTAATTCATTAGCGACCTCAAATTGTATACTATTTTCAATGCTCTGAATTTATCCGGGCCCGCCGGATTCCGGATCATATAGTCACAGTCTAAAGCAGATTGCCTGAAACTTTTTTTTCTTGGTGAAGACCTGCGATCAGACGCTAGACTATAATCAGGTTTGTCGTGGATAGTGGATGTTTTCATGTGCTATCTCTCCTCAATATTAAAGTACATACTATATTATGTATAGTACATAAATGGGTTTGGGTGATTATTCAAACGTTCTTTATAGTTATCTGATTATCATTCCATTTCATTCAAGATAGTTGGGACTTCTAGGTACTCATGTATTTCCGGATTGCATGCAAACCAAGGCGCTGATGTAATTACCCTTAGGATATTATTTTAGCCTCTCTGAAGGTACATGATGTTGAATTTGCTGGCTGTCGACCAAAGTTTCATATGTCCAGATCGGTTTTATTATGGTACAATATATCCTTAATTTGTTGGAAATGGATAAGGTGGAATGTCTGCCGAGGAGCCAAATTAAGGTTTTATATAGTTGACTTCATTGCGCTTTATTATTATGTGGTATTTCCATGGCATTCTACGATCCAGGTGAAATCCAAGGTATTATACGCAAGATGATTGTGGCAACGTGACTGTGCCTTATTTAACTGTAGGGCAAGAGTCGCGTCTTAGAGTGAATGTGATGTGATTTCGGGGCACTTGCTTTAATACACCACTTGTTCATCTAAGCATTGGTGGCGTTTAGCTGGATTTGCTATAGTTTGCTTGCTACATTAGGATCCTGGTTGCAGCAGAGAAAGGCCTCATGATCAGCAAACGTTGCCACAGTTTGTTCGTTGGTATATTCCTAAGCAGTTAGGTTGGGCGAGTTAGGTTGATTTGAGGAGCTGTGATAGCTGAAGCAGGTTGAGATTTTATTGGTGATGTCTTTATGTTTCTTCTAGCAAGTATATTTTGCAGCCTTTATATATAGCTGGATGTTCGTATGAGCAGAGAGCACACTTGGCTGGGGTTGTCCTGTCTTTCTTTTTGCACTCCAAGGTTTTGTAACACATTTGACACATCTGTATGGCGACATACAATTATTCATGGAGTGTCTGTAATGCTGGCAATGTTGCCATTGAACGATACTTTTTGACTTTCCATGTGGAAAATGTAATTGATATTTTTGACTGCAGGATTGTTAAGACTTGACTCAACGTTTACAAAGAATGTCGAACTTTTGCTGTGTTCATAGCGTGCATTAATTTCACTTCTTATTTTGTTGTTGGTTGCCTCAAAGGCTTCTCATATCGCTTCATGGGGTGTGGTGTAATGGAGATATTTTATGGCAATCCGATAGCATTTGCTGTCCTTTGGGGTAAATGTATGTCCTATGAGGCCATTTGCTCTTATGACCGCTATGATTTTTTTATCTTATTTTATCATAAACTGATTTTATGAAGTTTCGATCCCAACCATCAGAACGCGTTTCGCGTGGTTTAACGTTTACGAGTATACCACTTTGGCAGTTTTAGCGTGTCGGGACTTGATTGTAATTGTATTATTACAGGTTTTATTTAGCAGAATTGACCCTCAGGTCTGCGGTTCCGTGTTGGGGTATAATAGAATAGGTACAGGACAAGTTGCCAACTTCCCTCAAATAAAATTGGTACCAGCTCTCGGAGCACTAAAATTCCGCCCATTCCAAAATTTGTCTACATTTATAAAGCGTTGTCTTCATAGTTTTAACATAAGGAAGTGTATACAATATTATCTATAATTATTCTGGAATAACGAATCCGAAGTTATAAGTCATATTAGAATAGTTTAGTAAATTAAGTTCGCAGTAGCAAATCCTATACTTTATTTAGAGCACAATTATTAAAGTATAAACTACTGAATGAGTCGGAAATTATTCTGATGTTGTTGCGAGCTTAACACGACTTCATTACAAAGTTGAGAACATTAATTTTATGTTTCATATTTTCTCAAACTATTCAGAATATTGTGTTACAAGCTTTCCTGCAATTGCTTCTATTTACGGCGAGGGTGATTTAATAATATATTATTTTGTATATCTTTTTATGTCAGAGTGGACTCGATTAACTTAGCAATTAAAAAATAAGAAGATTTTATAAAAACTATATACTCGTATAATTATTACATAGCTGCAAGCTACCAGTAACTTACTTACTTAGCCACATTAAGCATGCTTTCAGTACTTTGATGGCCCGTTTCATTATCCTATCTACCAATAACTTTTTGTTAGAAACGTCAAATTTGTATTGCAAAAAACCGTCAAATGATTGAATGACGATGTTTTAACAAATAACCTACATTGTGGAAAACTCTACAATTCTCTATTATTAAATTATCATTGTTGTAAAATATCCTGTCATTGAGTACACATATTTCCAAACTGTTCTAATATTCACTCAAACATTCATCTACATTCAGTACCTTCGCTACCTTTGCGAGCTGGACTGGATCCACCCCGAGGACAAGGGCAGGCAGTTCGTGTTGAAGTACAGCCTGGCGGACGGCACGGTGAAGATCGCAGAGATACCGCGAAGGAACTCCGGAATAAGAGAGGGCACGTTCCTGCGGTCCATGCGGTTACAGACACCTGAATCGGACCCTAACTTCCCTACTTATTATACGCCGGATAGGTTCTATATTGGTGAGTAGGAAGTATAGAAGGAGTCTGTACTTCACAATGGTTGTATTACTTGCATTCCTTGATCTGCAACAGCTGGCGTAGCACTGTCCTACTGGTGTAGCCGTACTTACTCGATCTACTGTGGTTTGAAAATGATAATGTTGCGTTACCCGTGCATACAATATGCGTAGATACTACACTATCGCACAGGCGCTATTCAAAATTGAACTCTATTAAATACACAAGAAGATAAACGTTTCATTGTAAGAGTTCAAAAGTCAGGTTGCACCACGCTGCACAGCGCATATTGTGCTGTATATGACTGATATCATATGAAACTTGTATCTTTTAAACAATTAGGGTCAGTTATCGTCGCGATAGCTGACCAAGGCTGCGGCCTCTAAATTTGCGGTGAGCGGCGCGGCGGCTGGCAGTGGCTGCAGCGGTAATGCGCGCAGGCGGCTGCCGTACTATTGTCAGAAATGCACTCCTGTCAAGCTGTGACTATGGCGCCCGCCTGCGCGCGTCGCTGCTGCTGTTGCTGCCCGCCGCCGTGCTGCTCACCGCAATATTCGAGGCAGCGGCCTTAAGGAGGCAACGCTTGATACTATTGACTAACAATGTTCCAGGTGCCATAATTCCAGTGTTCAAGCATCGTTTTAAGATAGTGGGCTGCGATCTGTTCGTGTATCGCTACATGAGCGCCAACTCGCACAAGTTCCCGCAGGAGGTCGTAGACAATGTGCGCAACTACCACATGCGGCAGGGCAACCTGCGCGAGGAGCTGGAGGTGATTGCTTTTTTTAGGGTTCCGTAATACTCAAGGGACCCTTATAGTTTCGCTCTGTCCGTCTGTCTGTCTTTTTGTTTGTCGATCTGTATGTTTGTCCGCCTTTATAGCTTCTGTAATTATGAATATAAATGGATGAAATTTGGTGTAGTTATATAATGTATATAGATCACAGTTTTGAAATCATAAATAAAAATAATGTTAAATTTTAGGGGTGGCTATCCAAGTATCCATCCATAGGTACATGTGAAGTGACGATGAAAAATATTTTTTCATTCTACGCCATCACATGGGGTAGGTATCGTTAAATAGGTCGATAGTTACGGTTGATAGTTACGGAACCCTCCTTAGACATATCTTGACATGCTCTTGGTTGGTGATTCTTCGTTTTTGTTTTGTTTTTTTAATTTTGAATGCAATAGGCAACCTCTGCTAGGAATTAGAGATTACTGCTTTCTTATTTTTTTGTATTGCTTCAAAAAAAAAATGGGATGACAGTTATCACTTTTCATTTTATGATTAGGGAGCTCTTTAATTTAATATTATTAACCGACTTCCAAAAAAGAAGGAGGTTGTACGTTCGGCTTTATATATATTTTAATTTTTAACCGACTTTCAAAAAAAGGAGGCGGTTTATATTTTATTTTGTATGTTCAAAGATTATTCAGCCGTCTGTGGACAGATTTTCAAGATTCTTTTTTTGATGTAAAGGATATAATCTCAAGTTGGTTCCGTTTTAACCAAAGTGGTGACCTGATGATGGGATCCATGAGGAATCGAAGGAACCTCTCAAAATTTATATGAATACATATGGTGATTTTCTGAATTAGTCCAAGCTTAAGCTACCAAAAAGTAAGATTTTGCATCAAAGTATACTCTGGATCCAAAAGTACTGAACAGAACTCCTGACTCCTTATAGATACATGTTTGAGGATTTCGGCGTTGTTTAAAGAACAGCAAGCATATGCCACTATGTCATTTACGGTAATTATCATCATAATCACCACCATCATCACACCATACATCATCACATTATGATGATATAATAGGCACTTCTCATAGTATTTTACACCGACACGGATATATCCGTTAAGTATTACGTATTAGTATAATTTTATTTTAACATTAGTTATTACTTTGACGTATTTGAACCTATTTGCAAAACTGTTTTGTTGTTGTAAAGTCTATAATTCAAAATTTGTCCCTTAGTCACCAAAGTGGATCCATGATAAATCGAGGGAACTTTTCGAATTTTATATGGACACGTATAGTGATTTCGACTTCACTGAAGTATTCCAAGCATAATATGCTACCAAAAAGTAGGCTTTTGTACCAAGGTTACCAAGGTACCCTGGATCCAAAAGTACTGAACAGAAGTCCTGAGTCCTTATAGATACATGTTTGGGGATTCCGGCGTTGTTTAAAGAACTGCAAGCATATGCCATCGTCCTACTTACAGTAATCGTCATCACCGCCATCTTCACACGAAACACCAACATATTATTATAATGACATAGGTATGGTACTCACTACTCATCAGAGTTTTGCGCACCGATATTAATGTCTTTGAAATTTTGGTGTTGCTAAAATTATAATCGTGATCATCGTCATCACTATAATATATTTATTTAATGCTTACTGCTACATTTTTTCCGTGACTATTACAATAGATAATAGTTATTTAATAATATAGTATCTAATCAATACGCTTTTTTTTGTGTAATTGTGTAGAGAAATTGTTAAAATTTTAGCCGAATTTAAAAGGGGAATTATTTAGAAATTAAGTTTTATTTCATACTTTTTTGTGCATTTTTATTATTATTTTATGTATTTTATGATTTATAAAGCAAGTATTTTCCTTTGTCCTATTAGTTTTCTTTTTATTGACACCAATACACTATGGCGATGTTGTGTCTAGGTATTATGTAATTACTATTAAACTATTTAACTAAAGCCTTGAAGCAAACAGCGCAATAATAAAGTTATTTAAATTTTAAGTATTTTCATGAAAAAAGTAATATAAGATAATACTATAATACTACAAATGAGTTTATAAATAGAATGTTTTGAAAGTTTTTCCGGGTAGCCATTTTTTTTTTGTTAGGTATAGATACCCATTGGAAAAGAGAAATAATTTAAAAGCATCTCTATATTCTGTAATCTATTCCCTGTCTCAAGCGTATGAGTCATGACTCATGGTCATGACCCATGGGACGTTTGGTTGTTATTACGTCCATGTATATCGTATTACATTATGAAAGATTTTATGATTTTTTTTTATATTAATTTGTTCTAAGAGTAGTACATTATAGTATGACTAGCTACCCAACAGACGTTGTTAAGTCTTAACTATGAACTGGAATAAATAAATAACTACCTACACCTACCTACACCTACACGTATCTACCTAAGTTATCGACAACTGAGGGTTGTCGATTGTTACAGTACTAATATCACTAACAAACAATGGGTGTTGGTGTTAGAAGGGGGGTGTGAACATATTATTTTAGGGTCATATGTATTTTTAATGCCAAATCATAAAATAAAAAATAGGTCAAAAAATTAAAATAAAATTTTGCCTGGGTCATCCCTACCACTTAGGAGTATAGAAATAGTCAATGAATAGTTTACAACCTATTCTCATCTACCAAACACACCTGCAAAATTTTATAAAAATCGGTCGAGCCGTTTCGTAGGAGATATGTAACAAAGACTACCTTCAAGCATTTTATTTATTAGTTACCTAGTAATTAAGACCATTGCCTTAGATCTAGCTACGTTTTTCTACTGTCGAATAGTAAAAAAAAAGAGACTTTATTAAGCGAATAATAGGCTTGTCTGAATGTGTATTCGTAATTTATCGAAGTCCATCTCTGGGACTTCAAACGTTGCTCTTGGGTTTAATAAACATGATGAATCCGTATTTTTTGCGAGTTGAACTTTAAATCGTAGAAAGCTTTACGTGAATTGTGTTTTAATGTGATAAAATACTTTTATTACCTACACTTAGTTAAAGTTGAAAAAAAAATATTATAATGTTAGGTTTAGGCAACTATTTTCGCGGTGGAAGCTGCTATGTACTCTAATATACAATTTTTTTTATTGCAAAATATTATTATTATTAATACCTATTATGTAACTAAATAAAAAGAAACATTCCTATTTAAAATTTTCCCTCATATTTACCATAGGAAGCGGCTCGTGAACAAAACGCGCGGGAGACGCGTGCGCAGTTGGCCAAAATCGGACAATCGGCGGTTGCGGATCCAGACTCAGTGCAGCGCTGCCTGACTGCGCTCAACGTGGTCGAGGGCAAAGCGATCCCGCCGCGCCCGCCCACGCCGCCCACGACCACCGACCAGATCACGTACGACGACGCGCTACGAATGGCGCGAGTGGGGTGAGTTTACCAATAATAAAAGTTTATTTGATCCTAATTAATGTTTTGATCCTAATTTGAAGACGCATAATACAATGTTTTTCTGTGTATTTTAATTTTTCATCTTCTTAACCACATGTATATGCCGTTACTACAGTAAACTCGGCAACGATGAAGTGACCCCGCTCAAGGGTATCCTTAAGTCGGGCGCGGCGACCGACGAGCACCAAAAGGTGGTGTGCTTCACCGCGCCCGCACCGCGCGACGACGACGAGATAGACCTCGACAGGCCTCTTGACACGCGCCCACGGTACGACGAGGCCAAGGACATGTGCGACAGATACAGAGATATGGTACGTGCTGTATAATACTTTTACTAAAATAATAGATTGGCAAATGCATCGAGTCCCCTAACGTAGTCCCACACTCCATAAGCTTGTGGTGAACACTAGAAGGTGGCTAAGGTGGCTTAAGAACTCGACACGCACCTACGTTACAACGAGGTCAAGGACCTGTATGAGAGATACAAGGATCCGGCACGAGGTCAAATCCGATTTCATGTTTTACTGTAAAAATCGACGAATCATCTAACGACTGTATGATCCGGAATCCGGAATGTCGAAGAAAATTCAGAGCACTTAATATAGAACTCTGGGCATGCGTGTTGAAAACCGAACACATGAGTATCGGTCAAATTTCAAATTTGACAACTCGACACTCGAGTGTTTATTATATATTTTCAACTCTATTGTATTATCGCAGAATTCTATTTTCAGTGCTCTGAATTTTCAACGACCTTCCGGATCATATTATATACTCGCAGCCTAAGGTTCCACGGCTAATGCCACTCCAACTTCAAAATTGTATTTTCCAATTCATTCACAATGTCGGAATATTAAAATATATCTGACAAATTAAATTGCATAAGAAAATTTCATATATTATTCCAATTTCACCTACAGAATTATATCTAACATTCATATAAAACAAAATTGGCTCTATTGTATCTACAACCGACAGATTGATTGTTAGTTTTGAATTTTTTATTTTTCAGCAAAGCTCAATATTCATTTTGTATAAATTTTGCGACAGTTTGACATGAAAATCCCAGTTATTTTTTATTTGGATTTTACCTAACATGCACATCATTTTGCTGTTTAAGCTGCAACATAGCGACTAGCGTACTTTGACCTCTAAACTACGGTTTCTTAGATGTGATTTGAGGACACGTCATATTATACGACGTCAAGTCCTTGTACCAGAGTCGTTTTGCGGAAATCGAAAGGTTGTGTTTCCGTGAATAATAACTTTAAGTAAAACCTACTATTTAATATTTTTATAATATTCCCAATCCTAAAAGTTTATATAGTGTCCTAATGTATGCGCCCAGCCCTTGCTGAAGTCAGAAACAATAATTATATTTAAGATAATTAATTATAAACATTGCCTCATACACCTAGGTACTTTTTGGGTCCTTAAATGAAAAATGCATTTAAGGGTTCCGTAATACTCAAGGAACCCTTATAGTTCCGCTCTGTCCGTCCGTCTGTCTGTCAGTCTACCCTTCTAGCTTCTGTAATCATGAATATAAATTGATGAAATTCGGTATACTTACCTATAGATTGTGTGTAGATTTCGGTTTTGGCATCATAAAATAATCATACTTTTTTATTTTAGGTGTAGCCCCTTACATATTTATTTTATTCTGTTTAAAGTGTTTGTTGTTAGGTATAGCGGAAACAGAAATAGTCTAGCTATCACGTTTCGTGAGATCCAGCCTGGTGAGGTGTTACAAACGGACGGTCAGACACCAAAGTCTCAGTAATAGAGTTCCGTTTTACCCTTTGGGTACGGAACCCTAACAATGATCAAAAAAATTAAAATTAAAATTATTATAAGTATGTGGATAATGAATAGGTACTGGGTAGTAACTGAGTGCAAAATAAATATAAAAACACTTGCATCAAATTAATGAAGACTTATTAATAGAAAAATCCAAGGCTAACATTATAAAATACAACATTTCATACTTAAGACTTACAAAGCATAGTCTAAACATTTTAATGCCCTACCTACCACACACGTTCAAATAGTTTGGTCAATTAATATTAAACATAAAAACCTAACCAGAGCGTGTCTGGAGTCAGGACAAAATGTTCATTAGTATGTTCTTTAATGTTGTAGAACATTGTTCTGTTCTATCATCATTAGTGTACGCAGCGCGCAGCGTATGCGCTGAAATATAATTCATGGCAAATTTTTTTTTACACCATAGGTCACATTATTAAAGGTAAGGTTACCAGGTATCCCTATTTTTAATAAGTAGTAAATATACCCTTTATGTAACGGGAATAATGTAGCATAAAGTATTGTAATATTGTTTTTTTTATCGGTTCAGTAGTTTTGGGAATGTGAAGTGTGAACAAACATACAATTATACAAATATTTCTTCTTTATTTATAATAATAGTATTAATAGATTACCCAAGTTATCAAGGGAGGACAGACGTACGTTTTATTAATAAAGAGTACGGAAAAAATTCATCCTCACTTCACACGATGGGCTGAATCCACAATCCCCATACATGTAAAGTGGAAACCCCTAAAATATAAAATTATTATTATTTTACGATGCCAAAAGTAAAGTCTATACGCAATCTATAACTATACAAAATACTCAATCAATCATATTCATAAATACAGTCATTATACAGAAATTAGTGGCAGCGGACATAAATAGCGAAACTATACTTATATTTGACGACCTCTGTGACTCAGTGGCTAGCGCGTCGGCGCTTAAGCCGGAGGTCGCGGGTGAAGGGACACAAAGTTTTTCTGTGTTCCTGGATCTTGGATGTGTATTAAACATATGTATAGTATAATAAAAATCTTAAATATGTGTATAGTGTAACAGTATTGAATATACTTCCGTTGTCTGGTACCTGAGCTGTGATACTAACTGTTCTTCGGATAGGTACTTAGTACAGTACCAGATTGACGCGGTGCAGAAGTGTCCATAGATATTATTATTAATATAAGGGTTACTCGTGGTTGTAGCACTACGGAATCCTAAAAAGACATACCTAAAATGCAATTTTTACTGCCTCACAGTTCATGCCATGAAACTAAATATTTCTTTATTAATATCCCAATGCATTGAAAACTCGATTTAATATAAAACGATTTAAAGCCGGCACGTGAACAAACAATATACACGTACCTACATAGAAGATTTATCTATATATCTATATAGTATGAAAAACCTGTAAATACCTAATAAAAAAAATATACCTGCAGGCAGCTTAACATTAACATTAAAAAAATAACATTTCAAATTGAAGTCTAATACATAAGCAGACATATTTTAAGATCTGATAAGAACTTAACTGATGTAAAATAGAGATTAAACTGTCAAAATAATTTGCTAAGACCTCGTTAACACACCTGCTGATATTACAATCATATCAACGAAAGTACCTACTTACAATATTTTATCTCTTAAAGCCTATTAGCGAAACTTTAAACAGCACAGTTGTACAATTTTAATAAGGTAACAAAAACACATTTCACAAATTAATTCGAAAAATATAATTTATCCCTCGATGCCAGTTACTTGAGTTTCCATTCAACGTGATAACATATCCAGTGTTAATAAGAAATAATAATAATAATGTATAGGTAGCTCCCTCTATATGAAATTCTCGGTTTCTTGTTGTCTATGAAAGCCACGTAAGAGGGACGTTTATCCACTTTTATGCTTCTTCGTTCTTTTCAAATTGGCTTATCTGTCTCTAATAGAACTGTCGTTAAAAACTTTATCACATAGGTTAACACATTGAAAAGTTTACACGACCCGGAAACATATATTCAGGGAGCCACAAAAGCTAAAGGAAGCCATTTGTACAGTGAGTTTTCATATTATTCAACTTGTCTCCTGATGAATCGTTTTGAAATTCCGTGCAATTGTTTTTAATTTTTCACTGTCACTATCTTCAAACTACTTACATAACCTTACCTATATGTATAAAAATTCTTCTTGAGTATTTTTAGTTGGCCGTCACTATCCGCCCGGTTCCTGAAATTATTTTACGAAATCTGAACTTTTACCGAAAGATCTGCGCTGATCCTTCAAATGAAACTTAAATTTATACTTTTATCAAAATATGTAAGTAGTAAGTAATAATTTTTTATGTGTCCTGCTACAAAGTTAAATAAAAAATACTAGGTACTTACTATTTTACCTGAAATCCAATAACTTCTTGTGAATCTATATCTGGCATAACCGTGATCATCATTTCTCTGCGAATCAGTGATAATTTGCATTTGAACATCAATCACGTTTTTCAGATACAGGGAGAGAATATCGTATCAGTTACAGAGTTCTTTGTGAAATATCGCTCAGTTATTCTTATTCCGACTGTGATGTTGTTATATAAAGTATAGATGTTGCCCGTGACTTCGTCTGCGCTAGAAGAAACCTTGCGGGAACCGTAAATTTTGCCGCGTAAAAAGCCGCGCCATCCTCACAAACTTTCACATTTATATAGGAAGTACTACTATTATTATATAGATAGTGGGATATACTTTACTGTAGCTCAATTCTTTCACTTTTATAAGCAGTAATCAAGTAAAAATAAGTATCAAATACAGCTTTTATGAAAAGTACAGCTCTACTCAAAATATTATTGTTTAATTATATTTAGAGTCATTTTCAGTAAAAATTAATTGTTTAAATACTTTGATGATGTACTTAATTTGTAAACCGGGGATTAAGTCAAGATGCATTCAATAATTTCGACAGCGAAGTCGAAAACAAAATGTATGGGATTTGAGTTTTGACATAAGGCATCGTAAGCGACATGTCACTTAGCGATGACTTATGTCAAATCCCATACATTTTTGATTCCCATGCATCTTGACTAAAGGCCCAGTTTATTTAACTTTTATAAAACTTAGCATTAAACACAATTTTCATCAAATACTTTAAAATTTGAAAAAAAATTCAATAATATCAATCTTTATCATATAATATTACTAAATTCGTATTTATTATAACGATATTAATTACGAATTTAGTAATATTATCGTATCTGCCTAATATTATTAAAATAAATAATACAAATAATAAAACCTTAAAAAGTGGACTTTCCTGACCCACTTACCGTTGGTTTTGGGGTAGGCAGAGTATTATGATTTATGAAACATCTGTCGCTTATTGTCTATCGCAGTTTGTATAGAAAACGATAAAAATTTACGTCATGTTTTTTTTTGGAAATGGGAGTCGTTCATGTGTGATGTGTCACATCTATGCGGGTTTTTAACATGTAGAATAGAGGTAAGGAGTACCATCTCTCATCAGAAAAGCTAAAAAGTGTCCGACAAAAGTAATTAAATAATAGTTCCAAAACTGGCCATAATGGCGTTAGAGTGGCAAGGGTGTGTGCTATGAAGTTAGAATTTTTGATGACTATGACTAGTTTTTAGTAGTTAATTCAGTAAATCATGAATATTCTAATTACTCGTATAGTCGAAAATATATTTAAATATAAAACCGAAGAAGATCCCAAGATTTAATTATCCGTTTAAATTTTTCCGCTTTACACCCTTGCGTCTGTAGCGCCCCTCTATTTAACGCTATTTTACGGACACTTTTCATGTATGGAGATGGTACTCCTTACCTCTATACTCCATGGTTTTTAAATTCGTGACATTTGACAGCTTTCTGACACGACAAGGACCACAAGCGCCGCCTGGTGACAGAAAAAGAATCGAAAATTCTTATTGACCGCTTTTGATTACGTTACGCTGACGCTAACGCCAGATGACGCTTTGTATGGGGTCTGTCCTCTAGCGGCAGAAAAAATATCAAAAACCTCATTGTCACGCATCTAACTCAAGAGTATAATCATGAGATATACCTACGTGACGTGTAGGTTTTATAACCTTTTCAATATCAGACAGGAAAATAAATTTAGATTGAAAAGTGACAAGATTTTTTTAAAAGGCCGAGAACTTATCTGTCACTTTTCTAGTGTTGCAGGTATCCTTGGATGGCGATAATCGCTTACCATATAAGGTTATCCAGGATAATTGCATTTCTTAAATATTGTTTTTGATTTCAGGGCGCACAACAACGCGCGGAACGGCGAGCAGAAGACATCTGCGCATACGACATTATACCCGGGGAGAAGACTGCAAATGAACCGGACGATGACGTAGGCAATGAGAAGAAGCTGCCGGGATACTTGGGCACTTATAATGTGGACTGCCAACAGGTAAATAATACTAATAGTATAGTGCTACATATTATTACCTACTTTCCATTGGGTGGGTTTTAAGACACACGCAAAATATAATAAGGTAGTTTAAAATCAATTTTGGATATTTTGGGCATATGATGTGTTCTATTGCTCATGTCAAGACATTTAGGCAGAATAATTATTAAAAATTTCGAAAAATAATTATACCTACTAAATAAAATTACCTAAATTAAGTTCTTTACGGCGATGTTAAGGTCATTGACCTCACACAGCTGATTGTATTGGTGTTATGTAGACTCTTTGCTCTCTCTCCTGTTGTTTGAAAAGTAATGGACCTCAGCGCAATGTAATATTATTTAGTATTTTGCCCGCAGCTTTTTTGTAGCATATGCTTGTGTTACTTCAGAAGCAGTCAAAATCACTATATGTGTCCATATAAATTTCGAGGAGTTCCCTCGATTCCTCATGGATCCCATCATCAGGTTTTCACATTAGTGACTAAAGGACCATTTTCGAATTATATTACTTTACAACAACAAAAAATTTTGAAAATACTTCGACAAACGGCAGAGTAATGTTCAAAGATATACGTGTCGGTATAAAAGACTATGAGAAGTACATATTATCATCATAATGTGATGGTGTATGGTGTGATGAAGGCGGTGATGATGATGATTACTTTGATTGACATAGTGGCATATGCTTTAAGGTCTTTAAACAAAGCCCCCGAAATCCCCAAACATAATATATCTATAACGACTCGGGAGTTTTGTTCAGTACTTTTGGATCCAGGTATACCTTGGTCCAAAATCTTATTTTTGGTAGCATAATATGCCTGGACTACTTCAGAAAATTCAAAATCACTATACGTGTCGATATAAATTTAGTAGACTTCCCTCGATTCCTCATGGATCCTATCATCAGGTCACCACTTTGATATTAAAAACACCAATTGAGGATTATACCCTTTACAGCAAAAATTTTTTTTTGAAAATAGGTCCACGTCCACAGGCGGCGGAGTAATCGTTGATCATACAAAAAATATATATAAACATCCGAATGTATAACCGCCTCCTTTTTTGGAAGACGGTTAATTAAATTTTTAGTGGAGATGAGTAACGAAAACGCATTAGTGAAAACCGCATTCAAATCGGTTAGGCCGTTGACTTCGTACGCGCAAACCGAATATCACGGGAACCATACATTTTCCGCAATAAAAAGTAGTATATGTGTTAATCCAGAGTCTAAACTACTACCATGCCAAATTTCATCAAAATCCGTTCAGTACATTCTGAGATTAGCGCGTACAAACGTACAGACATACAGAAAAACAAACATACAGACATACAGACATACATACAAACAGACAAAAATTCTAAATATCATTGTTTCTGGTTCTATGTCGTTCATAAAGTCCCCCTGTAATAGTTTTTCTTGTATATCTTCCATGTACAGACAGCGACCAGTTACGATTTTATTGTATGTAAATTTTTAATTATTTTTCAGCCTAAAGATAACTGAAACAGTATATGACGAAAATATCCGTAATTTTTTTGAACAACCTTATATTATTATCACTCCTCACTATATTCTGAATAGATAGATAGCTTTCAGTTATTTTTTTAACAATTGAAAATATTTTGTACGGTCGAAGACAAATCTAGTCTACCACTTTTCGACCTTACTACATAATAATAATAATAATAATAAACCATACCAATAATAATATCAAGTACAGGCATCATTCCAAAAACATTACATACTAGTCTGCACGCACTCAACATTCACCCACAATAGAAAATATTAAAAATAAACAATAATAATAATAATAATAATAATAATAATAATAATAATAATAATAATAATAATAATAATAATAATAATAATAAAAATAATAATCTACATTAATAATTTAATCTACATTACACCCAAATAGATAACCTCCGAAATTATTCAAGACAAAAGCTAACACAAGCCCACTTCATAAAGCCATTGTAAATTTACCTCATTCTGGAACACCGCTACAGTTAAATAATGACAAATTTAACCCTAAAAATAAAATAATTAATGATGAAAACAAAATACAAAAATGGAAAAGTAAGGCTCTACATGGTAAATTTCCGTACCAGTTAAGTCAGGACCATATCGATCAAGCCGCGTCATTCAGTTGGTTAACTAAGGGCAACATTTATAGTGAAACAGAAGAGTTCTTAATAGCTATACAGGACCAAATTATCAAAACTCGCAATTACTCAAAATTTATCCTCAAAGAAGCCATAGAAACTGATAAGTGTAGATTATGCCACCAAACCACTGAGACAATAGACCATATTACCGGAGGATGCAGTGCACTAGCAAATAAAGAATATACTCACCGTCACGATAACGTAGCCAAACATATACATAAATTAATAGCAATCAAGTTTAATCTTATAGATACACATACACCGTACTACAAATACAAACCATCTAACGTTCTAGAAAATGACTCCGTAAAACTCTACTGGGATCGCGATATCGTCACAGACCGTACCATCCTAAGCAATAGACCAGACATAACCCTCACAATTAAATTTGAAAAAACCACTTACCTTATAGACATCGCCGTTCCAAACACCAACAACCTGAAACAGAAACACACAGAAAAAATCCAAAAATACATACCGCTTGCAGATGAGATCAAACAAATGTGGCATCAAAACACAGTAAAAATAATCCCGATAGTCATCTCCTCAACGGGCGTTATTCCAAAAACGCTTGCAGTTGCACTTAAATCCCTTAACCTTCACAAAAACACATATATACAGTTACAAAAGTCAATCGTTATAGATACCTGCTCTATAGTCCGCCGCTTCCTTAATTCATCTTCATCCTTCCCTACAACTCACACCAATTAAACTTCTTTCACGCTACATGAACAGGATACTTGGCAATCGCCCGTACCTGCTTCATTCTACCGGTTAAGCCGAGACAAATATATGTTAAATAATAATTATTATTATAAATAATAATAATAATAATAATAATAATAATAATAATAATAATAATAATAATAATAATAATATCTATGGACGCTTCACACCACGTCAATCTGGCCCCGTGCTAAATATCCGAATAACTTGTGTTACAGGTACCAGACAACGGGAAGTATTTAATACTTTTATACTATACATATATATAAGATTTTTTATTATATTATACACATATTTAATACATATCCATGACCCAGGAACACAGAAAAACTTTTTGTTCCTTCGGCGGGATTCGAACCCGCGACCCCCGGCTTGAGCACCAACGCGCTGAACCACTGAGCCACAGAGGTCGTCTACATGGCAATAAGGTTTAAAAGTGGTACAACAGACTCCGGATCCATCAGCAACTGTACCTTTTAGCTCAAAACGTGAATTTTACATCTACGTGTGAGATCACTTAAACTTCGTTCTATAGGTATACTATATGTCTATAACGTGTTATTATCGAAAAATAAACTAAAAAGTTACTGCCATATTTTATTGTTTATGCACATAAACTTACGTAGTAACTGTTTATTGATCTGTGATTGTACTAAGTACTAAGTTCTTACTAAGTTACGATAAATATCAACATTCAACAATGAGTCATCGCAGGGCGCCTGGCATAAAAGCATCGTGAGGCTGGGACTATAGTATGCTCCGGAATCCGGAAGGCCGTAGAAAATTCTGAGCATCGTAAATAGAACTCTGCGCTAATACAATATAGTTGAAAATGGATGTTTCGGGTGTCGAGCTCTCATATATGACATTGACGTTTGACTCGACAATAGTGTGTTCTATTTTCAACTCTATTGTATTAGCGCCGAGTTATATTTTCAATGGTCGGAATTTTCTACAGCCTTCCGGATTCCGGAGCATATAGTCCCAGTTTAAGACCTCTATTCCCTTCTTCTTCTCCGCCAGTGGCGGTGTTGAGGCATAAAAGCATCAATCTCCACTTCATCCGAGGCGATTTTACTGACAAGACGTGCCACTTATAGCGGTTTCATTTACTTGTCGCCTCCTATTTCCAGTTGTTAAGACTTAAAAAATGGCTAGCGATTCCGGAGGTCGTGGGCTCGATCCCCGCATTGAAATAACAAAAAATGTTGTTTTCATCCGTCCCACTAGGTTACGAAAGTAAAGGAAAAAAGAGTGCTCTCGTATATTGTGCACACTCTTGGGCACTAAAAATTAACTCCTGCGTAGCTGGTCTGTTTTCAATTAAATCAGCCACCGTCACCGAAATGGAGGTGGGGACTAGCTATTATTATCTGATAGCGCGGCCGCGATATCTTTTATCTAAGCATTTCGCGGCTTTTTTGTGCTTTATTACAAAACGAACCGCTAGCTGTATTACAAACGAAAATATGGGGATATTTACGTTTGTAATAAACTTAGCGGTCTGGATTTTTGTCGTGGAGAAGTCATTGGCGGCACTAGCTGATGTTTTAAATTTCATAAAAATCGTGTGTATAGTTTAGGAGATATTAAGCGGGAAAAAACGCGTTTTTAAAGGTGTGGATGAAGGTATGGAGGGAGAATAATCATAATTCAAAGCATACTTCTAGCAGACATAGAAATTTCAAATTTACTGTCAGGCTAGGTTATTAGCTATGTATAAAGGGAAAATATAGAAAAAGTAAAAATTCTCAAAAAAAAAAACGTAATTTTACGAATTCACTGGACTACATTAGCTTTAAGTCATTACCATTAGTAACCATAATATTTATATATTAATTTACTAAAGAGCTCATTGCCAAGTCACTTAAACGAGCAATTCTTGTATATTTATTTATTTGTTTCTCTAATCTCGGAAACGGCTCTAACGATTTCTCTGAAATTTGGTATATGGAGGTTTTCGGGGATAAACAATCGATCTAGATTAGTCTTATGTTTGGGTTTGTTTTCGAGTTTTCATGCTTTTTTCTGTCCACGCAGAATATGGTCGCTAATTTCTTCTTACTGGTCCAGCGGTTTAAGACCCGGACGGCAAGAAACGATTATTACGGGTTCGAATCCCGCTCGGTGACTTACTTTTGTTTTTTTTATGTTTTAGTATATATATAATTTTTTAATTTTTATTGTTTTTAGACAAGTTTAAAAAAATGTAGTTAATGTTTGAGATAACAATATAATATATTTCTCATAAATATGTCTTACATTTACGTATACTGATTACGTGAATAAGATTTATGCTTTCGAGTTTTTATTTTATCGAGACTTATGAAGCAATAGTTCAAAACGAAAACTTTACCGATACTAATTTTAAACACAGTTTCTCGGGTAATTTTTGTGACGCCACCGAGCAAAGCTCGCTCGCTCGGTACCTACTATATTTTAAAAATAAAATTTTCCACATAACGGTAACAAAATTTTTACGAGTAACTAATTAAATGGAATTAATCTTGAATTCATCAACATCTCATACCTTTTTGCGAAGGAAATATTGGCTATTTTTCATTTAATGTTTTTGTCGGATACAATTATTATTAGTTTCATTTAGTTATTCAACAACATTATATCTTGTTTAACAGGTACCGGAGTACATGCGTTTAGACGCCGCCGATTACGACAAGGTGAAGGCGATGCGGAAGGACGTACCGGTGATATCACCGGCCGCCGCCCGCCTGGCGCACTTGCCCCGCACGGACTTCCCCCCACTGGCTGATTGTCAGCAACCCGATGGTGACATCAGGAGTAAACCAGAAGATGTGATCTTTAGTTGCCCCCGAGCCTCCCCCAAACTGCCTAACGGATGCGAGTAGTTTCGTTTTTTTGTTTAGTTTATAAATGTTTTGTTTGTAGACAGATTTGTTATTGTTTTAGCAACCATTGGCAGGTATGAATTTATTTGAAGGTGAACTACACATTACTTAAATACCTAAGGTTATTCAAAATCAATTACGGATATTTTGGGCATATTGTTTACAGCATGTAAATACGTTAAGGCAGAAAAATAAATTAAAAAATAAAAACATAAGTTAGTCTAACCTATACTAAATAAAATTAATATGCTCTCTAAGGAGCTGAGGCATTAACCTAAGAGATACAGGTTATTTAAAGTGGAAGCAAAGACTGCCTAAATGACATAAACACTAACAGCTGTGTGAGGTCAATGACCTTAACAGCGCCATAGTGTAATGTATAATTATTATTTTTTTCGAATTATTTTATTATTTTTCTGCCTGAACGTCCTGACATGAGCAACAGATCATAACTTACCACGACTATAAAACAACAGTTGCATAATTTATTAGTAGGACCAGGAATACAATATACTTACCAGGAATATAATATAACAAGGCGAGCATTGTACACGTGACTTTTGTGTCCTAGTGTTTGTTTAATCTAGCTAGGCCTATAGGTTTACTGACAGAAAATGTAAGGGAAACATCGTTAAAACCATTCGAGCTAATATAATCTGAGACCCTGCCAAAAAAAACTAGCTATCATGAAATAGCTGATGCTTAGATAAGTACACCCATGACCCAACATGCATGGAACAAAGTACAAAAAACGATATGACTGCAAACGAAAAACGTACCGTAACATATACATAATATATATTGCTCCCCACACCGATTTCGGTGACGATGGGCGGTTTCATTGAAACCAGGCCAGTTACGCAGGAGTTATAGTCCCTAAGTGTGTGCGCAGTACACAAAATCACTCTCTCTTCAAAGGAACAAAGTACAAAAAACGATATGACTGCAAACGAAAAACGTAGCGTAACATATACATAATATATA
Organism: Phengaris arion; assembly: GCA_963565745.1. Classification (NCBI taxonomy): domain Eukaryota; kingdom Metazoa; phylum Arthropoda; class Insecta; order Lepidoptera; family Lycaenidae; genus Phengaris; species Phengaris arion. The sequence goes on along the minus strand of OY751440.1, from coordinate 11,282,060 downwards.
TTGCTCCCCACACCGATTTCGGTGACGATGGGCGGTTTCATTGAAACCAGACCAATTACGCAGGAGTTATAGTCCCTAAGTGTGTGCGCAGTACACAAAAGCACTCTCTCTTCATTTACTCTCATAACCCAGTAGGACGGATAACCGACACAACTGGCGAGAGATTCCGACTTTTGACATGCCCATCCGACACATGGATCCATCTTTCTTGTCAGACATTCAGGTGATCAGTCTGCATTGTCCTAACCAAACTTGGAAACAACATTTTTTGTTGTTCCAATGCGGGAGTCGAACCCACGACCTCCGAGTCGAGAGCCAAGCTCTAACCACTAGACCACGGAGGCTGTTACTTACAATATCACAATAACAAATTAGGTTTTAGAAACTATCACACTATTATAAAAGATATGATCACAAAAACTTCGTGAGGTAGACCATTGGTCAGATAGCATAGTCTCAATTCGCGGTCGCGAGCGACGATTGTCGATCAGGGTAAACATTAATTGCAAATAAATAATATGAACCAAAAATAAAAATGGCCGAAAAATAAACACATCTTGCATTCTTAATATGTTAAAAACAAAAGTGTTCTTTACATAAGTGCAAACAAAACGATAGGTATCTGATTTACTTCTTTATTTTTCAACTATTATAAAATCTTTTGGACTCTAATAAAAAAAAATATCGGTTGTCTGTAAAGTCAGTTTACTGACGATAGTTGAACGTAACAACGTCAACAACAACAATAATAATAATAATAATAGAATGCGAGGTAACGCTGGTACTTGGTAACGCATGAGTCATGTTTTTTCGTGCGTGCAGCCGGCTCCATCGAATTATAAGACGTTATCACGTCAAAAACTATTCGGTGCCTAATTTATCATTAAAACAAATAATTAGGTACTTATAGAAAAAATTAAGTCAAACCTACAATGTAATTCACGTGAATTAATTGGTTTAAGTCTAAAATATTATACATTTTTTTCTTTAAATTTTTTTAAAACACATTGTTTTTCATCATATTAGTTAATCGCTCCAAACAGTACCGGATTAGCGATATAGGCCAAGGCTACGGGCCCCGCGCTTTGGGGGGCCCCGCGCTCCAACGTCAGTTCGGCCACATCGACCGCGGGAGCGTAAAAAATAATTTATATATAAATAGTAATAACAGCGCTGAAAATATAACTCCGCACTAATGCCTAATACAATAATGCTGAAAATCGAACACACGACAGCAATTAAATAATTTGACGCTTGTAAGTTCGATTTTCAGCTCTATTGTATTCCCCAATCTGAAAATCAATTGTATTACTTAATAGCAATAGAGCGGAAAATCAAACATACAGCGTCGAGTTTCTAAATTCCTGCCGCGATTTTCAGCTCCATTGCTTTACTTCCACCTGAAAAGCTAAAACTCAATTTCACCACGTTAAATCTCAATTCTTTAGTGAAATTTATGATTTACATTTTATATATTAATTATTATGGCATTCAAAATTATTTATTAAGGAAATTATTTCATTAGCAGATTTGCTTGTCGATAAATTTTTAAATCTATCAAGCACCTAGCACGTTCTGAATACAAAAAAAAGTATCTTAGTAACTTTTTAACGTTCCATACGTTAAAAAGTTACTAAGATACTTTTTTTGTTATGATAGATTTAAAAATTTATCGACAAGCAAATCTGCAAGCAATTAGTCCTGATTCCGCTTGTCTTCAAGTTTTTAAGACTTTGAAACGAAGGAGTCAAAAAAAATCCTGTAAAATCTATTGTTGCCAGTTGTGTTTACTACTACTACTCATTTATGTCGAAAAAAAATATTTATCACCTGATTAACTTTATTAAAAATTTGTTTCAACTTTTTATTGTTCAACTGTAATAATATAATAATAATTAATCTATGGACGCTTTCACACCAGGTCAACCTGGTCCCTATGTCCCTGGTAACTAAGTTCTCGAGGAATTTGTGTATCGGGCCAAACAAAGAAAATATTATTTTCAAATATTATTTTAAGGTTTTTATTTTTACAGTCTTTCAGGTTTTAAAGTTGAACAAATTTTAATCTCGAAGGCAGGAAAAATTTTTGCTCGCTCGCTTTTTTACATAAACAACATATTATTTTATACTGATGTTCTGTTTTAGGCTATTGATCTAAATGTTTTCCCTAAGGTACACAGGGTGTAAAGTTTAGTTCAGGTAGTAAAATCCTAAAAAAATTCTTGCTCGATATAATAGGTATAAGATTAATTTATATAGAAATAAAATTCATTTTATACCCTAAACTGGCGAACCGAAAGCAACCCAGGTGGGGCCCGCGGCAGAATTTACTACGGGCCCCGCGCTGGCTTAATCCGGCATTGGCTCCAAACTACTCTTGGCAGATTATTGCTATCAAACTATGCAATCTAACTCACACCGTAGCTATCTATCAGTTAGCAGGAACCTTGGAGCTCAATAATGATTTATTACATAAAGTAGGTACGGCCTTGCATTGCGGATAAATATTTGCCATTTTTAAATTTCCATTAACCTGCAATACTGCTCCTAACATCTCACACCGCGACCGCTTCTAGATGACAAAGGATCGAATAAGGTTTATGACCTTTTACTTATTTTTGGATTTACCATGGAACCTTCCATCCAACACTTTTATAGGGTTGTCGTCTAAAATTAAACAAAACAAGTCACAAGATATACTTACTCGCTAGAGGAAAGAACTACATACCCAATAATAATCAATGTAGAATGAAATATTATCTAGTGTAATTATTTACACTGACACTGGCTATTTCTCAAGGGAGGTCATTTTAAAGAAGAAGTAGTGTAAATAGTCCCAGGTGTGGAGAACAATATTGTAATCAAAGTTTAAAAATATAACCCTACTACGCAAACTATATTATCTAGCTTATGTCATTAATTCTGAATGTTTAAAAAACTAAATAAGGGGAAAATTACCGTCCCTACCTTTTTGGGCACTACAAGTCATAATATATGAAATGGAAGGTTCATTTGATGTCAATATACAAGACCTGATATATGAAATGGAAGTTTAATTTCATGTCGTGTAGTGCTGCAATGGTGGGGACGGGCTCCATACAAAAATGCCCTTGTTCCGTTTACATGTAGGCAGATACCCAATTGTGAAAACGATAGGTACACATAACACATTCAACAGTTTGTGAATACCTTTAAGGTAGAAATAAAAGTTTATTGTAAGTAAAAATACTATATTTATAAATATCAATATACAAATAAATATCGTGGTGACAGTTCACTCACACCAAGTAAATGATTACCAAGACGATCACGGTTAGAGTGACGAGCATACCACCGAAGAGGACGTATTTGTCTTGAGCCACTCTCCTCTCAATGAGGGAAATAGTCGCGTTCGACAGACCTAGAGTGTTGGCTAGATCTATCATCCGTCGATGAGCACCTTTCAGTGTTTCCCTATTGTACCTCAGTGTCTCCAGTATATTCGTACCTGTAAAAACGAAAATGTTTGTTGAGTATACTATTGAATTTGGCTATTGGCGGCTAAATTACTAAACTGGCGAAAGCACTATGAAACAAAAAAAAATACAAAAATCGGCAGATAAATGGTGGCGAAATTTAATCTAAACTGATGAACTAATGAAAATTAATGTAGACTTAATTTCCTGGTTGGCGATCGTTATACGATGTAAGCTATAAAACCAGATTGGGCTATAAATTAATGCTAAAAAGGCTTTTAGGAAGTAGATTAAAAATACAATTTTGGTTTGCTTCTTTTTCGTATTTTTGCGCCCTTGGTTCACTGCTTAGCTTATAATGTTTTTTAAATCACCTAGAGTAGGGAAAAAATATGTGCCCATTCTTAAATAAGGTGTGTAGCTTTGAAATCGTTGCAAAGATTTATTTGTTCCTCGAAATAATCTCTCCGCAGGTTTTGATATTTAGTGAATAACACTGTTATTATTTAGTCGCCGGATTCAGTATTTTTTGTGCCAACATTATTTAGCCAACTTAGTATGCCATATTCGGTTTTTTTCATACCCAAAATTTGAAAGTTTTTAGCAAGTTTAAATACACGCTTTTTTAAAATAGAGCTCATTTGCAGTCCAACCAAATGGATAAACTGAACCCACCTATAAATATTTGACAGCCAAGTGACACTTGACACAGTGACACAGTGAGTAAGATCCAAATGTACGCTATCAACTACGGAACGATCATCAAATAATTGACAGGGGGCCTAGCAGGAACATTTGCCAGCGGCGTTAACATTAACAAACAAATTTTGTATAGGTAGGCGCTGTCATGATTTTGACAGATTTTCATACAATTCTCATTCGATAACTTTACGTTTACCTCGCTGTATTTTCCTGCTAGGCCCACATGTAGGAACAGTTAGCCCTCGTTCCTAAGAGATATTCATAAGAGAGAAAAACAGCACTTAAATAGAACTCTAGGGTAATATCTACAGCTGAAAATCGAAAATCGAAGCTGAAAATCGAAGTTCGAGGTGTCAAATCTGATACGAGATTATACGAGAAAAATATCAGAAAGTCTTTCAGTCCACACTTCGGTGGTTATACATTTTTTTGTGATGCTAATTAGAACTAAAATAAAACTTTTGTAAAAACTCTAAGTTCTACTAAAATTCTGTAGTGAAAAAACCATAATTTTCCACATACTTTTCGAGATCTGGAAAATAGCGGTGTGTGAATTGTGGGACCACACTCTGAGGGATGTAGTTATTAAACTATCTTTTTACAAATTCGCAGGTTTGTTCTACAATTTTTTTTTGGACTTCTACTAAAATCTGCTATACTTATTTTGGGGAAATTCAGGTAGGTCCCTCAGTTCACACGTACACAGTTTTAGTGTCAATAAAAAGGATTTTCTATTATATTGTTGAGTCGTCCTAGCCCACAAATGGCCGCCGTCCTAAAATGGCGTTATTTATGTTTATTTACAAACTTCTCGATATGGGTATCATCTGAAAGGTCTTAAAGAGTAGAATATAGTTAATTAAAAAAAAACAACAACCTTAACAAATTTTCCCTCCAAGACTCTGCAGCGCCAAAGCTATCTATTTGTCACAAAAACATAGAAAAAATAAATAAAAGCTTTATTCTACTTTTTTTAACGTTACATAATTGAGCATTTATTGATTGAACTTATATTTAAGGAACACAGCAATCAAATCACAGATTAATAAGATATTGAGTGATTTCCAAAATCCTCGTTTTGATCCGTTTTGCCCACATGTCACGGCAATGAAACTCATGAAGGTAAAATGGACGTATTGAAACATTGGACATAGAACGCACGACGTCGCGGGCGACATCTAGTATTTAATAAATATTTATTTTATTATGACCATTAATTATGTAATAGGTGTTTTATATTGTTTCCTATTTATGTACGAATACCTAAAGGGATGACTATTTGACCTATTATTATTTAATTTTCACACATTACCTACGATAAATATTGCACAAAATTCTTGGTTTTAAGATCTGTATTCTGTATCAGTAATATAGTACCTACATCATCAACAAGTGAATAAATCTATTATCATAACAAGTTTGAAGCCGGTCCTACTCGCGTGTATATTTAGATATAATGATAAAAAACTACTTGTTTGCGGCATTTGGACAAGTTCTGAATATTGGAAAATGACCAACTGTGACAGTTGACCGATGCGTGGGCGCAGACTGACCACGCGTGATTCAAAGGCAATATTCTTTTGAAGTTCAAATGAAGGCAGAGGTACCTACTACCTGTAGTAGTAGTAAGACCATTGCCAATAACTTCCGCATATTTTTGAATGTCATAAACATTTAACACCTATAATATAATCTTGTAAATAGTTAATGAAAAGATAGAAAGCAGATTGGTACCTATATTCGTAACTTTGCTAAAATAGGATGAGTAGGTACTGTACCCATTGGTTATTTACACATAACTGGTTGTTCATGAGTTAGACATTGTTTTATAAGTTAGGTAGATAAAAAAAGATAGAATATAAGGTTAGGTTGCACCTGGCTGTGCTACGCGGTGTATAATCAGAGACACCACAGATTAATTTAAGATAATTTCGATGCTAGTTACTTTCGAACGGCACATTTTGCAAGCTCATTCATTCCGTTCCGCAGAAGAAACGTGCTTAACACGAGACTGAATTGAAATAGCAGTTTTTTTTTAATAAATTAAATAAACAACATTTGATTATTATTTAATTCATTAATTTTCCAATTATTTATGGATTTGATTGGTTTTCCGATTTTTCAATTACTTTCAGTGGTATTTATTTCTATCTTTCGGTAGCCTTTTAATGTTACCTATAGGACTAGCAAAATCGTTTATGTTGAAACTCCTCATACTGCTGGGAACCTCAGTAGAGGTTCCCAGAAAAGCATGAATAGTTAAAAATCAAATCTCTGGTTAAAATTCTAACAAAAAAAAATACGTGTGGCACTCGGGGACTGCCACGGTAAAGCTATTGCATAGTAAGTCTACACGATACGTCTAGTCGCACGCACACAAACACCGTGCCGAAGTCTGCCGAACTGAAACGACGTTAGACGATGCACGCTTTCAACGCCGTGTAACGTAGTTACATTTTCTCTCCGTAAAATCAATTATTTCGGCGTTACTCGCGACATCTATGATTTGTATACTTAATTATTTTAGTCATTCAGAGGCTAAAGCCTCTGAATGACTTCCTCCTGACGCACGTCCTTACTAAAACGGCGTTAGCCTTGCTTTAATATTTGGTTCAGAGATAGATTTTACTTCCGTCTTAAATCTTAAAAATAAAACGCCGTGTCGAAGACTGCCGAACTGAAACGACGTTAGACGATGCGGGAGCGTGAGGTTTTTTCGTTACGGAATTTCTGGATTCGGTCCCCGCGCTCAAGGCCCGCGATAGAAGCTATGCAATAGCTTAAAAAATTATAGAATTATAAAAAGGGCAGGTTAACATTTTTTTTTTCGCGTAGGTACCTTCTTGTTTTATTTTTTGCCTGTGAAAATATAAAATTTGTAAGATATTTGGCGCAAATTCATTTCCTTAAATGATACGTTTAAAATCAGATAGTTACATAATATTTCAACTCAATAAGTCATTTAATCATAAGGCGCCTAAGAAAAGCAAGTAACACCTTGGACTCCGACGATACTAAATAGAAATTACTTGTAATTGCTATGGAAACCTGAGCAATTAGTTTGCCTCGGTCCAGGGACAACACGCGCGCCGGCGCTAGTACAACTTTAAATATATTCGAATTAGACGTGTAGTGAGAAAAAATACGTATCGTACCTACTTAACATTTGTACAATTACAATATTCAAGGCGACGTAGGTAAAAATGTACAATTTCTCAACATATTCGATTGTACACCGGTCGGACTAACTGGGAACAAAAAAAATTACTATTCCAGTCTCGGATCTTGTTTAGAACTGATGTCAACAAACATCTGGCTCCTCGCGTCGCGGCATGCGCGAAAAACAATAAATAAAATCACTCGTGAACTGTGAACCGACTGTATTGTGTATCTGTGTAGTGCCAGTGTATTCGGATACTTAAAAATGTGGTAAGTGCTTGTTTGTTGTTATTAATGAATTAAATGCAGTGTTTTATTAAATAGTGACAAGTCGACCTTGCCGGTAGTTTATGGTCTGTTTTGAGTTAGAGATATCTTGGCGCAGGTGGGACGTGATTTTTGTGTTATAGCACAATTGTTATTTAAAAATAATACTAAACTAAAAATACAGGTAGTATTAGGATTATTTAAAATTTGTAGGCATAACAATTTTTGAAAAATTTTAGAGGTTAGTCAAGACTTATCTACATTTTAGTAATAAATAAAACATACCTCTTCAAATAAACATCTAAATACATAAATGTCAAATGTGTGTCGTATGACTAATGGCCCGTTTCAATATCATAACTACCAATAACTATTTGTTAAAAACGTCAAACTTGTATCGCAAAATGCCGTCAAATGATTGAATGGTGACGTTTTTAACAATTACTTAGTTATAGATAGATAGGTTATTGAAACGGGCCGTAAATCATCGTTTTAAACATTATTTTAATGTTGTTAGACAAGTTGAGTTCATAACCTTAGAAATATTAATTTTCATTTATTTCGAGATTATTATCATTGTAGGATCCTCCATGTTCGGCATATGTTTATTTATATACCTACTTAACTTCAATTATTATTTAACTGCAAAACTCTAACCTTCCTTCACTTATAACCCGGTAAGGTTACTTTAGAACATTTTACACGCAGTTTCACCTCCACTACAGCTGTGAAATCTGTGTCAATTTCATGCACGTTTTACGATTAGGGAACCTACCAGGAACATCGAATGAAATTTGTATGGGCGCTGTCATGATTTTGACAGACTTTCATACGATTCTGATTTGATAACGTTACGTTTACGCCGCTGTCAAATGTTCCTGGTAGGCGCCCTAATCGTAGAAACGAGCATGAAATTGACCCACTGCACTTACAACTACGACAAAGACACTAACCCCCGGTTTCTGAAAGGCTAATCAAATAGTTGATCAACTAACACGTATGTTGAGTTAACAGAGTTGTTAAATCATTTGCGTTTCTGAAACGCTAATTAGTGAAAAATTTACTAATCATTGATCATCTTGACATGACACGAAGTTTGATTTTTAAATGGTCACACAGTGTGTGGCGTCCAGTTTGTCGTTCAATATTTCGTTGAAAAGTGTGAAATTGATGTAAATTGCCTATTGCCATTCCGAAAAAAAAAACAATTCGTCAAGCAGATAGCTGTCAAGTGTCCAGAGTGAGGTATTTTTCGACTTAAGTCGTTAATAAGTAAGTAGTAAGGTTTTCGATATTCCGCGAATTTCGAATTTTTCTTGACAAATATTACAATAGAAGTATTTCAGAATGAGTTCTCGAGGCAAAAATTTTACCGAAAGAGGAAAATGTCAGCATATGGAAATAATTTCCAAGTAAGTGCCTACTGAAAAGTATTATGTGATTTTAGTATTAAGTACATTACCTTCACTTGTTTGAATAATGAAGCATCTGTTGTTGTATTTTTTAGATATAAACACATAATAGAAAACAAAATATGTACCAACTCGGGGTGCATGGTACAAAAACGTGAAGCTTGGGAGTCTATTGCTTTAGAATTCAATAGTAATCGCACGCTAAACCAGCTACATACGGCATATTTAAATCTTAACTAGCTGTTTCCCGCGGCTCCGCCCGTGTAAATACAATATCCCTCGGGAACACTACTTTTTCGGGATAAAAAGTAGAATATGTTTTAATCCAGAGTCTAAACTACTACCATACCGAATTTCATCGAAATCCGTTCAGTAGTTTTTGCGTGAAAGAGTAAGAAACATCCACGCTTTCACATTTATAATATTAGTAAGGATAGAACCACCAGGCAGAATGTTGCTATTGACAATGTAAGCAAACAAAGTTTTATGATTACTTAATACCATAATCATGATTGATATGAATATATATATATATATATATATATATATATATATATATATATATATATATATATATATATATGAATGAATCGAATAATGACATGATAATATCTAAAAATCTGAAACACAAAAACACAAAAAATAATTTTGTAAAAATTTGGAAATCAAGAGTGATAGCCATAATTATTATTACCTACTTACAGCTTCTAACAAATAAGTACTAGGTACCGTATAAAAATATTACAAGCGCCCAATTAACTTAGTAAAAACACTTTACATACCTTCTCTAAACGATATCAGTGGAAAAATGGGAGGAAACTAATATTTTTCAAAAGTTAATTCGCCTAAATGCATTGATCAGTTGACAATAGATTTGACATATGTTTAATCTATGATTACGCCTTAAATAGCTTTCCAGAAACCGAAAACAGAGTTTGACATGTGGTTTGGCATTAGTTTCGTTAACTAACATGATGATCAAATCAAACGACTGATCAAGCTTTATGCAACTCAATTTACACTTGACAAGAGATTTGACCGCTGATTAGTTAATTTTGGCGTTGATTAGCCTTTCAGAAACCGGGGGTAAGATTAATTGTAGTGTATGAGTTATGGGCCGGGGATTTACATTTTCGCCGCACGAATTTCCACCGCACGGCGAAAATCGACCGTGTAAATGAAAATTCGTTTACTTCGCATGGCAATTTTGCCAACAAAAATGACAAGGCGAAAATCGCCCCAGATAAATCCCGCATTCTGCAAAATGTTCTCTTTTGCTTTTGGGCTACGAGTTCAGTGAGACGTACGACCAATAAGACGCATTTTTAATGATCAGCTGATTGCCAGTAGGCATTGCTCCAAAGAATACGTCTATACTAACTACGTAGTTCCTACAATCTGGATTACAAACACCTACAAATCTTACTAATCTTCACTTCCGTACTAATCCCTACTACCTACTATTTTAAATGTGAATGTTTGAACGGTCGGATGTTTGTGATTCTTTCATGCAAAAACTTCTGAACGGATTTGTATGAAATTCTGTATGGTAGTAATCCAGAGCCTTTGGATTAACACAGAGGCTACTTTTTATCCCGATAAAGTACAGCCGGGGATAAAGGCTAGCGAGACATAATAGTCAGTCAGCCAGTACAACAATGGATAATATCGTATGTTATACCTACTAATGACGCACCGGCTACCTCAGATGTAATTACTGAGATGACAATTGACAGCTAACTTCCATTGTATTAGTGGCTGCGCTAGCGCATCATATTTTTTGCCATTTTAACATAAGTTAGAATATTATTATTTTTTTCATTGTTTTATTTGTATATTTGGTCATTATTGTTTTATTGGCTCAATTGCTAATGTTTTTTGTAAATGAATATATTTTAATCAGTTATATAAAACAGTTAAGCTGCTAAGATTAGCCCCAAATTGCTGACCACTGCTAACATTGATAAACGATATGCAATCCGTACCTCAAACTAGTTTTCTTTAGCAAAGATATTTTAGAAGTACCTAGATAATTTTATTCTATTTTTACCCGACTTCCAAAAAAAGGAGGCGGTTATGCATTCGGCTGTATATACCGGGTGTTTTTCCAGTCAGTATCTACTATCCATGCTGTAGTTTGTAGGAAAGAACTGATTTTTTTTGTCAAGTAGGAAAGTTGATCCCATAGTAAAAGTTGCTTATATTCAAAAGTATATTCACTCCTGAAAGTTTGGACACTGAACGTTTGCCGTATGTGAACACCTATTTTGCCAAATTTCTTTGCTGTTGTAAAGGCCATAGATAGGGGCATGTCACGTCAAGCGGAGAACTTAAAAAAGGAGGTCGCGAATTTTGTTTACACTGGCCAGTTATACTTCTAGTAGACGTGGATGTCTACACAATTTTTTCGTATCATGCTTTATTGCTGAGTTATGAGCTTTAAAAACAATACTAAGAGTGGAGTCCGTTATTTTTGAATGCTTAATATTTTCATCAATTAATTTGTAACAAAAACCAAAAAGTATTGTTTCTTATAGTTAAAAAGTTGAAATTCTTGCGTATTTAGTAAATCAGAAGTGAAAATTTCAAATCAATATTTGCCTAACTTCGACCTTTTTATTTTTTAAAATATTTTATTGGATTAAAGCTTTAAATGTACTAATTCTTCACAGAAAAAATTAAATATGATCGCTAAAAGTTTAAGACTTAGAGTATATAGAGTACATACACATAGCTATGAGCACTTTAATAATAATCTAATATTTTCATCAATCAATTAGTAACAAAAATCAATATGTCAAAGTAGTAAAAAAGTTGAAATTTAACAAAATATTATCGAATTCTAAATTGTAATTTTTTTGCATATAGTAAACGGGAAGTGAAAATTTCAAATCGATATTTGAGCAATTTCGACCTTTTTATTTTTAAATATTTTCACCTTGAATTGAAGCCTTAAATGTACTAATTCCTCACAAAAAAATCTTAAACAGTGATCGCTAATAGTTTAAGACTTAGAGCATATAGAGCACATACACATAGCTATGAGCACTTTCTAAGAAATCGGGTTTATGCGCTAACATGCCAAAATACATTTTTTTCGTTCATTATAACAAAAAAAAAGAAAATAAACAATTTTTTTTTATTAAATATAGTTAAAATTATAGCTATATAAAATTATAAATAAAAAATATAATAAATAATAACAAGTTCATACAAAAGAGTAATTTCAAAAACGGTGTTTTTCAGTCATATTATAATACGACTGTGAAAAGCACCAGTGGTAACGCCATCTCGTAGGTATAATACACCGGTCATGTGCTAGTCGGACTCGCTCACGTAGGGTTCCGTAGCATTATACCAATATTTTACTTACTATTTCGTTATTTTTGTACGAAGTTTTCCTAGTAAGCGAATTTTACAAGTTCAGTATCTATAACTCCTGAACTAACAAAGTTATATGAGCCGTTACAGTTTTCCTTCAAAGTTCAGCACGTGGACTACCATCATGATTTTTTCCAGATTTTTCGAGACAGCCGTTTAGCTGTGAGAGGGACTATTTTAACAAAAAAAAAGCGCTTTAAAGTTGAATATGTCGCAAACGGATACCTAAATCAAAAAATCGTCTCAGAAACCTCTCGATGTTTATAAAAGACCTATCTAATGAGTAATGATACACCCAACACTATGGGACGCGAGAAAAAAAATCCCCACTTTACATGTAGGGGAGGTACCCAAAATAATACAATTTTCATGACATTATTTTTGCACTTTATCGACGTGGTATATATGACGATGATATATGACGTGGCAGTGGCGTAGCTTCTAAGGGGCAAGGTGGGGCAGTGCCCGGGGCCCCCGAGCTCAGGGGGCCCCTCGGACTCTGACTTACAAACTATAAATGGAAGTAGTTTAAAAAAATCCGACCGAATGGCTAAATAAATAGATTTTAACAGGTAAAATAGAAAAAAAAAATACTCTCTGGCTCTTATTACTTAGTTTCGACCTTTGATTAGTTTCCCGTTGATTTTCCGAAGTTCACAGTCCTTCAGCGTTTAAATTTCGAACAGATTTGTAAAACAAAAAAAATGCTCACTCGCTCGCGTTTAACATACAGAACATTATATATTATTGTTTAGTACCGACGCGACGTTAAAGGCAATAGCCAGAAAAATGTAATCCCACCAAAAACATTTTCATGAAAGTGATGAAGTCAATATCGCACTGTCAAAAAATTATCAGATCTCATGTAAAACCAAGCTTCTGACAATCTGAAAATTTGCTCATACAGGTTATGATAAAACGGTAGCGCGATTCAGCAGGACATAATATATCGATAATTTATATCTATCGGCTACATTTACTAAACTGGAATTCTACATCTATTAAATAATGCAGTATCATCAAAGCGCCATCTATTGCGTGTGCTGTGACGTAGAAAAGAAGCATGAGGTACTAGTATACTAAAGGCAAGCAACGCACTTTCAACTCTTATGGTGTCACGGGTATTCATGGGCAACAGTAGTCGCTTTTCATCAGCTGCTGGTTTCACGTTTGTCGCCTCTTATCATAATGAACAATAATTTAACGGTATTTTCATACGAATTACACTGGAACAATAATATCTAGTGATATCATATACAACGTATTACATAACAATTCCAATTTTTATTATCTTTTACTTTAAATGATCAAATTTTTTAAATATGTAATATACAATATTATAATAATGAGAATATCGGAAACGGCTTCCAGTATTTCAGCTACTAAGCATCAGACTTTGCGTTGTTGGCAAATTGGTCGAGGGTTTGAATTCCGGTGAGACGATTTTTATATATTTAAATGTGGGAGAGCCACGCTTCGACATGAATGGATCGGCTCGACCGGATAAATACCACAGCCTCACAGAAAACCAGCGTGAAATAACGCTTGCGTGTTATTTCGCCAAATGAGTGAAGTTACCGGCCGGAGGCCCAAGGGGTGTTGGGGATTGTAAGGACTTGGATCACAAGTCGTAACACCAGAGGAGTTACTAGTGTAATTCCTCTGGTGTTGCGAGTATCCATAGGCAGCGGTAATCGCTTACCATCACACGATCCGTCTGCTCGTTGCCTGGTTCATTTCATAAAAATATTTTAAATATATATATATATATATATATATATATATATATATATACCGATATATATAACTCCTTCCCTCTCAGTCTCCCAAGTACATATTAATACTGTCCGAATCGTTTGATGACGAAAATCCATTTACAGAAACTATGATTTCATAAGTAATCTATTGAAGGCAAGCATAAGCGTGATGCAGCGACTATCGGTAGCATTTAGCACTACCGTACTCGTACCTTGTATACACATAATTGATATTGTTTATTAGCTGAGTACCTATTTGCCTTGATGCCGCTTTTGACTAGATGTTATTTTTCTCTAGAAGCTAAGTGGATTAAGTTGTTTATTTAAAACCCTTTTTATTTACAAGCCTAAAAAGTATATAACTGTTTTATGCCCTAATGATATAACATGTTGTTTTTTGACATTATTATTCACTTCAATTAATTTTTTATAATAAATCATAAAATTTTTGATGTTTTATTAAAAGCGCCATATATTATGAAGTATGTTAGTTATGTATAATTTTGACAGTTATTATTTTGGTCGTGTAATAATATAACATTACGTACAAAAATTCAGCTTTCTAGGACATTCGGAAGTACCGTATAATTTTGTTGATCATAAGTGAGTCAGTGACGAATTCAGAGGTTTTTAGATATCAATAAATCTAAAGTATAAGACCTATGCAATCAAAACTTTACATGTTTAATAAGTCAGCTACTGGGAACATATTCTGAAAATTTAATTTATCTGGTATAATCCAAACCCAAGGTATCATGGGTTCAAAATATTGACGAAACGCTTCGAGAAAAGGTGGTCTGGTAGTGCCCTTGCGCTTCGCTTGGCTTATCTTGGCGGGGGCATTAAAGGTTCAAAAATCAACGAAACACTTTGAGAAAAGGTGGTCTGGTAAGTGCCCTTGCGCTTGGCTTGGCATATCTTGGCACTACCGTCCCCCAGATTAAATCAATAGATTTACGAGGGCGGGTCAATAAGTCCGTGACTTTTGGAATAAAACACAGATTTTTAGATAAATAAATCATTTTATTTTTCAACGTAGTCCCCCTTGAGCTCTATACACTTTGTCCAACGCTTCTCCAATTTTTTTATCCCTTCCAAAAAATATGATTTGTCGAGGTCCTCAAAATAGGCCTTTGTTTGCGAGATGACTTCATCATTGGAGTCAAATCTTTTTCCACAGAGCCATTTTTTCAGGTTTGGGAACAAGAAGTAGTCACTCGGAGCCAAATCTTGAGAATAGGGTGGATGTGGGAGCAATTCATAGCCCAATTCATGGATTTTTGCCATGGCAACTGCACATGTGTGCACCCTTGCATTGTCTTGGTGAAAAAGAACTTTTTTCTTGGCCAAATGAGGTCGGTTTTGTTTTCAAATCCTCATTGAAGCGGTCCAATAAGTTGGCATAATATTCCCCATTAATTGTTCTTCCCTTTTGAAGATAGTCAATGTGGATTATCCCACGTGCATCCCAAAAAACAGTCGCCATAACTTTATTGGCTGACAAACCCACCTTGGCCTTCTTTGGCGCCGATTCACCCTTAGAAACACACTGTTTTGACTGTTGTTTGGTCTCTGGTGTGTTGTGATGGATCCATGTTTCGTCCACGGTTAAGAAACTCCTCCATATTGTGATTAAACAACGCTAAACCTTCCTGTGAAGTTGTTACACGATTGCGTTTGTGGTCGACTGTGAGCAAACGCGGCACCCATCTTGCGGAAAGCTTTCTCATGCCCAAGTGATCATTCAAAATTGAAACCACTGAGCCATGCGAGATGCCTATGGCTTCCACAATCTCTTGCACTTTTAATCTTCGGTCGGCCAACACCATATCGTGAATTTTTTCGATTGTTTCGGGTGTAGAGACCTCAACTGGGCGTCCAGGACGTTCGGCATCTTCAGTGCTTGTACGGCCACAACGAAATTCAGTAACCACTTTTTTACCATTGAAATCGATGGTGCAGAGTCCCCATAGTATTTATCAAGCTTAGCCTTGGTCTCGGTAATGGTTTTTTTTCGCAAAAAATAATGCTTAATAAGCACACGAAATTCACTTTTTTCCATTGTTTCCTTAAGTTACTGGATAGTCTGATAAAGAATCAGAAGAATGTAAAACACAAACTAACTGACGCAGCAAGTTCAAATTTTGATAGGAGTCAACTGACAGATGCCTGTTGACAGGAGTAGTGTTGCTTTTTCAGTAAGGAGGTTAGAAATTCAAAAAGTCACGGACTTATTGACCCGCCTTAGTAATTATATTTTTCTGAAGTATGACTTTCACTTTACCTGGCCCCGCATGCTCTTGTTTAACTTAATAGAGCATAAAAGTATATATTTTCTGTTTTAAAATTTTAAGTTTACTGTATTATTTTTAAGTTAACAGTCATCCAGGCTTAAAAGTTTGAAACAATAATTGTGTATCTTGTAAAATAGAAAAAAATGTATGCTCGCTCGCTTCGCTTACTCGCGTTTCACATAAATAACACATTATATTACTATGTGCCAATGTCATGTTGTAGCTTGTTGACGTTATCGTATTTTTCCAAAGTTCACAATCTTTCAGGGTTTACAAATATGAACAATTTTTACTAGTAAAATAGAAAAAAAAATTTGCTCGCCCGCGTCGCTCCCTTACGTTTAATATAAAGGACATCATATTATATTATTTACTACCGACATTTGGTTGTAGACTATTAATTTTGTTGTGTTTTTTCTAAAGTACATAGTCTTTCAGGGCTTAAAATTTAAACAGGTAAAATAGTAACATTAAGAGCCAAAAACTATTACTTAGTATCCAAGTTCTGTTTTAGGCTATTGATTTTATTGTATTTTCCCGAAGAACAACACAGTCTTTCGGTGTTTAAAAGTTTAATCCAATTTTAAGAAGTAAAATGGAAAAAAATTGCTCGCTCGCTCCGCTCGGTCGTGTTTAACATAAAGAGTATAATATTATAGTACTTAGTATTGACGTTCTATTTTGGGCTGCTAATTTTATTTTTCGAAAAAAGAACTATAACAAAATCATCTTTCAGATGCGGATGCCTAGCGGCAGGCCTGAGCTCATAGGCGGCTATAATGCTACCAATTCATATGTCACTCAATCACACTTGTTTACATTTAGATCACATTGAATCGGAACGTAGTAGCTTCCCTTTGTGGAATAACCACCCGTTGCCATTTCAGGGGAATTCCCGACAAGTCTCGAATATCTTTGTTAGAAACTTGCGAGGAACTCCCTTTTTTTTAGGCTGATTTTACAGTCAACTTAGGTAAAAAGAAGATAATGGATAAAAAGAAGAAAACCAGCGGCGCATTTTGGAGCAGACAACGTCAGGAAAGAGATAAAACTACACAAAAATTGCCGAAAATTGACACATTTCTTAGCCGTCTACAATCAGTTTTAGCCCAAACATTTTGGACAATGTGATTGTGTCTACTGTAGACTACAGTAGGCTTCTCAGCCTGCACTACAGGCTGAGAAGCCTACTGAAGATGATCTGACAATAATTTTAACCATTATTATTTAACCATTAACTATTAACCATTTCTATACTAAATTTATTTAATATATTATATATAAATATTATATCTGTTTGACATGTTTATTTATTTATTTGTACTAAGTACATAGTTAAGTAATAAGTTTTTCGTAATTTTAAGTTTATTTGTTATACAGAATGAACGCAATAAAGATTATTCATTCAATGTTAATAATTTTGAAGTCGGTACCAGCCAACTTGAAGGTGAGTTCTATAAAATATTGTCTTATAAAAATGTTGTTCGGGCTGGTACCGACTTCAAAATTTTGAAGATTGCGTAGAGAAATGGTTAAAATTTTAGCCAAATTAGAAGGGGGATTATTTAGGAAATAAGTTTTATTTCATACTTTTTTGTAAAACTTTGGAAATCGGTTTTTATTTTTTGTTTAAAATAAATACTTATTTAAAATAATTAGATTTCGGTATTTAATAAATGAACTCGCTTTTATCCGGTTTCCCTAATTGTGTGTAGGGTCACCTTGGACGTTATTTTTTTCTACAAAGTTCTGATGTGCGATAAGATTAATTTTTTGCTAACATTACTGTGGATAAACATGAAAGATAAACTTTATGGCAGTTCCGTTTGTCCGTTGAAAAACGGGTAAAGCTATATTGTCCAGAAACCGGTAGGCCGGGAAAAATACAAAGCATTAAAAATAGAACTCTGCGCTAATACAAAAGAGCTGAAAATCGAACACACAAGTGTCGAGTCAAATATACGTGACACTTCCATTTTCAACTCTGTTGTATTAGCGCAGAGTTTCATTTTCAGTGCTCTAAATTTTCTCCGGCCTTAGTGATTTCGGATCATATGTATAGTCCCAACCTTAACCCGAGTTCGTATAGATACTCATTTTGTTATTTTTTTCTTAATTTCTTAGATGTATAATAAACACACCGGCAAATTTAGCGGAACACAAAAAAGGTACATAATTAAAAAAATATGGTTTTATTTTAAAATCTACTTACTACACTTCTTTTGATATTTAAAGTTTCATTTGTTTTACTTAAAATGAGATCACATTAAGAACAGATTTTGCGAGTAAATGCTATTTGTGAAAAATGGTACATTTTTGAACATTTCATGTAACCGCGAAAAGTGAAAAGTAATATTAAAATAACAATTAATTAAATTAGAAAAATGGTGATTAATATCGCGTTTTTCCTCCACGTGCTCTTATTAAAGTTTCTACCCGTTTAGGCATACTGAGAATGATGTTATCGATGGTCTCCTGGGATAGTCTCCACCATTCCTCAACTACGGCGATTCGCAGTTCACCCACGTTGGCAGGAGCTGGAATTCTTGACTTAACTTTTCTTTTCAGCGAGTCCCAAACGTGCTCTATTGGGTTTATATCCGGTGATCTCGCCGGCCACTCCATAACAGTGATATTCATATCATTAAGATAAGCTTGAGTTACCCGAGCGGTATGCGGCCGAGCATTATCCTGCATAAAAACAAAATCGTCACCGATATATGGGGCAAACGGTACGACATTTTCTTCTAAAACTTCTCTGATATAGCGGTCTGAGTCAGCTCCCTCTGTCAATCACTACCAAGTCTGTGCGAGCTCCCAAACAAATGCCCGCCCAAACCATTATTGATCCACCACCGTATGCAACTGTAGTTTCAAAATTTGTCTGAATGTATCGTTCTCCTTTGCGTCTGTATATTCTTTGCCTGCCGTCAATTTGATTTAAGAGAATTCTGCACTAATCACTAAACAATACCTTACTCCATTAGTCCGCGTTCCAAAGTCGATGTTCCTGAGCAAAATTTAAACCTGTTTCTACGATGATTTACCGCGAGCCTTGGAGCCTTGGCGGGCACAAATGAACCCAAACTAGCTTCTTCGAACCTTCTTCGTACCGTACGCTCACTTACGGTTACACCCCGCACTGCTTCTAACTCATGTCGGGCTTGGAAGGCCGTCAAACGGGGGTTCCTACGTACACGAAGCCGAATGAAACGATCATGCCTACTCGAAGTGCGTCTTTTTCTGCCTTGTCCTGCTCTTCTCACATTACCGGTCTCCCTGAACCGTTGGATACTGCGATGGATCGTTGAAACTGGTCGACGAAGATCTCTGGATATCACTCTGTAGGTTTGACCATTTCTTCGCATTTCGAGTGCCCTGGCAATCTCCGTTGGGGCTAAGTTAGGCATAATTCAGTCCTCAACTCCAAAAAGATACGCGATTAAAAAAAACTAACAAAAAACAGTATTTCAATGAAATTTTAAATCAAACTCAGAAGGAAGAAATACTCGAAGATCACTCCAGATAAGGTGTATTTGAATAAAATTAAAACAATTGCATAAAATGTGATGTTCAGTTGTTTTCTTAATTTGAAAATATTTCTTTTTAAATTAAATGACGTATAAACCAGCCAGCAACCTTATATGATACTGATATCAAACCTTTATTTTATGTTCCGCTAAATATGCCGGTGTGTGTAGTAGGCAACGTGTCATAATTGTACCTCTTCCTCCTTGGTAAGAACCAATAAGTTAAAATCCACTCACCGAGCACTAATTCGGAGATCCGGATTCGCTCGGCATGTGCATCCGATTAGAACGAACACAAGGTTTTAGCTGTTTCTATTTATAATAAATTCTTTGTTACTATTAATAAAAGTTTTGTAAGCCTTAAAAATAAAGATTTTAAGGGTTTGCAAACTAATATCCACCTAAACTTGGGTATATCATTTTGCAGTCCTACTGCGGGCTTAGCATGGCGATCCGAAGAAATAATTTTAAAGTAGAAATATTCTACCCAAAATAGTTCGTTGCAAAATAGTTCTTAATAAATGGTAACAAGGTCGTGAATAGAAGTCAACATTTCTAAACAGCCATATTTTTAAAATGGCAGCCGGGAAATCTTGTCAAAAACGAACAAATATTCAAATAAATTACTGAACGTAAAACTATTTGTCTAGGATCGCCATGATGTAGTTGACATTATTGTAAGACTATTTGACGTCAAATTAAGAAATCGTTTCTACTTTAGATGTCAAAAGAGGCCATTTTGTGAGCTCAAGCACAGGAAGAAAAGAAATGTTGTTTCTCATAACGACGATGTATCGACCTTGCTGCCTTACAATAAGACCTATTTTGCTCCGAATGGTATTCATGTTTCTTCAATCTGTAATTTTGTCGATTACTTCGGTGTTTCTAGGGTCTCATCTGTTATTCAATTTAATTGGGCAACCCGACACACGTTGTTCTGTCTTAACTATGAACTGGAATAAATAAATAACTAGTTACACCTACACGGTCTACAACCTATACCAACATCTACACTTACAACAAAATCCTACACCTACACATATACACCTACCAAACTGCTGGGGCCCGACCGATTTTTTCGAAATAAACCGAACAGGTAAACTGAACGCAAATATAAATAATCGAGGGCGAGTCAGAGTTCCAAGTTATAAAATATAAATATTAAATATAAAAAAAATAATAATAATTAACCCTCGCTGCTGTATTCAACCTTCCCTGAAATTTTACAATTATTTCTAAATCTAAATTAGCCAAATCAGTCATTTTTATATACCTTTATGAAGAAGATATATAGATTTTATATCTTCATATATATATATATATATATATATATATATATATATATATATATATATATATATATATATATATATATATATTATATATATATATTCCTTATACCGTATATGAGACCATACATACGTCATAAAGTAAAAAAACATTTTTATTTATCACGTATATTATTATTCCTACTAAATAATGTAAATTCTCATCTTCCTTGTTTAATTTTTTCAAAAATTGCATCATTCATCTTATGTAAGGTCTAACTTGTAAAAATGACTGCAAAAAGCCAAGGTTAAAATTTAACAATATTTAATTTATAACAGATGGCACGTACTTACATAAAATTAATAATTTAAAATTTTCCACGAAAATATTAAAAATCGTGGCACAATCGACAGTGCATAAAGTGTAGTTTTTATGACTTAAATCACTGGAGTCTACAGTGATTTTAGGTCTTAACTACGGAAAAATTCCTAGTTAGCTGAATTTTTGCATACACCTTTAATACGGCGTTGTAATGAGGATGTGAAAAATCGACATTATTATCGTGGCGGCTAAAAAAGTTATAAAGGTCAAAAGGTCACGAAAACCTATAATTGCTCGAAGGTCAATAGAGGTTAGTATAAAAATTGTTTGTCGTGAAATTATCTACAAAAAATGCCTCTTGCATTTTTCAGTAAAATTAATTTTACAGAAAAATGCCCAATTATCAGATAGAAGTTTTAAAGGCACAAATATGAATAAAAAAGCAATAGAGTTTACGACTTGGTGTACGATATACATAATACAATACCGTATGTGAGTGCATACTAGTCGCTTTCTCAGCGCTCTACACCGAAAACGGTTAATTTTACAGAAAAATGCAAGAGACATTTTTTGTACATAATTTCACGACAAACAATTTTTATACTAATCTCTATTGACCTTCGAGAAATTATAGGTCGCGAGATATTTGCGAAAATCTGACCTTTATAACTTTTTTAGCCGCCACGATAATAATGTCGATTTTTCACATCCTCATTACAACGCCGTAATAAAGGTGTATACAAAAATTCAGCTAACTTGGAATTTTTCCGCAGTTGAAACCAAAAATCACTGTAGTTATACTCCAGTGATTTTAGCATTTAAAAAATTTAATTCATATAGGAATTAAGTTTTTTAAATGCTGTCATAAAAAAAATACACTTTATGCACTGTCGATTGTGCCACGACTTTTAATATTTTCGTGGAAAATTTTAAATTATTATTTGTCGATTTTTACATAGCTTCATTACAATCCCGTAATAAAGGTGTCACATACAAAAATCCAGTTCACTAGGAATTTTTCCGCAGACTGGGGTTTAAAATACCTAAAATTAATGGGCTACTACTCAAATTTAGAAAATTTGATTTTATTTAGCTATAAGGTAGTTTTTTTTTATTTGCTTTTTGCACGAGCAATCTATTCGCAGAAACTAACATTGTCAAGGCAGAGGTCTGTTGAAACTGCTGCTAACAGAAACTATGAAACCTTAATGTTAGTGTTAGTGCTAACTAACATTAAATCCATATAGTTTCAACCACAATATATCTGAATCGATAATATTAATGAAGCTTAAAAATTGTTTTATGTATTTTATTGATATTTTTGTACTATATCATTGACCTGTAAGGTTTGTTGACTTGTAAGAAGTTAAATACTTTTATGATATTAAAGTCGTTGTTTGGGTAGCTTACCATAATCAATTGTTTCAATCAAATCTTAATTTTGCAAGCATATATTTATAACTCCTATGCAAGGTATTGTAAAAGTTTCTGATTAAAGATTATCTCAGCGTTCTACGTTATTTAGAGTTTTTACCCAGATTATTTATTACGACAAGAATTTTAATATCTATGGACGCTTTACCCCACGTCAATCAGGTCCCGTCGTAAGTTCTCAAAGAACTTGTGTTACGGGTACCAGACAACGGACATATATTTTAATACTTTTATACTATACACATATTTCAGATTTTTATTATGTTATACCTACACATATTTAGTACACATCCATAGACCATGGCCCAGGAGCACAGAAAACTTTTTTGTTCCCCGGAGGGACGACCTCCAGCTTGAGCGCCAACGCGCTAACAACTGAGCCACAGAGGTCATCATTAAAAATATGCATAAGCATTTACGTAAGCTAGCATAGAGTTTAGGGGCGACCCACACGTACCGCCCGCACACCACACCGATGCGACAAAAGGTGGCCAAGCTGTAGTTACATGTGAAGTGTCGCTGCGGCTTCTTGCGATTGCGTTGTGGTTCCGACAAAATTTCGATGGAATACGGAACCACAACGCAATCGCAATTATGAATTACGGTTGTAAATACCATGTGTCGCTGGTGGACTGCGTGGTGTGGTGTGGTCCGTGGGGAAGACCCTTAAATGTACCATAACTTAACGATAAATTAAGTGCCTACCTACACTGGTAGGTTAAACAGGGGTAAAAACCAAAAATTAACTATTGTCAACTTTAGAACTAAATTTCATAGACACATTTCATATCTTGTTGCAACGTCTTAAAAATACCAGCTACAAATTACATTAAACCCGTTTCTGTACATTAGATTAATAAAAAAAAACTAATTTTAATGTTTACAATTTGTTCAACAATTTCCCATAATTGTGTTTAAATTACGTAATAATAGGTATGATTTAATTTGTAGTATATTATAATACAACGTGACTCAATAACCAAAAGACGTTCTGTCTTAACTATAAACTGGAATAATTATTATATAACTACCTACCTACATACACCTACAACCTACACATACTTCCTACATCTACAACCCTACACCTACTAACTACACCTATTACCTACACCTACAACATACACCCACTACCTACCCTTCAACCTACAGATAATGACAGGTGTGAATGAGTTATCGATCACTGAGGATTGCAGCCCCCTTACTCCCGACACAATCGAGAATCGAATCAGTTCGATCTCAATAGATTTTGATACTCCCGACACCTACACTAGCGCACGATCGTGCGTGCGGTAGCTCAATTTCTAATTAGCCTGGATCGAAAAGTTCGTTAGATCGTAATTTTTGGTACTCCCGACGAAATCAGGGGCCTTACTCCCGAAACTGATACGATTTCAATTTACGAGTCTGCTCCCTTACTCCCGACACAATCGAGAATCGAATCAGTCCGATCTCAATAGTTTTTGAGACTCCCAACACCTACACTAGCGCACGATCGTGCGGTGGCTCAATTTGTAACTAACCTGGATCCAGAAGTTCGTTAGATCGTAACTTTTGGTACTCCCGACGAAATCAATCGACTGAGAATCGAATGGCAGGATCGAAAACAAATGTCAAATTACACGATAGCTAAAGAGATCTCATTTACAGTATCGAGTTTGCTTGTTTTAGTGTATTTGAACTAAATTACGTGATTTTTATTGCAGTATTGCACCATTATTTAAGTTATTGAAGGAGCTAATAGGATACGCGTTCGGGAAATGCAAAATTTACGAAGATTCACCAAGTTGAGCACATAGAAATGGACATGGATTGTGAGGAATTTCGATGCAATTATCTCCTTAAAAATGATTTATTTGACGTAAGAGTCGCAGATTTAACTACTCATATGAAGAAACCGACTCACTGAAATTATATCACCGTTATGTGTAAAGTTATTTAAAACCTTTACGCATTTGTTTTCAAATTTGGCCGCTAATTCATGTTTATATTTTCACTTAAGACAGGGACTGAGACAAATGAAGTTTACATAATATGCGGCATTTTGTACTGCCTCTCGGGTAAAGATTTTTTTTCCCGCCAAGAAGTTATCCAAATTCTGGAAAAAGTAGTAGTCTGTAGGCGCAAGGTCTGGTGAGTAGGGCGGATGACGGAGAGCTTCCAACCCCAGTTATTGCAAATTGGAGACCGTCTGCTGTGCAGTATGAGGTCGCGCGTTGTTGTTGATTGACCAATGCTGGTTGGAAATGTGCCAGCTTCTCCATCATTGTGTTCAGTTCTTCACAGTACACATCTGCAGTAATGCTCACCCCGTTTAGTAAGAAGCTGTGATGAATCACACCGGCGCTAGATAACCAAACAGTGACCATCACTTTTCTAGGGGTAAGTTTTCGTTTAGGGCATTGTTTAGGTGCTGAATCAGGATCCAACCAATTTGCTGAGCGCTTGCGGTTATCAAACAGAATCCATTTTTCATCGCAGGTAACAATGCGGTTCAAAATTCCTTCATTTGTGTGTCTGTTGAGCAGTGCAAGGCACGTCTCGACGCGTACTTCGCGCTGGCGATCATTGAGTTCGTGGGGCACCCATTTGTCAAGCTTTTTTACCTTGCCAATTTGACGCAAATAGACCAATATTGTTTTGACGCTAACGTCGAAAGCTGCTGCTAATTCAGCCGTAGATTGTGTATCATCAGCTTCCACAATCGCCTTTAATTCGTCATTGTCGACCAAAGTCTTCGGACGACCGCGAGGTTCATTTTTCAGGTCGAAATTTCCAGAACGGAAGCGAGCAAACCAATAACAGGTGGTGCGTTGGTTTGAAGTGTTAGCTCCGTAAACGTCGTTGATGTTGTGTGCCGCTTGTGCCGCGTTGCTGCCACGACGGTACTCATATTCCATAATTACTCGAATTTTTAACGTATCCATGATGACGAAAAAGAGTGTAATGCGATGAAATCGTAACACTAATCAATAAACAAATGACTACTTTTGAAAAAAGAAATCCATGTTTTTAAAATATAAGGTTGCTAACGTTACGTCCACAGTGTAAACAAGTTATAGCTGAGTGCCGTAGTCTATGGCGAAGATTAGTAAAAATATGAAAAAAATTATATATTTTTCACTTTAAATAACATTTTGTGTATGTTTATTCAAATGAATCAGCCTCAAATTTCATGCAATGTTAGGTTTTTAAGGTTATTTTTATAAAAAAAACTGACAGTAATAAATAGTTTCGAAAATCCTGTTTAAAATCTTTGACATTCTGTCAAATGTCAAAGTCATATTTTGATTTATTTTGTCAGCAAAACTCAAGTGTTGTGCACAAAACACATTCAAAAACTACAATAACTGGCCATAAATAGGTAGTTGGTAGTATTGTAAAAAGGAAGTTAAGTGTTAATTATGGTGAAAATATAAGTGGTATATTTTATTTTATGTAAATGATACAATAACAAATTCGTGTTTGATGTTTACATTTAGAAAACCCGAGCATAGTAAAATATCAACATACGACTTTTATAACTATTTATTGACTTTTTATTCAAAGACAGATTGAGACAAACGAAGTCTTCATATGATACGGTAATATAGTTCGCGAAAAAAATTCTATACCCGAGAGGCAGTACAAAATGCCTTTGAAGAATTTGTAGCCTCCCGTCCAGCTGATTTCTTTTAAGAAGAGCATCAATAAACTGCCACTGCGTTGGCAAAGATGCATGGGTGATTACTTCGATTAATACAAATAAAAAATACATGAAAAAAATTATTTTAAATTTTTTCATACAAAACGGCAAATTTCATAAGCAAAGACCTAATATTTGTGACTTTAAATAACATTTTGTATGTTTATTCAAATGAATCACCCTCAATATCATGCAATGGTAGGCTTTTAGAGGTTATTTATCTAAAAAAAACTGTGACAGTAAATAATAGTTTCGAAATTGCTGTTTTGACATTTGACATCCTGTCAAATATCAAAGTCATATTTTGATTTATTTTGTCAGCAAAGCTCAAGTGTTGTGAACAGAACTAAAATGGCCATAAATAGGTAATTGGTATTATTGTAAAAAGGTAGTTAATTGTTAATTGTGGTGAAAATATAAGTGGTATATTTAATGTAAATGATACAATAACAAATTCGTGTTTGGTGTTTACATTTAGAAAACCCGAGCATAGTAACAATATTAACATACGACTTTTTATAACTATTTATTGACTTTTATTCAAAGACAGATTGAGACAAACGAACACTTCATATGATACGTTAATATAGTTCATATTATGTAAACTTCATTTGTCTCAGTCCCTGTCTTAAGTGAAAATATAAACATGAATTAGCGGCCAAATTTGAAAACAAATGCGTAAAGGTTTTAAATAACTTTACACATAACGGTGATATAATTTCAGTGAGTCGGTTTCTTCATATGAGTAGTTAAATCTGCGACTCTTAAGTCAAATAAATCATTTTTAAGGAGATAATTGCATCGAAATTCCTCACAATCCATGTCCATTTCTATGTGCTCAACTTGGTGAATCTTCGTAAATTTTGCATTTCCCGAACGCGTATTCTCTGAGCTCCTTCAATAATATAAAATAATGCTGCAATACTGCAATAAAAATTACGTAATTTAGTTCAAATACACTAAAACAAGCAGACTCGATACTGTAAATGAGATCTCTTTAGCTATCGTGTAATTTGACGCTTGTTTTCGATCCTGCCATTCGATTCTCAGTCGATTGATTTCGTCGGGGGTACCTAAAGTTACGATCCAACGAACTTCTCGATAAATACAAATTGAGCCACCGCACGAGTGTGCGCTAGTGTAGGTGTCGGTAGTATCAAAGGCTATTGAGATCGAACTGATTCGATTCTCGATTGTGTCGGGAGTAAGGAGGGCAGACACGTAAATCGAAATCGTATCAGTTTCGGGAGTAAGGCCCCACTAATATCGCTATTAACTAAATTATAGATGTTGGTGTAAGAAGAATGCCAAATCATAAAATAAAAGTACAAAAACATCAAAAAAAATTTTGGGGTGGGCTTCATCACCGTTACAACCTATTGTCATAGCTGGAGAATAGAGGTAAGGAGGACAATCTCTCAAGGCAGAAAAACTAAAAAGTGTCCGACAAAAGTAATTAAATAATAGTTCCAAAAATGGCCATAATGGCGCTAGAGTGGCAAGGGTGTGTGATATGAAGTTATCAATAAGAGATGAAGTAAAGTGAGTTGAGTTTAGTTATTTAAAATTTTTGACGACTTTAGTAGATTAAAAGTAGTTAATTCAGTAAATCATGAAAATTCTAATTACTCGTATACGAGGGCGGCACTGTAAATTTCGGGAATCAAGGAAGTGACACATTACTATTTAAAAATGTATTTATTGCTTTTCGAAGTATTCTCCGCGAAATTTGACACATTTTTCCATACGATGGAACCAATCATTGAAGCAACCATTCCATTCGGAAGTTGGGGTCTCCAAAATGGCCGTTTTGTAGGCGTCCACAGCTTCTTCAGGTGATGAAAATCTCTGACCACGCAATTTATTCTTTATTTTAGGGAAAGTATAGAAATCATTAGGGCTTAGGTCGGGGCTGTACGGCGGATGGTCTAATAATTCTATGATTTCTTGGTTTAAAAAGTCTTTTGTTCTGTGTGCGGTGTGAGAACTCGCATTGTCGTGATGGAGGATGATGCGGCGGTTGCAGTTCTCTTTACGGAGTTCAAAAACGACCTGTGGCAAACAAATGTTAGCATACCATTCTACATTAACCGTTCTTTGTCCCTCAAGAGGAATAGTCGCAACATGGCCGGTTTTGGAGACAAACGTGGCCACCATTTTTTTTGCAACACTCCGTGAACGAACAATTTTTGTTGGCTTTAACTCATTTTCGAACACCCAAACTCGTGACTGGTTTTTTGTTCCGGGTTCGTACGCGTATATCCAGGATTCGTCACCTGATACGATGTTGTATACAGCATTTGAGGATCCTGCGTGGAATCTTTCGAGAGTTCTGACGCACCAAGTAACGCGAGCCGCTTTTTGCTCTTCACAGAGCAAATGCGGTATCCATCGGGAAAACAACTTTTTTACATCTAATTGTTCATGCAAGATTATTTGTATTTGACTCATGCCAATGTCTAAAGTTGCCTGAATTTCGCGGTATGTCACATGTCGATCTTCCTCAATCAGCTTACGCACAGCATCAACGTTTTCTTGGGTGACTGCAGTTTTTGGACGACCTTGACGGGGATCATCACTGAGCTTGACACGTCCACGTTGAAATTCAGCAAACCAGCGATAAATTGTGGTTTTGGATGGGGCTTCATCACCAAATGCAGAAATCATCCGGTCAACACACTGTTTTTGTGTTAAATCACTTTGAAAGTCATAATAAATCATCGCTCTAGAATTTTCTCGAGTCAATTCAATTTTCTCAACGACTAAACAAGTTTGACAAGACCTTGTGACAAGACCGAGAATCTTTTTTTAAATAAATAAACGGTATTCGATTTTTAAAACCAAGGAGTTTTAAATTAAAAAGATTTTAATATGACAGGAACAGTGGAAATATTCCATTCCCGATACTTTTAGTGCAGCCCTCGTAGTCGAAAATATTTTTATATATAAAACCGAAGAAGATGCTAAGATTTAATTTTGATTTAATTTTATCCGTTTAAATTTTGCCGGTTTACTCCCGTCTGCGTCTGTAGCGCCCCCTATTTAACGCTATTTTACGGACACTTTTCATGTATGGAGATGGTACTCCTTACCTCTATTCTCCATGAGCTACCGAATACACCAGCAAAAAATCATAAAAATCGGTCAAGCCGTTACGGAGGAGTTCTGTAACAAATCATGTGTGTGAGAATTTTATATACATTACATCAAATAACCTTAAGCAATACACACGCTGCCTGCACCTAGGTATACATATAGATGAATAGAATATCTTTCGTTTTGGCACCTTATATAAGTTCTAGAAAAATCAACTACGGATATTTCTGGCACATTTACTGCTTATGTGATGACGTTTAGGCAGAAAAATAATTGTCCTACTCGAAAAATATATTGTTTCTTTATATGGGCGAGTTTGCGTTTAGCGGAATTTGCGGAAAAGCGGAAATTGCGGTTTTACAATTTTTTTTTTCCGAAACTTCTTTACACAAGCAGTGAATTATGTGCCCGAAGTATCCGTTATTGATTTTCGGAGACGTTATATACAGGGTTACCTTTTAAGTCGACCTAGATCCTTTATGGGGCTGTAGTTTAGATCAGGGGTCTCCAAACTACGGCCCGAGGGCCACATCCGGACCGCGGACAGATTTTGTCCGGCCCGCGGAGAGCTAGCATACTTGAAACCTTTTAGAAAACATATTTTTTATAGCAAATTAAATTTAGTTTACTGTTATTATTAATTATTAATATGACATCTACATTGATATGGTCATGGGCTAACTACTCATAACATTGTTGTAGGCTTATTGTTATTGTTTTTGTGATAAGTTGGATAAAGAAACACAGAATTGTAACGAGTAAAGACATGTATAATATGCAGAAAATTAAACTTCAGTATATAATAACTAACAAATTATTGAAATGAATCCAACTAACATTTTATACATTTTAAATAAAAACATAACTTATAACAAGCATAATGACATATGAAATACTAATGAGATTTATGTAATTGAGATTTTCCACTGACAATAGTTTGTAGTTGTGGACTAATTTTACTTGTACCAATTATTAAAAGAGATATAAGATGCTCATCAGTTAATTTAGATCTGTAAACATTTTTTGTGTACTTCATTTTGGAGGTCTTCTCACACAAATAAGTAGTACCAAAAACAGAAAACAGCCCACGAGCAAATTTATGCAAATTATCAAATTGTGTCAGTTTAAGACCCTTATAAAATTCCAACAAAGATGAGTTTTGATATTTGTTCTTAATTATATCACTGCACTGTAGATCAATCATTTCCATTTGAAGTTCCGGGGTTTCAATGTCAGTATCAAAAGGATTCTGAAATATCTTAATTTGATTCGCAATGGCATCAAAGTCCGAGAAACGAGTATCAAAATTTATTTTCAAAGCACTCAAAGTTTCGATTGCAAAATCGATAGGATACTCAGTCTCAGTTGTGTGGTTGAATATTTCACATGTTTTAAAATGTGAAAAACATTTACTTCGTAGTCGTGATTGAAACAGTATCAATTTCTTCCGGAATGATTCGATATTAGTGTATAAATCAGGAAGATGCTGGTTTTCTCCTTGCAATCTCAAATTCAGTTCGTTCACATGTTTTGTCAAATCAACATAGAATGCTAACTTCCACAGCCATGCGTTGTTTTGTAATTCAGTAAGAGGGCGATGCTTTTCATTAAAAAAATTTCGATCACTGCTCGAAGTTCAAAAAAGCGCTGAAGGACTTTCCCACAACTAAGCCAACGTACGGCAGTATGATAAGGTAAGTCATTTTCTCCAATCTCTTCAATAAATTGTCGGAATTGTCGGTGATTCAGCCCAAAAGATCTGATAAAATTAACAGTTGATATGACTGGTTTCAGAACTTCAGACATATCCAAACATTTTCCGCACAAAGACTGTTGATGAATGATACAATGTAAGACTAATGGTTTTGAACCACCGTCATTTTCTACAGCCTTTGACACAAGAGCGACCACTCCTTTATCTTTCCCACTCATGTTTTTGCCTCCATCAGTTGTAATACATTTCAAGTTTTTCCATCGAAGGTTCTATTTCAACTCCTTTAAAAATATCTGTACTAGTAGTTGTGCCATGAATGCTATACATATCAAGAAGTTCTTCATGCACTTCATAGCTTTTATCTACTCCTCGAATATAAATCAACACCTGAGCAGTATCTGACAAATCCGTTGACTCATCCAAGGCCAAAGAAAACAACATATCCATTTCATTTCATATATTTATTTCATACACTCAACATATCCATTTTTGTCGAACAGTTGAGAGAATATATTTTCAGCCATGTTTTCTACACTTCGAGCCACAGTGTTTGCTGACATACTGACAACATACTACAAGTCCCGATTAGTCGCTAGCATTAACAATTAAAAAATAGTTCGTAAGTGTAGCTGTACCATAAAAGCGCTGGAGTAGTACTTAGTGCTTTTTTAAGATTTTTATGATTATTTTAATCGTGATTTGTCGCGTGGTATGTTGAGTTATACCGGGTTACCTTTTAAGTTGACCTAGATCCTTTATGGGGCTGTAGTTCAGATCATTTCTAATTGATTTGACTATGAAACACCATATCCTAAACCCAACGGTTTTCAAGATAATCTAAATTTAAGTATTTTTTTAAAAAAGGACATTTTTTGTCTTTTGTTGTATCTCTTTTTTTGTAATTTGAGCCTCTGGTATGTTCGTTTATACGTTTCTTTTAGAAGATGGATTGCTCTATTCATTTTAACTTAAAAAATCTGTTTCCAGAATAAAATTAGTCGTAGAAGATGATGAATAGTGAGATATGAAACAAAAAAAATATTAAAACTAGTTTTTCTTTCTGGAATATGACAAAAAAAATCTATGGAAGTTAGATTGCAGATATGCTTAAAAACATCTCCATTTTGTCAGCTTTCCAAAAAGGTATAACAATATTGGGTTAAAGCAGTCTTCATTAAAATAAAACTCACATGATAGGCACCCGGGCATTTTAACCAAATTATTAGTTAGCCATAGAAAATGAAACAAAACCATGTAAATAGTAAAACGTTTATTAAAAGATTGTTTACAACTCGTGTTCTACATGTCCGCCTCTGTTTCGCACACATATCGTCATTCTATTTCTTAATCTACTATTTATTATTTTTT
This sequence comes from Phengaris arion, assembly GCA_963565745.1. Lineage (NCBI taxonomy): Eukaryota > Metazoa > Arthropoda > Insecta > Lepidoptera > Lycaenidae > Phengaris > Phengaris arion. The sequence continues at coordinate 11,249,219 of OY751440.1, read as the reverse complement.
TAACTTTTACTATTTCGTTGTCTTGCTCGTCGTCATCATTCACACGTGGACGACCCAGGTCAGACCGTCGTCTTGAAACAGAGCCAGTCTCTCTAACTCGTCGGTAAACTCCGTCAAACTCACTGACGTCCGGAGCGCGGCGGTTGGGATACCGTCGTATGTATTCAGCACGAGCTCTTGCTGATACACCATCGCAATATCCGTAACATAATAACATATCAGCATATTCCTCGTTCGTATAGGTCGCCATTTTCAACAGTTCCAAATCAAAAGCACAAAACCAAGTCCAATAAGCAAGCACAGTCACAAAAAAGAAAGATTCAAGAACAGTCCAGAAATACAAGCCGAGTCGAATTAAAATGGAGAGCACAGAATAAGAATCGTATCTACCACGGACGAATCGCATGAGCAGACTAAACAAATAAACTTTTGTTTGACCATCCAAAATACTGAAACTATCTTTTTTCTTGCTCACACTTACACAAAACGAATGACATCCCGCTCGCACGCGCCCCAGTTCAATCAAAGACAGTAACGAAGGACCGGTTTTTTTGCTACCTGGGGTCATTTTATCTAAGTTTTTACTATGAGGTCTGATGTTATCCTATATTGTTATAACCTTTTTGGATAGCTGATAAAATGGACATATTTTTGAGCATATCTGCAATCTAACTTCCATAGATTTTTTTGTCATATTCCGGAAAGAAAAACTAGTTTTAATATTTTTTTTGTTTCATATCTCACTATTCATCATATTCTACGACTCATTTTATTCTGGAAACAGATTTTTTAAGTTAAAATGAATAGAGCAATCCATCTTCTAAAAGAAACGTATAAACGAACATACCAGAGGCTCAAATTACAAAAAAGAGATACAACAAAAGACAAAAAAATGTCCTTTTTTAAAAAAATACTTAAATTTAGATTATCTTGAAAACCGTTGGGTTTAGGATATGGTGTTTCATAGTCAAATCAATTAGAAATGATCTGAACTACAGCCCCATAAAGGATCTAGGTCAACTTAAAAGGTAACCCGGTATAACTCAACATACCACGCGAGACAAATCACGATTAAAATAATCATAAAAATCTTAAAAAAGCACTAAGTACTACTCCAGCGCTTTTATGGTACAGCTACACTTACGAACTATTTTTTAATTGTTAATGCTAGCGACTAATCGGGACTAGTAGATAGAAAAAGGGGATGCCTTGATGATAATAGTAATAATAATAAGCATTATTATGTGAACAACCATTATGGTTACTGAACCAAAAATCGCCAAAGAGTAAAAACAGAACCCGATTACTGTCCGACTGTCTGACTCTGTCTGACTCTTGTCTGTCGCCAGGCCGTATCACGTGACACGTGTTAGCTAGGTAGGACAAGATGTACACACACATTTAACACACATATTTATTTTTTGTGTCGAGAACATTATCGTGAAAAATTGGTGTGTTTACCTACCGGTATAAGTAAGATGTAAGTAAACGAGATGTAATCGTTAAACAACGAAATATCAGTACGATATTTCGGTGCGATATAAATTAGTGCCCAGAATCAGATACCACATTATTGTGGTAGCTAATGATTAACTTACAAATAAATTAGAACATACTGATTGAAAAGTTTAAAATCAAGAGCGCAGGAATTAATGTAATTGATTTAAAGCTTTTTTAGTTAATTAACTATGTAGTCTAGAACTCTTAAGTGCCACTTGTGGATAATCGCTACTAGATTCACCATGACCCACTAGGTCACGGCTTACCAGTTACATTTGATACCAATTACATTGCATAGGACATGCATTTTATAACTTAATAGCAGGTTGTTATAATTGTGACGGATAACTGTATTCAAATTGGGGTCATAAAAAACGTAAATTAAGAATCACGGAGAAAAAGTCTTTAAATTGATAAGACACCATAATAATTACAGGGTACTTATTTTTTTATCCGAATGAAATATAAAAATATTTAACCCAGCATTAGACTACAATATTACATAATATTAAGTAATCACAATAGGTATGTACCTGTGCAATATGCGTAACTAAAAAAATTCGTAATATAAGATAAATGCCTAAAGTGAGTTGGATAATGGGGAACATTTTTTTTTTAAATTAATATATGGCGTCGGCTTATCTTAAAACCATTTGCCAGTGTCAAGTAAAAAAGGCGGGAAATAGAACTTTCGTTTCAATTTTCAACACTGTATTCATATATCGTCAAGTCTAAAGTCTAGTCAAAGGCCAAATAAATAGTAAAGGAAATATTGTCTACGATCAACCGTTGACGAAATATTACGTACGTGATAATAAATCACATACGTGAGATCGTTGGAGAGCATTAAAATGCTCTATACAAATAAAAAACCGGTCAAGTGCGAGCCGAACCATAATACCAATATTCTACATGTTTACTCAGCGCATTTTGTACAAATAAGCAGTTATAGTTTTCCTTTACAGTTCATCACATGGACTACCATCATGAATTTTTACAGATTTTTCGAGCCAACCGTTTAGGGGTCGTGGACGCCCAATTTTAACAAAAAAAACACTTCGAAATGGAATATCTCAAAAATCGTCTAAGCGACATGTTCAGATTTATATGAACTGTAATTTCATTATATTAGGTCCTTACATATGACATTAGCGTTTTGTCGTACTGGCCACTTTGATCTCAAATATATCTTCTTTGGTTAGGAATTCCAATTTCAAATTTATACGGCTATTTACTCATGCATTTGTGTTTCGAAAACCGTATTTCATTTTTTTTTCTCTTTTGGTTTTTCTTTGCGTCACTCTGTTTACAAAATGGAAAACTTAAAATATTGTATTATTTTCGAGTACGAGTTCCACCGTGGCACCAGTGCTGCAGAAACGGCTCGAAGGATTAATGACGTGTATGGCGGCGGTGTCGCAAAAGAAAAAACAGTGCGTTTTTGGTTCTAACGTTTTCGTTCTGGAAATTTCGACCTGCAGAACAAGCCCCATGTACGGCCGGAGACCAAAGTTGATAATGAAGAATTGAAGGTTATTGTGGAAGCGGATCCATCGCAAACCACGTCCGAGTTAGCTGCAGACTGCGGTGTTAGTGATAAAACTGTTTTAATCCACTTGAAGCAAATTGGGAAGGTGAAAAAGCTTGAAAGGTACCTCATGAATTGAGTGCAGCAAACCGACAAACGCGCGTCGACTGCTGCGTTACATTACTCAACCGGCACAATAATGAAGGGATTTTAAATAGTATCATTACCTGTGATAAAAAGTGGATCCTGTACGATAAGCTGAAACGCTCATCGCAATGGCTGAACCCTGGCGAACCAGCCAAAGCCTGCCCCAAGCGAAAATTGACTCAAAAAAAGTTACTTGTGAGCGTTTGGTGCACTAGTGCCGGTGTCTATTGCCAGCAACTGCGAATCATGATGGAAAAGCTAGTTGCTAAAAAACCGAGGTCTGTCATTCGCTCTAGGCCACTGCTGCTTCAGGACAACGCACTCACACACTGCCCAACAGACGGCTACCAAATTACAGGAGCTTCAATTGGAATGAATAAGATATCCACCGTACTCCCAGGACCTTGCTCCAACAGATTATCATTTTTTTCAAAATTTGGATAACTTCAAGCAATGGAAAAAATTCAACTCCGATGGGGCAGTCCGCTATATAACGCTATATATATAACGCTTTCAAAGATTTTATTGATTCCTGTCCTGATTTCGACTTTTTGGAAAGTAACCCAAGCATGTGCTACCAAAAAGTAAGATTTTGCACCAAGTATACCCTGGATCCAAAAGTACTGAACATAACTCCTGACTCCTGAAGAACTGCAAGCATAAGCCACTGTGTTAATTAAAGTAATGATCATCATCATCATCACCACCATCATCACATAATTATGACATAAGAGGTATTTCTCATAGTATATTTAAACTGACACGGATATCTTTGAACATTACTCTGCCGTTTATGGACCGATTTTCAAAATTCTTTTTTTGATGTAAAGGGTGGGTTGTCCGATGATGGCACCCATGAGGAATCGAGGGAACTCCTCGAAATTTATATTGAAATATTTTGTGCTGTTTGTGGTGTTGCGACTTGCGTTCCCAGTCCTTAAAATCCCCAACCCCCCTTGGGCGGAGGCCCAAGGCCCAGGCCTAATCTCTCTCACTTACTCGGCGAAACACAACGCAAGCGTTATTTCACGCCGGTTTTCTGTGAGGCCGTGGTATTTACCCGGTCGAGCCGACCCATTTATGCCGAAGCGCGGATCTCCCACAATTATATAGGTTGCCCGCGACTTCGTACGCGCTAAAAGGCAATCCCGAAAGAACTCGACATTTTGCAGAAAAGCCTATGTCCTTCCCTGTGGTCTAATCTATATATCTGTACCAAATTTCACCAAAATCGGTCCAGTAATTTTGTAACCTATTCAATGCAAACAAAACAATCAAATCTTTATAATATTAGTAAGGGATGGTGCCCACGACTTCTAGACCACTCCATAAGGTAGTCTGTCTATCGAATTCTTCTTGTCTGACCAATTATTTACATGTTTAGTTTCGGTTTTTTTATGAAGCTTATTTGTTTAGTTCAACTACTATTTAGATACTTTTCAATAGTAAAATACATACCATATCAGATGCTGTCAGTGATACAAATTTTGTAGTTAGGTAATGTCCCTGTGTCAGTGTAATGTACAGTGCAGCCAACGAGAGAATGCTATCCTAATTCTAGAGAATAATCCTTAGTCTTTCAGTTGGTCATAACATCTTTCAGTGTTTCCAAAGGGAAAACCGAAATAGAATTGAAAATTGCGATATTATTGCTAGGCATTAAGGCAGCCTTCTGATCCATGCGACCGCGACACAAGACTGCGACCCTCGACCGCGACCAGCAAACCAACTAATCAAGTTCTCTGGCCACGCTCACCGGTCGCGGGTCGCGGGGATTAGTGCTCCATATAAATTCTACTAAGCAGTGGCTCCGCGACCCTAATTCGGTCTCGGGTCGGGGTTTCGAGTCACGCATCGCGATCCGAAGGGTACATTAATACTGACAAAACAAATATTACCTGTTTGTAACATTTCATCAACACCTTTATGAGAGTTCTGTAACGACATACTCTCCTGCGCCATGTAGTCAACATCTATTGATGTGTGATTCTGACCGAACCTCCGGCTCAGCAGCTGCTCCCGTTCCGCCCTCTCCTGCTCCCGCTGCAGACGTTTGTTCCGAGAATTCTGTAGAGAAGCCTGAAACATATTGTTGATATGTATTAGAAATGAAGTTGATGACATTATACAAAATTTATAATTTTTTAAACTAATATCTCTTAAATAATCAAAAATAATCAAAACTTGCATATAAAAAAAGCAGGAACAGAAAAACATCATCTATGAAAATTTAAACTTTCTAGCTATCATGGTTCACAAGATACAGCTTGGTGACAGACAGATGGACAGCAAAGTCCCAGTAATAGGGTCCCGTTTTTAGGGCTACTTAGTTCATGGAATGTGGTTTGGTCATGTCCCAACGGAATACGGCTAGTCCTAGAAAGTTCAAATTTTGCATGGATATGTTTATATACCACGTCGGCTAAAATAAAAAACATGCAATCTCCAAAAAAATATTTTGGAGGACCGTAACGTAACTACACGTAAAGTCGTGATTATTTTTTCTCATGTCCCATATCCCATAGTGTGAGGAATCATTAGATAGACTCTTTTATAAACATTGAGAGGTTGCTAAAACCGATTTTTTGATTTAGGTACTTATCAGTTTGCAAGATATTCCATTTTGAAGCACATTTTTGTCCCACCCTCTAATGAATAACAGAGATGTTAAAAATTAAAATTGTTTAATTCAACTTCTTCATTACAATTATTTAAAAAGCCATTTTTTAATTTTTCATTGTTAAGTTACCATAAAAGATACGATTACACACCTGCACATGTTTATTGTCATACTTCAACTGGGCTACTGTCATTTGGGCCATGGATCTCTGGTTGATTGGTATTTTGAAGAGCAAGCCATCGAGCTTCGTACAGTTCCTGGAATTGTTAAGATAAATGTTAATTTCAAACTCTGTTGTTTTTGTACGTGTTTGTATTACTTGTTTCTTAAAGGCTACTGACAAGGACCTACTTTATTAAAAATTTGTTTAAATATATAGAAAAGGTTTTTCTGTTGGTTAATATTTAGAAAAATTTTACATGTAATGTACTTATATCATTATATATGGTATATAAGGCATTTTAAATGTATATTGGACTGTGATCCCAGGCCCGCCAGATTACCGTTATATTCTTAGTGATAAAATGTATATCATATTGTAGAATTAATTTGTCCAATGTGCATAGTAATAACTGCTAGTTTGTGCTGTGGCCTGTTGACCAATTTTTAAGTACAAGGTGCTAAAGTTGCGGAAAATTGTAATCTGATACTTATCATATTTTTTAACATCATCAGGATCATCATCATAACATCAGGAACAAAACTTTTTAAAATCATTTTTCTCTAAACTTAGTATGAACAAAGATATAAATGTTAGAGGTTTTTTATTTCTACATGGATGATTTTGTGAAAACTTGAACAAAATAATAAGTAAATTATATAAATTTAGCTGTATTATATTAAATTGTCATTATTCTACTACAATTTATGTAAGAATAAAAAAAAGTTAGTACAATTTTTTTGTACCTAAAAATTGGCCCACCGCACAAACTAGCAAATATGCATACATTCGTTGTGTGCGCCAATACAACAATATGATATACATTTTATCAGTAATAATATTAAGGTAATTAGGAGGGCCTGGGATCTCAGTCCATATATATGTACGAGAGCTTTATTAATAGTACCTGGGTAACTGAGTTTTGCTGAGTTCTGATAAATTTAAAAAATAAAAAGAATCACTAAAATATTTATCTGACCGGGATGCAAACCACATTCCAAATTTATCATATCATAGAGTTGAAATATCTGATTTATTGTTGCACAACTAAAGAAAAAACATATTACATAGCTTTAAATGTGCAGTTTCCCAGGGATAAGACCTAGCTAGATCGATTTTGCTTCCCTAAAACTCCCTCCAACAAATAAAAATATATACACTGCTGATTTCTAGATTCAATGTTGCTGTCTCTGTCTGTCTCTGTCTCTGATTGGAAAAGTCACTTGACAGACAAAGACAGCAACATTGAATGCTAATCAGTTGTGTAAATATTTTTATTAATGGGGGGTGTAAATCTACTAACCATATTTATTAAATAAAAATTTAATTGGTAAGTTGTTTTCTTTTTTTTCTTTAAATTTCTTTACATAAGTAATGTATTAGGATAAAGTATGTAGTTCGGTTAATAAATATTCTTTCTCTAAACTTGCTTAGGATTCTGAATAGGTACACTATACCTAGCTATTAACCACAGTTTCCCCTTGGTAAATTGGCTTTTACACAATATCTTTATAATTTATAGTCTATGACTCACAAAGATTTACCCACAATATTCAAAATCGGTTTAGTAGATCCAGAGATTACTCCTTACAATATCACCAAGTCACAAACTTTAGCTCCTCTTATTATTAAATAGATTAAAAAAAACTGGACTTACGCACTAATATCATCAATTTTTGACTGGATTTCGTTTTCTATTTCGACAGCATCTGGATTTCTTTCAAGTTTATGAAACAATTCAAAAGTTTCTTGTATTATTTGGTTTGTCTGGTGGTAAAGTACTTCCATTGTTACATAAGAAAAATAGTATCCATTTAGTACAAAACAGTGTATCAAAAAATAAAAATAATCTACTGGATTTTTTAAAATAAATAAATTTCAGGTCACAACACTTGTTTAGACTAAACTGTTATTGAATTTTTTGATAACACTCAATTGTCAGCTGAGCAGTGACGTGTGCTTGGGTAACGTGTGTAGCAATTCACAAATGACAGTAGAGATTTTTTATAATTTAAATATATGGCGTCGGCTTAAGACAATTTGCCAGTGTCAAGTTAAAAAGGCGGGAAATAGAATTTTCATTTCAATTTTCAACACCGTATTCCTAAATCGTCAAGTCTAAAGTCTAGTCAAAGTCGAAATAGATAGTCAGTACAGTCACTGAGTCAAGTCAATCGATTCAGTAAAGTGGTCGATTCAGTACAGCTTTACTGAAAGTTACTAGGGAATTTTGGAGGAACACAAAATAGCACATTTTTTGAAGTTGCCACTTGCCCACACTTGTGCACGTTAACGAATATTTAATTGTTAATATTCTACCAATATTGCATAATATTAAGAACCGAAATAACATAAATTTATGAAGGCCATACAAAAACACAACGTCACCAATTGAATTCCCCAGCAAAACTCCGACAGTAGATATTGGCAGCTTGTAAACTGACGTAATTACTTTTTTAGAGAAACTGATTAAGCAAAGCCTACATTCCCATGAGCGTTTTTTTGTGGTCGCAACAGAATTATCTGCACTGTAAATAGATTTGTGCGTTATTACAAGTTAAAAACTTAGAGCATTAATCCAACCAGAGTAGCCATTGTCAGGCGTTCACCGCTACCAAAGGTACGAGAACGAGACCACCGGTCATACCGGTTACATAAAACTAGTTGCCGCACATTATTGACGTATTCGGCAAATCGACGTAAGGCGGGCGACCCGGAGCTAAAAATGCCGAATTGCTGTGTTGTTTTACTGTAAAAAGAGATCAGAAACTTCTGATAAACAAAAGGAGGACGCTACTTACCATCTGTAGGTAAGTATTATTTTGTCTAAAAATTAACAAATAATGCAATAAATAAGCAAAAATAAAAAAAAACTCGGTCAATAAGTGTTGCTAGTTGCCACTGAACCGTAAAGGATCCTATACTCGGCGCAGCGAACCTTGAGGATATGACACTGACAGTTAATCTCACGACATAACATTGTAGTTGCGTCACCATTAAATTAGGATCATATTGGAGGCGTCTAAAAATACCATTTATAAATTTTACGTAGCTTTATGCCATTACAATGATATTCCGTTGGAATTTTTAACAATTCTTAACATTTACAAGAAATGATCTCAGTCTGAATTTACGTTTACGTCCTGCAAAATTTACATCGTGTGTGTACATTTATCGACTAGTGGGGAAGTATCGATAAAAAAATGTCGATAATGGAAAAGAGTGCACAATTTTTTTTTCATACTTTTGTAGTTCATTTATTATTGAATGGAGTTACGATCATACCATACATACATACACACATGATTATAATATACCCAAGAACATTAAAAAAATAACTATAGGGCAAAACTAAATGAAACAAAAGCTGTTTAACGATTATTTATTTACATATACAGGGTGTAACAAAAGTAAGTGATAATACTTTAGGTTTGTATGTGTTCCTTATATAGAGTTTACTGTGAAAGTAGCAGCGCTGAAAGCGAAAAAATTTTTTTGTGATTTGTATGGGCAAGCGCCCCAGTGACATACATGAGCTTCCCCATTACAAATCACAAAAAAATTTCAGCGCTGCTACTTTGCCAGTGAACTCTATATAAGGGACACATATACACCCTAAAGTATTATCACTTAAGTTTTGTTACACCCTGTATTTTATTCTGAATCTAGGATAATGACATGAGTGTTTGCGTCTCAGACTCGGAATCTGAACTGCAACTGCTGTCGCCTACGTTTATCAATAATGGTTGATCTTCAATAGTGTCGTATCGCACATCTCAATCCCAATCATCGTACCAAAGTTTTTTGGTCTTTTCTACGACTTTCCTCCAATTATCCGGAGTCACTTCACTACAAGCTTTTTCTAATAATGTTAGCATTTTAGTGGCTGTAAATGGCGGAGTGGTGTTAAGCCTGGCTGCACAACCTGAAACAATATTTATATAGATTGAGTATGATGCAAAGTAAAAGAGTGAGATTGAAGTAAAAGTACATAATTTGCAAAATACATAAAAGTTAAAATAAATACAAATTACCCACCTTTGATTTGCGCCCATATCATCTCAATGGCATTATATTGGCAGTGGTATTATGGCGGTAACCGAATCACTGTGTGACCTTTGGATTTTGCCATTTCATCCAAAAATATGTCCGCTTTGTTTGGAGTTTCTGTAGGTTCAATAATCTGACCAACTCCTTTTTTAACAGTTGACTGTCAGCCACCACACCATTGCGTTGCAACCACTCTAGTATTTCACCTTTTTTACTGTTGCTGGTGGGTGGTTTGTTTACTTGTACGGAATGGTATGGGGCGTTGTCCATCAAAATATGGTGGGGCTCATGCAGATTATCCAAAAGTTTTATGAACCATTGCTTAAAGTTTTCGAAATTCATCTCTTTGTGATAATCTGTTGTTTTAACTGATTTGAAGGCCCACAAACAATTAGGCACAAAACCTTTGGCTGTACCAGCGTGGCAGATAACTAAACGTTGGCCCTTGCCTTCTGGAGCTTTGATAGAGGATTTCGCTGTATCGTCTGTCCATGTTTTGGAGACTGTGTGATTGGCGTTAAGCCACGTTTCGTCCAGATAGACCACATTGTCCCAATTCTCGATTTTCTTTATTTTCCGTAGAAAATCACACCTCATCAATGCTATATCCTTACGCTCCATTAATACTTTTCCTTTGTTACACTTCCCATACCGAGATTCGCATTTTTTTAAGACTACTCTTATTGAAGTCATACCGCCGTTAAATAAACTGGCTGATTTCACCGACGTCAATAACTTTTTACAAGTCGGCAGTTTACCTCGGAAGTAGTAACCGTAAATATGGTTACGTATCGCAGCCATGTCGAAGTCATCAGGACTGGTGACGGGATGTACCCTATAACATTTTTTCTGCTTTAGAGTTGAGTTTGTTCTCCTCCATCGACGATTCGTCGAACTTTTCCTTTGTGGTTCGGCAAACGGTAACCTTGCCAATCCCTAGAGCATCAGCAATACGGTCGCGTACGTTGTCAAGTGGCAACAAAGGTCAGCCATTTTGTTGTTCACGAGCAAAGTAATCTCGCAAACGCACAACAAACTCCCGCGTTTCACTGTCGAGTACAGTTTTTCGTAATCTTTTCAGCATTTTTCAATACCAACAATAACAAAACAGCAACAAAAACAAAAAACAGTAATAAGAAGAAAACAGTAATAACAAGTAACACTCCGATAACAAAAAAACACGTGACTCATACAAGGCGTTAGCACTCGTACTGAAGTAGCGAACAACAACAACATAATAGACATTAAAAATGCACATTATAATATTTTTCAAAACATGTTTACCGACGAAAAATGTTGTGCAGCAATCGGACTTCCAAAAAAAAGTCGAAATTTTATTATAAATTTATTATTTAATTATTACAATATAAAAAAGTACTAATTCTAATGACGACTATTACATTCAACGATTGAACATAAAGTACATTTCTAACACAATGCAAAATAAATGAAAACTGAGGAACTGCTGACGCTGCGCCTCGTGCCGCTGCCGCGTGACGTGGTTGAAGTGCTGCATCGGCGATCTCCTTAGGGTACCGTAGCATAACACCTCCCCCCGAAGATCAGCAACTATTTTCCCAAAATCGTTGCTGGGATGTTCGACGAATCAACCCTTACTTCTCTTGGAGTTGGGATGTTTCTCTGCTCCATTGATGGCTGCAACTTCGTATAATGCTGGTACAGGAACATAGTCATGCCGATAGTGATGATTAGTATCAAATAGACGGGAATAGTAGTATGATAGATATATGAGTCTTGATGGTTTCTTAAATCAATTTGTGGTTGCGCCATAATTTCTGAATTGATCTTATGGAGTTTTTCTAAATTTATAGATTTCAAATTTAAAATACGTTCTGAGGGTTTATAGGTACGATGTCTGAGATATTGAGAGGTTGTCCTTTTATAATATCATTTGTATTTGATATAGTGAATTCTGGAGTTTTAATAGAACAGCCTTGAGGTACAATAGCGAGATAACTTCCATTAAGAGTTTTATACTGCAATTTTCCACAGGATGTTTGAATTTTAGTTGACATTGGAAAACTTAGAACATAGTGCTTTTGATCGAGTTGCTCAAATGCTTCAGCTTATTGGGATATAGAGGTAAGTTTACAGGATGGCAAGAGCTGCTGCTTCGTTATAAGAGTGTGGATACATTCGTCTTGATTATTGAAGGTATGTTCAGGATTTTCTTCGCAGATATAATATTCCGAATTAGTTTCTAAGCATTTAGTTTCTATGTACCTAGAATCTCGTTCCTGAATTGCTATATAGGGTGATATGGGTTTAAGGATTTGATAATTTCGGTTAGGAACTGCAGAGAGTTTGAAAAGGTCAAAAGGCTTAGGAAAGACAATCGGCACTTTATATACTAAAACTATCTGATTACCTAAATAATAATGACCAAATTTCATAACTCTAAAATATTCTCTTAATTCTATATCTAAAGTAAAATCATTTGAATATAAAATTCTTATTTTAGAAATCATACTTCTTAACATAGCTACATTAATAATTGAATGAGCTGTGCTCGATGCATAACTCAAATTTAACATATTTCCTAAATTAACTAACTCGATTGTTAGACTATCTATATTATCACCTAAAATTAAGAGATATTGAGATAAATGAGCATATTTTATTAACTCAGTTTCTCTATTAATATCGCTTTGCATAATAAGACTAAGAGTTTTATAAATTTTATCTTGATTTTCAACAATTGTATTTAATATTTTAGTGTGATGCTGTACCATTCTCTAGTTAAACTTATGTGATTATTATATTCTGATTCCAATTTAAATTCGTTTTCTTTTAAAGTTTTTAAAGCATTTTCATATTTAATTGCATCAGTATAGTCAAGATTACCTGATATACTTTTTATAATAGATCCTAATCCATTGATCAAACCTTTTTTAACACGCGAAATTTTAAACGTTTGCAATATTTCTGAAATTTTACTTAATTTGCCTGAGAGATATTCTAAGTGTGGTTTGTATAAAGATAGGGTTTTATTATTAAGCTGAGGGCGAAAATCTTGCAACTGGGAATATACAATATTAATTTTAGAATCTATGTCTTCTAGGTTTATATGCTGCAAAAAGGAATGATACTGGTGAATAATCCTGGTCTGTCCAAGTTTGAAAGGTAAGAGTCCTGGTCCGTCGTCAAGTGTCTCAAGTTGAATTTCTTGGGTTCGGCTTAGATGTAGAGTCGTCAGTATTGTCAGTATTGTCCTGTAACAATTGTGCGCTTTTAGGCACTCTTTTGAGGCGGGATTTTGCAATAGGTAATTTTTTCTTTTTAGTATAAATATGGATTGGGAGATTAGCCATTACTTTATCATGGGTATATCTGGATGCTAATTTTTGTCTGGATGCTAAAGGATTTTTAACAAATACTGGTTGTTCAGGAAGGTATTCTTTTCCAGGTTCTCTATTCTTATTTCTATTGTCCATTATTTCTCTACGTGTTTCAGTGGTCATTTCCTGTATCAAAGAATAAGCTACTTTTAAACGTTCTTTATGATCTATCATGTATTGCTGTAAAAGATGTGACGTAAGGTCTACATTAAAAGGATCTCTAGGATCAAAATGTCCTGTTATTAAATCTATTGCATTTTGCATTTCGTAAAGCTATGGATAGAACTGTTATAACCTAAAAGTGCATATGGCATTAAAAGAACTACAGAATCATGTTTTTTCTCTAATCTAAGTATACGTAAATGTTCTAATATAGTTGAATGAAATCTTTCAACTATTCCATTTTCATTCGGAGTATTCGGTGCAACTTTATGATGTTGAATCTTGTGTAACCTAATAAATTCACTAAATAATTGATTAGAAAATTCGGGTCCGTTATCTGTTATAATTGTTATGGGTAATCCATGGTGGGTACTATATTGAAGTAAGGCCTGAATTACACTAATGGCTGTACCATCTTTAAGATAATAAGCTTGAGCATACTTTGAAAAGGAATCTACTATGGTAAGGAACTTTTCACTTTGAGCGGTAAATAAATCTAAATGAACTAATTCAAATGGTCTACTTGCTGGTGGAACTACTTTGAACTGCTGTTTTATGGGGTTTCTATCATACTTAGCTTGTCCGCAAACTATACATTCATTGATAAATCTTGTAATTTGTTCTCTCATATGGGGCCAATAATACTTATTAGAAAGAGCAAGATAACATTCGTTTATACCACGATGGTTTGTTTTACCGTCATGGTACTTATAAATTATTTCCTGCTGCTTTAAATATTCCTTAACATTCTAATTCTTTCTTTGCAGCTACCAAATTCATAGCGGAACTTTTAAACATTCTTTGTAAGATAGGGATTACCGTATACATTGCTGTAGGAGGATTAAAAAGTAGAAGAAGAAGAGCTGTTTTAATATTAGGGCTGACATATTCTTTTATAGCGTTAACTACATCTTCTTCTAAGTTTGACTCGGATAATTGAATAGAAATTCTAGTATGTGTATCGAAAGGTTTTGTTAAAATGGGTTTTCTTTTAATATCGCCAACTAAGCTAAAAATTATTTGTCTTTTAAATTTATTCAAAGGTTCATCTGTAATTGATATTTCTAAAATCGGATTCTCCTCAGAAGTATAAGCGGTAAGTGTTCTGGAATCATCTAATAATTCTGCTATTTCAGGTGCTGATGCAGTACGACTATCGTGGGACATTTGAGCTATAATAGATTCTAATTCTAAGCCTGGATCTTCATGAACATTTATTTCAATGCGTGACAAAGCATCTGCATTAGTGTTAGCTTTTCCTTGCTTATAAATTATTTTAAAAACATATTCGCTAAGCTTTAAGCGCCATCCCGTTAAGCGAGAGTTAGGCTCTTTTAAATTCATTATCCATTGCAAAGGTTTGTGATCGGTGATAATTATAAATTTACGGCCAAATAAATACGGTCTGAAATACTTTGTTGCCCACACTAATGCTAATAATTCCTTTTCTATGGTACTGTAATTAATTTCACTTGAATTTAAAGTTCTGGATGCGTACGCAATGGGTTTATCTGAACCTATAACACCTTGGGATAACACTGCTCCTATTGCTACATTAGATGCATCTGTCGTTAAAATAAATTCTTTTGAAAAGTCCGGATATTGTAGCACGGGGTCATTTAATAAAAGGGTTTTACAATGATTAAAACATTTTATATAATTTTCTTCTAAAGTTATTTTACTATCTTTCTTTAAACATTGGGTCATGGGCTTAGTAATTCTGGCAAAATCTGGAATAAATTTTCTATAATATCCTAACAATCCGAGAAAACGTTTAATTTCTGTAGGGGTTTTTGGTATGGGGTAATTTTCAATAGCTTTAATTTTGTTGGGATTGGATTTAACTCCTTCTCTACTAATAACGTGTCCTAAAAACTCTGTCTCTAATTTTATAAATTCCGATTTATCCATTTGTATTTTAAAGTTTGACTCTCTTAATCTCTGAAATACTTTTTCAAGGTTTACCATATGTTCCTGAAGGGAAGTACTGAAAACTATTATATCGTCAAGGTAAACTAAACATATTTCATTCTGAAGGCCCTTAAGAACGTTGTCCATTACTCTTTGAAAAGTAGCTGGAGAATTCTTAAGTCCCATTGGCATTCTTAAAAATTCATAATGACCGTTTTCTACGTTAAATCCTGTTTTGTGAATATCTGCCTCATCCATTTCTACCTGATACAATCCGCTTACTAAATCTAATGTAGTAAAATATTGACATCGGCCTAATTTATCTAGAACATCTGTAATATTTGGTATTGGATATTTGTCATCGATAGTTTTTTCATTTAGTTTCCCGAAATCAACTACGAGACGCCATTTAGTTTTTCCAGACGCATCAGCCTTCTTTGGTACTATCCATATAGGAGAGCTCCATGCAGAGTCTGAAGGTCTTATTATATTCTGATCTAACATTTTATTAATTTGATTTCGAACTTCTTCTCTGTGAATGTATGGATAACGATAATTTTTAGCATGTACAGGGGATTCATCAGTGGTTCTAATTTTGTGTGTGTGTAAATGTGTTTAATTTTATTCGTAAATGTAAGGGATTCACCTTCAAGATAGAATACATCTGCATAACGGGCACACAGGGTTTCTATATTTTTAATTTCTTCGGCATTAAGATGAGATATACGTAGTCGTGATAAAACTGCTTTTGCTCTATTGCTTAAAGTATTATAATTATTGCATTCTACATTATACGATTCTGCGCTAATAGGTTGATTCAAAGAAAATATATCATTTGGGCTATCATTAAATACTTCTATATATCCTCTATTATTTTTAACACTAGTTATACAATCTCCTATTTTGCAATGACACACAATTTGTTCGTTAACTATAGCATCTCCATCATGAACATTTATAGGTACTCGAATTATTCTAGAACTTTGAGCGGGAATTATATCTTCATACAAATTACAACTTTTAGAGTCGTACATTAAAATTGGATTAGTAGCAAGGGTGGTAATTAAATTTCTATTTTTTAAATCAATTTTAGCTTCCCATTTATCTAATAAATCAAGTCCGATTAATCCATCAAAATAATCATGGAATTTATAAATGAATAAAGTTATGTCGTTACTATCATTAAATTCTGAAAAGCATGGTATGGTAATAGAATAATCGTTACGGGTTGTAACATGTACATTGGTTACTTCAAATGGCTCATAATTACAGGGAAAATTAGGGAAATATCTACTTACTGCGTTAGGACTTATAAACGATTGATTGGCTCCAGTATCTATTAAAAGTTTAATTGGAGGATTTTTAATTTGAATGTACGGTAGCTGTCTTTGAGTCTGTAAGTTAATTTCTATCGTGGTTTGTCTGATTTCGGAGTTTTTCGAAAATTTTGATTGCTTTCAGTGTCTTGATTGTCAGAATTTTCATAAGCATTGTCATCAGTCATTGGTAACGCGGGTTGGTCACAGTAATATTCATAGGGATAATCAACGGGTTCTGTATAATATTCATTAGAGTCATAGTACATGTACGGTTCACAGTAAGTCTGGTCATAGCACTCATTTAAATTTAATTGTCGGGATTTAAAATAATTTGATGGGGGTGGATTTCCATGCTTAGTCCAGTCATGTCCTCTCGGGGGTGCTGGCCTAGTAGTAAAGTGACTAACTCCACTCATAGGAACGGGCTTATTCGAATTGTTATTATTATAATTATTAAAATTATTATTACTATGATTATTCTGTGCAAAATTATTTCTATTAGGAATTCTAAAGACATTGATTATAATTAGGTGGTAATGCACGGAAAATTTGTTGAGTACGCGACGGTCCTTGATTTTGATTTAAGTTAAACATAGGTTTAGGTTGCCACATATTTTGTGGTCGCTGCTGCCAAAACTGCGTTTGGCCCATAGTTACGGGTGGGTGAAAAGAACGCGATGGTCCGGGTAAATTAAAATTATTGTTACTTTTAGGATGGTTATTACGTCTGTCAGTATGTGAGTCATTTCTATCCTGCATATAAATTATATTCATTTCATAGTGAACAAATTCAAGGGCTTTTTTCGTCTCAGGGCGCATACAGCGTATCCTGGATCCTAGGGGATCTTTTAAACCACGTAGGAAAACTTGCAAAGTTAATTTCTTATATAAATCACGTTTCGCTTCGATGGTAGTCGGAATGGTCTCATGCAAACTAATGTAAGTCATTAATGTACTAAAAATATTCTGGCATTTATCGTAATATTCTTGAGGGGTAGAAGACCCTTGTGTCAGAAGTGCAAGGTCATTATATAAAGAGGTTTCATCACGTTGGTCTGAAAAATTATTCACTAAAGCTGTCCTAATGCCTAACCAACTATCGGGTATGCCGTTCGAATTTATTAACCTAGCGGCAGGCCCAGTAATTTTATTTAATATTCGATTTATTAAAGCTAAATTAATTAAATTATCATCCGGCGTTACAAAATTTTGAACGAGCTGATCACACAATTTAATAAATCTTGTAAGAACATTAGAATTTCCGTCAAAATCGGGCACTAATCTTAATGCTTTAAAAATATCGTCCATTGTAGCCATATTTAAATCTAAACTTTCGTCACAAATTTCTCTAACCGTATCTAACAATTTAAATTTACTACTAATTCTAGAAGTCCTCGATTGTCGCGGATGGAAAATCTTGGATATAAAATTATGAAACTTATAGGATAAAAGAAAGGAGCAAATTCAGAGTGATTCTAAAAGTACTCACATATGCATTTCGGCTCTTCTCTGGGGTATCGATGGCTGGATACAGTCTGCTGCTGCACGAAGGTTCTTCAGAATTCGGTGAAGACTTTTGGAAGTCGAGTAGCGATCGCACGCACACGATTGCGATTTCCTATACGAGGGCTACTCCGAATTATCCTACCGACTGCGCAAAAAATGTTGTGCAGCAATCGGACTTCCAAAAAAAAGTCGAAATTTTATTATAAATTTATTATTTAATTATTACAATATAAAAAAGTACTAATTCTAATGACGACTATTACATTCAACGATTGAACATAAAGTACATTTCTAACACAATGCAAAATAAATGAAAACTGAGGAACTGCTGACGCTGCGCCTCGTGCCGCTGCCGCGTGACGTGGTTGAAGTGCTGCATCGGCGATCTCCTTAGGGTACCGTAACATAACAAACGTAAATACCAAATAAAATACCAAAAAAAAATTAAAAATCGACACGACCCATCACTAACAGGAACTGTCATAGGGATCAAGGTTCGCCGCGCCGAGTATAATATAGGGTAATATGTATATAAAAGTATTCTATTTCATATTCGTTCTTGATACTGTTTCAAAATGAAGAAATATAACTAATAAATTAGTATACTATTTGTAATTCGGTTTCTTTTTTCATAATAATATGTCACTATACACATTAAAAATTTGCAAATGATTAAAAAAATATTATTCACTAATATTATCAAACTTTTGTTTAAATTCGTTATTCTTTATTACAATAAAATATGTGGGGATGAACTAATCCTGAAATTATGCATTTTTAACTTATTAACAAGCCACACTGCAGAAAAATGACTCTCGTTACGTCACAGGCCGATATATCGCTCTCTTACATAATGTAAATTTAAATTGTTTGTATCTTGGTTACTTTTTAAGATATACGAAAATGGGTTCTAGATTGTTAGTAAACATGTTGTCTTACATCGAATAGATGAAAAAATTTTTTGTAGTTAACATGCCTATTAAATACTGTAATAAAACAAAAATCAGTTTAAACTATTTGTCTCAAAAGAAAACTCGTGTTTCCAAAATCTGACATAATTTATTGTACATCATTTTTTAAAATACTTTTTAAATAAAGATTTCAAGAAGTTTTTCAGTTTTCAGTTTATCTTATTTCAATTTTTTTGCAGACTAAAGGACGTCATAGACGTCATAGTTAAAATAATTTTTAATTTTAAGATGCCTGGATATTTATTTCATATTAAAGTACGTAATATGAAAATGTGTAGTAACTTAGCTGTCTGTGATAGTTCAAACAAACTGTATAGCGAGCGATATTTCATCTTAAGTTGTTAACATAAAATATTATAGTATACTCGCCGTCTGCAATGCCCCTTAGAAATAATATAATAGCTTAAAATGTTTGTCACCCATTCAATAAAATAAAATTTTGTCGCTTTTAAAAGGGGAATCCCATTACTCTTATAAATGTAAAAGTTTGTGAGGATGGATGGATGGATATTTGTTACTCTTTCAAAAACCACTGAACGGATTTAAATGAAATTAAAACATAAACTACTTTTATCCCGGAAAATTACAGTATTCCCGTGGGATACCCACGTGAGTGGAGCCCCGGGAAAAATCTAGTTATTCATAAAATACTTTTTATTTCATTTTTCTTTTGTGGATTTTTACTTTGGTATTCGGTTTTTACTCTAAACTCATAATTTTTTTTAATTTACGAGTTACGAGCATAAATAATATATTTTTTTTCATTATAGTGCCGGAAGATAATAACGAAATGAGGAAAGTTTGGTTGGAAATTGTACCACATCTACATGCTATAAATCAACATAACTATTTATGCATTAATCAATATAACTATAAATGCCATATTAAATCACATATTGAATCTTTTCAATCAATTTTATTTAAATAAAACCAATCATTTATTTAATAAATTATGAAAAAAAAAACTTAATATTAATATATTTATGTTTATTTCTATTCATTTTGTTATATTCATCTCATTTCGTTCTATTTTATCACCATGGAGGACCCTATTATTATTATTTACCAAACTCATCGATATTTAAATATCGATAGTGTTAAGCACTAGCGCTACTTGAATAAAAATGACATTTGTCGTACACTGACATGCTGTTTCCTTTGTTAGTTTGTACATGACGTGAGCGTATACTTAATGTTTATGTTTGACAATATTTTCGTGTGCGTGCGTAATGACGTGATTGAAAATGCATTAGTGTGTAATCACCATTTGCGTGCGTTCCTCGTCCCCCCTGCAGAAAGTGGCAGACTTTTTCGTATAGAAATAAGCTGTCATTTCGTGCTTTGGGCTTTTACGGTCTCAGTTCGTTTTACCTATTTATTCAAGATTCGGAATACAAAGTAATTTAATTTTTATACTAGCAATATTCTTCACAATTCAGAACGACTTTGTAATGTCAGATTCATGTGACAGTCCATTAAGAACTGACAAGGAGTTTTGCCGGGGTGTTCAATGGGTGACGTTGTGAATTTATAATATTTCATAAATTTGTGTTATCTCGGTTCTTAATGTGTAATATTGGTAGAATATTAACCATTAAATATTCGTTATCGTGCACAAGTGTGGGAAAGTGGTACAACTTCTAAAAACATGCTATTTTGAGTTTCCCTCGAAAACTCCCTAGGAACTTTCAGTAAAGCTTCTACCACTTTACTGAATCAACTGACATGACTCATGGACTGTACTGACTATATATTTGAACTTTGACTAGACTTTAGACTTGAGTATATAGGAATACGGTGTTGAAAATTGAAACGAAAGTTATATTTCCCGCCTTTTTAACTTTTTTAACTTTTTTGCCAGGGTCAACTGGCAAATAGTATAAGCCGATGCCATATATAAATAATAAAAAAAAAACAAATGACAAATGACGTGTGACGTTGAGTTGAGTCATTTTGCTGAGTGCATTGTGGACGGGAAACAAGTTAGTTACGAAATGGTGTGAACTGTAAACGAAACGAATATAATAATTTTTGGAACGTATAACCACTGTGGATAAAGTATTAAAATTAAAAGTAGATTAATAGTTAAAAAGCTGCAAAAATGGGTGATGCATGTCAGGCATGTCTCACACGAATTCCTCATGCAACTGTTATTGCCACAATAATGTGCTGTTTGGGCGTTGGTGTATTTTGTGGCACTATGTACCGTGGATCCGCTCTTTCTATTTTGATGTTTGATGAAGTGTTTCACTTTCGTTTAATATGGATCGAAGCTCTTCAAATGATATTTATTGTAGGCAGTGCATGTATGGCCGCATTAGGTTTCATGTTACTCTGTCTGGGATGTCTAACAACAGGTGCCACAAGACAAAAAGTTTACCGTGCATGGAGAGCTCGTGTCGGAGGCCGAATTTCGTGCGCCGTTTTCATGATAATAACGTATATTTTAACATTTATATGGCTAATTTTACTTGGATTCTTAGTGATCACAACATTCTTATTTACAATTTTCTGGAAGTTGTGTTCAAAGCCGAAAAATATTGATTTATCGACGTGCATCGATTTCACACAATTTGATTTTATGTTTCCATCATCTGTGCGACAAGAAGACATGAGAATTTGCGAGGCTCACAAGATTAAACTTTTTTGCAAGGATTATGTGGAGAAAGCGGAGTTCATGTTCATATTAGCCATGGTGTCGTGCATCCTCGTCATATTGAGCTTGGTTCATTACTTGATGTGTCTGTCGGCTAATTACGCTCATATCAGAGACCATGAGAAATTCCAGGAGCTGCAAGAACTGCAGTATCTCACCAACCCCGACCTGCATGCATCAAAGGACAGATTCTAGTATATGGCTCGCGCACCTCTGCTGCGCTCACTTGAGGCTTCAACGAAGATGTGACAAGCTAGACAAAACTAAGTAGAGCCCAAAATTTGTGTTCAGAGGAAACAAAACAAAAGACTGATGATCAGTGAATTTTCAGTGACTCAATTAGCACATATCTCACTCATTTTGCATGTTCTATTTATGGTTTTATAGTTCATTTGCACAAACTCATTACTCACTATAAAAACTAAGACATTCCATTATTTTTAATACTTGTTTTACTTATTCCTCATTTAATGTGAGAATAAGATATATTGCGAGTAAATTGAATTTATTTTAAAAGTCTTACTTTTGTACTTCAATAAAAGTTTTAAATCAATCAGGATTGTATTTGTAAGTATATTTAAAACAATATCTTAATTCATTTGGCAGAAATGTTATCTAAAATAAAAGTTTTTAAAATAGGTATAAACTATTTTTTAGAATTTAAAAAGTGATTGATATAGTACAATAACCACATTTAAGGCAGCACAATTTATAAAATATTTGTATTTAGGATTATTTTTATGTACACTCTTTATGCTGTATTATGTAGACACAATATTATTATAGGAATAGAACTAAATAGGCAAGATTTGATATGATTGTTCATATTTAACTGATATAGGCTTAGCAGTTGGCATGATTATGCCTATTTCTTATTTTCTTAAAAGTATTTTGACACTGTTTTATGGATACTTAGGACCTTTCTGTTACTCTTACGGCTAGTAGCTTTTGTCTATTTAATTATTAAATAATATTTTCTTATACATTTCTCTATTTTTGAAAAATATTCTTTAGACATTACTAATCATTACTTATTTTTAAAAACAGGTTTCAGTGTATGTTGACACTGTATTATAATTATATAATATAAATAATTAATCATTGATTTACTCTGAATTTTGAAAAAATATTGTAATTAGTTGAATATTATTTTAGTCACTTTTACCATTTAACACCTCTTGTCTTCAACATCTGGGGTGTATATTAACACTTAATTTCTATTAATTTTGTAGCTATTTCAGCTATATTGAAAATCGTCTTGACTACATACAGCATTTGACCAAGCTTTTTTTAAAATTTGTGCAGCTACTTGTATTGTATATTTGGTCAATCAGAAATGTATCTACTAGATACTTTATTCTTGTTACATTATCAAATGCGTCCTAAACACGTAGAACTGATTAACACGTTAGTATTGATTGCTATTTGTTATTCTTGCTGTATATTTATAAATTAAGATTTTTAAGTTAAAATATTTATATAAGTAAGTAGTTAAAAATTGTTAAGACACTTGTACACAATATACTATTTGTACAATTTTTGGCCTCTGTTATGTAATAATTATTTGCATTTTGCCCACCAAAATTTTTATTATCTAAGTAAAATAAATTTTTAATAATTGTAATGTATTTAATTTGAATGTAATTATGTGTACTGTGTGCTTATGAAGCACAAGTCAATGGGTTCGAATAAAAAAAAGGTATGTTTATTGATTATGATCAAGGCGAGACAATGATGCTAGCAATCGGATAGATTGTGTCAGTCCAAGTAAAAAAGTGAAGACAGCTTTTTGGAACAAAAACAGGTTTTTTTATGTATGTAGTGCGCGTGTAAGTTGTGAATGGGTATTTTCCTACATGTTAAAATTTAGTTTTTTTTAATAAATTAAAAAATAATGAGGTATTACAACATTATAAAAGTAAAAAGAATTAGGATTGAATGTGTAGTTTTTTAAAACATTCGTGTACAAAGTTATCAAATTAGTCTACATAATTAGTTTACTTACATCGAATACAAAAAGATTTACTATGGTATGTATCAACATAAACGCGCAAAATAACGAGATATCAGAAATTTTCTGCATATGGCCATACATTTCGTAGCAACATTATTAGCGTGCGACGTCACCTACTAGTACGACTTATATATGGGGCGTTTTCACGAGACTCACAAAAGTGCTTCAAACAATATATGAAAATGTTTAGTATACTATTCCTTTTTGTAAACAGCTGTCTTATTTTTCAGAGCACTATTAATTTATGAAATAAAAAAAAAACACAGGAAAATATCGTATTATGCACTACATACATTATAAACCACACCGTGATAGCTCGCCTTACAAGTTAGGGCGTAGTTTCGTTACATGTATGTGCGTAACACTGAATTACACGGTGTCGCGTAGTTTCGACAGGCCTCGCTGTGTGGTTCGCAGAACTCGGTCTTAATCTTTTTATTTGGTCCGAGGATTACGTACCTATGTAACTTAAAAACATTCATATTTTGCGCCTTATGTAATTTAATAGCAAATTACTTTGGGTGTTAATACTTAATATACTGGATCATTTTACAAAATACATTAATTCGCAAATTTAAGTTATTGCTATTTTATTTTTGATCAATATTTTCTCTAGTTGTACATATTCGGTTTTATAGAAATGAATACTTGATGTTGTTTGGTAACGTACGCAACCCGCGTTTAGAAAGCAGTCTCAATTTAGCTGTTTACTTGTTTACTGCCTTTTATATGATATCTCTACTATTTGAATTTCATCAGAATTGAATTCAATATAGGAAAAAATAGGAAATCTACTTATCTACGTATTTTATTTGGAAAATAAATATTTTACTATTCCCTTATTCCAAACAGGTAATACAATACCTGTTTAAACCTAAACAAGGTTTTAATTATATTTGGAATACAGTAACACCTACATTTCTGTTGCCACCATTTTGTGACGTCGTAGTGTGTGTAGTAGGTTTCGACTTTCGTGTTGTAGTTAGGTTATAGGTATATCGTCAGGAGAACTCTCCTAGTATCCCTTAAGTGCTTAGCCCTTAACCGGAAGCGTGGTTCCATTTTGACCCGACAGCGATAAGTGAACCGTTTAATTTCGAAACACGCGCATCAAATTTTTTGCCCGCCACGTATAACGTATATAAAATAACGTCGCTAGGTGAACTTTAAAACAGACCTAAAAGAAGGTGCCTTAGCAGCAGTAGACAGGCTGTACCAAATAATAAAAGAACTAGAACTTACCTGTGTGAAAGCACGAACTAGCGGAGGGCTGGGAAGGGCCCTTTACATCCCCCCCAGCCCGTGGGCACGACGACAGCAGTAGACGATGCACCGATGTACCTGGAAAAAAAATATGTTAATAGAACAAAGTATGAATGAGGGAATGAAAGAGATGATAAAGAAGATGTATGAAATAAAGGGATGTATGGAAGAGGGTAGAGTGAGGATGGAAAAGTTGAGTTTGCTCCTGGAAAACAGCACAACCGTCGCTAAACCAGCGAGCTATGCGAGCATTGTCTCGAGGGGAGTCGCTGAGCGAGTCCCCGAGACAAGGGCACTGCATTCGGTTGTGGTGTCTTCCAGGGACACGCAGGATTCGGGAGATGAATTGATGGAAAAGATAAGGAAGACAGTAGACACGAAGGATGGATGGGTCAAGGTGGAAAGAGTAAGAAAGGTTAAAAATAGAAGGGTAGTCGTCGGCTGTATAAACGAAGAAGAAAGAAAAAAGGTTAAAGAGAGATTGGGAAAGAATGAGGGATTAGTTGTGGAAGAAGTAAAGAATAAAAACCCCCTTCTGGCCTTCAGGGATGTGATGAAGTGCGACACAGCCGACTTCGTCACCGCGTTCTCTAACTACAACGCGAGCATCCTTGAGGGCCTGAAGGAGGAGGAGAGAAAGGTGGAAGTGGTATTTGGGATGAAAGCGAGGAACCCCCTACAGAACCACCTTGTAGTTAGAGCTAGCCCACAGGTATGGAAGAGGTGTGTGAATGCAGGATATACCCATATAGATATGGGCAGAGTGAGAGTGGAGGACCATAGTCCGTTGGTGCAGTGCTTCCGCTGCCTCGGGTATGGGCACACGAAGAGGGTGTGTAGGGAGGAGACGAATCGATACAGTCACTGCGCAGATCCTCACATGAGGACTGTTTGCGACAAGTGGCTGCGGAGAGAAGTGCCTCAGTGCATTAACTGCACTAAGGCCAAGAGAGGTAGCGCGGAGCACAGTGCCCTTGATAGAGAGTGCGCAGAAAGAAAGAGGTGGGACGCTCTAGCTAGATCAGCAGTATCGTATTGCTTATTTTTATTTTTTATGTTTATATCTATTTTTACTGTTTTTGAGTTTTTACTGTTAAAACTTTTTTGGAATAGTACCGCCTAATCTTACGGAAAAACGATAAGTGACCAGGAATTATTGGATGAAAATAATTCATAACAAGAACCTTTTTGTGATTTCTAATAGATATATTATGTTAAAACCTGTAGGTAGTATGATTAGACCTTTAAGTTTTTGTTTTTATTATTATTTGATAGAGTCAAAGAAGAAGACCATAAAAAAACCTAGAACCTAAGAAAAAAAAATTAAGTTTTATTAACTAATTACTTAATAAAACTTTTAGAAATTTTTTTTTTCTAAATGTTGATTCATATAAGTATTAAGTACATAAATCTTGTTTTGATGTACAATTATAACTCAAAAGTTGTAATTTTATTTATATTAGAAAATAACTTCGATTTTAAAGGGCCCATTTGAACCCACGATTCAAGTAATGAGGAATGAATTAGCGATTCCGGTTAAGGGTTAAAACCATAGCGCACCCACGACATACTTATGAGTCAAAGATTTCAAAAGCTAGTTATTTTCTTTAAAAAGTTTATACTTTATTGTGTTCGCTAAGCAGTAACGAACACAATAAATTATAAATTTTTGAAGAGCAGTAGTATCTGGCAGTCTCCGCATGATAAATATTTAACATTTTAAAATCCTCTACTGGGCCCAAAAGTTTAACTGTACAATTGTACCTACATTGAACGTTCATAATACCGGTTCCACAAAGCAAATCCATTACTGTTGTGAGCTTTGACGGTTAAAGTGCAAAAACTGCACTTTCCTGTCAATGACCTACTGAGGTCAAGTCGATGCTCAAGAGCAAAGGATCTTCGACTTTTGTAATTTGAACTGGAAACTTATCAACTGTTATTTTCCGTCTTTTCAAGCGTCATGGGAGTTTTTAGTTTATTACGTTCCACTTAATTTTGTAACATTAATTAGCTGATAGCTACTTAGTTAAGTACCGAAAATGTGTAAAATATCTAGGCTGTATTTACTGCATAAAGTGCCACATTATAATTATTTACAAGCAGATACCACTTGACTAACACTAGCTAGTAGCTACCTACCTACTTAGGTAGGTAGGAGGGAGACAATCCCCCTTTTGTGTTTTAACCCTAATTTTTAGCACCTACAACAGTACCTTATTTAAAAAAAATTGGCGGTAAAATACGTGGAATTTATGTGGCTACAAGATAGAAGAATATCAGTGATGGGAATATTAATTTACATTTTACCTAACTATTAGAGCTAAAAACAGGAAATTGTACCAATTGCCTCCATATGGAGAACACAGGACAATTGATCCCCAGTACAATCGCTATGCAATATTAAAAAGTTTTTAAAAACGTTGATTTAACCTTCATTTATTGCTTCTTAGACCAATAAATCCTTATTATTGCTTCTTAGACCACTAAATCCATATATTAGGTAGGTACTGTTGTTGTATTCGCATGTGGCGTTTTAGCATTTATTTTACCATAACATTTTCATCGCCTTTTTATGGTTTGGTAGGTACCTATGGTACTACGGTTTCTTTCTTGTGTTTTTTCTTGTTTTTATATCTTGGAAATATGCTATAATTAACTACCAACTACCTCCCCCGCTCCAATTTCGGTGACGGTGGCCGGTTTCATTGAAACCAGGCCAGTTACGCAGAAGTGATTTTATAGTGTGTGCGCAGTACACAAGATCACTCTCTTCCTTTACTCTCATAACCCAGTGGGACGGATAACCGACACGACTGGCGAGAGATCAGGCGCAGGTGCGTCTTTTTACATGCCCATCCGACGCATGGATCATCTTTCTTGTCAGACAATCAGGTTAGTTTTAATAGTTAGGTTTATTGTTCCAATGCGGGATCGAACCCACGACTTCCGAGTCGAGAGCCAAGCTCTAACCACTAGACACGGAGGCTGTTAACAAGATGCGGCGATTAGACGCGGCGACAAGTCGCCTAGCTTGCGATGGCTCTTATAATCAATGATTGAAAATATTTTATGGGGAATTTAGCCATCACAAAGTGGGCGACTTGTTCCCGTTGTCTAATAGCCGCGTGTTGTGGCGCTCGCGCTATGCACGCGCACACAAGACGACAGCGCTGCGTCGGTCTCGCTGCGTCAATCTAGCTTGTCGTCGCGACTCTGCGACTCTGTCGCCAAGTGTGCGATGCTTTGACCAAAATATTATATGAAATTATCGGCCGCAGCCTGTCGTCGCGTCTAGTCGCCGAGCTGACGCTGTCGCGTGTTGCCTAGTGTGCGCCTAGGCTAATAGTGTACCATATTGTGTAGGTACCCGAGTGTAGTTACCCGAGTGTAGTTTAATGCTCTATACAAATTAATCGTTAAATTCGATTCTGATTAATACTTTCTTAATAAAACGAAAGACACAGACAAGGATTTATTTTAAATTCATACATATCTCAAAAATTATAGTTTCTAAATAACTGTTAAATCAGAATAAAAACTTGCAAAATACTTCTATTAAGTAGGTATTATGTATGTTTTTCATTGCAAAAATTATTTTTGTCCACCATTTAAAAAGTGCCATATCAGTAGCCCAAGCAGGAACATTTTGCGAATATCGTAACGAAAAATAAATAAATGTATGAAAACCATAACAGCGCCTCTAGCGGAGGTAAAAGTAATTAAAACGGTAGCAGGAACCTTTTTTTGGATAGTTTTGCTGAGTTACGTATCATGGCGTAAACGATACTTAACAATTTTGTATGAAAAAAGCGAGCAGGAACATTAATTTGACGGACGGTATACTTACGTTCAACGTAAAGTTCCGAATAATCTATCACTTCAAATTTGTTGGTGACAAAGGCTACGTCGAACTATCTCGTGTAATTTTAAGAGTGTTTTTAAACTAAATATTAAGTTATTATGATTATGATAACTGATAAGAAACTATAAAAATGCAAGGTGCACTTCCAATTATACCTACGACGCTCAATTAAGGCTATGGAATTATGAACAAGAGTTATAAAGTAAGTTTGTTACAAAGCAAAACATAAAATATATTAATGCCACTCAAATTACAATTGAATTAGTAGAAACGCGTGGCGTCGCCATAACCGTACTCGTATTTTAATAAAGGTTCCGTACCCAATGGGTAAAAACGTGACCCTAGTACCTACTTAAACTTCGCTGTCCGTCCGTCTGTCACCAGGCTGTATCTCCTTAAGCGTGATATCTAGACAGTTGAAATTTTCACAGATGAAGTATTTCTGTTGCCGCTATAACATCAGATAGTAAAAAATGAATAAAATAAATATTATAATAAATACTAAAAACGAAAAATTGAGATCCTTTTAAATAAATAATTAAGTATAACTTTTATTTAAATAAATATTTTTTTAAATAAATTGGGATGATTCTTCCTGATGGGTTACAATTGAACTTTGCTATTAATTATGATATGCATTTATCTGTAAATATTTAAGTTGAATAATATTTGATGAATAAGTATCAAATGAAAATGAAAATGAATGAATGAATGAATGAAAACATAAATACTAAGGCGGGTCAATAAGTCCGTGACTTTTTGAATTTCTAACCTCCTTACTGAAAAAGCAACACTACTCCTGTCAACAGGCATCTGTCAGCTGACTGCTATCAAAATTTGAACTTGCTGCGTCAGTTAGTTTGTGTTTTACAGCTATCTTTATCAGACTATCCAGTAACTTAAGGAAACAATGGAAAAAAGTGAATTTCGTGTGCTTATTAAGCATTATTTTTTGCGAAAAAAAACCATTACCGAGACCAAGGCTAAGCTTGATAAATACTATGGGGACTCTGCACCATCGATTTCAATGGTAAAAAAGTGGTTTACTGAATTTCGTTGTGGCCGTACAAGCACTGAAGATGCCGAACGTCCTGGACGCCCAGTTGAGGTCTCTACACCCGAAACAATCGAAAAAATTCACGATATGGTGTTGGCCGACCGAAGATTGAAAGTGCAAGAGATTGTGGAAGCCATAGGCATCTCGCATGGCTCAGTGGTTTCAATTTTGAATGATCACTTGGGCATGAGAAAGCTTTCCGCAAGATGGGTGCCGCGTTTGCTCACAGTCGACCACAAACGCAATCGTGTAACAACTTCACAGGAAGGTTTGGCGTTGTTTAATCACAATATGGAGGAGTTTTTGCGCCGTTTTGTAACCGTGGACGAAACATGGATCCATCACAACACACCAGAGACCAAACAACAGTCAAAACAGTAGGTTCCTAAGGGTGAATCGGCGCCAAAGAAGGCCAAGGTGGGTTTGTCAGCCAATAAAGTTATGGCGACTGTTTTTTGGGATGCACGTGGGATAATCCACATTGACTGTCTTCAAAAGGGAAGAACAATTAATGGGGAATATTATGCCAACTTATTGGACCGCTTCAATGAGGATTTGAAAAAAAACCGACCTCATTTGGCCAAGAAAAAAGTTCTTTTTCACCAAGACAATGCAAGGGTGCACACATGTGCAGTTGCCATGGCAAAAATCCATGAATTGGGCTATGAATTGCTCCCACATCCACCCTATTCTCCAGATTTGG
This sequence comes from Phengaris arion, assembly GCA_963565745.1. Taxonomy (NCBI): domain Eukaryota; kingdom Metazoa; phylum Arthropoda; class Insecta; order Lepidoptera; family Lycaenidae; genus Phengaris; species Phengaris arion. The sequence goes on along the minus strand of OY751440.1, from coordinate 11,218,428 downwards.
CTCCGAGTGACTACTTCTTGTTCCCAAACCTGAAAAAATGGCTCGGTGGAAAAAGATTTGACTCTAATGATGAAGTCATCTCGCAAACAAAGGCCTATTTTGAGGACCTCGACAAATCATATTTTTTGGAAGGGATAAAAAAATTGGAGAAGCGTTGGACAAAGTGTATAGAGCTCAAAGGGGACTACGTTGAAAAATAAAATGATTTATTTATCAAAAAATCTGTGTTTTATTCCAAAAGTCACGGACTTATTGACCCGCCCTCGTACACAGTACCTGGGCGACCGGGCTTTGCTCGGTAATAACTATTTATTGTAATATGGTGAAACTCGAAAGCATAAATCTTATTCACGTAATCAGTATAGGTAAATGTTAGACATATTTATGAGAAATATATATTGTTATCTCAAACATTAACTACATTTTTTTAAACTTGTCTAAAAACAATAAAAATTAAAAAATTATATATAAACTTTAACATATAAAAAAAAACAAAAGTAACCGCGCGGGATTCGAACACGTAATACATATTTCTTGCCGTCCGCGTCTTGACCCGCTGGACCAGACGGACAGTGGCCGGCAAGACGAAATTAGCGACCATATTATGCGTGGAGAGAAAAACGCATGAAAACTCGAAAACACGCGTTTTCCCAAACATAAGACTAATCTAGATCGATTGTTTACCTCGACTACCATTATTAAATTTCAGCGAAATGGTTAGAGCCGTTTCCGAGATGAAACATAAATAAATAGACAAGAATTGCTCGTTTAAAGGTATAAGATATGTTAAGTTTTCTTTGGAACAAATTAAATTGGTTTTAAAGGAAATAAATAAAACTTGTCACTTATTTTATATCTGATTTATTAATACCACATGCTTCTAGCTTCACTTGAGTTTCAATGTGTCCATATATAGGTACTTGCATAACATAGACACAAAAGGCTTCAAGTGTCAACAGCAATAATGGGCTACTATAATGATTAAGTAGATACATTGGATCCTTATTGATAGGCAGAACTTGTTCAAAACTTCCAATAACACAAATGTCTAAATGTCTTCATTTTGATAATGATTAACAAGTTTTTACACTTATTATTATGAAAATAAAAATGACACAATCGCCATTAGTTATTTATACACATACGTCAGCTGTCAGTGATGCCCACATCTTAAAACAGTTTTCCGTAAAAAAAATTTTGCCAATTTCCGTATAAAATCTGTATAGATTTTTTTAACTTATCTTTGACTGATATAATTTGGGGTACCTACTTAAATCAACAACTTTGAGTGAAATATAATAATGGTTGCACTCGATATGTTTTTCCCCCATTAGTACCGCATGATTAATAAAAGAAAGTAATTATTATTTACTTCTGAGATATCTCCGAATTTTAGCTTTATATATTCTAGAAAATTCAAATTCTCCATACACATGGGCAAATCCGTATATTTGGCAATACTGTTTTAGTCAACCCATATGATATATCTTTCATTCGTTCATCATTAATTACGTAGGATTGTGTTAACGATATGATTACAAAGCGCTTTGTCCCTATAGGTATACCGATAGGTCCCTAAGAATTCCGAAAAGACGAATACCGTCTCGATGACACTTTACGTAACGTTACAATTTTTACAAATGTTCCTGCTTGCCCTACTGGTAACGTACGTATACTACCGACATAGTCACTGTAAAAGTAGGTATTACCCATTCAGGCTCTGTAAAATAAGTGTACACTAAAACCAATTTCTCTTAGGATCAAGACGTGTCCTGTGCCCCTCTCCTTCAGTGTATCTACTATAACCATTTTACCATATAATTATTGCACTATACATGTAATACATGCATATTTAAATACCTGCATAATATATTTGATTGATTAATATTTATTATACGCAATTTTATTTAGGCGTTACCTAGTACGTAGAATAAAATTGAATCTATGTTTATTAAAATCATTCCACAATCATTTCTCATCATTTTATACTTAAGTATTAACGCTTCGAATCTTATGCAGATCCGGAAATATTTTACAAATATAATGTAATGTAGTCGATTATTATTCTAGACTAGATTTATTAACTGTTTAAAATTTTTAATACCTAACCTGTTATACATTTTGTATAACAGGTGTGTCCCTCTCCTTCAGTGTACCTACTATAACCATTTTACCATATAATTATTGCACTATACATATTGTAATACATGCATATTTAAATACCTACATATATTTGATTGATTAATATTTATTATACCTACGCAATTTTATTTAGGCGTTACCTAGTACGTAGAATAAAATTGAATCTATGTTTATTAAAATCATTCCACAATCATTTCTCATCATTTTATACTTAAGTATTAACGCTTCATATCTGCATAATCCGGAAATATTTTACAAATATAATGTAATGTAGTCGTTTATTATTCTAGACTAAATATATTAACTATTTAAAAATGTTAATACCTAACCTGTTATACATTTTGTATCATGTTCTCATCACACTTCACAGTCTAATGTCCGGTTTTAGATGTTTATTGTCGGTGTCTATTCAATAGCTTTAGATTGGTTAACGCATTTGCGAAGTCGGTTAATAAGGGCGCGGCGGCGTTCCCTTTCGTTACCAACTATAATGATCTTTAACCAATAACCACGTAAGTTCTTATAGAATATCTACCTACTGGTTACCTCAACAGTCCGCACTCCAAAGGACTAAGTCTAAAATGTCCAATACCTACTCAATTTATGAACAATGTTATAGTCCAGCTGGGCAGTAGGTAGGTACCTAGGACCTAGGTATTACCAAATCGCCTAGGTTTATTCCTATTAATGTTCTACGTGTGACATACAGAGAGACTTCCTCCTGACCTCGACTCCCGCCTTGACCAGCTCGCATCCTATGCATACGCTATTTTAGATGCCGTACATCCGTGTTGTGAATTATAATTTACTCATAAAATATCGCTTGTGAATCGATTTACTATTAAATCAATTTCAATAATTTTTTTAAATTTATTTTATTATGAAATTAATCAGGAAACGAGCTTACGGATCACCTGATGGTTATCGATTCCGCCGCCAATGGATGTCCGCAACACCAGAGGAGTTTTAAGTGCATTCCCCGTCCTTAAAATCCCCGAACCCCTTTGGGATTCGGGCCTCTCTCCGGTAACCCCGCTTAGGGAACGTACGGGCCATACTTGACCGCTTTTTTACTATATTTGGGGGGTTTACATGGGTGACGAAAGCCGCACGATTTTTGTCGCACTCCGCAATCCGTGGGTAAACAAAAACATTAACTTATGACTGGGAGCTTGGGTCCAGAATTAACAAGGAAGTTATCTGTGACTCTTATATGGCAAGGCCGGTGGAGTAACGTCCAGCCCTGAACTTTCAACATTCCCCGCATGTCCGTGGAAACGTTTTATTCACATTCCACTTGCAATGAATCCTTTCATATATATACAGATAGCCGATAGGGAACTGCCGAGAATGTCAAGACGTCCTTCCGTAGATGGTAGAAGTCTAATTTCTCACTTACCTAACTGTAACTGCCTAAATCTGACAGTTCACATTTTTATATCAACATATTATATTATAATTTTATTGCACTTGCCTATCATGTTCATTGTTACATGGAATTAAGCGGTACTTCTGGATCCAAATTATCGGTTTTTTACCGGTGTTTTTGCGCACATAACACATTTTTTGATAGTAGGTATGATAAATCATTTGACTGTCGCTAGTGTTAAAATCTGGGTTTTTTCCTAAACCAAAGTTTTTTGTAAACTTTGTGTCTTATTATTTTAATCATACCTATTTGATTATACCATTTTAAGTTTTCTGGTATTGTTGTTAGATATTATTGTATATTTTGAGTTTGGCACAAGGACAATCTTTTGTTCAGGTAGGGGAGTTAATAATCGAAATACTTCAGGTATGTTATGGAGCTCAATATCCGAAATAAAAACTATCCGTATCCGTAGCCGAATCCGATATAAAGTTTGGATAGTTTCATATATAGGCGGAGTCTAAATAAGACTTGTTTTGTCATGTTTATTTAATTTGCCGGCCGACTCACTAGCTTCTTAGAGAAATGTACCAAAGAGCTAAATTACCTAAACTTGATAAATACTTACCTAAATACCTAACCTGTTACCTAACCTCGAGTAATTCGATACAAGTTTCAGGCTGGACACCTACTGAAACGCTCATCAAAATTGATTAGGAGGGCTATTCGCAGGCTGTCGCTGTCTCTGCCAGCCGAAACGACAAGGACAGCATGTGACTTGAGCGTCACTTAATTAAACTGTTGTGTCTGTATTCGGCCCTTAGAAGCAACTAGTAATTAAACAATACAAATAAATAAAATTGAAGTGATTGCTCGTAATTTTAAAGTAACAGCTTTTAACTAAATAAAATATGAGAGTATTTAGTTTAGTTACAATAAAATAATATATTTTTTTAATTTTTGGCTGTCCGTCTGTCATCTCTCATAAACCTAGTATCCGTAACCAAAACTATCCGAAACTATAGGATATTATCCGTAATAATTTAAAATTATAATAATATCGTAATCGTAACCGAAACCGACATAATTTTATAATATTATATCCATATCCAGATCCAAAATGTCCATTTCATCTAACTACTAGTTACCTATAGCAGATGCGCGATAATTTTTGCGCAGTAAAGATATTTTGTTTAATATTCACAATTAGTGACGTTCAAGTAATTTGTTTGAAGTAACTGGTTTCTACGAATTTATAATAATTGAGATCATAAATCCATGCTTCAACTAATAGGTAGCCTGGTAAGAAATACCTACCTAAGGTATTTGTTGGGAGGTAGCTATTTTCAAAGCAGGTAAAGCTGGATAATCAGGATCGCTCAGGTGAGGCGCACTAAAATTGTCAACGCCCAGTCTTTTTTTTCTACAAAAGTTTCAGAGCTTTGATTGCGTTTATATGTTTCAGCTGAAAATCTACCAAAGAATTTTCTTGTGCCCGCGCTGTTGCGTTTGCAAATTTGTACCTAATTGGAGTGTTGGCTCAATCGATTTTCAGTTCGATTTCTTTATACATGATACATAGGTGTGATATAGCTTAAATGTAAATTGTCAATGTACAAAAGATGTAGGCTACTTTTTTATCGGACATCGTCTATTATCGCTTCGGTTGCAGATAATCATTTTTTTATGAAATTCTTCTATAATACAAAATTTAAATTTGAATTTTTTGCAGATTTCAAACATTTCAATTTTTAAATCATGCATGTGTTAATTGGCAATCCTACTTAGTAGTAAGTGCTAAGTTAGGTACTTCTCTTTCTTACTTTTAGTGTGATATTTTTTAACTTCATACATCGTATTGTTCGCAGCCTTGTGGCATAACCTTGTCGTTATTCCGTATTTCCTTGATGACGACAATCTTGACTTTCCACTGTGAAATACATTATGCCCACCTACTCGCGAGTCGGAGGTACATTCATAAAGTAATTGGTACAGTTATTTAAGTTGATATTTGTAGCATCCGTCACCCTATAACAATTCCATTTTATCGACACAGGTTTTGAAAACCAGAGCCTTTAGTCAAGATGCATTCGATAATTTCCTTGGGCGAAGTTCGAAATCGAAAATGTATGGGATTTGACATAAGCCATCGTTATATGACTTGTCGCTTGCGATGTCTTGTGTCAAATCCCGTACATTTTGTTTTCGAACTTCGCCCTGGAAATTATCGAATGCATCTCGACTGAAGGCCGTGTTTAGATCTCTGTGCGAAAATCGAAGAAAAAAAAAGAGTGAATTGAGTAGCTATTCATAATAACGTTATCTCACGTAGCGCCTGCAGTGTTATGGCAAATGGCGACAAATATTTTATTTAATTTTTTCAACCGACTACGGCGAAACTCCGCTCAAAGCTCGGTTACCCGGGTAGGTGCTGTACTTATTATCTAAGTAGCAAAAGTATATAAAAATCTCCGTCTCTTAACAGTAAAACCTGATAGGTGCATTAGTTCGATTACACTAACGACCTCTAATAATATATTGACCTCAAATCCCACCGGGCGTTTCTCGAAAAATCTCTAAGGTCAGGTTGAGGACAATTTGACCCCAAGTCCCAAATGTTTTCGTAAGGTGTTCTTAACTCCCAGTAGCGGCACGATCGAGGCTCACGTAACATTTTATCTTATCACAATACGTGTCCGGCGTCCGATAGGTAATGTTCTTGTAATGTTGCATAACGCATCTTTGTGTAAACTGTAAATGTGATCTAATTAACGAGTACGAGGACATTTATTGACACCAAAATATGATATTAGTATCGTATCATGTCACAGCCACAACCTTCGTAAATAACCTATAATACTTATCGACGATTTTTAGCTTGTGGACTGTGGTTTGGTTACAGGTTCGTGGTTAGAACCTTTTCAAAGTTGTTCTAATCTATCCAGAGCCTTAAGCCGAGCATCGCTAATTACGACGACGAAATTCGAAAACAAAACTGTATAGGATTTCTTAGCGATGCTTATGTCAAAAATATATTTTTGTTTGCGACCTTCGTCGTCGTAATTAAATAATACCTAAAATAACATAAACAATAAAGAAAAAAAATTGTCTCTACAGTTACAAAACACTAATAATAATTTGAAATTGAATACTGGCTTATTATGTATAATAGCCATTGTAATATTGACTATTGTTGCCATAATGATGACAATAATTGCACTTGTTTATATATAATACTAGCTTTTACCCGTAGCTTCGCCCGCGTGGGAGTGTGTTCGTGGCGAAAAACTTCTTTAGCAAATATACCTGCCATAATATAGTAGTAGCACAGAGTAAAAATATATACTTTATAATAAATTTTCACACGTCCTTTTTAATTTTAAGATATCTCCTAGGTATAATCTCCTAGATAAGGATAACTAAATTGTATCCGTCTAAATAGCTTCTTAAAATACCACATTATTTCTAATCATTTTTTAAAACTTAGGAAACTTGTTATTTATCTCCAACGGGTTAGGTTAGGCTAGTTCCTAGACGGCTTGATTTTTTCAGACAGCTTCAACATTTATTGTTATAAATGAAACAATTTCCACAAAGCCTTAACAAATTGCTATCAACCTAAACCTTCCCAAGGAACCTCTGTCGGTGAATGTAAGCGGCATGAAAATCCTTTCAGTAGTTTTTGAGATTATCGCGAACATACAGACAGACATCTTCGGCGGGGCACTTAATCCTATGTCCGTCTTCTGGTTCTAAGCTACCTCCCCACCAATTTTCAGCCCAATCGGTTCAGCCGTTCTTGAGTTATAAATAGTATAACAACACGACTTTCTTTTATATATATAGACTAGCGGCCCGTCCCGGCTTCGCACGGGTGGACATAAGATTTTTTAAATATTTTTACCTTTTATTTATATTTTTTTGTTGTTTTATTATTATATTTTTTTAAACTCAGTACCACATTATCTATTTATACTTACAATCCGAATTTGTTCATCGTTTTTTTATTTAAGTAACGTATTTAATCTTAAGTGTGAGATATTACTCAGTATTTTTTTTTATTTACATTTTTACAACATTTTACATTTTTATGTGATCCTAACTGGTGAAATTTCCTAAGTGTTTTTATATATTTACATTTTTTATTTATATTTTTTTATTGTTTTTTTTGTGAGCGAGCTGTCCGGCCGTGGGCCCAGTGATGATTGTTGCTACTATAACATTGTCTCGTAATTCCTTTATCAAAAGCCTTGTGCCATTACACATACTGGGAAGGCTTAAATTTCTCAATAGCATAAATGGGAGTACCTCCTTTTAATTTCAGTTCGTGGGGTGGCAAGCCGGCAGGATTGAGGGGATTTAAAAATTATTGTGGGTAGTGCACTGTATCTTCGATGTTCCACACGGTGTCAACAGATATGTAACATTTGAAATCACCCGGTACTTTTTCCATAATCATTCTATTTATCTCATTTACTGAGTCGTTTCTCGGTGACACTATCGCCCTCGAACAGATCCAATTAAAATTTCTTTCTGGGAGATTTTCGATGTCGGGATAGATTGTGTCTATAAGAATTTCTAGACTGTTAACATTTTGAGCCAATTCATTGACCAACAATACTTGGGGGCTATTTGCAACTGCCACCCTGTGTCGGGGCTGATCTGTGACTTTTAAAATTTTTGAATGGAATATACGATTTCAAAAATTCAAAAAGTAATCTACAGGTATCGAAACAATTTTGAATACTATATAATTTATTTGGTTAAGGATTAATAAAAAGGTATCAATAGCATGCACAACGCGACAGCGTTTCTTTTTTATATTTCTATGACTTATTAAATTCGTAATAACAATTCATATTTATTTGGATAAGGATTTAAACTGAAGTATGAATGGTGTGGTCTAATTTTGGTCGGTACTTATATCAACTCTTAAAATGTAAGAAGTGGTTATTGTGACATAACGATAATAGTTGGACATATGGGATAGTGAAGTGTTTTGTAGATATTGATATGTTCTTTAATATTGTAGAACATACTTTTGTTATATCATCAATAATTTCCGCAGCGCATGCGCCGAAAGACGTTTCAGGGCATTTTTTTACACCTTGGGTTACGTTACTTAAGTTTTAGTAAGGATCCCTAATCTTTTCTAGCAATAAATATAGTCTATGTCACACAGGGTGAATGTAGCTTTCCAATGGTGAAAGAATTTTTCAAATCGGCACAGTAGTTTTTGAATTTATTCATTACAAACACAAAAAAAAAAAAAAAACTTTCCTCTTTATAATATTAGTGTAGATTACATAGATAATAACAAAAATCGTAATAGGTACGCGGCATTGGCAGCTACATCTTTATGTGATTCATGTTGGTGCCGCTGTTTTGGTAAGTTTCCTTTTTAGACCTACGAAAACAGCGATATTGACGGAAGCAGGGATAACTATTTACTTCGTAATATGTTTTTTTTTAAGAAAAGTGCTAACTGCAAAAAAAACAATAAAATGTCCTGCTTTTATTGATTTGAGCGGTCGCACTGTTTAAACAAAAATATGTTGTTTTTTTCTTTGTCCATACTTCGTAAAAACTATGAATTATTACTTGTGCTACTTACGTATATGGTTAAATGATAATTTTTTACTGTTTAGCGCTTTAAAAGTACAAAAGAGTTTTCCTTTTGTATGCAAATGGCGCTCCTTATCGCGAGGCTCCTCAAATCATTTGCATGACCGTATTAATAAAGATGCACAAAACATAATAACAAGTAATTTCATCCTGAATAATGAAAATGAAACACAAATGTTTATAAAAAAGGTATTATTTTAACATTTCTACAACATGGTACTTAATAATAATTATTTAGATGCACATAATATAAGGATACGTTTTATAATTTAAACACATGTAATATGTAGTATAAATATAATGCAAACCTAAATTATTTTTAAACTGACAATTATTACATGAATTCTACGTAAGTATCTAAATTATAAGTATATTATAATTATAAGTACCTAATAGGTAGGTACCTACACGCTTTTAAGTTACTACCCTATACCTAACCAAGTTTGTGGCATTTTGTTTCGAGCGATGAATCATGAAAACATAAAAATTAATTATATAACTAAATTATTAAAATGTGCCTTCACAATACCTACATAATATGAAATATGTCTCCACAATATTCAAGTATAGTAGATTGTGTTAATCTATATTAAAAAAAATCAACTAAAAAAAAAACAAAAACAAACTAAACTAAACTCCACACTGATGACTGACGTACTTATAACGGTATAGAAGCACGCACAGCCGTATCCGCTAATAGAAAAGTAAAATTTGGACAGAAGTTTTAATTAACAATGTAGACGCGTACTATGGGGTTTTGGTAATTCCACCCATTAATTAAGGGGTGAAATAGGGAGTTTTGCCGGGGAGTTCAATGGGTGACGTTGTGGATTTTGTATTTCATTTATAAATTTGTGTTATTTCTGTTCTTAATGTGTAATATTGGTAGAATATTAACCATTAAATATTCGTCAACGTGCACAAGTGCGGGCAAGTGGTAAAACTTCAAAAATCGTGCTATTTTGTTTTCCCTCCAAAACTCCCTAGAAACTTTCAGTAAAGCTTATACCACTTTACTGAATCGACTGACTTGACTCATTGACTGCACTGACTATTTATTTGGACTAAAAATAATAAAAAAAGGAGTAAAATAGGAGTTAAAATTTTGTATGAAAAACTTTAAATCTGCATCGATAGAATTCACCCTCTGTGGGTTCAGAGGTTGAATTCTAATAAACCCCGAAAGATGTATTTAATTCAAATTCGGCTCCGATTTCTATGTAATTTAAAATCCAAGCTAATAAATACAAATGATTGAGTACGTATCTTATAGTTTTTTGGAATTCGTCCCCTAAAGGGGTGAAATGGAGGTCAATAGTTTGTATAATTAAATATCAACAGCTGGTCACGCAGATAGTTATTATGACGTAGAAATCAGTTAAAAATGGTTTATCGAAATATTATACATAAACCATGGGGACACAGGGGCGCCACTCTCTACAAATGACAGCTCGAGCACCGGCAAATGTCAGCAATTTTGAAGTAAGCCTAAGGTTGACACCTGACACAGAAATATTTTTAAGCGTCACGTCAGACAAAAATATCGTAAATATTATTTAATTTGATTGTCAATTATGTCAAAGCACGAAACGACCAGCGGCCAGCCCTATGTGACATAGTCCAAGCTGGAAAAAAGCAACCTAGTCAGTGCCTAACTCTCTATTTATGTGCTAGTGTTCGAAGCTACCTAATCTCATAATTCTCTATCGGTAACAACCGATCCTGAAAATAACCGGGACAATACCAAGTAGCTTGTACTGAAAAATAAAAATCTTGTCGGTTTTGTGTAGTTTAAAATTAGGTTTAGACCTTCTTAGATTAGTCATCTAAAAGAAGTATAAATATTCAAATTGAGCATTGACAAAAAAGTTTTTCCAAAGATTTTCAAAACAAGTCAGGGGTCAAGCTGTCAATTATTGTCAAATAACGGAATCGCTAGATTTTTGCGCAGGTAAATGGCTTAGGGTTGTCAACTTTATTTTATGCAATTACTTCCATTTGTAGGGGAGAAAATGCTAGAAGCCCTGAATTAAAACGTATTTTTCCATCTAGATTTTCAAATCATCATCAATCATCTTGATTAGGTCATTACATACGAAATTTGCGTTTTTTTAAGGACGAATATAAAGTCAATTATTTTTAAACATAATATATTTATTTAATCAAAGTATATACGAGTACCATTGCTATCTATGCACTTTTGCCATCTAATAGGTAGTTAATTGATTCCTTTACTAAAAAAGCCATTCGGACAGGACAATCACATTCATACAGCCATTAAGGACCATCAATAAAATCTTTGAAGGCGCTTTGGACTGCCCCATCGGAGTTGAATTTTCCCTTGCAAGAAGTATTCCAAATTTCGAAAAAAATGCTAATCTGTTGGAGCAAGGTCCGGGGAGTACGGTGGATGTCTTAGTCATTCCAATTGAAGCTCCTCTAATTTGGTAGCCGTCTGTTGTGCAGTGCGTGGTCTAGCGTTGTCCTGAAGCAGCAGCGGCCTCGAGCGAATGACCAACCTCGGTTGTTTAGCAGCTAGCTTTTCAATCATGATTTGCAGTTGCTGGCAATAGACATCTGCCGTAATCGTCTGGCCATATTTAAGAAAGCTGTAGTGAACGACACCGGCACTGGTCCACCAAACGCTCACACGTACCTTTTTTTGAGTCAATTTTCGCTTGGGGCAGACTTTTGCTGGTTCGCCAAGGTTCAGCCATTGCGATGTGCGTTTCCGATTATCGTACAGGATCCACTTTTCATTACAGGTAATGATTCTATTTAAAATTTCTTCATTATTGTGCCGGTTGAGTAATGTAACGCAGCAGTCGACGCGCGTTTGACGCACTCAATTCATGAGGTACCCACCTTTCAAGCTTTTTCATCTTACCAATTTGCTTCAAGTAGATTAAAATAGTTTTATCACTAACACCACAGTCTGCAGCTAACAGCGGCCGTCCACGGGGCTTGTTCTGTAGTTCGAAATTGCAGAACGAAAACGTTGGAACTTGTCACTGTGTTTTCTTTTATGACACCGCCGCCATACACATTATTAATCCTTCGAGCCGTTTCTGCAGTACTGGTGCCACGGTGGAACTCGTACTCGAAAATAATACGATATTTCAAGTTTTCCATTTTGTAAACAGAGTGACGCAAAGACAAAACCAAAAGAGGAAGAAACAAATTAATTACAGTATTCGAAACACAAATGCATGAGTAAATAACATAACTTACCAAAGAAGATATATTAGAGATCAAAGTGGCCAGTACGACAAAACGACAATTTCATACGTAGGGACTTAATAATAGGTCTTTACCTATGAAATTGCCGTTCTGCAGTACTGGTCATTTCAAATCAAAATAATTTTTGTTTAGCTAAGAATTCTAATTAGAAATTAATTTTATTTAAAAAAAATGGAATTCTTTTTCCAAAAGTAGTCATTTGTTTATTGAATAGTGTTACATTTTCATCGCATTTCAATCTTTTTCGTCATCATGGATACGTTAAAAATTCGAGTAATTATGGAATATGAGTACCGTCGTGGCAGCAACGCGGTACAAGCGGCACGCAACATCAACGACGTTTACGGAGCTAACACTACAAACCAACGCACAACCTGTTATTGGTTTGCTCGCTTCCGTTCTGGAAATTTCGACCTGAAAAATGAAGCTCGCGGTCGTCCGAAGACTTTGGTCGACAATGACGAATTAAAGGCGATTGTGGAAGCTGATGATACACAATCTACGGCTGAATTAGCAGCAACTTTCGACGTTAGTGTCAAAACAATATTGGTCCATTTGCGTCACAATTTGACGCAAATGGCAAGGTAAAAATGCTTGACAAATGGGTGCCGAACTCAATGATCGCCAGAGCGAAGTACGCGTCGAGACGTGCCTTGCACTGCTCAACAGACACACAAATAAAGGAATTTTGAACCGCATTGTTACCTGCGATGAAAAATGGATTCTGTTTGATAACCGCAAGTGCTCAGCAAGTTGGTTGGATCCTGGTTCAGCACCTAAACAATGCCCTAAACGAAAACTTACCACTAGAAAAGTGATGGTCACTGTTTGGTGGTCTAGCGCCTGTGTGATTCATCACAGCTTCTTACCAAACGGGGTGAGCATTACTGCAGATGTGTACTGTGAAGAACTGAACACAATGTTGGAGAAGCTGGCACATCTCCAACCAGCATTGGTCAATCGCTCGTCTCCCCTACCTGCTCCTGCACGACAACGCGCGACCTCATACTGCACAGCAGACGGTCTCCAAGTTGCAAGAACTAGGGTTGGAAGCTCTCCGCCATCCGCCCTACTCACCAGACCTTGCGCCTACAGACTACTACTTTTTCCAGAATTTGGATAACTTCTTGGAGAGAAAAAAATTCAATACCCGAGAGGCAGTACAAAATGCCTTTGAAGAATTTGTTGCCTCCTGTCCAGCTGATTTCTTTACGAAGGGCATCAATAAACTGCCACTGCGTTGGCAATGATGCATTGATTGCATGGGTGATTACTTCGATTATTACAAATAAAAAATACATAAAAAAAAAAACGTTTAAATTTTTTCATACGAAACGGCAATTTCATAGGTAAAGACCTAATATATAGAAATAACTAATTAATAAATATTAATTCACAGTCATAAAATATAAGTATCAAGATTTTATTACTGCCAATTAGCCGTTTATTGGAGCCTTATACAGGATTGTTAACCGAATGAAATAATATATATGACCCAATATCGGGCTACAATTAAACATAAAATTTTACCTACGTAAGTAATGTCAGTATGCAATTTACAGCAAAATAACATGATCAACATTTCCTGACAACTCTAACAACGCCTGGACACTTGTACTGGTACTGGTACTGGCGCCGGCTTTGAGGGCCACGCGGCTAGCGCGCTGTGTAGGCGCGTGGTTTTGAGTAGAATTTAAGTATTTTAAAAGACATTTATAGGACAATCTGGTCAAAATTTAAGATCACAATATATTGAATTTTGACCAAATTGTCCTATAAATATATTCTAATAACCTCCTTCATTCTTTAACCGACTTAGAAAAAGGAGGCGGTATATATATATATATATATATATATATATATATATATATATATATATATATATATATATATATATATATATATATTGTTGTAAAGGTTGTAATTCGAAATTTGTCCCTTAGTCACCAAAGTGGAGACCTGATGAGGGGATCCATGATAAATCGAGGGATGTCTCGAAATTTATACGGACACATATACTGATTTCGACTTTTTCTGAAGCATATGCTTGGAATACTTCAGAAAAAGTTGGGGATTCCGGCGTTGTTTAAAGAACTGCAAGCATATGCCATCATACCACTTATAGTTTATTTTATTCTACGTTTACTGTGTCAAAAGTGTAGTCGTGGTCAAACGGACAGGTGGTGCCGAGATGTATACTTAGTCTGGCCATAAATACTGTTACAATTAAAAATAATTAAAATAATACATTTGAATTTGGAATCTGTCATTTTTATATGATTGTTTATTGCGTTTTCTCATTTTGGCGCCAATACATTGTAAAAAATTTTGCGATATTAAAATGGAGTGGGGCGATAAAGAGAACCGAATCGCTGTGATTGCATTACACAAAGTAGGCATGGAGCCAAATGCAATTTTGAAAACTCTCTATACGCTTGGTATTAGTAAAATGTTTGTGTACCGGGCTATTAATAGGTACAATGAAACCTCCTCTGCTTGTGATCTGGATCTGGCCGTCCACGTAGTGTTCGTACGAAAAAGGCGGTCAAAGCAGTAGGGGAAAGAATTCGAAGAAATCCTGTCCGAAAGCAAAAGATTTTATCTCGGGAGATGAACATAGTACCTAGAACCATGTCGCGTATTTTAAAAGCTGACTTAGGACTTGCAGCCTATAAGAGACGTACTGGTCTTTTCTTAACTGATAACTTAAAAAAGAATAGGTTGGTAAAATCGAAACAACTACTGAAGCGGTACGCAAAGGGAATTCTCAAAAATTTTGTTTACGGATGAGATTTTTTTTAACAAAAAAATGACCGTATTTATGATCAAAGCTCTAAGGAAGCTTCCCAATTAGTCGACAGAGGCAACGTGGGCACTATCCGACTTCAGTGATGGTTTGGTCGGGTATTAGCTATGAAGGAGTGAATGAGCCATACTTTTGTGAAAAAGGTATCAAAACATCGGCACAAGTGTATCAAGATACCATTCTTGGGAAGGTAGTGAAGCCCCTTAACAACACCATGTTCAATAACCAAGAATGGTCCTTCCAGCAAGACTCGGCGCCGGGTAAAGATCTATTCCTATTATCTATTCCTCGGTCTACGCAGGCTTGGTTGGAAACGAACGTTTCGGACTTCATCAGAGCTGAAGACTGGCCGTCGTCTAGTTCCGATCTTAATCCGCTGGAATATGATTTATGGTCAGTTTTAGAGAGTACGGCTTGCTCTAAACGTCATGATAATTTGGAGTCCTTAAAACAATCCGTACGATTGGCAGTGAAGAATTTTCCCATGGAAAGAGTACGTGCTTGTATTGACTGGCCTCAACGTTTAAAGGACTGTATTGCAGCCAATGGAGACCACTTCGAATAAGCTTTTTATATTTTAAATTGTTTTATATCTATGTATTAAACTAACATACTGTAAAAGTAATAAATGTTATTTGCAATAGATTTTTTTTTCTTTGTTTCAATATTTATGACAAGACTAGGTACATATATATATTTTTCATTTTGTTTTATAGATATACCTAATCATATTACTATTAATTTTATTAGATATATACCTATTAATATTCATCTGTTATTTATTTAATTGTTCATAATATTAATTTATCATTTTAATATTGTATTACCTATGTCTTTTTCAGATAATGAATTCTTTTTCCCTGCTAATAGTTCTAACAATAATAAATAATCCATTGAAGATAGTTTCAGCTCAGTAAATGATATGTTGGGTGAACTTCTGCAACAAACTTTTAATAGTGGTATGATTAATAATAATATGCCACATAAATGAATACTGAATATATGCCACATAAATGCTCAGAGTGTTCATAGTTATTTTTATGACATGTTAGAAACATTCTCGGGGTGTAACGTTCACGCTATTCTCATTTCAGAATTACAGGTTCAAACCTCATTTTCTCTCCACAATTTACTGTTTACCTGGCTTTATCTTAATCCGAGTCTATAACCGAGTTGATAGACGTGGTGGTGCTGTTGCCATTGACCTACGCAGTAATCTTCCTTTTAAAATAATCCTATCTACGCCTCGTCAATATGTTGCTAATGCGGAATTTCTTTTTCTGCAGTTGGTCCTTGGAGTTGTTTACTGTTCCCCTCCGTTGACTACTTTTCACGATTAGAATCTGTGTTGGAGTCTTTGGGGCCTGACTACAGTCATCAAATTATCATGGGTGATTTCAACACGAATCTTTTAATTATTTCTTCGCCACGATCGCAAAAGCTTACTCATTTTCTTGAGTCTGCTAGTCTTCATTGCCTGCCTCTACAAGCGACACATCATAGCACAAATGGCGAGGGTTCTTGGTTGGATCTGATTCTGGCCTCCGATCCTTCTTTTGTTCATTCTCATGGTCAGTATCCTGCTCCTTGTTTTCTTTTCATGACCTTGTCTTTTATAGGGTATAATTTAAATCCTGCCTAAGCGCACCCCAATGTCATGTCAATACCCGCAGCAACGTCTATTGATAATGATAGGTGAAGGATCGAAGCTGGGATGATTGATTGGGAACCACTCAGATTAGAAACTTCCGTTGACAGTAAGGTTCGTATTTTTAATAAGATTATCAATGACCATGTTCATGCGCCGTTTAAAAGAGTCAAGTTAATGCTTCAACCGGCTCCTTGGATGTCGGAGGAAATCAAATCTGCTATGAGGCGCAGGCATTCCGTAAAATCAGGTCTAACCGGTGCGAGGATAACAGGGTCAACTTTAAGTTGGCCAGAAATCGGTGTAACCAAGTGATACGCAATGCTAAACGCCGACACATCATTTGTAACTCGTCTTCGTCTGTTTTAATTTTTCAAGTTTCTTAGAACTATGGAGATTGGCAAAACTGTTCAGGATAATTTACCTAGCACAATTGCCCACTTGAAATACTTACCACTTGCAAGCAATGAATTTTACCACTTGTCTGCAGTTACTTCGGGCTAGATCAGCACTGTTATTAAATCACTGGGCTCAAAATCTGTAGGTTGTGACGACATTAGTCGACAAATGATAATCCCCATTCTTGATCAACTCTTGCCTGCCATTACTCACATTATAAACTGTTTACTGGAGTCCTTAAAATTCCTTTATTTGTGGCGTAAAGCCTATATTCGTCCTTTACTTAAAATTCCCAATCCTTCCAACCTACTCATTACGGTCCGATTTCCATTCTTCCTTTCCTTTCTAAGGTTCTTGAGGTGTTATGTGTCTATAAACAGTTGTCCCTGTTTGTATTCTAGAACAAAATTCTCTCACCACTCCAATCCGGATTCAGACCGGGATACAGCACTACCTCTGCCCTGTTAAAAATAACAAGTGAACTTCAACCATGATATTCCCCTATCGATCCTTGCCCATTTGAAGATCACACCTGAAGTTTTAAAGTGGTTTTCCTCTTATCTTCGAGGACACCAGCAGTGTATCAGGGTAGATCAGTCTTCTTCTGGATGGCTGGATCTTGATGCTGGCATGCATCAAGGCGGTATTTTATCCCCTATCCTATTCTCCCTATTTATTAATCTTATCACTTTTGTACTTCATTGCGAGCATCACATGTTGATCTGCAAATTTATAAACAAGAAACGGTCGAAAATATATCTATAGCAATCGGGGACATAAACCGAGATCTAGACACAATAAGAACTTGGTCTGCTAATTTTGGATTGCAAGTGAACGCTAGTAAGTGTCAAGCGATTTTAATTGATAGCTCACGGTTACTGAGCCGTGTTGACATTGGAGTACTTCCACCAGTTGTCCGACAGTAATTCCATTCCCTTTAGCCCCAATGTTAGAGATCTTGGGCTATACCTAGATTGTAATCTTGACTGGCGCATCCAGATTGCCAATATCAGTCGCAATGTTACCGGCTCTCTGCGATCTCTATATCGCCTCAAAAACTTCTTGCCTTTGAACTCAAAATTATTGATGGTCCGTGGAACGTCTGTTGTGTCGACCTTAGTGCAGACCTCCATAATAAACTTGACCGTCTGTTAAATAATTATATTAGGTTTATCCCCCATCTAAAGGCATTTTCAAACGCAAAATTCGTCAATTATATATTTTACAATAATTATGTTCGGAATAACCTGAACATTTTAAGATTCTAAGGATTTTCTTTTCAATGTAATGTTAGGTGTATTTAGTATAATATGTATTGTATTAAAGGTATTGTATGTAAACTATATTTTATTATGTAATATATTTTACTAACTTTTTAACTATGCTATGTATTGATTTCTTTATATTATGTAGGTTTTAAATGTATTTATTTATGTATGCCTTTGCCCGCAGCTTCGCCCACGTGGGTGAGTGTTCGTGGCAAAAAACTTTAGCAAATATACCTACTGCAATAAAGTTACTGCAGTAAAGTAGAACAGAGTAAACATATTATATACTTATAATAAATTTTCACACGTACTTTTTGATTATAATATATCTCCTAGATACGGATTAGGTAATATTGTATTCGTCTAAATAGCTTCTGAAAATTGCCACATTATTTGTGATTGTTTTTTAAACTTAGAATGGGTAAGGATCGTAACATATCCTTAAAAGATAGACATATCTATGCCATCGCGAACTTTTTTGTATACACCATGGTACCGACTTCAAAAATATGAAGAATGAGTAGAGAAAAATGTATGTTTATATCATACTTTTTTGTGCATTTTTACTTTTGAAATTGGTTTTAATTTTTTGTTTCGTAAAAGAACCATTCTGTATAACATGGATCATCATAATGCCGTAAAATGTATGATTGCAAATATAACAATAAATGTGTTATGGAGACAAACGATAGAGTAGTGATTTTATATTTCCTTAGTTCTTTCGAATAGAGCTATAAAATTTCCAGTTAAGTTGTTTTGACTGGTTAAGGCTGTCCAAGATATACAAACAGACCAACTCATCAAGCAAACTTACGTCTGCATAGCACATGTCAAAGGATGTGGATGGCATGTCTTAGAAATTGACCGGTTTTCCTTCAGTTCAGCCTAAACGGTTGCAAAATCGTATGATATGACGTATCGGATGTAATATCTGTGTGCATTTGAGATCGCATCAGTCGGCCGGATGGGCTTAAGCGATTCGATCTAGTGTTGCAAGCTCTGTTTTTGCGAAACTACTAAACTCGCGTCGATTTCTACTAAAAACTTCTAAAAGAATACTTAAAACTATCACAAAAAGCTTCTCAACTTAGGAATCCCTAAAGCTCCCAAAAACCACTGCATTATAGGTTTTGTTATACTAAAATTTTATTATTTATTGAATTTTGTTACAAATTTTCGGTTAAATTAAAATATACTAGAAAATATTACGTATATAGTAATTAAACGGGTAGTTTTAAGCAAATTACGGACGAATGTTACGATGTATTATTATGATATGGTGTAAATTTTTTTAAATGTTTTTTTTGGTGTCTAACCAAGGCCATATTGCATATTTTTTTTATTTTTTTATTTATTAGAGTTAACAAACAGTAACCATAGTACATTTTACCAAATATTTTAAGCACTTAATACTTAATACTACGGTACCAACATCGTTAACTACAGATTAATTAACTTAGATAATTTTTTATAGTACATTCAGTTTAGGAACAGATTTGGACTGTACGTATAATTATTTTTACATCATATATTAAAGTAGGTAAATGTGGGATGATTACTGTCTGGCTCTTTCCTACTAAAACACTACTAACAACTAAATTCCTACTAATGAGGGAATAAAATACTTAATTTAGTAGTATAACTTTGTAAAAAAAAACTTAGTTGGCAACATTAATTCTGGACTGAACTGACATGTGCGACAAATCGCTTCAGTTCTCGCCAGAGCCGCGGCCGTGCCGTGTATCGTGTAGAAGCGTAGTGAGTTTACAATTAATAAACACAACCGTAGCTCGCGGCAACCCGAACTAACTGATGCGATTTTTCCGTGTGTGTGCGAGCATCTGATCAGGCCGAAATGACGTCAGTTGGGTCGGATGCGATTTTTTTCCGTGTATGTGCTCGGATCCGTTCAGGCCGAACTGACGTCAGTTCTAACTGAATTGATCGGCCTCTCGTCTGTGGGAGACTTAGTGTGACTTAGCTGTGGCAATATAATAACGTTGACCCAACTATTGTACGACGATAAATTGTTACTTGGGGAGGGAATAAAATACTAAGTAAATCTTTGTAAAATAACCAAGTTGGCGACTTTAATTCTGGACTGAACGGACTATGTGTGACAAATCTCTACAGTTCTCGCCAGAGCCGCGGCCGTGCGGGCGTGTATCGTGTACAAGAGTAGTGAGTTTTTGAGGTGTATTAACTAATAAAATTAGAGTGTAATAAAAATACAATTAATAAACACGACCGTAGCTCGCGGCAAACCAGAACGAACTGATTTGGAACTGATGCGATTTCTCCGTGTAGGTACGAGTATGTGCTCGAATCCGTTCAGAACTTCAATTCTCATATTTAAAGTAGACTTTCATTTTACTTTGACTGTGCGAAGCGACTTGTTATTATAAACTTATTTTGTGGAGTTTGGACCAATCTGAATGCGTTTAACGCTTGTTTAACGTTTACGAGAATACCGGTTTTAGCGTATCGGGACTTGATTGTAATTGTATTATTGCAGGTTTTATTTAGCAGAATTGACCCTCAGGCCGAAATGACATCAGTTGGATCGAATGCGATTTTTTCCGTGTATGTGCTCGAAATTTGCATCCGTTTAGGCCGAACTGATGTCAGTTCTAACTGAAACGATCGGCTTCTCGTCTGTTGTTTTCAGTATTTCGCTATTAATCTATATATCTGTAAATGTAACTTAAAATATACTTACTTATTTAACAATTATTACCTAGTCTCATATTTTCTGCTAAAGGCTCCCACAGACGAGAGACCGATCGTTTCAGTTAGAACTGACGTCAGTTCGGCCTGAACGGATTCGAGCACATACACTGAGAATCGCACAAACAAAATACAATGGTTTGCTGCGAGCTTCGGTCGTGTTTTAGGGTTCCTCGATACTTAAGGAACCCTTATAGTTTCGCTCTGTCTGTCCGTCTGTCCACTCTCCTAGCTTCTGTAATAACTTTTCAAGCAATTTAAAGAAAACCTATAGTGCGTTGATAGCTACGGAGCCCTTCTTAGACATGTCGTGACATGCTCTTGGTTAGGTTAGGCTATTATTTTATTTTATAATTGTATTTTGCTGCAACTGTAATCACGCTATCGGCGAAACCGAATTATTGTGTCATACATTTTTCCAGTAATATGTTATAGAAATCATTTCTCTTTGTTTTATACAAATATTCTTTAGATTTTATCAACCATAGTTTCTCTAAAGTTTTAATACTTCAATGAACTCTAATAAATATTCTTTAGACCACGTTGCCATTTTTAGATTTCCGTACCCAAAGGATAAAAACGGGACCTTATTACTGAGACTTTGCTGTCCTTCCGTCTGCCACCAGGCCTTATTAATAAACATATAACCGTGATAACTCGACAGTTGAAATTTTCACAAATGAACAATGATGTAGGTACCTATTTCTATTGCTGTTATAACAGCGAATACTAAAAACAGAATAAAATAAAAATTTGAGGCTCCCATACAACAAACGTGAATTTTTCCCGTCTTGTACGGAACCCCTCTTGCCGACTCGCACTTCACCGGTTTTATTTTACACTCGAATTTTATTACCGTTCAGTCCAATTTTATTACCGTTCAGTTCATCCGTACAGGTCAGAACTAATGTTGCCAATTTAGTTGTTTTACAAAGTTTTACTACTAAATTTAGTACTTTATTTCCCTATTTAGTAGGAATTTAGTTGTTCGTAGTAGTTTTGTAAAAAATAGCCAGACAGTAATCATAATATGCAAAATGGCCTGCTTCTATGTGCTATTATGACACCTTATCATAATAACACATAGTAGCACGCGTCCGTAAGTCCTTAAAACTACCGATTTAATTTTTATATACGTAATATTTCCTACTGTTTTTTAATTTAACAGTAAAATTATCATATTTTTAATATATTAAAACTAAAAACGCAGTGGTTTTTTGTATTTCTTTAGGGATTCCTAAGTTTAGTAGCTTATTTTTATAGTTTTCGGTACTCTTTTACTAGTTTTTAGTAGAAAACGATGCGAGTTTAGTAGTTTCGCAAAAACAGAGTTGGCAACACTGGAACGAATCGCTTCAGTCCATCCGGCCGACTGATGCGATCTCGAAATTGCACACAGACGATACGATTTTGCATGCGTTCAGGCCGAACTGTAGGAAAACCGGACCGTGTATGGAATCCTTAGATTTTTTAAGATTTTTATGACTCCTCTGAATAGCATATTAACAGATAATTCATGAGCCCCAAACCCTTGAATGCGGCTGCTCGAGTACATGAACCGCATATATTGATCAATTTTAAAAATAAATATTACATAATATTCTAAACAGATTAAAATCAGCTTTAAAATACTCTATTATGTTGATTACTGTTTTTGTTTCAAAATGTAGGAATAATTAAAAACTGTTATTCATTGCTTAAAACTAGTATTTGCATGTAATTTATGCTATTAATTATTATTATGCATACAGTGTACTAAATTTATTTTATATTATAGTGTCCAAACTATGGTTATTATTCGACAAATTTTACTATTGGAATAATTCGAATAATGGCTAAAAAATATTCGAACTAAACAAGTAACATAATGCATTAATATGACCTGCATATTTAATAATATAATAAAATGTGAAGGGTTTCACAATTAACTCACAAAAAAATCAACGTATTTTAAACAAAAATCTTATTTTAACATAACTTAAGACTAATATACTGGCCCGCAAAACCAATTTTAAAAAACTAAATTGCAACTTAGGGGTTTCACCTTAAAATTAGGGAAATAATCCTCTAGGGGAAAGGATTTTGCAGAATTATTTTTAAAGGTTTGTATTTTCTTGTTTTTAATTAAATAAAGCCTTTGATCGATATAACATCGACAAGTGATTAGAAAAGTCAACCTGTAGAAAATAAACTTTTGGAACTATATTTGAATGTATAAAGGACAATAATATTACAGAGCACATTTTTTTATTATTTATCTATCAGTTTATTTAAGTTCGGGAGAAAATTTTAAAAGTTAGAATACTGCACAAAAATCGGAATGCTACAGTGCATACTGTACTCTGTTCTAATACAATAGAGCTGAAAATCAAACACACGAGTGTCGTGCAGCTCGTTCTGTCATAATGGTCCGCTATAGACTAAAGCGGTACGTACGTAAGTACTTTCGATATAAAACCATTCGAAAAAGAATTTAATGCTGTGTCGAAAATTCGGTAATATTCTTTGAGTTAATGGATGGCAAATCTTTAAAAACAAAAATAATCATTTTCTTATTTCAAGTTAACCATATTTTTTTGTATCTCTTTATGTTTTAAATTTTTTTCTTAATCGAAGAGTCATGATATAAAAGCTAAGTTAGACAACACCGGACTCAAAAAAATCATCATAGCCCTTTCACCTGAATAATGTGCAGATGATTTTTCTGGAACTAGGCAACAGTATGCGTCGTACTGCAAGAATGGAATGTTACGAACCGTTCAGAAGATGTAGCGGAGGCACGAATATACTGAAAAACATATTCTGAGAAGATCTTGTAATGGCAGACCCAGGTGTAGTAGCACCCGAGAAGACCGTTTAATTGTTTCAACTTATTGAAAATCGACACATAAACGAAGTTAATTTCCGCAACAGCTTCTTCAGACCCGGAGGGACTAACTAGATTACTGACAGTACAGTGGGAAGATGACTTGCTCAAGCAAATCTGAAACACCAAAGACCAGCGAGTGGTCTCAACTCTCAAACTCGAGAGTTCTAGTATCGAGTACTAACACGGCCGTGAACGCATATAATGGGATGAACGAGAATGGTCAAGAATTTTGTTCCCAGATGAGTCGATTTACTCACATTAACATCAGAAGTTAAAGTGAAAGGGGGCTAAGTACAAGTGACCTGGTAGGCGATATCTTCAAGCCTACTTTTCAGAAAAAATTCCAGTATATAGGGGCAGTTTACATGTAAAATGGGCTGACTACCTTTAGGAAGCCGCACAGAGTATGTGGTCATGACAATTGGCACTCTAACTGGAGAAAGATATGCTCAAGAGATTCTCAAAGAGTATGCAAGGCCGTATTTAGGAAACATGGGTGATGGATCGACACTAACGCATTTTAATATCCAGATCTCAACCCGATTAAACATACCCTGAGATAAGCTTGGAAGGCTAATCAGAAGCCGAAAACTGTAACCTAGCACCCTCAGAGCATACGTCCTAATAGAAGAATGGGAGAATATTGTATAAATCGGCTCCAAAACCTCGTTTTCAGTATGACAAACCCGCTCCAAGCTGTTGTTGAGCCCCGAGGAGTTATTAGAAACTATACAAGGCAATAATATGTAAAAGTACTTATAAAATATGTAAATTAAGTATTTAAGACAAAGATTAAGATGGTTGTAGTTTAGAAAAGTTTGAAATTTTAAATGATTTGTACTTAGTTTTGCAGGCCTTACTCTATTGTAATAATCAACTCGACTAGTTATATATTTATTTTAATATTTAGTTAGTTAACTTTTTTTAACATTAAGTTTTGAGGATTACGCAATACTTAAGCAATAGTGTCTAGATCTCGGTTTTGTATCATAAAAAAATTATAATTTTATATATTTTAGGGGTGATATACATCCGAAGTGGGGATGAAAAATATTTTTTCATTCTACCCCATTGTGTGGGGTATCGTATATGTATTTTAAAATAATGGCAAGGTTTTATACATGACTTTTACAAACTCATCAAACAACAATTTCTTAATTTCGGCATTTAATTCTTTGATACTTAGAAACTTACAATTTTCCAAGCTGGTAGATCATAAATACACTTAAGGAAAATTATTTTGAACGTAATCGGACAGTAACTTTATAAGAAATTTGAAAAAAATGTATAGGCGTTTATAGTTACGGAACCCTCCTGAAGACATGTCCTAACATGCTCTTGGTTAGGTTATTTTAACATTGTGCGAGAGCGTGGCGTCTTTTCGCTGTTGTCTATAGGAAGTATGGAACATAATTTTCTTAAATTTATTTAAATCAGATTTATATTCTTTCACAAATAGTGTAGTAAAAACAGTTTTCAGATATTTTTGACGACAATGTTAGTAAGTAATAATAATGTATTAAATAACGTGCGTACGTAACGTAAATAGCGGAAATTGCTTTTTGCGGGTTTTTTTCTATTATTAACTTAAATTGAAAAATAAATAAATATATTCGTATTATTCGAATACTGAATTCAGTCATATTCGAATGATAAAATTAACGAATATTCGAATAAAATGAATATTCGAATTATAATCCCTAGTACAAACTCTAAAACTTGGGACAACTAATAACTTTAAAGAAGATTGGTCTGCAACGAAATCGTCCTTCTAAAATCTATGTTTTATTGTATATGAAGATTTTAATGCTCTAAATCTGTTCCTGCTGACCAATTTTTGACGTGAAACGTCTTTCAAATCGCGCCGAAACATACGGGTACCAGGTTTAAAAACTGGACCGTAACGAAAAGGTCTATATCATCGTACCTTCATAATTAAAAAACTATTAGTCTTAGAAACAAAAATGTGGTGTAAATATTTCACTTATATAGTCAGCTCGCTGTTATGACATTGAGTTCGTGTCGGGGTCAAGCGGGGCGGCGGGGGAGGGATACTGCGATAACTGTGCGCTCACGCTTGTTTCTATTCAGTGTAACTCGTGACTCCGACTTTTTTATTAAAATACTTAAAACAGCGTCCATCTTGTTTTCATTTCTATCTTTTACTTTAAAAGCGATTCGCTAACATAGACGTTTCACGTTAAAACCAACGGCCGTGTGCCCCGATACAGCCCCACCCGCTTTTTTTATCACATCTAGATTTTGTGATAATAAGATTTTTTTTCCTAAATATCACAAATTAAGGGTTTTTTTTTATTCTTCTTCTATCGTTAAAGATTCATATTTTAATTCGTTTTATGCATTAAAATCATAAACAGTCTCTATAGACACTAAATATATATATATATTATATATATATATATATATATATATATATATATATATATATATATATATATATATATATATATATATATATATATATATAGTCTCTATGTTTATCTTTTTTTATGTGGTTAGGTAAACGTCCGTTTTATTTCTGTTCTTTGTAAGTTTATCGTGATTGTTTATGCATAATGTCGAATTCTTTGTTGATAATGTAGTGTCACTAGAGCGTGTTTGTTGAATAAATGTTATTATTACGTCTGAACATATGTAATTGGCGTTTTGTAAAGGAGGAACATAAAGTCGATTTTTTTAAATGTTATATATTTATTTAATCAAAGTATATACCATTGCTATCTATGCACTTTTGCCATCTCATAGGTAGTTCATTGATTCCTTTACTAAAAAAACCATTCGGTAAGGAATCAATAAAATCTTTGAAGGCGCTGAATCTTTGAATTTTTTCCCTCATAAGAAGTTATCCAAATTTCGAAAAAAATGGTAATCTGTTGGAGCAAGGTCCGGGGAGTAAGGTTTAGTAGGTTAGATTCTAATTGAAGGTCCTCTATTTTGGTAGCTGTCTGTTGTGCAGTGTGTGGTCTGGCGTTGTCCTGAAGCAGCAGTGACCTAGAGCAAATGACCAACCTCGGTTGGTTAACAGCTAGCTTTTCCATCATGATTTGCAGTTGCTGGCAATAGACATCTGCCGTAATCGTCTGGCCTAATTTAAGAAAGCTTTAGGGAACAGCACCGGTACTAGTGCACCAAACGCTCACAAGTAACTTTTTTTGAGTCAATTTTCACTTGGGGCAGGCTTTGGCTGGTTCGCCAGGGTTCTGCTCTTGCGATGAGCGTTTCCGATTATCGTACAGGATCACTTTTCATCACAGGTAATGATTTGATTTAAAATCCCTTCATTACTGTGCCGGTTGAGTAATGTAACGCAGCAGTCGACGCGCGTTTGTCGGTTTGCTGCACTCAATTCATGAGGTACCCACCATTCAAGCTTTTTCAGCTTCCCAATTTGCTTCATGTGGATTAAAACAGTTTTATAACTAACACTGCAGCTAACTCGGACGTGGTTTGCGGTGGACCCGCTTCCACAATAGGCTTCAATTCTTTATTATCAACTTTGGTCTCCAGCCGTCCACGGGGCTTGTTCTGCAGGTCTAAATTTCCAGCACGAAAACGTTGGAACCAAAAACGCACTGTGTTTTCTTTTGCGACGCCGCCGCCATACACATTATTAATCTTTCGAGCCGTTTCTGCAGCACTGGTGCAACCACGGTTGCAACGGTGGAACTCGTACTCGAAAATAATACAATATTTCAAGTTTTCAATTTTGTAAACAGCGTGACGAAAAGAAAAAACCAAAAGAGGAAAAAACAAATTAATTACGGTTTTCGAAACACAAATGCATGAGTAAATAGCGGTATAAATTTGAAATTGGAATTCCTAACGAAAGAAGATATATTTGAGGTCAAAGTGGCCAGTACGACCAAACGCCAATTTCATGTGTAAGGACCTAATAATAAATTATTTAAATATAATATAAACAAAACATGGAAGCACCAAAACATATTTACAAAACTTATTTCCTTGGAAATATTTCAATGACGTTCCAGTGTAATTAATCATTATCAAAACATTGAATTTTGATATATGTCAAAATCAGGACCTTAGGAGTTAACCTGTTTTAACTATGAACCCTTGTCATTTTGTATAATTAAGATGTTAAGACTTAAGACCAATTTGGTATTGAAATAATAGAGATTCTTTTATTTGTAACTACAAACGCCTGTCAATATAAAATCTTGTTCGTAGATTTTTAATTAGTACCTAAGTTATAAACATACGAACCTACCCTGAATTGCGGATCTTTGCTTAAAACCAAGAAAAAACATATCTATAAAATCTATGCCAAGCGCGAATTGGTCAGCAGTCAGTTCCAAAATTATAATTACAATAAATAATAATTATTTTAAACGAAGTGTTACTACACTTCATTTAAAATAGAGTATTCTTTCAACATCCGCACATTTTTTCATTGTATCATTATAACAAAGATTTCCAAACTAAGGATGGGCTATGACGTACATATGACTGAACAAATCTTCAAGCAACAAGAAAAGCAAGAAAGCAACAAGAAAAAGTTACGCCTTATTGTTTTCAACATACCTCAAAATGTCAGCCATCTTGATTTCACCATACCTCAATGTCAAAATGGCCCCAAACAACCCCAAGAGTGGGCCCATTTAAGTGGGAACAGTTTCTGCCACGACATGCCACGTCTATAATATAATATACGTCTATGCATTTTAATTGAATGATTCAACTAAAAAACCCTTATTTGCGTCTCGTCGCAATCTTGGCCGGTTTTTCTTATCAAAACCGCAGTTAGTGACAAACGAGCTAAGTGTCACCAAACTTCAAAGTCACGTTATTATATCACTTGCATAACAATTTATTACCAAAATATAAAATTAGCTGTTATTTTTATTACTACAGTTTTATGTAAATATACGTATTAAAAACCGGTCTATTTTAAATCAAAAAATGGTCGTAGCTACCTATCAATGCTTATAACAGATTTAAGTAATAATACCCCACAGTCTACACTATGGTGTAGACGGGAGAAATAAAAAATCATCCCCACTTTACGTGAAGGAGAGGTACCCCAAAATTATTTTTTTTCTTGATTTTCTTTTAGCACTTTGTCGATGTGGTAAATACACATATCCATGCAAAGTTTCATCTTTCTAGCACTAGCCGTTTGGAAGGTAAGCCACGGACGGACGGACGGATGGACCTGAAACTATAAGGATTACGAGACAAGAACTTCGGACCCCAAAAAATGATGTAAGATTCTAATGAATATCTACTTATTTATTTAGTGTTTTAACGCTTAGTTAATTAGTGTTCTATGTCTATAGATTTAATAATAGTAAATAGCTATTTCTGTAATAGGCATGCTGCCTACAAAAATTCTTTCGTCTATTCGATGTTAGATAACATCGAAATCAATCTAGAACCCATTTTCGTATAATATTATTAAATAAGCTGACATAGCCCAAAGGTTTTAAGCCTCTTTAAAATAAATGAAAAAAAAAGTAATAATAATATCATAAAAAATAACGAAGAAACGAACAAATGAAATTCACAGTAAGAAAAAGAGCGATATATCTATGGAATTTGACATAAGGCATCGCAAGCGACATGTCACTTAGCGGCTTAGCCCTAAACCAGGGTAGTTTGTGGATTTTTAAACGTCACTATACCCAATAGGGCCCTTCGATAGCCCCCTAGCCACATATCCTATACCGTAAATACAATGCAAAACGAAACACCTATTTAATAGGGATGTTGTATAGTGTGGAATAACACATTTTTATAAATTAAGTTTTATAATTGTTGAATAGAGAAACATAAATCTAAATCTATCTACCGCCTAATTTTTTTTAATGGCAAATATATGGCGGTAGTCGTCACAGGCCGCTGTGACGACTATCGAACGGCGACGGCTATCGAAGGGCCCTATTGGGTATAGTGACGTTTAAAAATCCACAAACTACCCTGGTTTAGGGCTAAGCCGCTAAGTGACTTGTCGCTTGCGATGCCTTATGTCAAATTCCATACATTTTGTTCTTGAACTTCGCTGTCGAAATCATCGAATGCATCTTGACGAAAGGCTCTGGTTCTGTTATAAAAGACAGGCTGAAGAAAATGTCGGTTTTCCACTTGCCAATTAATAAACCATAACAGGCCGTTAAAATAGACATTGCCTATTGATCAAGGCACGAATCTAGGTAGGCAAACAAAACAACCAATGTAGCTTTCTTCTTTTCCGGTTTATGGGTTCAGACAGCTGGAGAATTCCAGCACCTACTCGGCTTAAGAATACAAGTATGTTAAGGAATGTAAAGAACCGTATTAAAAGACTTACGTCACGGAACCCAAATTACGATGAGCAAGTTGCAAGTCACCGCTTCGTCAAGTTTGTGCGCAAAAGTTTATTGTGGTTAGGTTTTTACTAACAAGATTTTAGCTCGTGATTGAAATATATTAATCAGCATAGCGTCATTATTCCAATATAACATAAATATTCATTATGAATACATGGAAATACGTAAATAGTACCTGTCCGCCATATTTATGCGTTTTACAGTTTAGGTTTAGATAAAAATAAGTTCCCAATTCATATACCTATTTTTAACATATCCGTCCTCTCTCCTTACTTCTATCAATAGGAAAAACCAATGCCCTTTCGTCAGCATGCCAATATGGAATGAAAAAAGCCAAGTATTTCCTTCTCAAAAATTTATGAGATGTCATGTCGTAGAGACCAAGTGAAATTCAAGATAGTTTTAGTAGTTCCATTTAATTAGTTACTCATAAAAAAACTGTTACCGTATGTGGAAAATTTTATTTTTATAATTTATTATCTTAAATAGTGACTTGGCAATGTTGGAAATTGGTGATCTTTCAAAATCGCGTATTCTGTTGCTTAATATCTCCTAAACTATACACACGATTTTTATGAAATTTAAAACATTAGCTTGTGCCACTAACAACTTCTCTGCGACAAAAAAATCAGACCGCTAGCTTTGTTACTATCGAAAATATGGGGCACGAAAAAGGCGCGAAATTCTTCGAGAAAAGATAGTACGGCCGCTAAATACTTGGCGATAGCGCAGTCGCGCGGCGCTATCAGATACACGCACTGTAGAAGTGAGGAATTTATAAGTAAGGTATGGACACGGGTGTCTAAAGCCGCACGATTTGGCCCGGTAGTGTGGCCAGGCTTAGCAAAATCTCGCTATTTTACCAGAATCAGAATACAATTTTAGAGTTTTGTAGATTGTATCGCAGATCTGAAAAATTTGCAGTTTTTAGGAGTGTCTTATAAAATCTCCAGATTTAGAAGACAATAAAAAGAAATGTTTTTAAAACAAACCTCATGTATTTTTGGGATGCTCTGCCCTTGGGTATGTTTTAAATCTAGAAAACTCTATTTAAAAGTTTTTGGTAGATTTTAGCAGAACTCGATTATTATGTGAATTGTAGAAGGGTCGATTTAATTTATTCTGGTCACACTAGTCAAACGCTCAGTTGCAGGCGAAAAATTAAAATATCAGTAATTATGATAATATCATCATTAATTCATATAATATCCATACAGAATCCCTAAAGATATCTGCTGAATGAAACTACAGAGTTACACTAGTAGATGTATTTTGTTTTCAATTCAAATCTTTAGAACTAATCCTTGCCTTTATAAATTATACGTTAATAATAATAACTTTACTTATCAGACTGGACACTTTGGATAAGGACATTGGGGTCCTTGTCCAAAGTGTCCAGTCTGATAAGTTTACATAATCTTTTGATTATATAACCTTATCAGACAAGGACATTGGTAATAAATAAAAATAATAATTGTAATTATTATAATAGAAAACAATAATTGCGTTGTAATTGCTTCTCCCAATGTCCTTGTCTGATAAGTCTACATAATCAAAAGATTATGTAAACTTATTACATAGGTATAAATAATAATAATAATTGTTATTATTGTTATAGAATACAATAATTGTGTTATAATTACTTTAGATGAATATACTTATTACATTAAAATATGTTCTTAGTAACAACCCAAAGCTTAATCTTTTCAGAGTTTATCACGGAGATATGTAGGTAGTAGGTAGGTACATGACTCCTTATTATCAATTAATTTTTTTTATTAGGTTTTTACGATTTTATTTATTGCTAGCTGACCCGGCGAACTTCGTACCGCCATATTTTTTGCCGTCAATACTGTCTAAAGCCTAGATTTTAAATATTTGCTATCATTTATTTGTATTGGCGCCAAAATGAGAAAAAACAATGAACAATCATAATATTAAAATGACAGATTCCAAATTCAAATGTAATATTTTGTTTATTTTTAATTGTAACAGTATTTATGGTCCGACTAAGTATATATAGTTTATATAGTTTTGGTAGCATAAATAGCTTTTAAAATTATAATCAAATTATTTCAGATATTAATATAGGTATTTAATATAGTAAAATTATTTCAGAGCTAGAGACAGTTAATCTCATACTTCTACGATTCAGACACACTTGTTTAATCAGTCCCGTTAATTTATAGAAAAGTTTATTTACAAACAAAGCGATCGAATACGCGATAGGCCTAATATCAACCATGTCACCGGCAACATATTAGCGAAAACATTTGAATGCTAATTTATACGACTACAATATAAAGTTCAGCCGTGGGTGCAGTGCGCGTACTGTCACGAACAGATACACTTGTACACATCGGTGATAGTGATTATGTGCTTCCGTGAAACGTGAAAGAAAGATGACCGAACCTGCAAAGTGGAATTTTCTTGGTCGCAGGCTTATGTGTTTTTAAGCTCAGTCATTAGTGTACCTTCGCAGCGCTCGCGTCCGACAGAGGTATGTCCGCTCCGCAATATCGACCACTAACGATCGGCATATTTTGTATTTCGTCATCGTTAATTAAAAAAACAATAACAGGTCAACGCTGAACGATAAATGTAGCCTCGGATTGATAATATTCGTTCATCTTCATATTTATAACAAAAAATTTATAGCGGTCGTTTGTGTGTAATGTTCTCGCATTTTGATCGTGGTTTTAAATGTGATCGTGGAAATGGCTTTGAGAAGAGTGTCGCTGATAATTCACAAATCGGAAACTAATTTTAGATCTCCTTATTTAAATCAAAACACGGAAGCCGATACAGCTCAACGATCTCCGACCTTACAAAATAGTCAATTGGCGGACAATGTTGAAAAAACCAAAGTCATTGGGAACGGAGAATTAAGGGATTTAAATAATTTGAAGAGTTCGGTTGACAACGCGAACGATTATGATTCTATAACCATTAGCGATAGCCCTGACCGAGACATAGAAAGTTGTATCAAGTGAGTACGTTGACTTAGAAGCCTTGAACATAATATTACTTTGCAGCCAACCTTTGGTGGTGTAAATATTGTTTTAAAAGATTGGTGAATTTTGTGTATTGTTTAAATCATCAATGATAAGGTAAAATTCGCTTAGAAAGTGTCATAAAATGAACTACATCGAACGAATATGACTTTTGGTCTACATCGAATATCTAAATTATGAATTACGATCCACATTTATAACATAGGAAAGGTATAGCTAGCAGTCATTTTATTACCACTATTGCAAATTATAATAATTGTTTACGTGTAAGTTGTCTGGTTTTGGTGGTGGCCAAGTGAGGACGTTGTTTTTAAAGTTATTTAAGTTACTCGAACCTATTTTCTAATCCGGTGTCCATGTACGCATTAGTCTGAACATCGGCCTTATATAGACAGATGCATATTATAATATGCATTAATTAAGTTTAAACAACAAAACACACATAAATATCAAAATACACACTGTCTGTTAGGAATTGCGTCGGAAAATACTCTAATTTTTAACCGAAATTTAAAAAGGAGGCGGTAACTATGTATATAGTTAGGCTGTAGGTATAATATATATTTTTTACTCTTCACGGCCCCGGTGCTGTGAAAAGACCCTGCATGCTTTCTAGTATTGCCCTCTTAAAAATGATTACGTAAATTCTTTAGAATATGTTGTTTCTGATGAGATCATTTATGTTATTAAGTTACCAGCTCAATTAATTGCTAAATTTGGCGAAACACGTTTGGTTTGATTCGATTTCGCTCAATATCTTTGAGACAACTAGTTTTTTGTGTCTCTATATTCGAACTAAGGCTTTATGAAAAAGCTGGCATTGTGGTGTGAGTTGAGATAGATGCCTATATTCGTATAAATTGATGGTCTCAATTTTATATGTTTTTGCTTGAACAAAAAAAGTTCCTTCCAAATAAATACCTACATAGTTTTATTTTCGGCATAAAGACGAGGATAAAAGAACGAAACTTTTTTATTTACCTACTAGTAAATTTTGTTTAATCTTTTTAATCATAGGTGTATTCTGATAAGTTTTATCGCGAAGCGTAATAGAAAATTTTCATTAAGTGGTAATTATTTTTCCTTGTTGCAGTATGCATTGGATGTCCATCGTTGGACACTGTACCAATGCTTAAACTTAAAAGCTCTTTAAGGCTACAGTTTTGTTAAATTACATACATTCCTTAAAATATCTTGTCCTACTTTAAAATAGTTTGCATGTCTGCCTATAATTCTAAAAGTCTAATAATGTGCTTACTGCCTATAACATGAAGTGACATTTTTATTTTTTTACGTTACAATTACCTATTTTGCACTTGGAGAATCCTTTATTACGTTAGTCATTTTATTGTTTGTAGTTGGCCTTGCCTGTTTCGAAAATGGCAAGAGCTAAAATAGGACTTTAGTTAATCATCAGCAGGTCTAAAATATCAAATAACCACATTAAGTGAGTCGTACTATGAAACATCAAATTTTATAGAAGCATCTCTTACAGTATTTGTAAACAACTTCTCAAGTAACAGTTAAGCAATTCTTATAAATTTTCATCTCTCAATCCATTTTACGCATTTCTATTGAGAACTGTAAAAATAAATTTGTAAGAAGCAACTGTAAGAGCAACTTGTTTAAGGCTGGGACTATGATCCGGAATTCGTAACGGGAAAATTCAGAGCACTGAGTATAGAACTCAGCGCTAATACAATAGAGCTGTAATTGAACAGACAAGTGTCGAGTCAAATGTCAATGTTGACACTTCGATTTTCAACTCTATTATATTAGCACAGAGTCCTATTTTCAGTGCTCTGAATAATCCCGGGCCCGCTGGATTCTGGATCATATAGTCCCAGCTTTCTGTTAATGTTGCCATTTTAAACCTGCAGATATACCTAGTACAGTATTATGTACCTCATAATTATATTTATTCAACATTACTATATTTTATTAGAATATTGAATATTTATTATTTTCTTTACCCGTGTATAATATATATATATATATATATATATATATTTAATTTATATATCACATCGGGATTCTTGAAGTTAAAAATAACGGGCTACGACCTCTTGATCAGACTATCCAGTAACTTAAGGAAACAATGGAAAAAAGTGAATTTCGTGTGCTTATTAAGCATTATTTTTTGCGAAAAAAAACCATTACCGAGACCAAGTCTAAGCTTGATAAATACTATGGGGACTCTGCACCATCGATTTCAATGGTAAAAAAGTGGTTTACTGAATTTTGTTGTGGCCTTACAAGCACTGAAGATGCCGAACGTCCTGGACGCCAAGTTGAGGTCTCTACACCAGAAAAAATCGAAAAAATTCACGATATGGTGTTGGCCGACCGAAGATTAAAAGTGCAAGAGATTGTGGAAGCCATAGGCATCTTGCATGGCGCAGTGGTTTCAATTTTGAATGATCACTTGGGCATGAGAAAGCTTTCCGCAAGATGGGTGCCGCGTTTGCTCACAGTCGACCACAAACGCAATCGTGTAACAACTTCACAGGAAGGTTTGGCGTTGTTTAATCACAATATGGAGGAGTTTTTTAACCGTGGACAAAACATGGATCCATCACAACACACCAGAGACCAAACAACAGTCAAAACAGTGTGTTTCTAAGGGTGAATCGGCGCCAAAGAAGGCCAAGGTGGGTTTGTCAGCCAATAAAGTTATGGCGACTGTTTTTTGGGATGCACGTGGGATAATCCACATTGACTATCTTCAAAAGGGAAGAACAATTAATGGGGAATATTATGCCAACTTATTGGATCGCTTCAATGAGGATTTGAAAACAAAACCGACCTCATTTGGCCAAAAAAAAGTTCTTTTTCACCAAGACAATGCAAGGGTGCACACATGTGCAGTTGCCATGGCAAAAATCCATGAATTGGGCTATGAATTGCTCCCACATCCATCCTATTCTCAAGATTTGGCTCCGAGTGACTACTTCTTGTTCCCAAACCTGAAAAAATGGCTCGGTGGAAAAAGATTTGACTCCAATGATGAAGTCATCTCGCAAACAAAGGCCTATTTTGAGGACCTCGACAAATCATATTTTTTGGAAGGGATAAAAAAATTGGAGAAGCGTTGGACAAAGTGTATAGAGCTCAAGGGGGACTACGTTGAAAAATAAAATGATTTATTTATCAAAAAATCTGTGTTTTATTCCAAAAGTCACGGACTTATTGACCCGCCCTCGTAATACAGCAACAATTCTTATACTCTCCTTTATTGGTGCTTACCACAGATACGTATATATATATAGCCTTTTGGCCAACTGAAATAAACTGGAATAAACTCGATAGGCTTTACTTCATGACATCTGTCAATGTCAATAATCACATTGGCAGTTACATCTTACTGTTGACATATGCAACAAAAATAAATATTCAATATCCTGGCAAAGTGTTATAACAATTCCGTTTAAGCCACCAGTGACACGCACGTTTACCACCAACTCCCAATTTCACGAACGCCTGGTAGTGTTACT
Organism: Phengaris arion; assembly: GCA_963565745.1. Lineage (NCBI taxonomy): Eukaryota > Metazoa > Arthropoda > Insecta > Lepidoptera > Lycaenidae > Phengaris > Phengaris arion. Next base: position 11,181,480 of record OY751440.1, on the reverse strand, counting down.
CGTGTGTCCTTGTCCCTTGTATTATTAAATCTCTAGATTTAACACGATAATAATATTACCAATGATTAACTTTAATTGGCGTTGGGGAAATTGGCACATAACCTATTGTTGTTTTGTTATAAATTGATCAGCAGCATCGCATGGCTTCTTTAAATATTTTTTACCTGGGTCCGGCACTTACATGTGAGTTATCGTGAAATCTGGTAGATGTAAAAAATATAATCCACATAATAATGACATAAGAAATAGAAACTTGTAAGTTTCCATGCTGATAGATCACGTCGTCTCCACCAGGCAGAGTACCTAGAAGGCTCAAAGAGTTTCCTGGCTGGATTTCGATGCACTCTTTGAGCCAGATAGGTGCCGGCTCTGAGGTCTCAGGTGGCCACAACGAGTTTTTTAGAAATTTATTTATGTGGATCCGGGTCCAGGTTTCGACCTGAAACGGTTTTAAAATGAGATCCCCACTAAGGCTCTGATATTTGCGCACTAACTGTATTGAGATTTATAAAAATCAAGGTATAAATCAAGATGTTAAATTACGGAAAGTAAATATTCAGCATATTGCTCGTCTTCATAATGATTTTATTCGTGCTATATTGTCGTATTGTTTATATTAATCTCTAGTGAGAAATCACAAGTAGATTCTATGTCAGTCTACTAGTATTTAATAAAATTTCCGTAATCATTAAAGAGCCATTTTAACAACCTTGTGTTGAAGTGAAGTCTCATGAACAAAGGACTTACGGAAAATCTAACCTATCACGTATGAGGTACAAGCATGTGTCACCGGAGTTTCACTTCTCATGGTCCAATTGATATATTATATCGACCAGTTGCTAACAATCGATTTCAGAGAATCTTTATTAGACGTAGCAATATTTATATATACATCAGACATCTATACAAATAAATAAAATTGATGTGTCTGTTTGTAATTTTACATTGACAGCTTTTCACTAAATGCGTTTAAAATATGTATATTCGGTACTTACAATACAATGATCTCTGTGGCTCAGTGGTTAGCAGCGTCAGCTTAAGCCGAAGGCCGCGGGATCGAAACCCGCTGAAGGAATATAATGTTTTTTATGATCCTCTTGGATATGTATTAAATATATGTACAGTATAATAAAAATCCTACTATAATTTTGTAAATGTGAAATTTTGTGAGGATGGATGTTTGTTACTCTTTCACGCAAAAAGTACTGAACGGATTTTGATGAAACTTGATATGGTTGTAGTTTAGGCTTTGGATTAAAACATAGGCTACTTTAATCCCGGGTATATAGTATTCGTAGACGTAGGCGGAGCCGCGGGAAACAGCTAGTCTAGTAATATATGTATAGTTTATCAGTATTAAATATATTACCGTTGTCTAGTACCTGTGATACAAGTTCTTCGGATACTTAGTACATGACCAGATTGAAGTGGTGTGGCAACGTCCATAGATATGAAAAAATAAATTAAAAACTAATTTTTAATATTTTTTCTGTCTGTCTTTGTTCCGGCTAATGTCTGAAACTGCTGGACCGATTTTCACGGAACTTTCACTGGCAGATAGCTGATGTTATAAGGAGTTACTAAGGCTGGGAAAATATAACGGAACCCCATTTTTAAACGGAACCCTAAGATAAAAGTAGCCAAAGGCTATATTGTCCGGAATCCGGCGGGCCCGGGAAAATTCAGAGCACTGAAAATAGAACTCTGGGCTAATAAAATAGAGCTGAAAATCGAACACATAAGTGTCGAGTGGAATGTCAATTATTTTATAATTATTATATAATAATTATTCGATTTGGTTTATCTTCGGGTTGAGTTCCGTTTAAAAATTAGGATTCAATCCAAGCCGTCTTACTCTGGAACTCTCTCCCTACTCGAATAAATCAAGCTAAATCAATAAATATGTTTAAATCTTACCTAAAAGACAACTATCTTAGTATGTGTCAAACTTAAATATTACGTAATATCATATTGTATAATAATACATGATTTCTTAAATTGTTTATAATAATTATATTTATAGTGATATAACTTATAAATTATATTAATATTTTATATATTTAATAGTTAAGCAATATAAAACTAGCTGTTGCCTGCGGCTCAGCCCGCGTAAATACAGTATCCCACAGGAACACTGTACTTTTTCGGGATAAAAAGTAGCCTATATTTTAATCCAGAGCTCAAGCTACTACCATACCAAATTTCATCAAAATCCATTAAGTAGTAACTCCACACAAGTAGTAACCCCTATTTACCTTATTTGTTATGCTTAAGACATTAGGCGGGCCCTTTTTATACCCACTACCTTTTACTTAACTTTTTATACCTTTTATACACACAAAACCCAGCATTTTTCCTTCGTTTCCTCCACGAGAATTACGGAACACATATAGTAGGTATTTAATTTTTAATATTCTTTATCAACATTAAAAGTTCTTATTGGGATTTCACACATTTTTACGAATCAAAAAAAAAAGGTACATACTTACTTAGTTTTATGCAAGTAGGTAAAAAAATAGAAGAAATCTCCAAAAAAATAATTACAACTTCGTAATCGCTTTAACAAACAAGGAAACGTTTTTTTATTAGCACTTACTGAAAAAAACAAAGCAACGTGTTTTTTATGTTTTGACATAAATTAAGAGCGGTAACTTTTCCAGTTTTACTGGAATATTTTCCTATTTATATAACATATAAAGTAGGTGGACCACGGAAGGCCAAGCCAAGTCCTTTGAAGGCCAACTATCTATAACTACCATTTTTATAAAAATACTATAACACGACTACGTAAATTGTAGAGCCTATACAGAATGTTTGGAAGATGGGTGCAAAGCTTTAACGCCTGGTTAGTATAGACCATTTAGAACCGTATTTGACCATTCTTAGCGTTCGTAACGTACGATTTTATTTTTAACGAATTTTTAAAATTTTTGTTGAAAAACCCAACATTTTGCAATTAATTGCAAATAATGGCCAATCTGGAAGATAATCCAATTATTTTAAGCTATTGCATAGCTTCTATCGCGGGCCTTGAGCGCGGGGACCGAAACCAGAAATTCCGTAACGAAAAAACCTCACGCTTCCCACTCCGACGGGCACGGAGGTGTGGCTTGAAGGCCGTGCATCGTCTAACGTCGTTTCAGTTCGGCAGTCTTCGACACGGCGTTGTGTGCGTGCGACTAGACGTATGCGTGTAGACTTACTATGCAATAGCTTTACCGCGGCAGTCCCCGAGTGCCACACGTATTTTTTTATTGTATTTGAATTAATTAATGTGTAAACAACCAAATAAGACTTGATGTGCATATCGGTATCATGAGATAAATTTGTAACAGGGGTTTGCAGTTGATAATTTTTGGTAGATTTCAGGAAATCAAATTTTTTGAGGCCACAAATAAAAAAAAACGGAAACTGTTTTTTTCTTCAAACATTTTGAAAAACATTCGTGGTTATTTTTTTTTTTTGAGGTATCAACTACAAAGATAGCTTACCAATTTTTGAAATTATGACTTACAAAGTAAATTGAGGGACTAACTTAAAGAAATAATAAAAAATATTTATTTTAAATATTAATTTAAAATGTGCAAGATAATACTCAAAATTGATCTTTGTTATCATTTTCAACATAAAAAGTACTTATTAAAAGAGCAAATGTCGTTTAATCTACTGGCCTAAACTTTTTAATTTTCTGCCTAGTTTTGCTTTGTAGGTCATAATTTCAGTAATTGGTGAGCGACCTTTGTAGTTGATACCTCAATCGAAAGAGTAATAACTAGGTATGTTTACCAAAATGTTTGAACAAAATAACCAGTTACCGTTTTTTTTTTAAATTAAAAACATAGATTTCCGAAATTCACAAAAAAATATTAACTTCAAACCCCTGTTACAAATTTATTTCATGATACAGATATGTACATCAAGTCTTATTTGGTTGATTACACATTACTTAATTCAAATACAATAAAAAATTATTATCGATTATTATGGATTATCTTCCAGATTGGCCATTATTTACAATTAATTGCGAAATTTTGGGGCTTATCAACAAAAATTTTAAAAATTCGTTAAAAATAAAATCGTACGTTACGAATGGTCTAACAAAGAATGGAATGGAATGGAATGGGAACTAAAAATGGTCAAATATGGTTCTAAATGGTCTATACTAACAAGGCGTTAAAGCTTTGCACCCATCTTCCAAACATTCTGTATTACCCTGGATTTTATTACGAATCTATTGACACCTCATTTATTAAAATCGGACCGGCAGTTTAGGCGCTACTATGGAACAGACATACGTACATACATAGTCTTACAAAATCATTACCCTTCCTTTTGGCTTCGCCGTAGTCGGGTAAATGGTCGTAGTTATCGACACGTAAGGACATATTCCATCTATTACAAGTTCATTATAAGGCCAATTAAAAATTTGACGGATAGCCTTGCTAGGGCACATGGGACTTACAGAGAACACCTAGTTTTTAGTTTTAACACGTTAAAGTTAAAGCCTAAAAATGATTTATATTAACATTTCTATGATTAATAATATTTAGGGTAGGTTAGGTTAGCTTAGGAACATTTTGGCTTTACAAAGAACGAACCTAAGTATACAATCATGATACAGCTTTTTGGCAGACACGTGAAAAATATTATATTGCACTACAATGTTATGAAGGATCTAGATATTTCTTCTACTCTTTCAAAGCATATTATAGTGGTAATTATGAGCGGTGACTACTGAGTACTGATTAGTGACGCTGATGACTATTTGACATGTAATTACAATAGCATTAATCAATCTGTTACGATCAAAGTTGACAGTTAAAAAGCGTTAAATTGGTACCGTCCCACATCCAGTAGAGGGTTACGTAGAAGTCGTCACATGTTATTTTGCCACGGGAAGACCACAATATTACATCATATTGTGGTCTTCACATTGCCGTTCTATGTCTTCCCGATGACAAAAGTTGCTGTAAACTGTAAAGTTCGTGAAAATTATTTGAATCGTCGAGAAATCTAAAATTATTACAAAGCACGATATTATTTTTAAAAAATGAAAACCGACTTCCATAGTAAAAATGCACAAAAAAATATGAAATAAAACTTATTTTCTAAATAATTCATAATTTTGAAGTCGGTACCATCCCCGAACAACATCCTGATAAAACAGTATTTAAAATAGAACTCTCGTTCAAGTTTATTAAAATATGTCTATATGTTTCCATATAAATTTCGAAAAGTTCTCTCGATTCATCGTGGATCTCATCACCAGGTCACCACTTTGATGTCAAAAGGACCAATTTACATAAAAAAATGTATATTTGAAAATCGGTCCACAGACCGCAGAGTAATCGTTAAACATGCAAAAATATTTAAAAAAATATACGTATAACCGCCTCCTTTTTTGGAAGTCGGTTAAAAATCAGTAAAAATGTTTTTTTTTTCTTGAACGGGTTAAATTCGCGCTAAACAAGAACAAGTGCAGAAAACTCATGCTGTAGCTAAAATATTTTATACTAGATATTTTTAAAGCTCAATAATGCCTGAATCAAAAACCTGTGTTCGTCCTGCATAGACCACGCAACGAAGTAACTATTTTAATCTGTAACGAAACCCTAAACGACAGAGGCTACTGTATAGTAAACAATACGTTATTGATGAGATCCACCTGATGCCTCATACATATTCAGTTTTGAGACATTGAGCCGTGACCAGGGTGCGAAACGCTAAGGACAGCTTCAGCATGAATTAAATCATCCTTTCCCTGAAGTAGGATATCGGTTTAAAGTGTAGGTATTATTAAGCAGATACTGCAAAATGTTGATGATTTTGAATGGTGAAGAGAAAAAAAAAGTTTTAATTCGACCAAATTACCTAATTTGTTGTCATTGTATTTCATTATTGCGTAAGGTTGGTAAATTTTAATGTCACTTCATTAAAATTGGTAGAATTATTTGTTCTATTGTTTATGTTTGGATTAAATTCGATCTGAACAGAGTATAATTAAGTATTACCGTGTACAGAGTGTAGAGTGTATTACCTACTAGTTTTAGATGGAATCCTTTGAAATAATCACTTATAATATAACCTTAATTTCGAGTGGACGATAGAGGTTTCTCCCATCTATAAATGGCGTAGGGTTCTTCTGACTCCATTCCTATCGGATACACTTACCACTTACCTTTTGAAGACCCTCATTAAAATCCCTACCTATTATACAGGCTGGGGCTTCCCTATGTAAGAGAACCAGCCTTCGTCCCTGCCATCTAGTATAGGTACAAAAGTCCACTGACACATTTTCATATTGGCGTCACGGCAATTTTATCACCAGTCGACCATAAAACGAACACGTTTCTTATAATTGTAGTTCACGTCGAAAATTTTCATATATCTGCTGCTGAAAATGACCGATTATTTTAACATAACAATATTATTATAATATTATAATTTGTGTGAACGTTGTGTCTCGCGGGGCAAACAATGAATTACGCTTCTACGTCAGTTGATATAAAACGTCATCGTGTACGTAAAAATAAATGACCGTGTATTGTATTAGCAGACTGATTCTTCCTTTGATGTCTGACGCGTGAGATCATTAGAACAGTGCGTCGTATCTCTGTATCACAATCATAATATTATTTAGTTCTGTAAAGAGTAGACATAAGTATATATTTCAGTTGTTATACTGCAGTACGAACCGTTGATTCGATGCTTGCGGACTTTTAGGTTGGAGTTGTTTTTTGAGGAACGTTTTGCGGCCATGAAAATGATATTACATAGTATTGCTAGGTAAGTGCTTTCCCAGATTTCTGATTGTTGTAGCTAAAGACTTAAATCTTCCGGTACAATTTAATATTCATATTCGACCAAGGCTTTATGAATCACTATAATACTAGCTTTTACGGCTCCATCCGCGTCAATACTGTACCCATCCCACGGGAACACTGTAGGAACTCTTTCGGAATAAAAAGTAGCGCCAATATCCTTCCCCATGGTATACTCTATATCTGTACAAAATTTCATCAAATTCGGTCCAGTAGTTTCGGAGTCTATTAAATCAAACAAACAAATATTTCGTATCTTAATAATATTATTACTTTACCTTATTTACTTTACTTGGTAATATTATAATATATGCGAAAGTTTGTATGTATAGATGTTTGTTACTCTATCACGCAAAAACTACTAAACGGATTATGATGAAATTTGGCATGGTAGAAGTTTAGACTCTGGATGAACAAATAGTTTATCGCAGCAAAATATACGTTTCCTGCGGAATTTCTTTTTGCGCGTACGATGTGGCGGGCAACACCTAGTTTATAATATAGTAAAGATTAAATGAAAAATGCGCAAAATAAAAATGAAAGCTATATGCTTACTCGTGTGGCGTAACTCTGTTAATATAATATGATTTATATGGCAAATCGACACTTCTTTTAAAAATAGTTTACTTCTTTGTACCTACTGAACTATTTTTATTCACAAAGACTAACAGTTGCCAATTGCATTCGTCAATATATAGGTACACGAGTAATTTTAAATAAACACTGATACTTAGATGAGCGTGCATCATCTACTCCACACTAATCACATGTTATATGTAGCGATATCATAAAGAAACATAATTTTGTTTATTTTGCTAAATCCTTACACCAAACGCCACGGCCTACCGGCAGAACCATGGATACGGTCGCTGTGTAGTAATTTATATTTTCGTGACATTCAAATGGTTAAAAGACCCACAAAAACCAAAAAAATAATCAGACTGCGACAGCAAAAATCATTATCAGACCTAAAAAGCGTGACGTAGGCGAAGAACTAAGAACTTAAAAAGTCGCATCCGTTATGAAACGCCAGTCACAGTTCACAGATAAACGAGAACATAAAAGCAATTATATTAAAATGTGATAATTCAATTTCAACACTTCGATAAGGATGCATCATAAAAATGATAATGGACGTATTAATGTCACAACCATTTTACTGTTATCGCGATGATAAAAACCCAGTCAGTATTAACTTTAACTTCTGTAGTTGGAGATCTTTATGAATTACTAGCTTTTGCCCGCAGCTTCGCCCGCGTGGGAGAGCTTTAGCAAATATACCTGCAATATAGTAATAGCACAGAGTAAAAATATATACTTTATAATAAATTTTCACACGAAATTTTTAATTTTCAGAATTCTCCTAGATATAAATAAAAATTGTAATCGACTAAATAGCTTCTGAAAATACCACAAAATTTCTGGTCATTTTTTTAAACTTAGAATGGGTATAGTAACCTATCCTTAAAAGATAAACATATCTTTGCAATCGCGGACTTTTTTGTAGACCTATATAAAAGAGAAACAATCCCACCGTACATTGTTTTATTATTTATCTCCAACGCGTTATGTTAGGCAGCATTTTCGATAAAAGTTCCCAGACGGCTTGATTTTTTCCGACGCCTTCAACAATTATCGTCATAAATCAAACAATTTCCACAAAACCCTTACAAAATATTATCGACCTAAACCTTCCTAAGGAACCACTCTGTCGGTAAATGTAAACGGCATTAAAATAGTTTTTGATATTATCGCGAACATACAGACAGACAGACTCGGCGGGGATTTTACGTCCGAGTATCCTATGTCCGTCTCCTGGTTCTAAGCTACCTCCCCACCAATTTTCAGCTAAATCGGTTCAGCCCTTCTTGAGTTATAAATAGCTATCACGACTTTCTTTTATATACATAGAAGATAATTAATCTTCTTGAAGATCTTTAAAAGTTTTGGATACCGAGATTGACTGAAAGTTAAAAATTAAAACGGATTTTCTGTAATCACATTAGATACTAGTAACATTATTAACTTAGGTGTTAGCGCATCCAAGATAAAATTAGAATCTCAATTTACATTAATTTGCAAATGGCAATGTGCAATTGCTAAAAGATTTATTATGTAGTAACCAAACCAGTATTCTCGTAAACATTAAACCAGCGTCAATCGCGTTTTGATTGGTCCTAATTTCACAAAATCGTTTTATGATAACAAGTCGCCTCACATATAATACAATCAAAGTAAAATTAAAGTCTACATTAAATACAAGAGTTATGGTTCTGATGTTATACTTTCTGATGTTATTGTTGGATACTTTATCTTACGGTTCCATTTAAAAAAATAGGGTTCCGTATGCGATATTTATACGCAATGAAGTTGCGGGCAAGAGCCTGTCATAAATAAGTAAACTCTAGTCTAGTAGGTACCTTGTTTACTGTTTATTATTTTAGTCATTACTGCACAAGATGCATTATCATGAACAGAAAAATCAATATTAGTTTGCTGCAATACTGCAAAATAATTTACCTTTATACTATAGAAACACAATTTTATCCTATTACTGTCCGTGCTCTTTGCGTTGCTCTTTTAATTTAAAAATAAAAAATCGTGTTAAAGGGTGTATTTTAAAATGAGAAAAAATAAAAGAATCAGACGTTTCCTCATGCGGCTATGTAGTCCGTACTATTTAGCGTCATATTGGTACTTGAATATTTTTTTCACCTTTTGTCGGAGGATGTGGCGTGGGTAAACACTATAACACTGTTGTTTAATCAATGACTAAAGCCGGATTGCATCGACCATTTTCTCAGTTGTTCAATGTTTACTTTTTAAAACTAGTACAGATTTTGGTGGCATTCGATATATTTATACAAATCGTAAATCTCTCTCTAAAGTAAATAGTAATAAAGTATGGGAGAGTCGTTATTCAGCACTGGTGGCATGGAGTAGAAAATACTTGTATATAATACACACCTATATACTTACGTACGGAGAAACGGCTTTCATAGAACGATCCAAATCGATCCAAATTTGAAAATTTTGAAGTCCCCTTCAACGGCCCACAATTTTTCCTCGCAATCGCGGACACCGTATGATCGAAGTAGTACAATCAAATCGAACACTAACTATGTAGCTGTTTGTCTGTCCCTCTTTCTTAAACTACGCTGGTGAGCCGGCTCGACCGGAGAGATACCATAACCTTACAGAAAATAGAAACAACTAACACGCTTGTGGTTGTTTCACAAAATTTCAGTAAAATATAAATCATATCGATCTAATGTAATTGGGCCTTAATAAACAAGAGCTAAGTTAACACTTACGCTTAACGCTGTGCACTGGTAACACTCAATGTTGTGCAATGTTGACAAAGTAGTGAATCATTCACGATTCCACGGAATATGAATTAATCTTGGCCGTCTACAGTACGATGCGCGATGTAGGTAATAAAATAATATAGAGCATTTCAATCCTCCCTTAATCTCATAGATTGCCTCTTGATGCGACTGGCAAAGAGCATTGGCTTTTGACATAATATTACCTCGTAGTTGTGCCTGCCTAAACAAACTTGAAAACTTACACCAATTATAAGTTATTCTCTAACCACCTAAGGTACCGTAGGAAATTTACTGTAATAATAATAAATACCTGGGTAACCGAGTTTGCTCAAAGCTCTAGTAGATGAAAAAAAAAGAATCACAAAAATTTTTACCGGGGGGATTTTTATATTTTAATTTATTTTTAAACCCACCACATTCCGAATTTCCGAACTACGGAAAAATTAACCAAACTGTCAATCGAAATGACATTACAGAGTCGAAATTATATTGATATATTGTTACACGTCGAAAGATTAAACATTCCTATGTAGCTTAAAAATGCGCAGTTTCCAGCTAGCTCGATTTTTTTACCTCAAAGCTCCCTGCTAAATTACATGGTAATACTTGCATCCGTTTTCCAGATACGATTTTATATATACAAGATTTTCTCATTTAAAGTATAAGATATAATAAAGAGGAAATATTTAATTGTTTGTTTGCATTGAATTAGATCTGAAACTATTGGACCGATCACAAGGAAGGCCATAGGTAGAGAATAAGGCCAAGATAAGTACATCTTCGCAGCAAAATATAAATATTCGCGCACGAAGTCACGAGCATCATCTAGTTTTTAATATGTTCATTGGAAAACCCATGCGCGTACGGTCGAAGTTTTGTTTACACTCGTCATCATCATTCTCATCTCATTCATGTCTGTCAAATTTCCTATGCCGTAGTTTCCACGCCGCTTCACACGACAATCCCTACTAATATTATAAATGTGAATGTAAGTTTGTTTGTTACGCTTTCACGCGAAAACTATTGAACGGATTTTGGTGAAATTTGGTATGGTAGTAGTTTAGACTCTGGATTGAAACATAGGCTACTTTTTATCCCGGAAAAGTACAGTTTTCCCGCGGGGTGCTCGATAGTATATTTACACGGGCGAAGCCGCGAGAAATAGCTAGTGCGTTTATAAATGTACAGCATATATAAATATAATATACAGCTAATTAAACTAATTGTAAACATTAAATACTATAAGAAAATATGTTTTTGTTTCTGCAACTGTGTTTGTTCTTATTACTGCATTTATTCTCAGAAGTTATTTTTAAGTCTTTGATCATTAGGATTGTTATGTAAATTTTTAGGTAATATTTACGTTAGCGAAAAACATATTTTTGAAATACTGTAGGTATGACTTATCAATCTGTATGAATTTTAGATAACTCGTCTGCGCGTTCATACATTTTACAGAACAGTACAGCGAAAAACGTTTGTAATATTTCTTTTAACTGATCATAGGTACAGATGTTTTTTTACTTCTCAATATTTTATATTGCAGCCATTAAGTATAACTTGAAGTTTGAACGTTAAGTCACGGTATTCATAAGTAGGTATTATCCCCAATAATTACAATAACGAACAAAGACCGGTCTTAGTAGAGCATTATTTGTTAATTTATTCATGAATTATTAATTAGTTAGGAGCAAAGGTTGAGGCGATGAAACTATAACAATTAAGGGCAAACGACAAATGTAGCTCGATTGCTATGAGTTGTTTCGTTTTGATCCGTCTAGACTCTAGAATGTTGGCTTTGTCATAATGAATGATGTGTCATTAGATTCGTAATAATAGTAACATATAATTTACGTAGACGGGTTATAGTTTTATTATAAAAATAGAACAATAACATTGATGAATATAGTTATTCAGCTACAAAAAAAATTTGAACACGTCTCGACTTTACTCAATTTTTGATACAGTAAACAAAATTAATTTATGGTATTCATTAATTTAATTGTTCAGAAAATTAACATAATTAAAAAAACAAATAAATAATGCTTAATCATTGAAAGATTTATTTATAGACATAAACTTGTTTAATAATAGTAAATAACAATCCATAAGGAAAACTTTACGAAAACAAGTCCTTTTCCAAGGGATGTAATGGAGGTAAATTTCCATTTTGCCTGTTGTTAGATAGGTAGACATAAAGGGATTGATTTGTCAGGCTTACTTTTCCGGAATTATTAGCGGCTATAGACATGTTTTGTAATGTTTAGTTATTTAGGTACTTTTTAAAAGGTAGTTTTTAGATAAACTAATTACTTACTAGTAATAAAGTTAACTAAGTATGATATTGCACACCTGCCAGGCGTCTTGTAACGGCTTACTGTATTTTGTTAAATTTTAGGCACAAGGCACTAAGTTATACAATCATAATAATATGTATATTACTTGGTTGCTAATAAATTCTTTGAATCTAATAAAACAGATTGTTAAAAAAAAGTTTAAATATTTAAATAGTTTCAATATATTTTACCCTGTTTTTTTTTTTAGGTCAATTCCGATTCCGGATGGTCTGGTCATGGACCCGATGGCACCCACCACGCTGGCAGTCAACAACCAGTTCATGGAGAGGATAGGCACCGGCCTTACCCTGCTCAGGGACCATGGCAAGAAAGTTCAAAAGGTACATACAAATATAATATGCAGTACCTACCCGGCCAAAACGAATGACTACACGAGCAGCAGCGAATGTCAGCCATGTTCACGTAGGCCATGGTTGACACCGAAATAATTTCAATCGTCACGCGTCGCGTCAGACAAATCTACCATAAATATTATGAAGTTATTTTGTCAAATATCTCAAAGTATGAAACAAGCTTGTGAATGCTAATCCTGGCTTGAAAAACCCATATCCCGCGCACATCGCGCTGCCCCGTCTACGTCTAAGGCTCGAGTTCACCAAAAGTAACTTCACCATTGATTTTGTAACCGGTCGTTTAAATTTGAAACATGACTTTAAACAAGGAGTCATTTTTTCCTGTTCACCATCGCTTCTCTTTCTCTGATTAGTAAATCGAGACAAAACTGGCCGTTTATGAATAAATAAGTGTAAGGCAATGGTGTAAGTAATGTAAGGCTACAACATAAAATGACATTTATGTTTCTGACATTTTGATTTGGTTACGTAAAATTTAACGCTATAAAATTTGAAAGTTGTTGTTTATTCTTTCTTTTGCTTAAAGAGCAATTAATTTTAACTAGGACGTATATTTACGTAGACCTTATGTCAATATAGTATCGTGTAGACAATTATAGTGAACCAAATTTTGTTGTTTTCTTGTAATAAATATGGATGAGAAGAAAAAGCGAACAACTAATTTTAGCAACAATGAACAGAGTGTGTTATCTGAACTTGTAATGAAATACAAGAATATAATTGAGAATAAACGGACTGACGCCTCTACAAATTCTCAGAAAGTAGCAGGTTGAATACGACTCGCTGAAGAATTTAACTCAAATTCTAATTTAACTTCAATTAATCCAAGAATATGAATTGCACTCGATTTGGATAATCAAAACCGTGTCTTGAATCAAACTTAATCGTATACTTCACAGAAATTACGGCGACTTTGAAAAATCCGAGGTCTTCTCGTCATCGCTTCTAACTCGTCCTCCTTCTAACTCAAGCATGTTAAGATTGTAATCTCCTTCCATTATAACATTAAAAGGCATCATTTTGTCCCAAATAAATAATATGTCTTTACTCTTTATTAAAACTTTTAAATTTAAAGCTACAAAAGTTCTGTCAAATCCATATAATCGACGGTTAAACAAGGGTCTCGGGCTTGGTTAAGATAATCGGCCGGTTAACTTCTATAACCAGTGTTTAGGACGTGGTGAACAGGATTTTCTACAAAATCGGCCGATTATTTATTTAAACGGTTGATTCAATGTCGGTGAACACGAGCCTTACTGTGCACATATTATAGCCGCGATAGACGGAGAGCCACTAGGAAATTTAGAGCAGGTGTTTGAGGCAAGCTGAAACTTTGTCATATACTTCTCCTATTGTACCCCAACACGAGACTACAGGACTGGCTGGTCAGAAGCGGGGCTAAGTCAATATACAAATTTTCGGAAAGTGAATTTTTTTATTCCCAAAATATACTTATATATTTCCTAGTAGCCCTTGAGCTACGACCTCTCATTCGTATAAATCGTTGAATGTCGGTTCTCTACGTTAATAATTTATATTCTTTGGCATTGTCGAGATGTTGTAGAGTGTTTTCTCTTATAAAGTAATAATGAATGTCTCTTTTCAGTATTCGATGCGCATTTTTTACGGCCGGACTACATTTATACGGATAGGAAACACATACATTACAATAATATACCTACGCCTGTTCCCCAATAGGGAAAGGAAATGTGACTCGATAGATGATAGGTCGCCGACTATAACTGTAATCCCTTTGTTTTACGCAAAGTCACGCGCATTGAAATATAGTCGCCCTATGTGTAAGCGGCGAGAAATACATTTAGCGCCGTTATACTACTTTTAGGCCAAATATCATTTGCAAAAATTTCCAATAATCCAGCTCACATGAGCTCACTTCAGTAAAGTTTTATTATGTAACACTAAACTTTGATAGAGTAATTGAACAGGGAACTAGGTAGTGTTTGTATGTAAAGTTTTAATCAATTGTTGATAATATTATGGGGGCGCGTATTTCCAGTTTTGGAGAGTAACTTAATAATGTAAATTAAAAGACATTTATTTACATACTAGCTTTTGCCCGCAGCTTCGCCCGCATAGGAAAGTGATCGTGGCAAAAAACTTATTTAGCAAATGTACTTACCTACTGCTACATAGTACATAGTAAAAATATACCGGATGTTTCTTCAGACTGTCCAAAGTTTCCTACAAAATGCTATCTATGCCGTAGCCGTTTTGTAGGAAGCAGCTAATTTTTATTCAAGTAGGAAAGTTGATGAAAATCAAATCAAAAATCAAAATCAAAATCAATTTTTTTTTATTCAAAATTGGTATTTTAAAATACTCTTTTTGAACGTCGTTACTACGTGATGCCTACCACCGATTCGGGAACTAACCCAGCGAGAAGAGCCGGCAAGAAACTCGTCTGGGGCCATTTTTTACCAAAAAGATGGAAAATTATTCTTTTAAAATCAAAAGAATAATTTTCCATCTTTTTATTAAAAGATGGCCCCATATTTTTGGTAAAAGATGATCCCATAGTAAAAGTTGCTTATATTCAGTAGTATATTCACTCCTGAAAGTTTGGGCACTGACTGAAAAAACACCAAGTATACACCTTTATAATAAATTTATTAAACTATTACGTCATTATAAATTAAATAAAACTATTACGTATTAGGTCTACCTATGAAATTGCCGTTTTGTATGAAAAAATTTAAACGAATTTTTTTCATGTATTTTTTATTTGTATTAAACGAAGTAATCACCCATGCAATCAATGCATCTTTGCCAACGCAGTGGCAGTTTATTGATGCCCTTCTTAAAGAAATCAGCTGGACGGGAGGCAACAAATTCTTCAAAGCCATTTTGTACTGCGTCTCGGGTATTGAATTTTTTTCCCGCCTAGAAGTTATCCAAATTCTGGAAAAAGTAGTAGGTAGTCTGTAGGCGCAAGGTCTGGTGAGTAGGGCGGATGACGGAGAGCTTCCAACCCCAGTTCTTGTAACTTGGAGACCGTCTGCTGTACAGTATGAGGTCGCGCGTTGTCGTGCAGGAGCAGCGGAGACGAGCGATTGACCAATGCTGGTTGGAGATGTGCCAGCTTCTCCATCGTTATGTTCAGTTCTTCACAGTACACATCTGCAGTAATGCTCACCCCGTTTGGTAAGAAGCTGTGATGAATCACACCGGCGCTAGACCACCAAACAGTGACCATCACTTTTCTAGAGATAAGTTTTCGTTTAGGGCATTGTTTAGGTGCTGAACCAGGATCCAACCAACTTGCTGAGCGCTTGCGGTTATCAAACAGAATCCATTTTTCATCGCAGGTAACAATGCGGTTCAAAATTCCTTCATTTGTGTGTCTGTTGAGCAGTGCAAGGCACGTCTCGACGCGTACTTCGCGCTGGCGATCATTGAGTTCGTGGGGCACCCATTTGTCAAGCTTTTTTACCTTGCTAATTTGACGCAAATGGACCAATATTGTTTTGACACTAACGTCGAAAGCTGCTGCTAATTCAGCCGTAGATTGTGTATCATCAGCTTCCACAATCGCCTTTAATTCGTCATTGTCGACCAAAGTCTTCGGACGACCGCGAGGTTCATTTTTCAAGTCAAAATTTCCAGAACGGAAGCGAGCAAACCAATAACAGGTGGTGCGTTGGCTTATAGCGTTAGATCCGTAAATGTCGTTGATGTTGCGTGCCGCTTGTGCCGCGTTGCTGCCACGACGGTACTCATATTCTATAATTACTCGAATTTTTAACGTATCCATGATGACAAAAAAGATTGAAATGCGATGAAAATGTAACACTAATCAATAAACAAATGACTACTTTTGGAAAAAGAATTCCATGTTTTTAAAATAAAATAAATTTGAAATTAGAATTCTTAGCCAAACAAAAATTATTTTGATTTGAAATGGCCAGTACTACAAAACGGCAATTTCATAGGTAAAGACCTATTCTTACATATTTTTACTCTGTGATATTATTAAATTGTAGTAGGTATATTTGCTATAGAAGATTTTTTGCCACGATCGCTCTTCCAGGAGTTTTGCCGGGGAATTCAATGGGTGACGTTGTGGTTTTTGTATTTCATTAAAAAATTTGTGTTATTCCGGTTCTTAATGTGTAATATTGGTAGAATATTAACCATTAAATATTCGTTAACGTGCACAAGTGTGGGTAAGTGGTACAACTTCAAAAAACGTGCTATTGTGTGTTCCCTCCAAAACTCCCCAGGAACTTTCAGTAAAGCTTCAACAACTTTACTGAATCGACTGAATTGACTCATTGACTGCACCGATTTAGGAATACGGTGTTGAAAATTGAAACGAAAATTCTATTTCTCGCCTTTTTAACTTGACACTGGAAAATGATTTTAAGTCGACGCCATATATTTCAATAAAAAAAACGCTCTTCCACGCGGGCGAAGCTGCGGACAAAAGCGAACATATAAACAGCCAGACTCGGCGGGGGACTTAAATGTATAATACATTTTCATACAGACTAACTTTAGCACTCTGAATTTTCTCCGGCAATCCGGATTCCGGATCATATAGTCCCAGCTACATCCCTTAAACCAATAGTCCAAATTATGTGCAGTAAAAGGAAAAGATCTCATGTTTTAAGCACTTGATACGATAAATTATCTTATTTGATAAAAAATCATAATTGTTGATAATATTACCAATAAACATCACCTTACGATTAAAAATATTATATTTTTGTAGTATAAAAATCATCTTTTTGTGACTTAAATATGCTGTCGCTGACTTTTTTGCAGGCACTATCAAATTCTAAAACTTTTCTCTAGAACTCATTAATAAATATCTCATCGATAAGGCAGCGTTTCTCAAACACGATTTCGTTCACTCGTTTTTAAGGAACCGTAATACATAAGGAACCCTTATAGCTTCGCTCTGTCCGTCCGTCGTCTGTCTGTCTGTCTGTCTGTCCGCGCTTCTAGCTTCTGTAATTATGAATATAAATAGATGAAATTTGGTATAGTTATAGACTGTGTATAGATCACAGTTTAGCATCATAAAATAATAATAATTTTATATTTTAGGGGTGGCTCCACACGTTGAAGTGGGGATGAAAATATTTTTTCATTCTACCCCATCATGTGGGATGATATTCATATCATTTTATAGGACAATTATTTTGAGTGAATTCGGACAATAACTTTTGAAGTAATTAAAAGAAAATCTATTGCGCGTTGATAGTTACGGAACCCTCCTTAGACAGACATGCTATCCTGGTTAGGTTATTTTCGGTTTATTTGCAAATACGACTACCGCGTTTATGTACTTATATAATAACTCCCCCACACCGATTTCGGTGACGGTTGCCGGTTTTATTGAAACCAGGCCAGTTACGCAGGAGTAATTTTATTGTGCCCAAGTGTGTGCGTAGTACACAAGAGCACTCTCTCATCCTTTACTCTCATGACCCAGTGGGAGGGATAACCGTCACGACCGGCGAGAGATCAGGCGCAGGTCCGACTTTTTACATGCCCATCCGACGCATGGATCATCATTCTTGTCAGACAATCGGGCGATCACCCTGCAATGTCCTAACCAAACTTGGAACCACCCTTTTTTTTTGTTCTAGTGTGGGAATCGAACCCACGACCTCCGAGTCGAGAGACAAGCTCTAACCACTAGACCACGAAGGCTGTTAAGACTTAACATTATTCGGGTTAATATATAGCCATTATCACTCACAAATAATGTGGCTTTCTATTGGTAAAAGAATTTAAAAAACGGTTGCATTAGATCCAGAGATTAGCTCCTTACAATCTCGGTAAGTCACAAACTCACAAACAAACAACCTTTACCTCTTTATAATATTACTATAGTTTAGATGTTAGTCATAACTTCGTACGCGAAAAAGAAATCCCGAAGAACCGTACTTTTTCCATCCGTTCAGTTCAGATGTTCCGTTCCGTACAGTTGCCAACTTAGTTAATTTACAAAGTTTTACTACTGAATTAAGTATTTTATTGTAACGTAAATTTATTGCAACTTGCTTGTGAGAACAAAGAGAGACAAGTGAAAAGTGAAATGACTAAGCAAATACATAATAATGATCAATGCATACCCTACGCACTTGAAATATAAATTTGTAGGTGGCCGTATATTTTATCCCGCGTTGCTATGTAGAAATTGTAGACGCTCGAACATTCCCTCCTTAGTAGGAATTTATTTGTTAGTAGTGTTTTAGTAGGAAAGAGCCAGATAGTAATAATATGCAAAATGCCTAGGTTGGGCACAAAAAAAAAATTACACTTTCATAATAATACATCGTATCATTCGTACGTAATTTGCCTAAAACTACATGTTTAATTACTATATAAGTACGTAATATTTCCTAGTATATTTAAATTTAATGCTAAAATTTATAATATAATTCAATAAATAATAAAATTGTAATTTAACAAAACATAAAATTGTTTTTTGGGGGCTTTAGGGATTTCTAAGTTGCGTAGTTTTTTTTGATAGTTTTCAGTATTCTTTTGGTACTAAGTTTTTAGTAAAAATTGATTAATGAAACAGATCTGGCAACACTGGAACGAATCGCTTCAGTCCATCCGGCCGACTGATGCTATCTGGAAATTGCACGCAGACGATACGACTTTGCATCCGTTCAGGCCGAACTGAAGGAAAACCGGACCGTATATGGGGCCCCTTAGTGAAACACGCATTCAAATCGGTTAAGCCGTTGACTATGCGCAAAAACAAATATCGCGGGTACCGTACATTTTTCCGCAATAAAAAGTAGCCTATGTGTTAATCCAGAGTCTAAACTACTACCATACCAAATTTTATAAAATCCGTCCAGTAGATTCCGAGATTAGCAATTACAGAAAAACACAAAAAATCTAAAAATCATTGTATTGTTCATAAAGCCCCCCTGTAATATTTTTTCTTATTATATATCTTCCATGTACAGACAGCGATTAGTTACGAATTTATTAGAATATGTATAGATATAGATATTAATAATCCTACGCCATTTAAACTATTTCAAACAAAATAATGTTAAAGAATATTTACTTGTTACTTGTGTACTTATATTTTTATTTTTTTAATTTTGCTCATTTAATTTGGTCTCACTTAAATGTCGTCAATCTAACTGATCTATAAAAGTAATTTTATTACGATCATTACTTTAACCATCGAATGGAATGATGGTAAAAATAATGATCGTATCGGCCATCAAACTTGACTATGAGTAGACGTTTTAAATTAATTTAACTAGTTGAACACGGAACTAATTTTAAAAGGCCGTTTTTTTAAATTATTTATCGACAGTTGTTTTTGTGTTGTAACTAAGACTAACCTAGAATATTTTAATCTAGTTAAACCTGCAAAAAGTTAAAACGCTTGATCATCCAATGTCTAAAGAATTCAATAGGTGTTCAATATACTAGTTAATTTAACAATTAAAAAAAGTCAACTAGAAATACGAATGCAACAATTTCTATGTAGGCCTTGAATTGAAAACTGCGTCGACACTCGACACAATCCTGAAAACCCGGAGATGTGTGACAAACTAACTTCCAAGTCTTCCAACATACTAGTTTGCTCATAATATCATATTGAGCTGAATAGCAAGGATTACTAATAGGAAATAACCAATCAGAATCAAGCCGATGAGTATTGTTACATCTTCACTGCGAGTCGGACATATTATGTGCGTTATTTTTTAAATTATTTTTTGTTGTTTTTTTTTATTATTTCATAACTTGTAACAAAACGATAAAATTAAGCAATGTATGTGTATTGTCCGAAGGTAAGATATTTTTTTACTTTGTTGTAACGTTGTAATTATTATTAAATGTGAGTAAATTTTATGCCGACAAGCATCCGTTTTCATTATTCCTCATGTTTTACCTACTACGAACATAAACAAAAATATTTAATAATGGGTAAAATAATATTTAATAGTTTTAGCACATTTTTATAGAATTTTATAATTCGATAAAATTAAATTGAAATCAAGGTTTTTAAATTGATTTCGTGTCTGCATATCGTGCATGTCTATGCATGTCAATTCGTCTGTACGATGTATTTTGTCCGGCTCCGCGCGCTCTACATGATCGGAATTCTACATTAATTCTGTGAATATTGAATGTGATCTCTTTTGTTGCAGTATTTATTGAAAAATGCGAAATTTGAAGTTTTGAAGAGGCCGTGGAATTCGGTAGTGAATATCGTGTTAATAGAAGCCAAAGAATTGCCAGACGGACCTGCTAGCGGCAGCGGACTGTACTGCAAGTTCAAGTAAGTATTCTCTCATTCATCCACATTTCAAACTTTGTGTTAGTCGGTTCCGCCACCTAACGACAGAAAAAAATTCTAAAACCCTAATTAGTATTGCTAACATTTTCCTCATTGCAAATCTGGTTTGTGTGATGCCCACAAAATAGGCCTTGACCGCTGGCTGTCTTACAATGTTATCAGTACACCGACAATTTTTTTTCTCTACTAATTAGTCTCGATATTTTTATAAATAATTCTGGATTCGTAATGTTTTGGGGCCGTAAAAATTTTTCATCACAATCAGCATTTTTTAAGTTTTCTAAGTACCTACACTGAACGAATTATACAAATAATATTATTAGCTTGCTACAAACCATTAGTGATGGCAAAGTCACGAGTATTATTGGATGAAAAAGTTTAAAATACTTTATCTTTACATTTGTATTATAAATATCAATGCTAAGTGATTATAATCACAATGCATGTAGCAATCCATTGTGATAAAAATGATTAAATATTGTAGGTACTGTTTTTATCTCATTCAAAGGAAAGAATACGACGTATTTAAAATTATTATGTTAAATTTTTCATTATTACTTAATCATTATTATATTTATGATAATTTTTAATCAATTCGACAGTTTGTGAGAATACATCTATATCCTGGATATGGAATATCTACGGCTGTATTTTATTACGATAAAATGTAGGGTGAACGTAATACGTCGCGTCGGTGTAAAAAATATTCCTGATTAACGAACTACCAAGATATTCTAGTCACAGGAAAGGTCAAATGCAACATTTTTAGTGCGATATCGACATATTTACTATGGCGAAATAATAACAATAATTTATTGATTTCTTATGTTTACGCGAATATTGTTCATTGTTTAAAACACTTACGTCCTTCCGTGACCACGGCTGCTGGAAAGTAGCCGAAACGTCGTCGGGAAAAAGAAAAGTGCACCGCGACACAATCCGTAAGTGTTTGAAACAATTGACAATAATTTAATTATTTTTCCGCGTGCATTGCCTTGATTATTTTCACAATTATTTCCCATTCAAGTTCAACGAAATTTAACCCGGTTTTGTTCAATCAGTGTCAAGAACGTTTATTACTAATCGTTCATATTATTATAAATTATGTGTGGTATTTTCCAAAGTATTGTAGAAGGTACGGTTATTAAAGATAATGTATATTTTTGAACGGAAATAGCTTAAATTATTATTTTATGAGAAGGACATTTACCTGTGTCTATTAGACGTAAATGATAGTCTGACACTGAATTAGGAGAAAGTAGGTATGCATGCAACACAACTTTAAATAATATTGTATACTGTATTTATATCAGACTAGCTTATGCCCGCGGCTTATCTCACGTAAATATAGTATCGCACGGGACTTTTTCGAGTTAAAAATTAGCGTATGTTTTAATACAGAGCCTAAACTGCTACCATACCAAATTTCATTAAAATCTGTTCAGTAGCTTTGTCGTGCTAGAGTAACAAACATCCATCCATATATACACCCATCATCACAAACATTCACATTTATAATAGTATAGTAGGAATATCATGTAGGCTAGGGATTCTCAAAGAGGGCTTATACTGTATCTATAACATATCATGCAGGCTAGGGAAACCCAGGGTCTTACTAAAATATCATTTATATTACTTTTTAAATAATACCACGGTCACAAATATTATTATGAAATAGCGCAAAATATGCAATGAGAATGATTTATTAATTTCATTTTTTTTATAAGTTTAGTAATTATTAGGTACTTAGCAAGAATTCAGCCCAGACTAGGGCACAGTAAACCCTCCATATGGAGTTCAATAAAAAAAGGTCGTTACCTTAAACGTTTACGAACACCGCTACAAAGTACATACACTAACCTATATAACACTGTGCAACAAAAATAAAAAAGCAAGCAAGCGTGACCTTTATTTTATAATTTTCTTATCCATTATGCTCTAAATATAAGGATAAGTATAAACATTTTTTTAAGTTGTGGTAGTTATACAGTCAGTAATATTTTTTGTATAATAATTATAGTTGAGTTATGAGTAGTTCCAATGCTACTATTACAACGCCACAAATAAATAAAGAGAATGTAACCACTACATATCTATCGAAAGATTTCGTATTTTAAATAAGACAATCAACTGTTTTCTTGAAGATTGAAAGAGGTTCAAATGCCTACCTCAAAAAACGACTGTCAACGTCTGACGTCTGTGCTAAGACGGTCAGAGGTAGTTTTTTCACTAGCAAAACAAACATGAAACTTTATACTTGACAATAATTTTAAGAAATTTTTAGTTCGAGTAGTATATGTATATCTGCTTAATTAAAAATAATAAATTTAAATCTAGCTATTATAACGCCAACATTGCTAATACAAGAAAATAGTAGGTACGTTGGGTTGGGTTTGAGAGAGCAAGGTTGGAACGAAGTTCCTTATCGCGCATTGCTATATATATATATATATATATATATATATATATATATATATATATATATATATATATATATATTAAATATACTTGCTTCGATTCATCGATTTCTAAAAAATAAATCTCCACCCTTTCTTAATAATATTTGTCTACCGTCTTTCGTCTACCTTACAAGTATCGTTAATACTGTTAGGAAATCAAACCCATTTATCGAAGACTAGATGTTTCCCGCGACTTCGTACGCGCAAAAAGAAATCCAGCGGGAACCATGCATTTTGCCGCGATAAAAAGTATCGAATGTCCTTTCCCGTGGTTTACTTTATCTGTGCCAAAATTAATCAAAATCCGTCCCTGTAGTTTCGGAGCCTATTCGATGCAAACAAACAAACAAACCTTTCCTCTTTATAATAATATAGTATAGACAAAATATATGTTCATTCATCACTGTCGTGAACACACATTATGGGTATATACGAACTCTACGAAATACGCTCCACGCAGTAAGCGTAGCGGCGCCACGCCTGAAATTCACGGTGTTTTATATTCCGTGGACAAAACCTATGCCCTATTCAAGTACAACACGTGTGACCCCAATGCCGATCCACACTTACGTGTTGCACAAAAAAGCAATAAATATAAAATAAAATATACCTACATCTTTTCTATTCAAAATAAAACTGTTATAGTTTTAAACATCCCCGTCAGAGAAAACAAAAAAGTATAATTTGCACACAAAAAATTTGTCGTCGCCTTAATAGCATTAATGATTTCCAATATAATCTATACTATTATCACCAATATTATAAAGAGGAAAGATTTTATTGTTTGTATGTATGTTTGTATATTTCCATTGAATAGCCTCCGAAACTACTGTATGTACCTATTTTGATGAAATTTGTCTCAGATAAAGAGTTGACCACGGGGAAGAGTTTAAAATGATAATTTTTACGGCGGCAAAATGTATTATACCTGCGAGATTTCCCTTTACGCGTACGAAATCTCGGTCAACTTAAAGTAAGAAATATATAATATAATGTATTCTCTTGTTACAGATTGGGCAATGATTCTCACAAATCAAAACAAGTGCACAAAGCAAGGGCAGTTTGGCGCGAGAGATTTAACTTGTATTTGTATGAAGAAAACTCATTGGAAATCAAAGTATGGCACAAAGCAAAACAGAAAACATTTATGGGAAAGTAAGTTTTATTGTTACATTTATCATAGCTTGTAGAATCAGGCAAACGAGCATTCGAATCGCCCGATGGTAATCAGGGTGTTGCCCATGATGGACAATGCACATGGAAGTGTCCAACAACACCGGGTTACTAGAGCATTATCGGTACTTAACCCCGATCGCATTACTCCTTAGTTACCTTATTGGTTTAGGAAGACACAACGCAAAAAGTTTTTCACGCCGCTTTTCTGTGAGGCCATGGTGGATGTTCTTCTCTCTTCTCTCAGTTCTTCAGAATTTTAATAGTGACCTAGGACCCAGTTTAATAGGTATGGGCCTAGGCGACTGATTTTTTTAATTGCATAAATAAATAGTAAAGCACTAATTACTTAAATGTAAGCCAGTTCTCAGATGAAACAGTATATTATTAAAAATCAATATTTTCAAAGGTACAACAATTTACAATTTTAAATTGACAAAAGGCACAGATACAGAAGGCTCGTGAAAATACAAAAGTCGAATTCACTATGAAGTGTGACTTCACGCTTAGGTAGAGGTGTATGAAATTTGCTATAGTATGGGTTGCAGGAACATAATTGCAAATGTCTCCGAAATAGTGAACGTTTTTGTATACGGCGCGGCGTAAGCTAATTTTGTTTTTTTTTTTACAAATTTAGCAAAAAAATTTTAGATTACGATTATTTAAGTAGAAATACCACATTATTTAATTTAATTTATACTATATAAATTAAACTATAATAATTTAAAAATTTGTTGTACAGTATTATGTTTCTAAGCAACTAAGACAGTAAATGACATTTAACAATCTAGCGAGGTGAAGTGTCTGCTACCCTACATAGGTTAATACAACCTGGCGTAAGGGTTAGCAGTTCCTTACCCCCTGGATATTATTATAAACTAAATATTCTGCAAGCAGTGGTCTACCCTTTTACAGGAAATTTTCGTGTACGAAAGAATAAAACCTCGGCTTTAAATAATAATAACGTAATTAAGTACTTACATTATTACAACATTTACAATTATGTAAGTACTTAATAAAACAAATATTAAAAGTGTTGAATTGTATAATTATACAATTCAACAGTTTTATTATTTGTTTATTATAATAATTGAGTTTGGTTATTAATGATGACAATTTAGTCAATTAATAAATTGATTCGTTAATAGTTAGGCATTGGAACAAAGAGTTTTAAATATCTTGGGCTCAGGGATGGAAATAAAGCAGTCGGCGTTCTTTTGTTTTTCGTCTATTTAATTCTTATTTTAAATTAACATTTTTATTAGCATTTTATAATATTATGTCATATTAACGGCACAAAGTGATTATTGTAATTTTTATAATAAAGTTTTAACTAACATTTGCAATTACTACCCACATTTTTAGAGTTTAGAATAATTGTATAGTTTGAAGATTCAAAACATTTAAGTGTTTTCCAAAAATATGTATAGGTTATTACTTATTTAATTCAGTTCAAGTATTTTAATGAAAATTCTTGAATGCCCGTTCAATAGTGCAGACTATTTTCTCACAATAAAATAATGCTCATAACGCAATTATTCTAACATTTTAATTGTTTTATCTTGTATCTTTCATGTCCTTTTAATTAGCTAATTAACGAGACAAATTAATAATATTTGTACGTGATCGCAAATTACTTAGAAATAGAAAAAAAATATAATTAAAATTGGTAGGCAGTGAAGAAGAAAACTTATTTAATATTGAATAGTTTTCATTGTGAAAAATAATATAATTATGAGGTAAGTACCTCGCAATTTTAAAACCAATAAAATCCTGATAACATAGCAAATAATGTAACCAAATGATATAAGCTCCAAATATAGATAGATAAGATACAACTACTAGAAAATATACAGTTAATAGTTTAACTGTGCGCGTATACGCGAAACGCCTCGTTCTTTCTATTAAGCGACTTTGCATACAAAATTAGTATTTACCAAAACTTAGGCCTTTTCATCCGTTATTAGATAATTTATACAGTACCTATACTCTGAGCGAAGAAGCCACTCTTAAAATAATGTAGTGCCTGAGACAGGCGGTGTTTAAATGTCGTTGCCCAAGCACACACGGCATTCTCACAACACAATCATCCTAGTCCAGAGGAATGACTGGTCAATATGTCTAGGGCCAACCATGTGCGGGTTTCCTCACGATGTTTTCCTTCACTGTTAGAGCGTCCGTATAATGTACTTGAGACTGGAAAAGTCTTATTGGTACACGCCACAACCTGGTAATCGAACTTGCACTCTCTCGAGTGCGAATCAAACGATATGCCCACTAGACCACGGAGCTCTCTAAAATGTTAAAAAAAGTCTAGTTTACAAAAAATATCATATTTATTTAGATGTATAATTGACCTGTCCCAACTGGAGAAGGAGAAGACCCACGACGTGTGGCAGGAGCTGGAGTGCGGGTTCGGACGCGTGCACCTGCTGGTCACCGTCAGCGGCGCGCACCGCGGACCCCCAGACAACATCCTCACCACCAACGGCTACCACCACGAGCACCATGTGGACGACAAGTTTGTAAGTTTTGTTGGTTTAACTGGTAGCCTAAGTACCGTTGACCATCGGTAAGCGTAGGAGAAGATGCATAAGTGACAGGTGGGGCATACGATCACATTTTTTGTAAATAATCCAGTCTCTGGCGACCACTTGACCACGTCAGTTTGGCTGTGGTATGTAAGAGACTGAATTACTGGAATGATTCCGTAGATTTGTAATTTATTCGCCTTTGACATAGTCAAAAACTTATCCGGACTATGAAGAGGCTCGACCTTCACTGCTGATTGTCATCAGATAAGCAGATGTCGATGTTCTCGGATGCGCGATGCGAATTAGGGGAATCGTAAAACCGCCATTTCTACAAAACCTCTTTTTTCTCTTTCTCCAAAAAAATCTTTTCGTTACTACAGTCCTGGTACCGGTTAGACAAGAACTGGAACGAAGTGGGCGAGCTAAGCGTCACGGTCCATGGCGCTAAGAGGCTCAGCGCGCTCAACATCAGCGGCAACGTCAACTCATACTGCGTGCTGGAGCTGGACAACTCGCGGATACAGACGCACACGGTCCGCGGGACCTGTGATCCGAATTGGAGTAAAACGTTTACCTTGTAAGTTAAACAACTTTGTTTTACAAGAGATAATTTTATTCTAACAGTGTAGGTACAAAGCTGGGCGCAATCGAGCTACAATCGAATCAAAAAAATATACCCCCCTAATAACAAAAAAATACACAACTAATTGGCAATTCAGTGTTGCTGTCTTTGTCTAATTCGATTTGAAAAATCACTTGACAGACAAAGACAGCAACATTGAATGTCGTGTAAGTATTTTTATTAGTTGTATAGACTTGCCGCTCATGTGTAGCGCGTCGCGGCAACTAAAATACATAGTTTGAAAATTGTGTAGCGGCAGCGCACGAAAGTAGTCGCGATGGATTTGGTTAGGCGCAAATCAATCTTTCTCTAGTTTATATTGTCCTCTTTTAAATCTTTTCTAAAATAGACACAGTAATTATTGTAGACCTTTTTTTTAAAAAAAACACGTCGTTAATTTAAATATTACATGCAATAATGCACATTTAACATTATACGACACGACACTTTGTACAGTACTACCACGACCTTCATGTCTATCGGCAACCGTCGTCGTTTATACATTGTTTGTCATTTCCATAGAAAAATAAAGATTTCCGAGGGCCATCAGCAACATGGTTTTACTGCACATACTTATATAAAATATCATAAACGCACTTATTGTATTCATTATGATAACTTAAAATGGAAATGATTATAAAATGGCGCCAATTCTATTCATTGCTCTAAATCATATAATATAAGCAACAACCGGTCCGCGGGCCGGTACCGGCCGCGGACCGGTTGTTACAGGAGAGGATATTTTTATTGAAGTTCAAAAGGTTTTTTTTTTTTTTTGCTTGCCATGGTCAAAATTAATTGAAGTATGCACTGATGGTGCACCTTCTATGGTCGGCTTACGTAAAAGCTAATTTTAAAGCGTAAAAGGAATTTTGAATGAAAAAGCAACAGAATTAAATGTGCAAAAAGATGATTTGATAGTCCTTCATAGCATTATCCACCAACAGAACTTGTGTTCTAAGTCCATTCGACTCTAGAATGTAATGAATGTGGTAGTAAAAACCATCAACTTTATTCGATCCCGAGGGCTTAAGCGTCGTCAGTTCAAGGCGTTATTGGATGAAATATCAGCTGAATATAACGACGTAACATATTATTGTGAAGTCAGATGGCTGAGCAAAAGAAAAATGTTGAAACGGTTTTACGCGCTTAGAAATGAGATAGCAGACTTTATGAAAATAAAAGATAAACCACTATATGAATTAAGTGACCCAAAATGGATATGTTACTCAGCATTTCTGGTCGAATTACAGGCTATTTGAATGATTTAAATTTGAAACTTCAGAAACAAGGACAGTTAGTAAATGATTTGTACAGCCATTTGATCGCGTTTCAGATCAAACTACGCTTGTGGGAGTCACAGATGCTGTCTGGTAATAGTTACCATTTCAACACGCTCTCTGCGTATGAAAATATTGCTTATGCTCAATATGCTAAAGAACTCAAGTTACTGTCAGAACAATTTTCGAACAGATTTAGTGACTTCAAAAACATGGAAGACTGTTTCAGTTTATTTGCTACTCCTACAAAATGTAATGTACAAAATGCTACAATACACTTACAAATGGAGTTGATCGAGATTCAAGAAAACTCACTCCTAAAATCCAAATTTGAAGACGTAGAGTTGTGAGATTTCCACAAAAAATACCTAGAAAAAAAAAATCCGCAGCTTAGAAAATTCGCAAGAAGATTGATTTGTGCGTTTGGCAGTACTTATAAATGCGAACAGTTATTTTCATTGGTGAAATTTAAATATTTCCTTATATTTAACTTTCGTAGTTTGTAACAATTGCAAATTTAACGATTTAATTATAATGTACCATTTTTTTAAATTTCATTTTGTTATTTTAATAAATTGTACTATAATAACATTGTCGTATTATTTCATGTCTAATATCTATCGCAAAAAATATTATCACTACTTTAAAATGCACTAAGTACTTTAAAACGCGACCCGCGAACGTATTTGCACGCTAAAATTTGGCCCTGAACATGTCAAAGGTTGCCCATACCTACTCTAAATCATATTCAAATGTGTTGGATTCATATGGTTCGTACATTTAAAAGCTATTTGTACTTTACAAATAATTGTGAGACTTAGAATGAACTTTATAATAATTTATTAATGCCGTCATTGATAAAAATATATATTATTAATTAGACCAAAGTTAAAGGTTTAATACATTAAAGAAAAAAATTAACAATTTATTAGTATTCATATTCATTAGTATTCATATAGTATTCATTACTATGTTGTGTATTACGTAAAACTTAGGTATGTACATTGTAATAATTACACCTTTAATTTTGGTCTCACTATAGTAAAAATAGCATCCATAGGGACGCTTCACACCACGTCAATCTGGCCCCGTGCTGAGTACTCTAAGAACTTGTGTTACGACTTACAGGGACCAAGCAACGTATATAAAAGTATATTTAATACTTTTATATCATACATAATATTATATTTAAGATTTTCATTATTGTTTACACATATTTCATACACATTCATAACCCAGAAACACAGAAAAACTTTTTTCTCCTTCGACAGGATTCGAACCCGCATCCCCCGACTTGAGCACCAACGA
The DNA here is from genome assembly GCA_963565745.1 of Phengaris arion. NCBI lineage: Eukaryota > Metazoa > Arthropoda > Insecta > Lepidoptera > Lycaenidae > Phengaris > Phengaris arion. Next base: position 11,150,936 of record OY751440.1, on the reverse strand, counting down.
ACGAACAACAAATCCGAAATTAAAAAAAACAACATTTGAAACTTACTTAAGACGGTATAAAAGGAGAGAAGTGAATTTAAATATAACGGTCACAAAACAAATCTACGCTACTTCCTGTTATTCGTGATTTGACAAGTTAACATTGAGTTGAACTTGTGAACATTATTCACGCTTAATCTCATTTCTTTTAGCTCAGTAAATGACGTTACGTCCACGGTAGACATCACAGTGTACCACGAGTCCATCCTGCAGTCCATGAAAGGGGACTGTATAGGGCGGGTCTCCATACCCCTTCTGCGGATAATCAACCATGAGAAGAAGTGGTACGCGCTCAAAGACCGGTCCAAGAGGAACAGCGCGCGAGGTCACTGTCCGAGAATACTTTTGGAAATGTCTCTGACGTGGAATCCGGTAAGTTTCAATTGGTCTCTCTGGTCTAGTGAATAATTTTGATTCAAAGTTCGGGCCCTATGTTTTAAGGGGTTTCGTAGTACTACAAAGAACCCTTGTTATTTCGCTCTGTCCGTACGTCTGTCTGTCTGTCCTTACTATTAAGAACTATTAAGATTACTTCTATAATTAGGAATATAAAATTGACGAATATAAATAGCTTAAATATTTAAGTCTTGGCATCATAAAATAATAATATTTAAATACTTATAATGATTTTATATTTTTAGTTTAGTCGAATAGGTTTATTTTTAAATAAAGGCGAGTTTTCATACAGTACTTTTTATAAAGAGAACCATTTTCGAGTAATTGATCTCCAAAGTGGTTTACAAGATTTTGGTAATTATTTTTAAACGAAATCGGACTAACATAATATATATTATATATAACTTTTAAAGAAATTTGAAAAAACCTTTTGCGTGTTAATAGTTACGGAACCCTTTTTAACATATAGTGGTCCTGACATGATCTTAGTTAGGTTATTATGTGTATTTTTAACTGACCTCAAAAAGGTGGTGGTTATACGTTCGGCTGTATATATATCGACGCTTGAAAGGTAAAATAACTAAGCGACATTTAGTAAAGTTTACAGGAGAGTGATTTAAAGTTTAAAATTTTTAGAAAAAAAATCATTAAAAATCACAGAATAGTCGGATTTAGATGGTTTTAACATACATGTGTATCTTATTTTTTGATACAAAAACAAGTCCTATAGCATTCGAATTAAAGCCAGTTTATGTCGCTTAGCTAAAAAAGTCCTGATTTGAAAAACAGGTAAAATTATCTAAGCTATCACCGAAAGTTATGTAATAACAAGTAAAGTAAAATAAATTTAATTTTAAAGGTTTTCAGCAACATGTAAAAATAGATAAGCTATAGATACATTTTCTGTAGTAACAGGTAAAAATAACTAGATCCAAACACTTAAAAAGTTATAGACAGGAGTATTCAACTAAATGGTCTAAGAGTTTATAAAATAAAACAAGATAAGTTACATAAATGTTGCTTACATTAAGAATTTTCTATGGCTAAAGTTATGTTAAGAAATTAATTAAGTAATCAATGAGTTTGTAAATTTTAGTTCCTAACCGACAATCTTCTCCTTCTTCTTGTTTATAATACGAGGGCGGGTCAATAAGTCCGTGACTTTTGGAATAAAACACAGATTTTTTGATAAATAAATCATTTTATTTTTCAACGTAGTCCCCCTTGAGCTCTATACACTTTGTCCAACGCTTCTCCAATTTTTTTATCCCTTCCAAAAAATATGATTTGTCGAGGTCCTCAAAATAGGCCTTTGTTTGCGAGATGACTTCATCATTGGAGTCAAATCTTTTTCCACCGAGCCATTTTTTCAGGTTTGGGAACAAGAAGTAGTCACTCGGAGCCAAATCTTGAGAATAGGGTGGATGTGAGCGCAAATCATAGCCCAATTCATGGATTTTTGCCATGGCAACTGCACATGTGTGCACCCTTGCATTGTCTTAGTGAAAAAGAACTTTTTTCTTGGCCAAATGAGGTCGGTTTTTTTTCAAATCCTCATTGAAGCGGTCCAATAAGTTGGCATAATATTCCCCATTAATTGTTCTTCCCTTTTGAAGATAGTCAATGTGGATTATCCCACGTGCATCCCAAAAAACAGTCGCCATAACTTTATTGGCTGACAAACCCACCTTGGCCTTCTTTGGCGCCGATTCACCCTAAGGGTGAACTTGAACTTGGGTGAAGGGTGAACACACTGTTTTGACTGTTGTTTGGTCTCTGGTGTATTGTGATGGAACCATGTTTCGTCCACGGTTAAAAAACTCAAATATTGTGATTAAACAACGCCAAACCTTCCAGTGAAGTTATTACACGATTGCGTTTGTGGTCGACTGTGAGCAAACGCGGCACCCATCTTGCGGAAAGCTTTCTCATGCCCAAGTGATCATTCAAAATTGAAACCACTGAGCCATGCGAGATGCCTATGGCTTCCACAATCTCTTGCACTTTCAATCTTCGGTCGGCCAACACCATATCGTGAATTTTTTCGATTGTTTCGGGTGTAGAGACCTCAACTGGGCGTCCAGGACGTTCGGCATCTTCAGTGCTTGTAAGGCCACAACGAAATTCAGTAAACCACTTTTACCATTTTTTTTACCATTGAAATCGATGGTGCAGAGTCCCCATAGTATTTATCAAGCTTAGCCTTGGTCTCGGTAATGGTTTTTTTTCGCAAAAAATAATGCTTAATAAGCACACGAAATTCACTTTTTTCCATTGTTTCCTTAAGTTACTGGATAGTCTGATAAAGATAGCTGTAAAACACAAACTAACTGACGCAGCAAGTTCAAATTTTGATAGGAGTCAACTGACAGATGCCTGTTGACAGGAGTAGTGTTGCTTTTTCAGTAAGGAGGTTAGAAATTCAAAAAGTCACGGACTTATTGACCCGCCTTAGTAATATAATAGTTTAAAAAAACTAAAAAACACGCTTAGAAAATTTTTTACGGGTTATTGCATTGTCATCGGCCCTTAAGACGTGTGCAAAGTTTCAAGTTGATCAGACGTCTAGAAACCGGTGAAAATTAAGCTCAATGATTCCGTTACATACATAGATACATACAACCCGAGCTAATAAAAGCGTGTTAAAAATGAATTACAGTTTCTTTGTCTGACTTAAACAACTAAATCGTTAGCTAATTTTCATCTTGTAATAATTGTGGAAGTTCACGGAAATTTTGAACGGTGAGAGATATTGGAGTAATGGCAAAGAAAATACAAAAAACGACAATAAGGCATGTTGCCTAACATTTTTTTTTATCTGTTAGACAACATGTTAATAAACAATTTAGAACCCAGCCAAATTTAAAAGGGGAATTATTTAGCAAAATAAGTTTTATTTCATACTTATTTGTGCATTTTTACTTTGGAAGTCGGTTTAATTTTTTGTTTACGTTACGTTGTAACTTTTAAAATAAACGATCGAATGTATAATTGAATACGCGCCAAGCTTCCGTTAGGTATTGTATATAAGATGATGATGATGATTAATGTAAGTTATATAGTGGCATATGCTTGCAGTTCTTTAAACAATGTCGAAATTTCCAAACGCGTATCTTAAAGACTAAGGAGTTCTGTTCAGTGCTTTTGATTCAGGGTATACCTTGGTGCAGAATCTTACTTTTTATACTTCATTATTTTCTAGGTTACTTCAGAAAAAGTCAAAATCACTATATTATGGACACATATAAATTTCGAGG